>CM076578.1:591326576-591943558 GCA_034641835.2 Pinus albicaulis | reverse complement strand
AAAATCTTACAACATTTAATTTACTTCAATTAGGCAAATATCTTTAGCCCACTATCCTCCTTGGTTGTTGTTATCCTTTGAAACTTGGCCCACTGTCCTCCTTAGTTGTTTTTGTCCTTTGCAGCCAGCGCATTGTCCACCCACTGTAGCAAACCCGAGAGCTTCTATCCCTCCTAAAACTACCCAACTAACTCCTTCTAGCTATTATAGCCTACCGCCACCTCTGGATTGCTTCCTAATGACTTGTTATCCCTCCTGGCATGCCCAGCTCGCCCCTCAATCCTTGTTGTACCCTTTTTCTCCTCCTACACCACTGTTGTATCCCTTTGTTCATGTCATTTAGGCCTGTGGCACTCCTAACAGACCGTGGCCTTCCTTGACTAGTTGTGGACCCTTCACAACAAACCCTAACCTTCCTTAACTAGTTGCAGACCCTTCACAACAGGCCCTGGCCTTCCTTAACTAGTTGCGGACCCTTCACAACATCCCTTGGCCAACCTGTTACAACATCCAACAAACCCTCAACCCTACTGTTTAGCCTTCGACCAGGTTGCTCTACCCTGCAGCCCTTGACCAGCGACCGGTGACCCTTGGCCTACGGCCTACATCCTCCATCAGCGATAGCCGCAGCTTCTCACAAACACTTTGGCCCTTGCTCTAGTAGACTTAACCTTTCATGACCTTCTTTTCCTAGCTGACACCTTAACTACATCTTCCCAAATGATCTTCAACCAAGTTTGGAAGGGATCTTCTCACAAATCCAACCATGCTCAATGAATGAAAGCGCTTCTCTTTATATAGGGTTTAGTTCAACCTCTACTCTAGATCTACTCTCTCCTAGAAAAACAATAAAAAGATACATCATAAAAGCCTTTCAAAGCTGGTCACTCCCCGCAAATAATAAAATATATGCAATCAAGGGTTTGAATACAATGGTTGATGCCACTTGTCATGCTTCTATATAACATACCTCCTTGAAATATGTTTCTTTGATTGTGTAAGAGGATTTGTTATTCCATTTGTCTTCATCTTTCTTGGAGCACTCTTCAAGGTAACCTTTTAGCTAAGGTGCTCCTCAAAATAACCATCTTTCATTAAAATAGCAATAAAATTCCAGCCTAGAAGTAGTGCTCTTCAAAATGGGTGATTTGACGTCTTGACCATGTCCTCTTTACATTATAATGTGCATTGGATGCTCAACAAAGGGGGTGCTCCTCCTAGGCACATAAGCCCATTAAATATGCTATAAGTACTTCCAAACAAGCCCTTAGATGATGGGTGTTTCCTCCCAGAGCTTTGAACTTGTTTTAGGATTTAGCTACCATGTGTCTTTCTTTAGGCTTGGGTGCTCTATTCTTTGACTATGTCAACTCTCAAAACATGTGATAAAAACTTGGTATGTGTGCTTGTGGTCCTCGAATCCTCATATCTGGAACACCCTCCTTCGTTCCTCAATATGTATGCTCAACAACCTTTTCACATGAGCACCCAGATTCTTTTCTGTTTAACGCCGTTTGGTGGTTTGATTCTTGAATGAATCATATATGCGAGCTCCACAAAACAGCAGCTTCCTCCAAAAATAAGTTAAAATAGCTTCACATTCTTTTGAATAAAAGGGTAGTCCTCGAAATGTATGCCCTTCTTTAATTTTTGACTAAGTTATGTGGCTTGGAATGGATGCAAAAACTTCACAAACTGGAAAAGGTTTTCCAAATTGGCATCGAACAGCTCTCCAAATCAGCACCCCTGTTCTGTATGCTTAGCTACTAATAAAGGCACTGCTCCTGTTCTTCTGTCAATATAGCAGTTAACACTGCTAAATCAGGGCCTGCAAGTTTAGGGTATCTTGGCATAACAAAGGTGACACCAGCAGCAAAAGTAATCAACAGCAATATATAATCCTTTGAAGCAGCGTTCTCATTTAGGTCTTAGCACAAAAACCATTCTATTATTTGCACACAAGGCAGTGTATTCCATACTGGAAATGTGTCTCGATCTGGGCATCTTCATTATCCTCAATACAGGTGCTCAGCTTCATGCAAACCAACAAAACAGTGTGCTCCTTTATCTACCAATTGCAGACCCAAAGCCACGATTGACAAGCTGGAAACTTCCTCATTTGTGGCTTAAAACTAGTTTTGTTACCCAACCTCCAGTACTCATGACATATTGGATTCCTCACATCAATCACTCCAGGACTTCTAATACTCTTGGCAGTTCCAAATATTGGATAAGAAGAGTGTTTGGTTCAGATCGCTTCACTGTGCTCATCAAAAATCTCTCAGACTGATGAGCTCATGATGAAATACTTCAGGCCTGTAACAAACCCCAGTTTGATCTCACCGCTGACCATCTCTAGTAGTGCAGCTTCCTCTGCCGATATATCTCCCCAGATAACAATTTTAACTTCTTATCATAAACCAAAATGTTGCAAGAGAACCCTTGAAGAGCAAGCTGAAACATTTTCTCTAAGGCAGCACCTTTTTCCAAATCTGAATTTAGCATGAAGGTAGGGTATAAAATTAGGTTGCTTGCAATTGAAGGATACCATTACCATGCCTCCATTAACAACACATTGCAAATCCCCTCTTCCTAATCTGCAAACCAAACTCCAGGGACCAGAACAGTGCCTCATCTCTTAACCACCAGGAAACCTATAACCAAAATATCAGCAGTTCCATCTTTCCACAAAACAGTGTTTTTTTTATCAGGAGAATCGGCAGACCTGCCGCCTGTCACTGAGGAGACTTGGAATTGAGTCATTGGATCTGCCATTATACTCCTGAGCCTAGCACAACCACCCACAAGCCTCGCTAGACAGGTAAACCAAGTTTCGAACTTGGGCTGGGCCCCTATATTGGTTGGCAAACGCCTTCCGGTGTGGAACGTCCACCGTTCGGCCTAGCCCGATGGGCTCACAAAACAGTGCTTTATTTCTAACTATGGCAGCAAGCTTTGGTCCACCCAGGCACCCTCCTTAACCACAACTACCAGCTACTATCATGAAAAAAGCAGGGACGGAAATTCTCATCCCTAGTAAAATCAACAATTTGGTCTTCAGAATTAACAATCACCATGCATAGTGGTAACGCCCTCCCTTGAGTAGAATTTCATCACAATCATACTATCCATAACCTGAAGCATAATGAAGATCGTTGTCCTTACGAAGAGCATCAACTGAAGCACATGCTTCAAGCAGCACTTCTACACACCTTGCCTTTCCATATCTACAGGCAAAAAATAAGGCTGATTTCCATACTGAATTCTCCGCTATGCTTATTATCTCAGAAATTTTAGCTTGGATTTCTTTATTAAAGCTCTCAAGTGTCACAAATTCCGTTGATACCAATATCATCCTTCAAATGCTACTATCTCCCTAATATTGTACTGCTGTTTAGAATGCCTCCATAGTGCAGAATGGACATACATTTTGCGTGGTAACAAGGTGGTAGGACACTTTCAGTATGAAGAAACAGTGGAAATGCTGCACAAGTACTTCTACAGTCTAAAGCCCTAGCAAGATGTTAGTAGATATATAAAATCATGCACTGCATGTGCTATTACTAAACCTGCAATCAAGAAACAAAGAATGTACACTCCTACACCTACTTTAGATAAGCTTTGGGAGTCAAAATCCATGGATTTGATGTTAGGTTTTCCCTCCACTAAGTATAGTCACAATTGTGTTTTTGTGCTTGTTGATCATTTCTCTGAAATGACAATTTTAGAATCTTTCAAGAAAAGCGTCATGATAAAAGCCATTGCTAAGCTCTTCTTCAAGCATGTTTGGGTTCACTTTAAGTTGCCAAGACCGATGTTTTTGATCAGGACACCAAGTTCCCAAGTATCTTTTGGTCCAGCGTTTCGTCCATGATCCACCCCAAGATGACCAAATCAACCACCATCCATCCCTAGACCAATGGGTACATGAAGGTAGTTAAAAAGATGATTGTATATATCCTTAGAATGTAGAACTCCAAGCATTTATATGTGTGGGATGAAAGTCTTCCATATGTTTAGCACGAATACAATCAAAATCTTCACAGTTATATCAGCCATAGCCTTTTTTAAGTGTCCAATCACTGGCCCCAATTGATATAGTTTTCCCATTGCATCAATGCTAAAAAGTTCTGACATGCTCAAAATGAGGCAAACAAAGAACCAAATTTGTTGAATAGATCTAGTGCATCCAACAACAAATTCATGATATTTATTATTTTGCAGAAAACCAATGCCAAGTACATGTAGTGACATGATCAACACCAAATTCCACACAAGTTTCAGGTTGTTCACAAGGTATGGTTGCACTTCCAAAAAGAGTAACTCACAATCCCTCACTATCACCAGGCTATGGGTGAGAATGTAATGAGTTAAATCTTCCACCCTTCTTTGGCTTACACCATGCCTTTAAGGTGGAGATGCTTCAACCATACTTTTCACATTTATTGGACACTTAGGAGCTGGCAAAGCACTTGGCCACTACAAAGGTCACCCTTGACTACATTGAGGTAGCTACAATGCACTGGATCATGTTTTTCATGCTTGGGTCAATAGTCAATAGGTCAAAGCACCCATTGAGTGCTCTAGGATTTTGTTGAGTCAAAGTCAAACCCTTCTTGAGATCATTGTATTAAAGAAAGAAAATTATTTGAGTCATGTTAACTCCTCCACCATCAAGTCAGCCTCAAGCTCTTCAAATCTGGCTTCAATTTCATATTCTACAAGTTGGCTTATCCTACTAGTCATGTCAGCTCAATATACAGGCGGAAACAACTATATATACCCCAATGAAGTCGACCTAATGGAGCAGAAGTCAACAAGTTTGTATGACTACCGACAGTGAAGTTCAGGGCCGAAATTCTCTGCAGTTGAGGGCTGAAGTTCTCTACAATTATAGGGACAAAATGATTGCAGACTTACTGTTGCAGGGCCGAAGGAACAGTATGAACAGATTTCAGGCTTAATATTGCAGGATCGAAAGTACAGAATGAACTCTAGAATGACAGAATAGAGACCTTGTTGACTTGATTTTTGAGAAGCAGAAGTATGAAGGAATGGACTAGTATTCAACTGATCAATATGGGAGGCAACTTGATGGTTGGAGGAAAGTCTTGGTCTTGGTAAAATGGTCTTGTTTGTCTCACTTGATTTGAATCCACTGAAGGAAGAGTTCTTGACTGGGTTTTGCCTTGGTTGTGCACCTATATCTTGTGTTCTCTTGTAGTTTTCTGTTTTTGGCAACTGTCTTGATGATACTAATGTAACAACAAAGAAGAAGAAAAATAATTAATCACAGGAAATTGGCAACTAATGGAGAAATCAAACTAAACAATACTGCCCTCGATTTCTCAACATCATGGACACCAAGTTGAAGAGCATTGGTGATTCGGAATGGATCATTATATAATTTGTCAACTATCTTAGTCCCTTCTATGCATAAAGATTGGAGCACTCAACTTGCAAGGCCTATTTTAGTGGCAAGTCCCAGTTTGAAAATTTGGGGTCCGAAAACTTCCTGAGCCATTTTGAGGCATCAACTAGCACATTTTGGATCAAAAGTTTACCAACATAGTCCATAGCCCCTTGACATTGTTCTACACGCTAAGACATTTCCAACAGTGTGAAAATCACCTCAATTGGAGCTCATATATAGAAGTTATGTAATATGCTTCCCACAAGTCAGCTTACTTTGTTGACCATCATAGTACAAGTGGATGTCACACCAACCCCCATTCCTCATACATCTAAGGCTAGCCATGTATGGAATTTCAAGAAGATTCTATAAGGTCCATTCTTTATCACTAATTGAGGGTTGATGATGCAAAAACCGTAGGGCAGATGACTATTAGGCTATGATGCTAGGAAGGGAAAGGGGTTCCATTCTTTAGTACTATACTTGTTCCATAGTAGAGAAGAGCATCTAGGAATAGGATTTTAAAGCATAAAAGAGGAGGAAGTAGATTTTTTAGCAGCCATTCAGCCCACATTGTCATAAGCAACTCCATAGTGAGCGTCCCTTCTTTGTATTACTACATCATAATTGAAGAAGAGAGAGTACAGAATAGACCTCACCTTCGAGCTGGGTTTTCTCCCATACTAGGTTTCCCAAATACATCTTGCATTCATTTGTGTGGATGGTGTGTTTATTTGCTTGTTTTTTTCATTTTGATTTCAGTTATTTCATAAATTCAAGAACTAAGCTAGTAATAATTAATATGGGATTTAAGCAAATAATTTGCATAATCTAAGAGTTCATAATATTACAAGATCTATTGTGATATATTGTTCTAGTGCAATCCGCATCAATTTACAAATCAAATGACCAATGGAATATACCAATGTTGCAAATATTATTTTACGGATATATCTTTGAGGGTCCAAAATTAAACTTATCTAACAACCCTTTTTCGTAACACCTATGTATGTAAACACAACTATGTGGACTATAGATGTATATAAGTCTATGTGGAAATAAACTGATGACTGGCTGAAGGGAGTGAAATATGGATCCGAAGCTCTGAGGGTTGGCTTGTTGAGTGCCTGTTATGTGTGGGTTGGCTTTCCTATGGTGTTTCGTGAGTGGGACATACCAACCACCCTTAATTGTCATGAATACCCACCTAACTACGGATTGGCCTACACTGACAAGCATTGAAGCCAAATTGGACAGCCTGAGTAGAGGATGCCTCCCATACCGTCCCCATTCCTCATGGAATGCGGAGAGAGAGAAATGTTGAGAATTTGATAGGGCATAGTTTAATTCAATTCTCTACTTGATAATTACTTGTGAACTTATTTCTCTTACTTAGATCTTCTCTTTATTAGCTTATTAGGTCTTTCATCAAGTCAATTATCAAAGTACAAAAGACACAAGATTTTGGCTCTTTGATCCAGGGCCAAAACCTCTCCCTCTTGGAATGGAAAATCCGCAAGTAATTCTTCTTCTAATCAAGTACCATGACCATGACACAAACCCTTTACCTATGTATGCCTCCAAGACCTTGTCACTCCTCCCTTGTAGCTTCTTTCTTTTCTACACTGTTATGCACTGTTCTGCACCGTTCTGCACCAGACTTAGAAAGCTCGGTTCCTAGCCCTTAAATAAAGTGATTACTTTCGTTCTTCCTTTAATCTAACCTTGATCTTTAATAGAATCTTTCTTGATCCTTTTCTTGCACTCTAGATGCCCAAGGATGGTGACCTCTTCTCTTGTTGTCATTACCCTTCTTTACGTTGCATACACTTTCAAAATTACACTAGTAGATAAGCTCAAGAATGAGGCTTGTACAACCTTACCTTTGTACTGATTATAATCTCTTTCACGCACTAGATGGCAGACTTCTATGACTGAGATCTTGACCTCTTTTTCGCATGTACTAGTAGCCCTTCTTTCTGTGGTGTCTCCCTTACTTTCTTCGCATTGCAGTTCAAACTTAGACCCAAAACAGATATAAAAGACCCTCTCTTCCTTCATTGATTTTGTCTCCTTTCTTTGCACTTAACTCAAATCTTATCTCGCATTTTATTGCAGACTTTTTCCAAATTCTTGATTGTGTAATGAGATCGCAGTCCTCTTATTAATAGAGGTTGTATCTCCTGCTCTAGGCCAACATGATCATCTGTGGGTAGGCCGACTTTACCAAGGAATATCTTTACCATGTTTTGAGTTGACTTCAAGGAGCTAAGTGACAAGGTCTTGGAGCATTTATTTGCATCATCAATTTGTTCTTTCACAAGTGTAACATGACTCCATATTCATGACTCTAATTATATTTATGACTAGATAAATCCCTTAAGACATCAAAAAGAAGTCTTTGACCTATAACAAAACTCCTTGTTCATGAAACCCATGATGCAAGTATTACAAAAATACATTTTATTATCTTTGTCTTTTTCATTATATAAATTCACAATTACTAGTCATTATGAAGGTCGAACCTCGTTACACTTTTCAACAAGAAATAGGGTTCTAAACCAAAAGGCTCAATGTGCAAAGGAAGAAGAGACGATAGACTTGAGGCAGTTGTGTAGACCAAGAAAACGACTGGCACAGAAGCTTCCTGCGCAAAGAGCTCACAAAGCACCAGAAATCGTGGAACAAGGGAATTCCGGGTGAAGGAAGGAGCGAAGACAAGTGTGAATTGAACCCTGTGTTTTGGGAATTGTGAAGGTGTTCCTTGTGATTCTGTTGAGGCCACTGGACGATGTGTCTAAGCCTGATTGATCAATGAGGAATTTGTTGGAGGACTAGATCACTGTGGTGCTTGCTATAATGTTGTGAAACCACCTGGCGCTTGTTGTGTGGTTGTTAAACCACCGGGATAGGGCAATCTGGGTCGCTATGGTGCTTGCCATTGTTGAAAAATGTGTAACTAGGTTCAGTCTTCATAAATATGAAATGTACTTTTGATTCTTGTATATTAAAATGAAAGAAAAATTATTATTATTATTTTTGGAGCATGGGTTTCATGCTCAAGGTCTCTTATTTTAGAGGTCAAGCACCCATTTTATGCTTCTAGGGTTTGTCCTAGGTCAAGAAGTCAAAAGAGTCATTGCCATATGTTGAAGACCCCGTCAGGAACATTGTAACTTGTAAAAAGAATTTATTTTGTAGTTAAAAGTGTCAGAATACCCTCCAAGACCAAGTCGGCCTAGCAGATAAGAAGTTGGCCTATTTGAGGAGCCATGTTCCCTTTAGAAGCCTATATAAAGGAGGGAACTCGACCTCCTTTGGACACATATTCACTTCTCATCATCTAAGCGAAGGAGAAGCAGAAGAAGGCTAGTGAAGGAGAAGAAGGATGAAGAAATAAGTGTTTTGGGCTATCTCTCTCTCACACGTACGAAGAACAGCTAGGGTTCGACTGCTTCAAGGTCGAAATTCTCAAGTAACTTGAAGGAGGTCAAAATTGTTGGAAGAAGAGCCTAATAGGTCACCTTCTAGCCCTAGACAAGGAAGCAAGTCAAGAAAAGTTGTTGGGAGGCCTTAGAAGGCTAAATTTCACCCGCACGTGTGGAAGCAGTAGCAGTTGCAGGGGCCAAAAATTTCAGACCTGCAATGGAGGCCGAAATTCTGAAGCTGGGGGTCGAAGTTGTGTTCTTGGAAGAGATTTGATTGGGTTTGACTCAATGTTGCACGAAGCGGGGACGAAGCGGGGACGTTTTTTGGAAGCAGATATGCGGAAGTGTCATTTCCAAAAAATCTAGGAAGCAAAGCATCTCAGAACCGTCTACTATATATATATATATATATATTTATATTTTTTTGCATTTATATTAAAAAAAACATCCAAAATACGAAACTAGTTGTAGAAGATATGAAAACATACATATTTGTATACAAATCAAGATAGATATGGCATCCATTGTACATCAATGGTTAATTATTCGAGCATCAACCATCTAGAATCTAGATTCTTCTCGTCTTGTCTCGCCTTTGCCTCTACCTCGATTGTCCAAGGATATTAGTCAACATTTCCCAATTTTAATCAAAGTACCTAATCCAAGCCTTAAAATTTGGTGGAAAAAGCTTAACGTGCTTGATCAATGATTTTGACTTGATTGAAAGGTAATTTTTTGCTAAGGCCATGACAAAGGAGTTCAACAATTAACACCACCAACACTAGGGTACATGAGCACATAGAGGGTTTGATGCTCCTGATTAAATGCCAATCACATACCCTCATACATGATATAATCTAATGAAAAGCCACAATCTCATTGATCCTGAATTCCTTAAAACTATTAAGTCTGTTGAATTTTGAATAGGATATGAAATTCTATTTCCTCCATATGAAGCCCGATGGGGCTGGAACCACTCTCAAACATCCCGAGTCATTTCATGGTAATGTTAAAAATTTAAGTAGAAGGATGAAAATGAAAGATAAAGGAGAATGTCTCTTTTACTTTAATAATTTAACATTACCATGACGAGGCATCTAGGAAGCATCTAAGGAGCATCAAGGGAGCACCTTAGGATTGTCTGGGAAGCCCCATCCCAACTTAAGTGAAAGAAATTTTTTTAAAACAATTTAGAACCCCGCGGAACCGCCCATCTCCCTCTGGATCCACTGGAGATCCGCGCGGATCCGTGCCCAAACCTCCATGGATCCCCAACGGATCCTTTTCTGGATTCGCGGATCAGGAATCCAGAACCGCGGATCGAGCTTGTGTGGTTCCAGATTTCCAGGAATCGCCTCAAAACGTCGAAACCGCGGATCTGATTTTCGGATCCGCGGTTCCGTCGAAGGATCGGTACGGGACGCGGTTCCGTCCTTGGATCCTTGGGGGGGGGGGAGGATCGTGCAACACTGGTTGGACTTAGACAGAGGAAGCACATCATCAGAAAGGTTGGACTTGGTCTTGGAAGGGTATTGGTGTTGGTCTAAAGGTCTTGGAATTCGTCAATTGAAGAATCTATAAGAAGAGAAGAGATTTACGGGTTTTCCTCTCAGGTCGAGAGCTTTTGGCCCTAGCTTGCAGCCTATATCCTATGTTCTTATGTATTATTGTTCTTCTTGTTTTGGTAGTTGTTTGATGAAAAGAGAAAACATAGCAATAAGAGAAGAAGCTAATAAGTAAGAAAAAGTAAAAAGATATCACAAGCAGTTATCAAGAAAAGAGAAATCATCCTAACTACTGCCCTATAGGATTTCTCAACATGATATCAGAGCTAAGGTTGGCTAAGGGCATGATGAAAGATCTCTACTACACTGAAGAAGTTCCTAAATAATTGTACAATGGTGGCAAGTCATCTCAAGAAGGGCATCAAAGGATTATGGGATCTACTATTTTCTCTCAAGAAGGATATGACCAAGACATCTACAAAGGACGAAGGAATATTCTCTGCACTCACAAGCACATTTGAAGATGAGAATATTTGGGTGATCGACAGTGGAGCATCAAAACATATGATTGGTGAGCACAAGCAACTAAAGGCATTGTCAAGAGAAAAATCTTCTTACTCCGTTGAACTTGGTGACAAGAAGAGCTATCTTGTCAGAGGAATTGGATCAACCTCGCTAGAGATAGAGAATGGAGGAAATATTCATCTCAACAACATCTTATTTGTTCCAGCTTTGCATAAGAATCTACTTTTCATTTCATGTATAGAAGATTAGGGAGATAGAATTGCTTTCATAGATGAAAAGGTTGTAGTATGGGATAAAGACTCTAGCATCGAAAATGCAAGGATGATTGGGATCCGTGAAGGAAGACTCTACAGATTGTTGTTTCCCTTCGCTCAAGCTTTGGTTCACATTGAAGCTAGCCCATGTGAACTTTGGCATAGAAGGTTTGGTCACCTTCACTACAAAATCTTACCAACTCTAAATTCAAAGGGGAATGGCATCCCCGAACTCAAATAATATCATGAAGGAATTTAAAACAGATGTGCATTAGGTAAAAATACCAAGAGACCATTTGGAAGCAATGCTTCAAGGTTAAAAGTAATTTTGGATCTCATTCATTCCAATGTTTGCGGTCCTATGTCTCCAAAGTCTCTTGGAGGTCATCTATATTATGTAACATTCATTGATGATCATTCAAGGAAAACTTGGGTTTATTTGATAAAATCCAAAAATGAAGTATTCGTCAAATTTCAAGAATTCAAAGTTGAAGTGGAGAACCTTACAAAAAGGAGAATCAAGATATTAAGGTCTGGTAATGGAGGAGAATATACTTCAAAGGAAATCATAGCATTTTGTAAGGAGTCTGGGATTAAGAGGGAGTTGATAATTCCATACAATCCCGAACAAAATGGAGTTGCAGAACAAAAGAATCGATCCATTGAAGAAAGTGTAAAAGCTATGTTACATGATCAATATTTGCCCAAATTTCTATGGGGTGAAGCAACAAGGACTGTTGTATACATTCAGAATCGAAGTCCCCACAGGCCACTAGATAATATGACTCCGAAAGAAGCATTCACTGGGAAGAAACCAAGCATGGACCATCTCCAAATTTTTGGTTGTCCTGTATATATTCATATACCGAAGGATAAGAGAAAGAAATTGGATCCTTTAGGCATGAAGGGAACTTTTGTTGGCTACAATAATACTTCTAAGGCCTATAGGATCTACATAAAGGAATGACATCAAATAGAAGTTAGTCGAGATGTGATATTTGATGAAAGTATTGCATTTAAGAAATCAAAGGATCTCCCGATGGACTCTGATGATGAAGAACTTTCTATATTTGAGGAGGAAGGTACTAGACAGGAAGAAGAATCAAATCATGAAGATGAAGGTCCCAATGAACCTGTGCAACCTGTGGTCATCCTCGAAACCAGAAAGAGACCTAACTGGCTGAAATCTACTCTATTAGATGTTGAGGGACATGGAGCAGCTAAAGTCACATTCAGGGAAAGTAAGAAGCCCAAAAGATATTCTGGGTATGCAGCATATATGACGAAACTAATAGAAGCAGAGCCATCCACCTTTGAAGAAGTTGTCAATCACCAAGAATGGAAGGATACCATGAATGAAGAGTATCAATCGATAATGAAAAATGGATTTTGGTAAATCATACCTAGGTATAAAGACAAATTTGTGGTGACTTCCAAATGGCTCTGCAAGATTAAACATGTGGCAGATTGAAGTATTGATAAGTATAAGGCAAGATTTGTGGCTAGGGGCTTCTCTCAACAAGAAGGCATCGATTATGAAGAGACATTTGCTCCCACATCAAGGTATACAACTATATGCTCACTGATCTCTTTGGCAATATTGATGGGATGGAATATTCATCGAATGGATATCAAGACTGCATTCCTAAATGGCACAATTGATGAAGAAGTCTATATAGAGCAACCCTTGGGATTTGAAGTCAAAGATAGAGAGGCTTATGTTTACAGGTTGAAGAAGGCATTATATGGCCTTAAGCAAGCACCAAGGGCATGGTATGCAAGGATGGATGCATACCTACAAAGATTGGGCTTTACAAAGAGTTATGTTGATTTGAATCTTTATATCAAGGTTGTGAAGGATGAGCCTGTAATCATCTTCTATATGTGGATGATCTTCTCTTGAAAGGTGTGGAAGATCGAACCCAAGAGTGTAAGAAGCAACTAGCAGCAGAATTCGACATGAAGGATCTAGGGCTAATGCACTACTATTTTGGATTGGAAGTTTGGCAGGGACCTAATGAGATTTATCTAGGTCAAGGAAAGTATGTGATCGAAACGCTGAAGAGGTTTGACATGATGGATTTCAAACCTATGACTACCCCCATGATCACAAACTTGAAGAGGCTAAGAAGTTTTGAATCGAGCCCTGTGGATCCGACCAGGTATAAACAATTGATTGGCTCTGATGTACTTGGTGAATACTCGACCAGACATATGTTTTGTAGTGAATGTTCTCAGTCAGTTCCAAGTTGAGCCGAAGCATGATCACTGGATAGCAACCAAGAATATACTGAGATATCTACAAGGAACAATCCAATACTACCTGAAATATGATAAGAGGAATGATGTCCACTTGATTGGATATACATATTTTGACTGGGGAGACAGTGAGCGGGATGGAAGAAGCACTACAAGAGGATGCTTTAGTTTGGGATCCTCCATAGTCTCATGGATGAGCAGAAAGCAAGAATCGGTTGCTTTGAGTAGTGTTGAGGTTGAATATATTGTAGCCTGTGAAGTAAGCAGAGAAGTTGTCTGGTTGAGGAAGTTGTTGTCTGACTTGTTTGAAGGATTAATGGACCCTACAATGATAATTTGTGATAACACCAGCTGTATAAGGTTGCTTGAAGACCCAATGTTTCATGGAAAGACAAAGCATATAAATAACAAGTATAAGTGCATTCGAAAGTTGGTACAGGATGGTGTGTTGCAGCTACGGTATATCTCCATTGATGAGCAGGTAGCTGATATATTGACAAAATCTCTTCCTAATAAGAAGCTTGTGTATTTGAGAGACAAGCTTGGTCTGGTTGATATATCCTCCCTAGTTGAGCGGGAGAGATAGGCACACCATTCTTGTCTTGACTTGGGAAGAAAGAATAGAGGATTGGGTAAGCATCTGGCATCTGATACTCTTTGAGGATGAGGTAGGACATCCAAGATAAGAGTAGTCGTAAAGGACCGATATTCTTTGAGGACTGGCAATCCAAGATAAGAATAGTCCTGGAAGGACTTACTTTGCGAACACTCGGGTGGGGTATGTGCCTTGAGAGACAATGATGATGGTGTCTATAAATCATTGGTCTCGCCAGCGTTTTGCTCTGATCTTGTGGAAAGATAGAATTGTTAGTCAAGGCCTTGCTATGTAACAATGTTGGTTGTTATGATGCTAAACAGATGGGTTACCAATATGACTCTTCTTATGAGATCTCTTTAGATTGAGAATGTCCATGTTTTTAGAAAATCAGAAAGGTGGAAATATTTTCTTATTCTTGATAATTACTTGTGATGTTTCTTGTTTTAAGTATGAGGGGTTTCCGCAGTGCATTGTATTAGATATCATTTTTTGGGATTCAACTGCGTTTAAGTAAGTCATTCATCTATGACCAATTCCATGAGAGGTAGTCGAAACTGACTAATTTCTCAAGATTTTTGAATAGTCCACTTAGCACTCATTGCATCGGGTGATGCTCAAAGGGGTGAAGAAGTGGGATTGAAACTAGTGAAATGAATCACATAGTGTCAATCATCACTTCCGAGGCTTGCACTCGATAACCAGGACTTCCCAGGAGGTCACCCATCCCAGAACTCCTCTAGCTCAAGCGCGCTTAACTGTGGAGTTTTCCCCAGAATCAAGCCCACTTAGCTTGCTACCCCATTTGCAAAACCTTAGCAAGTATTGTGCTTCATAAACCATTCAAGTAGAGCTCCCTTTACTCTTTGTATTTTAAGTATGAGGGGTTTCCGCAGTGCACTGTATTAGATATCATTTTTTGGGATTCAACTGAGTTAAGTAAGTCATTCATCTATGACCAATTCCATGAGAGGTAGTCGAAACTGACTAATTTCTCATGATTTTTTAATAGTCCACTTAGCACTCATTGCATCGAGTGATGCTCACAGGGGTGAAGAAGTGGGATTGAAACTAGTGAAATGAATCACATAGTGTCAATCATCACTTCTTCTTATTACGATTCTTTATATCTTCTTTCTTTTAGTTCATCAAACAATTACCAAAGCAGCAGCACATAAAACAATCGACACCAGATATAGGCACTATGCCAAGGAAAAAAACCCCTCGAGGGGAAACCCAGTCAATAAATTCTTCCTTTCAATAGTATTCTTTGAGACTCTTCACCCTAGACAAAGACTAGACCTTCCCCCCACACCAAGTTAGCCTCCAGAATTTCGACCCCTTTCCAGCAACTTCGACTAGGCAGCAGCTTCCGACAACATACGGCTTCCGACAACAATAAAACTTGGAAGACTTCAATCTCCCAATCCAGAGCACGAAACAGAGAGAGAGAGGCACCAAAATTTCGATTTTCTTCTTCTCCATAGACTTCCCCAAACTTGCACTTCTTTTGGCTTCCCAGCAACAGACTTCGAACTTCTTCCCAGCTACAAGAGATATCAAACTTCTTGTGAGAGAGAGTGCTCCAAATGAATTTGATTTGCTTGTATTTATAAGCTCCATGTGAGTTCGAATTAGGGCCCTTAGGCCGACTTGATCTCTTCTAGGCCAACTTGATGTGGAGGATACATGAATCATATTTGACTCAATACTAAACCTTTTTACATGATTCAAAAGGCCAAGAAGGGTCTCTTAAAAGTACAATGACTCTATTAACTCGAAATAAATCCTAGAAGTCCTCACTGGGGACTTTGACCCAAAACAAGGTGATCCAAGCATGAAACCCATGCTTTACTAAGTCACAATAATAATAAAAATAATTCTTTTCTTTATTCTTTTGACAAGTACATTACAAGATGACTTCAATACATTAAATGAAGACTGAACCTAGTTACAATTTCCAACACTCCCTCCTAACTGGGGAGGTATTCATCATATACAAGTACAATGGAATATCTCACACTATATGAATAATGAAGATCGTTAGGCATCAAAATGCCATGGAATAGATTCCTGACTAGGGAAATCTATCCATTTGTCCCTCAACAATTTAGGCACTGCAATGCCACGAACTAGATTCCTGACCAAGGAAATATATCCATGTGGGACTAAGATTGACTCAAGCTTTCAACCCTTTTAGGTACCATCAGACTCACTTGCTAACCATCAACCCAAAAATCCAGGTATGTATCCAAAATCGGAGCTCTTTAATCAACAAAACTCTTCCGACTTCGAGATCTAGACATCAACACAAAGTGCCGGCCAAATGTCCTCCTAGGAAATGCTTCACTAAAAAATCCTCAACACTCCTTGATTGAGCGGATCAATGGTGACCAATATCTCCCAATCAATTTTATTGGTAACCAACATGATATCAAAACCTTTGAGAGATTCATCTGTAAAAACATAAACCTAATTAATAATATACTTTCACATATACATAATCAAATACAAACCTGTGGGGTCTTCTAGGAAACTTGATGTTTATTCTCAAATTTTCATAGTAAGATTATCAACCGAATATTTGATAGAATATTCCTTAATCATATACTTTCCTACTCCTACTTTTCATGCAACAACATATCCTTCAAAATTCCTTCTTCAATCAAAACCAAGCTATGCCCTCCCTCTAAACTAGGGATCATTTCTTCATTCAGACTCCCTCTTAATCTTAGGGAGTTGTTTTTCTATTCATGCTTTCTTAGGGATATCAAATTCTTCTTTTCTTCATCAAAGAATCTTTTGTGGCTTCCAACGATTTCATCAGAGTTATCATTATCCTTATCATGCTTATCACATCAACGAGCATCTTCACCATACTGAAGATTGTGTACTTGCACAACCTAGATAGCAAGTACAGCCAAATCTATAGAAGCATAAAGTTGGTCATATCAGAATCACAAAAGCATTTAAATTTTACACATATCAAATACCCAAACAAGAGACATATACTCTTCAACATTTTCCTAGGGACCTTGTCATAAACCCTAGACTACTTCATAACAACTTTCATTCTATCTAGGGTTTCAATGTTTCTTTCAAAGGTGTAACACACCCTACTACAAGATATATAAAACCCTAGAAACAATTAAACATAGATATACAAGATATCTAACAATTTTCTCAATTCATATGTTAGACTTTCCACTAGAGGTTTATAAAACTCCTAGATTTCATACAAGAGAATCAATCAAAGTCAATAACATCTTAGTCATTAATATGAATAGCTTCCACTAGAGTTAGTTGCAACCCCTATATTTTCAATCAACCATCAATATCCATTCAAAACTCAGATTTCATCAATCTTACACAAACCTCAAATCATCATATTGTCATTATTCATCAGATATTTTCAATTCTACTAAGGGTCAACTTCAAAACCCTAGAATTTCATTCTCTCAACCACAAAAATCATTATATAAATAGATCTTAGATTTTTATATCACAAATACTAGATAATTTAAATACTACTAGGGTTTAGCTACAAAGCCCTATATTTCCAAATATCAACATCGTAGAATCTCAGACAATGATTTATATTAAATCCTAAGACTTATGACCATTAATAATTAGGTCAACACATGTATCTAGGAATTCATTATCATGCAAAGGCATATCATATGTCCAACAACATTAATATATTAGACATACACAGGCCTAGACCAAGCTAGGGATTTTGACCAAAAGGGACATATCTTCACATACCTAGGGTTTCATCATCAAGCAAATGTATTTCATATCATAAAAAAACCTAACTTCACAACATATCAATAAATTTTATTAGACTAGGGTTTTATTAGGAAAATACACATATATACCAAGGAAATAATTTCTAAGACATTATAAGGGTCTTTCTTACATGTTCCACCAAACCCTAATGAGTTAGGATTTCAATATAGGAACATAGAAAACCCAAAATTACCAGTATTTCAAAGGTTCGGGATTTTAGACCTTATCGTTCAACCCTAACAAGTTAGGTTTTCCTCATCATACCAAAATAAAAAATATGACATAATCAATAAAAATTCAAATATAATATCCTTAAGCATTTTAGGGTTTCATACATTCACATTAGCATATCCCATGGTTAGGGTTTCCCAAAACTTGTCTAAGGTTCTATAAAATCAGTTAAGAATATGAATGGGATGGGTATATTTATCAAGTGATGAATCACCCAGAACAAGAATCATTATGATTCAATATAGATAGACATAACAATGTTAGTAATAGATTTTCAAATGAATAAACCTTTAATATAAATAAATCAATGTTTTAAAGCATACATTCGTTTCTTGACAAACCTTGCCTTGAGAGATCCTCATTGATACTCATTTATAATATAGTAGATGTTTTCCTAATCAAGACAACAGAGGGAGAAAGGTGGTTAGTATTAATATAATAAAAAATTAAATAGGTTCATGAAACCAATAAATGAAAGGAAATGAGATACTTATCTTTGGTGTTGTTGAGGGCTCCCTCCAAAGCTTTGAGGGATACCTAAAACTTATAAAAAAAGAAAATGTATTTTTCAAAAATATGTTAAAGACCTATAAATTCTAAAATATAAAAAATATCTCAGGCTACAAGAAAAGAAGTTAGTAGTGTAATTCTCTAATGTCAAATTCTTTGGGATTGACTTTCTTTGGGTCTCCTTCTTTAGAAATGTTGGCTTGATTTCACGGATTTTCGAGACAATCACTCCTATAGTGACCCTTATTATAACATTCTACCTTATACATTTCAACTTTTTTCCTTGGTCCTTTCAATTTCTTTCCTTTATGTTGAGTAATGTAGGCATTTGATACTCCAGAATTGGTAGCTAATGAGATCCTTAATTCTTCTTGACTACAGGAAGTCCATAGTTCTTCAAAGGTGGGAGGTTCCTTCCAATGGTTAAGTCCTGTAGAAAATTCACCCCAATTAGGTGGCAATCCTAATAGGGAAGTGATCACGAGTTCTTTATGTGGAACAATTTCATCAATAGCCAAAATTTCATCCCTGATTCTTGTTATCTTCACAAAGAAGGAGGACATTATGTCTTATTTAGTCATATTTGTAGTCCTAAGCTCATTATTCAATGCATCAACTTGACCAATGTTCTTAATAGTGAATAACTTCGACAAGGCTTCATACATTTCCTAAGCATCGTCGATGTTGGATATGAATGGAACAAGGTTGTCCTTTATTCCTTCTACCATTAGATTCATGGCCACTAGTTCTAGTTCCATGTATTTCACATTGTCACCATCACTAGAATCCTCTATAGGCTTCTTTACCTTTCCTTTGACCAAGTCCAATACCTTGTTCTTTTCAAGGATGCGGTCAATCCTCTTCTTCCAGGATCTATAGTTTGAGGCTCCTTCAAGTTTCTTTCTCCCTTGATTGTGTTAGACATATTCCTAGAATGAAGTAGATTCCTTCCTTGAAATGATCCTTTGAATAGCTCCTTGATTAAGTGATGAAGACTGCATTTTTCTTCCTTCTTCACCAAACCTTTGGTACCACGTTAGAAAATTAGAAATGAATTTTTTTCTTCTTATTCTTGATAATTACTTGTAATTGTTATTACGATTATTTATATATTATTTATTTCAGTTCATTAAGCAATTACCAAAGCAACAACACATAAAAAAATAGACACCAGATGTAGCAACTAAGCTAGGGAAAAACCCATGTTGAGGGGAAAACCCAATCATGATAATTCTTCCTTTCAATAGTATTCTTTGAGACTCTTCACCCTAGACATATATCAAGCCTTCCCTCCACACCAATTCAGCTTCCCAGATCTTCGACCCCTTTCCAACAACTTCGACTAGGAAACAACTTCCAACAACAGATGGCTTATGGGAGTAGCCAAACTTGGAATAATTCTATCTCCCAATCTAGGGCATGAAACAAAGAGAGAGAAGCACCAAAATTTCATTTTTCTTCTTCTCCTTAGACTTCCCCAAACTTGCACTTCTTTTGGCTTCTCGAAAACATACTTCGAACTTTTCCCAGCTACAAGAGATATTGAACTTGTTGTGAGAGATCATGCTCCAAATGAATTCGATTTTCTTGTATCTATTGGCTTCATATGAGGTCGGATAGGTGTCTCTTAGGCCGACATGATCCCCTTTAGGCCGACTTGGTGTGGAGGTCACATAGTTCATATTTCACTCAATATTAAACATTTTTACATTATTTAAAAACCCAAGAAGGGTCTCTTTAAATGTAAAATGACTCAATTAACTCAAAATAAATACTAGAAGTATTCAATGGGGACTTTTACCTAAAACAACATGACCCAAGCATGAAACCCATGCTTTAATAAGTTACAAAAATAGTAATAATAATTATTTTATTTATTCTTTTGACAAGTAAATTACAAGATGACTTAAATACATTAAATGAAGACTGAACCTAGTTACAATTTCCATCATCAACCAACCAACTATCCCACGAATCCGGAGGAGAGGAACTAGTGAGAGCATAAATAAGAATATATTTAGATTTATTAGCATCATTACTTTCATACCTGGAGTATATTGACTTCTTTTGAGGAAAATGATCTTCTTCATGATCACTTGGAGCATCTCTTCTTCTTATTTCATCTCTCACATTGTGATCATTCCTTTGGTCATCTCTTCTTCTTCGATCATCAAACTTGTGATTGTTGCTTCCAGTGTTGTAGTGTGGACCTTTTTTCTTCTCAGGGCGATCTCGAGCATAATGACCTTTCTTGTGATAATTGAAACATTCAATGTGTGATGATTCTCTATCATTCCTTTTTTTGAGCTTCGAGGAGGAGGCTTCCTTGAATTTGATGGACCTTGTTGTGGCTCATTTGCAATTTCGTTTCCAAATGTTTCTCAAATTTTAAAAAAAAATTATATATAATGTTTTAAAAAGAAAAAGAATCAAAAAAATTTCATATGTCAAAACTTAATTCTGATTTGTATGCATTAACATTATGTTTTGGAAAATTTTGTAAGGTGGGTCCGACCCTTATTTTAAAAGACGTGCAACTCGTCGGGCTGAATTGAAAGGATGGAAGTTGGAGGTTGATCAGAAGAAACTCTCAGGCACAAATAGCTCGACAATTAACCTCCAGGGTGCCTCCACAATTGACCATGATGTGAGCACGTGGACTTAAATCAACAACTCACATTCATTGCAGAGGCACACCTCTGAAGAGCCTACCGTACCCAGGAGTGACCCCGCGGTGACGTAGGTAGCTGGGGATGTTAGCAAGCGAGCCAGTTCACTGTCCATGTAATGTCCCATACCTATCTTGTTGTGCATTTAATTTTTGTTTTCCCCCAAAATTCCCACTGCGCCTATAAATACTGAGTCAAAATCCCGTACTTTTCACCTGTATTTTTCAGTTTAAATTGTCCAAACCTTCCTAATCACCTTGCCCCTCGTTTCTACGTCTATTCAGTCACCATCCTAAGTGTAAACGAGAACAAGTCATCATTGTCTGGTTCTTCAAGTCACATTCCTCTCATGGATACAGAGCAGGATGTAATGGACACTCGTTGCACAATAAAACATTTTCCTTTGTACCAGCAAGTCATTCTTAATCAACACAATTCCCCTATCTTCATATCTATGGTCAGGTCTGGAGTCTTATCTGCATGTGTTTCTAAAAATCATCCAGTCCAAGAATTTATACATTGGATAGCATCAACATTATACCCCAGCAAGTGTTTTGTAATGAACCACTTTGGAGGGAGTGTCTTCCAAGTTTCATCCCTGTTAATTTGTCAACCCTTCTGCTACCCAGAGTGTGAGTTACATGTTAGTTTTACTGAATATTCATTGACAACACATTATGACAATATTGTAGGGCAATATTACATGCATATTTTATTCTTCCTGAAGCTAGAACAAGGGAGGTTTTCTCGAGATGACAAGGTATTTTCCTTGGAAACTTTTGATGCAGATGTCAAGCCTGTGTTACAATTTCTATTAAAAATACTTGGAAAAGAATATGATTTTCAGATTGATAGGTCAGTGCTTGGATTGTTTGCTTGGAAATCCCATCTTTTTTGGAAGGAGAATATTAATTCTCAATTCATGAGCTTGACTCTCACAGGTTCTATCAAGTTTTACTTATTTGTTCATGTATCAAAATGCATAAGAGGTTTTGAATTTGGGGTTAAACATTATGGATTCAAATAATAAGAGGCAGTCAATAGTGTTTTGGACTAACCTGATAAGAAATGAACCTAGTGATGGGGGGTTATTTGGTTTTGTTGCTTACTACTTGCCAATTTCCTATAAAATCTTGATTGGGACTGCTACCCCATGTTTTCTGCTAAAGGCTCGAGAATTCCTTCAGCTCGGTAATAGTTGCAAATATGGAGACTAGTTTGTTTTTGAAGATTATTCCGAAATTATATTGTATGGTGCAGGGGTTGAACCTTATATATTGCCTACTTTTGTCCCCATGAGAATCTTTTCCTTATAATTTATTAGACAAAGCTTGAATGTGGACCAGTTCCACTTTGTACCAATGAAGAAAGGACATTTGATTAATTACCTATGACTATTGTACCTTTCATAGTGAATACGAGGCAAGATGCAAAAGAGGCAAACCAAATGCTTATTAGGTGAAAAATGGGCTTATTATCCACATCAGGTGATTTCCAAAATAAGGGTTGAGAAAGGTTACTCTGCTTTTACTCATGAGAGTAAGCATGAAATTGAAAAGTTGGCTAATAAGGATTTTGCAAGGACTGTCAGCACTAGTGTTGAAACTCGTATTATCTCTGAGAAGGTTAATAAAAGGGGTAGATAAAATAATGTTGATTCATAGGAAGAGGAACAAGGAGCTGAAAAGAGAGCTAGACTAAGTGAATAAATTCCATATGCATAGATAGGTTTATCAATTCAGTTGGGAGATATAAAAAATACACCAGCTTCATCATCCAGAAATGAGGCTATTCATGATCAGGTGCCATTAATTAAGCATGTTTTTTCCCAAATTGATGAGAAGAATCAGAAGATCAGAGCAAATATGGAGGGTCAAGTTGAGTCTCAAATAACCCCTGATCAGACTAGATTATTAACCTCTATGGGTTTAGAGAAATATCAGATGAAAAATTATTTTTCACACCCATCTGAAATGATAGTAGGGTCATCAAGCAATTTCATGACTGTTAATTTTACTATTGATGCCATGAAGATTCCCTTACCTGATAAAATTAATTTTCATATGAAAATTGGTTTATTAATTGTTAATGATTTGACTAAAACCAGTGCAGCTGCAAGTAAAGCTGTGTTGAGGAGGTAAATCCCCTCTGCGGACAGAGGCGATCCCTACTAGCCCAGCAGGGGTCTAGCAACAATCATCAAATGTTACAGCGCAAGTTCCTAGTTACAAATAAAAGACCAAAGATGGAGGCCTACCTGGAATCCAATGCTATGATCCGTAGAAGAGAGCGTTCCCGTTCCTCAGCCTCGGCAGATCACGATCCCCCCACGATCTCCGCGGATGGACACCTGTACATGCAAGAAACAACATGAATACAAGCATAAAATCCAGAATACGCAACTATATATCAGTCAGAAAGGATATAACTCATTATTAACATAAGTGAAAACAGAGTGGAACCATAACCATAATCATTCATTAAATAACAATCGAAAGAGAGTACAACCAATGTTCTAACGTCGCAGTCTCCTTCGGAAGGGTCCCCAGTCGTTCACGTCTCGCAAAGCTCTCCAGGGAAAGGGAAAACCTCTCTAGAGTCTCTCGACGATAGTCTCCTTACTTGAGTCAGCCTTAAGGGAAGAAAGAGGGCTCTTACAGCACAAAGGCTCTTGGGAATTTGGAGATTCAAAGCCTAGGCACTTCAAGACTAGCTTGCAATGGAATTGAGCAAGCTTTTATAGATGGGGAAGGAGGGAGTTGGGATCCCTATTATTGTGGGATTGGCCCTATCATGAAGCAAGGTTCCATGGGAGGTGGCAAACCACTTCCCTTCCATGGAACTCCCGCAGCCAAACCTCCCAACTCAAGATAGGCAATGGTTTCTGAGTTTGTTGAAACACAACTTCCGCCATATTTATTTAAAAAACACTCCTTAAATTGGCTGGCGCGACTTCTGCTCTGGGACAGAGCGGCAGTTGGCGCGGCCTCTTTGTAGGATTTTCCCCATTGGCGCGATTGATAAATTGTCTGCCCGCGCCAATGCAAAAGGAGATGTTTCCATGGTTTTTTGCAAGGAGATGTCTTTAGGGAAATTGAAGCTCATGTTTAGAGGAATGCATTGATGATGATTTCAAGGCATGACAATGTTCACAGGTCACAAAATGGGTCCTCCATTGTGCGGGACGAGGAATGGTAGGGACAGTGACAAATTACTGTATAACAGATGCCCCCTAAAGTATGAGGCTCGAGAGAGAGAGGGGTGAAATGCTTTACGAGAACATGTTCCACTGAAGCCCCGCCGTTGAAAAACCTGTGCAGAAAAATACAACTGATATCTCAAGTACATGATGTATATGCGGTATGGGCGCAGCCATCCGAAACAGAGTACACTATAATCCGGATCCAGGGTATGGGCGCAGCCATCCAGCGAGGATCAAATAAATAGACTCAGGTATGGTCGCAGCCATCCAATCAGTGAGTCATGTACATAATGATAATAATCCGCAATCGCAGCCTGGATTACAACAGACACAATCCAGGGTCTTGCGCTCCATCTCGACCCAAATAAAGTACAAGTTCAAGCATGCGAATATGTGAGCTGAAGTCGAACATGCAAGAACATCGTCTAATTACCAGCCAATGATGAGAGTTGTTAACAGACGCGAGAGGAACCACCAATAATGACAATGGCCCTCAAGGTACTACAGGTACAATCTACGGCGTGTGAATCAATGAGCTGGCGTCGAACACCCATAGAATCACTCGATCAGAGGCCAATGATGAAAACCCCACGTCGAATGCGACGAACCTGCCATTGAGGCATGCAGGCTCCAAGGTACCATGAAGGAGTCTCTAGATCAACTTCCTGGATAATGAGGTGAAGTCGACAGGAAGTGACCTTGATCGAAGGTGGGCCATAATGTTTCCCACATCATCGACATGAGACAGAGGAACATGATGTTTTTGTTGTGAATTAGGATCGTATGAGAATCAGAGGAAGGTTGATATTTGCAGAGGCCAACTTCTCTTGAAAATATAAACGACATGACAGTGGACTTGGCAGTATTTGACATCAACGGATCAGAGGTCATGGTGACGAGGCAATGAGAAGATGAGAGGTCAAAAGGGATTATCCAAACCCACCGAGGCAAAGTGAAGAAACGAGATGAGATGTCCCCAACCCGACACGAATGCAGACAAGTGCCATGTTCAAGAGCGACATACTGCCGACGACAACGATGATGGTTCCATTTTTTCCCCCACCATTTCTGGCGAGTACCCCAATTATTTTTTATAACAAGCTTGAAGGGGATATCATATGCTTGTAATATAAGTCCACCCTTTGGGCGAATCCATCCTAGTGCATTTAACGAGTCCTAGGAAGGAGAAACTCAGAGAACGTCATTTCGAATAGATCCGATGTCATCAGGGTTTAACGAGTTTGAGAAAGGAAGAACTCAGCGTCTTTTCATGTTTAGAGAGTTTGAAAAGACAGCAGAAAAGTAAACTCCACAGGTCCCTTTTCGTAAATAGTTCCTCAGATCCGAAAAGGTAGAAAACAATATCTGAGAAAACCTCCTAGTCGCGATAGGCTAGGGTATTCCTTTTTCGTAATCAATCTATCCCAGCCTGAAAAAGGGGTAAACATATACTGGGTAGATATCGATTCGTGTCCATTTTAACAAGATCGAAACGACAAGGGCCTCGGCAATATTTTCATGTTTAGAGAGTCAGAAAAGAGCTGAAAGATGACTCCCAAGTGACTTTTTTGTTTATTTACCGAGTCTGAAAAAGTATAAAATACAACTCGTTTCCATCGTTAAAGTCGCAAAAACCTGCTGCTGCACATACCAAGCAAGCGTAAAACCCATTTTCGACATAACATATTAAAATATTCGATAAAAATAACTTTTAAAACTCATCTTATGTCAAAAAAGTTATAAATATGCCAAAATGGTAAAAATAAAATTACGTTTACTATTTACCTTGGTAAAAAGCAGCAGTGGTCCATTTGGAGTGAAAACTTCTGACGGCGATTGCGACAAATCCGGTTGACCATTCAGATTCTCGTCTGCTACAGGTAAGAGGCGCTTCCCTGTACTTCATTTCAATCCATTTTTTAATAGTTTTCCCTTATGTATCAGCCCTCTGTGGCCACTCTTTGAATTTTTAGGGTCGCGCTCATTGGCGCGGGTATCGGGCATGAACCCGTGCCAATGGGATTTTTTATGCAAAGGGCTCGCGCCACATGGCGCGACTGTTCACAAAACAGTCGCGCCAGTGGTCGAACCTAAAATTCCGCCTAAAAATTCAAGATTTTAACCAAATTGAATGAAATTTGAAGCCTACTAGAGATCTAATCAAGGGTTAATGACCATGTGGATGCAAGAAATCAAGCAAAATGGTGATTGAGTGGAAAGAACGAGAGCATGGAGAAGAAGATGAACAGGCCATAGAAATCGAGGCTTGCACAAATGCCCTTAGAAACTGTGGGCTAAAGAAGTTCTTCCTTACACCCTGTCTACGAGCTCAGCCCGAGCTCCTCTAGTATTTGATTAGTATTTGGGACGAACATGAACAAGTGTTCAAGTTGCGAGATCAAGTATTGGAGCTGGAGGTTTCTGATGTGTATTTCATCACCAGATTGTTTCGCAGAGGTCCGGTACCCATCCTGACTGGGAGCAGACCATCTGGCAAGAAGATGGAAGAAGTGATGGCACGAGTGTGCCAAGGAGCACAAATGGGATCAGGGAGCAAAAAGGTGGATATCCACACTATCCCCGATCTGGCATTGAGAGTTGTCCTACATACCATCACGCGGGCTGCAGGGTCGCAGGCACTTCACGAGGCCACAAAGGCCCAACTCCTACTAGCCGCAGAATGCATGAGTCCCTTACTGTTTGACTGGGCAACAGCAGTAATAATAAACATGAAAAGACAACTCACAAAATGCAAGAAAGATAAACTGAAACAGTTTGGCTATGGTTCCATCCTGGTATCGTTCATTCTGGAATGCTTACAAATCTTCCAGGGCCAAGGGGCCATAGTAGCGGATCCAATACCACGAGAGCCAAGAATGGCTCGCTGGGTAGCACTAATGCCCAGAGCTGGAGGCAGCCAATAGATGTCCTGGAGGCCGGAGTTATTTAGGTGGTTACGACGCCAGTTGATTGTACTGGAGGACTGGCCATATGCAGGAACTGACTTCACCGAAGACCTAGATCTCCCACTGCCAGAAGGAGATGACTGGGATGAGGAGTTGGGTAAGACCTCATGTTTTTTTATTTTTATGTTTTATGTTTTTTTTGTTAATACACATTCTTCCTAACACATTTTATATATGTATGCAGATGTGGGACCTGAGAGACCAGCTGGGATGTCTCCAATCTCACGGAGGACTCATCTCGCCCCTGATCCTTAGGGAGAGGGCACAGGAGGAGAGGAGTTGATCCAGAATCTCGAGGGCATTTCCCGAGGGATCCCGGACTATGCTCGACTGGCGGATGTACCGATGGCGTACCAGCGTCATACGGTGGGAGTTCCAAGTCGGATCCACCGAATCCTGAGACGCTTAGTGCGTGCAGTTACATGCTATCATGAGCACCATGCAGATTAGCTCTTAGGGATTATACCACACCTATTTTTTGAGAGACATATCGTCTCCGGATGTACTTAAGACGATTATGTATATTTTGACTTTATGTGACACACTCTATGTAAACATTTCGATATCTATATATATATGCATATCTATTTCTGGATGGATCTTTCTTTACATGTGATGATGATTTACAAATTGCGCAAATGTCTGTCTAATACCAAATTTGCTACCGCATCTGTTAATGTATTCAAATGCCTGGGTATATGATGATATGTAATGTAGTCAAAATTCCTTTCCAGTAATCGAATACGCAGATACAGACGTAAAATGGACGGGTTTCTTACCGAATAGTGTCCGTTCAGCTGTAACACTACAAGTTGCGAATCTAGATACACGAGCAATTCACGGATACCAAGGTTTACTGCCTCGGTTAATAATTCTAACACAACACTATATTCCGCGATATTGTTCGTAGCACGTCCTAGACACACTCCTTGCAGGTTGACCAGCTCACCAGCAGGATCATAGATTACCCAGGCTGCTGAAGACAGATTCCTGGTACTGCGGGAGGCACCATCCGCGAAACCAACAAATGGATGAATAGACATCTACACAACCAGGAAGACCCGATCAGCAGAAAGATGTTTACAAGGCACACCACACCATACATGCACACAAATGAAAAAAACACACCTATGTACACACACCACACCAAGAAATCAATTCAGGCATAGTACTTTTTTAGGTACAGCCCATTCCTGGGCTGCGCCAGCGGAACTCCTTCATAATCTATAAGCTCATAAGCCCCGTTTTTCAAAATGCGTTTTACTATATAGGGCCCATGCCACATAGGCTGGAACTTACCGGCTCCAAGCTTGTCATGTGCTTGATCGTACAGGAGGACGAGGTCTCCTTCGATAAAGGAATGAGGAGAAACAGATTGATCAAAATGAGTTTTGACCCTCTTCTTTTGTGCTTCAATAACCAAAGCAGCCAGACGACGGGTTTCATCTAACCGTTCCAGATACAGAAGACGTTCTTCCTCAGCAGAAGTATTAGGTAAAAGTTCCACAGCTAATTTCAATGAAGGAATCTCGCATTCAACCGGAAGAGTTGCTTCCAGACCATACACCAATTGAAATGGTGTGAACCCAGTTGCACTCTTTACAGATGTTCGGTATGCCCAGAGAGCTGAGAATAGTTGGAGATGCCAATTGGATTTGTGAATACCAACTGTTTGCTGAAGCATAGTGACCAAAACCTTGTTCACTTCTTCAACCTGACCATTCGCCTGAGGGTAATATGGTGTTGAGCTGTCGTGACGCAAGCCCAACTTTGAAGTCAGCTCCGCCATCATATAATCTCAGAAATGAGTACCGTGATCAGTGAAGATGGCTTGAGGAACCTCGAACCATGCAATAACGTGGTTGAATAAAAATTGAGCAGCTGTTTTTCCGTCAGCAGCTAGTGTAGGCATCGCCTCGACCCACTTGGTGAAGTAGTCGACGGCGATAATTATATACGCATGCCCCCCGGCCGAGTGAGGTTTACACGTCATAAAATCCATGCCCCATTTCACAAAAGGGCCGACGGTAATAACGGGATATAAGGGTAAAGGCGGCGCGCGCATCTTGCGCTGAAATATCTGGCACGCATGACATTTACGGACTGCAGTGATACAGTCTTTGAATATGGAAGGCCAGAAATAACCTGCTCACAGAATCTTCTGGGCAATAGCATACCCGGACATATTTCCACCACAGGCGCCACTGTGGCAGTCATTTAGGACCTTTTCAGCCTCTTCCAAGGTTAGGCATCGCCGGAGCACCGAATCTACTCCAATGCGGTATAAGGTATCTCCTACTATACGGTAGGGCTGGGATTGGTGCCGAATCCGACGGCGGGCAGCTTTATCCAACTCAGACCGAAATGTCGAGGTCTGAAGATACACTATTATGTCACCATACCAAGGGTCACGAGTACTGATGAGGAAAATTGTTTCGTCCGGTATATGGTCTTCAGAGTGTGAGGGAGCAGAGTCTGTAGGGAGAGAGCATATCAGATCCGCGAAGACCAGTGATTTAGTTGACTTAGCGGTAGTGAACTCTAAGTCAAACTCCTGCAGGATCACAATCCATTTGGAGTACATGCCCCCCAGTAATTGTCTAGAGAGAATATACGTCATAGGGTTGCAGTCTGAAACCACTGTTATCGTACGCAAAAGGATGTAATGGCGAAAGCGCTGTACAACGTGTACTGCTGCTAATGCCAACTTCTCGACATGAGCATAACGCGTTTCTGGATCGAGAAGGTTCCGTGACAGATAATAAACAACATGTTCATCACCGTCATCGTCATCCTGCACCAAGACCACGGCTATGGTGCTAAATGCGGCGACGAGATATAAAGTGAAGTCGCGGTGGTAGTCTGGAGGACGAAGCAATGGAGCATTGACAAGCAATGTCTTCAGCTTCTCAAAGGATTGCTAAGCGATTTCGTCCCAATGGAAGGGAATGTTCTGCTTTAATAAACGAGTGAATCCTTTGGCCACCTCGACATAATTCAGGATAAAGCGCCGAAGAAAGTTCGCTTTCCCTTGCAGACTCTGTAACTGATATAGGGAGGAGGGTGATGGGAGATTTATAATGGCCTCGACCTTTAAAGGGTCAAGGCGAATTCCGTCTTTTGAGACTATGAATCCTAAAAGACGGCCAGAATCAATGCAGAAGACGCATTTATGAGGATTGAGCCTGATGTTGTAGCGCCTGCAACGAAGAAAGATCTAGAGGAGATGCTCAGGATGGTCCTCTCACTTAGCTGAATGGGCTGGCAAGTCACCCAGATAAGGCTGAACGATATGGCGAATGTCATGAAAAGCGTAGGACATTGCACGTTGAAAAGTGGCTCCAGCGTTCTTCAAACCGAACGGAAGCTTTTTATACGCGAAAGTACCCCACGGACAGATGAATGTGGTCTTGTGTTGATCCTCAGGTGCAATATTAATATGATTATATCCTGAGAATCCATCCATTAAGGAATAGATCTCACTTCTGGCACATTCGTCGATGATCTGGTCTATAAACGGAGTGGGATAATTATCCTTTAGACAAGCGCGATTGATGTCGCGATAATCAACACTGACTCTAATCGTACCCTGCTTTTTATCGACAAGGATAATGTTAGACACCCATTCTGTGAGGGGGATGGAATAAATAAAGCCTGCGTTCAGAAGTTTTTCAACTTCTGCCTTGATGGCGGTGGCTTTTCGAGGATGCATGGGGCGTAAGCGTTGGCGCACGGGTTTCGCACCTGGATAGGTTGGAATCTCATGCACTAAAATACTAGGATCAATCCCCGGCATTTCCTCATAGGACCACGCGAAAACATCTCTGAATTCTTTGAAAAGCTCAGTATAGACTTGAATTTCATCGGGAGAACAAGTCACACCCACATGAATATTCTCAATGATCCTCGGTTTAATGGAGATGTTGATCAGGATGGTTTGAGTAATTTTACTCGGGTTACCCTCCGAAAAAACCTCGTGCGTCAAAATGGGCGTTTGAAGAGGAGGGGTAGGAACCTGAGTAGCATAACGCTCCAGACAGTCAGTCATTGCCCCCAAGCTAGGCATAAAAGAGGAGCGATGATGTCCATCGCCCCAAGGCAGCTCCTCAAGAGACATAGTTTCAATGATAGCCTCATCGGAAGGAAAAGTCTCTTTGAGAGGATCACGTGAATCAGCCTGACCAATCCAGGGGGATTGAGAGTAGACGTCGAGAGCCATGCTCAAAGGAGCATGCTGAGGAGGTGGAGGATCAGATGCGGCAACAATTTCACAGTAGCTAATCTCTACTGGCATCAAGGGCATTGATTCTCCAAACTCAAACACCTGCTTAGGCGTAGGAATGTCACACCCATGAGGACCGGCTCACAGATCTTGTGTCCCACACTGTCGAGGGGATTTGGAATCTGATCCACGTATGGCACGTTGTTCTCAGAGGTAGACGTGAAAAATGACAACTGATCCACCGTGACAATTTTGCCCTCGTGAGGGAACTTAAGAAATCGAAAGACGGTGGACGGCACGTAGAGCATGGCATGAGTCTAGCTGCGGCGAAGAAATATATTGTAGTTGAGTTTAGCGTCAACTACTTCCACTTCCACGTTGACAGTCTTCCCCTGTAATGTGATCTCTAGACTCTCGAGAACACCCAGGGGTTTGGATTCCCGACCATCAAATGCCTCAAGGGCATTGGGAGATGACGAAAGGGCTGGAGAGCCTAGGGCCTTCCAGCAAGCGGAGGACATAACGCAGGTAGATGCACCTTCATCCACGACGGCCCTATGAATGTTCAGACCATTAATCTTGACTTGAATAATAAGAGCGATTTGATGTGGAAGCCGGGGAGTGAAATTCTCTAAATTGAAGGTGAGAAGACTCAAGTCGGCGGGATCGATGCCCTCGATCGCAGACAGTAAAGCCTTCCGTTGCGAAGGACAACTTTGAAGAACTTCTAGCGCAGACATGGCAGACGGCGCCTGTGCCAAATCCTCAACAATGCTGTAATGTTGAGCGGCACGAGCATTCGGATTATAAGAAGATCTTCGAAGGACACCTTTAGAAGGTGGTTTCAAAACGGGTTCAGGAGTAGGCTTCTCGATTTCCAACGAACCGGAGGCAGGTAGGGGAGGTGGTCCATCCGCGACTGCCTTCCCGGGTGCTTGCTGCGATTCGTTGTAATCCTTCGACCACGTAGCGACAGAGATAGGTGCAACACTCTTCATCATGAAAACCTGAGACCCAAACGGTGCAGATGGTGACGGTTGTTCGACCATCTAGGTCTGCTGAGATGGAAATGGCTCTTTTAGAACAGCTGGAGTCCCTTTAGGGCCCTTGAGAAGTTGACTAACCTCAGATCGTCGTGGAAAATCCTTAGTATAATGGTCCCCTTCACAAATGAGGCAAGGGTACTTCAGTTTACGCTGAGAGCCATCCTCAGTACGAGATTTAGAGTCTGGCTTCGGGGCATCAGATTTAGATTTGCCTTTGCCCTTCTTTTTCCCTTTGGAAGTTTTCTCCGTAGGATTGGCCTGGACGGCATTGAATTTCGCGGTTTTACCACAATCAGAGGGGGCGCGATTAGCAGGTGCATTGTTGGAAGAATTAGACTTCTGCTTCCCATTCAAAGATTTCTTCGAATTCTGAGAGACAGAACCAATGACACCATCCACCGCAGGGGTAGGCGGAGCCTTAGAGGTTCCGGACCGCGGGGCATCAGGCAAGATATCATAAAGCGTGCCGGACTGAGAATATACAAGATCCAGATATTGGGCACGCGCAATGGCTTGTTCCTCCGTCACACACGCTCCCATCGCAATATCCTGAGCGATTTTATTCACAAAGGAGGTGGTGAACCAGTGAGTCAGTATCTGATCAGGTATGTGAAACTTGATCAGTCTACGACGGCGCCACCACTCATGAATGTGATCAGAGATGTGAGTGGCTTTATCCTGATTCAGAGAAGTCAGGAGGTGCGTCCCGGCTTAATAACGAACCGGTAACTGAAAGTGCGTGAGGAAAGCCATAGCTAAGGAATTGAAATCTTGGAAAATGCTGCGGGATAACTCTATGTACCACTTAGCAGCAGATCCAGTTAAAGTACGCTGGAAGAGGCGCAGGCGAATTGAATCGTCGACCCAAGAGTTAGACGAACACCAAAGATGATACGTCATCACATGCGCCTGGGGGTCCTCTCCAGCTTTTCCCTCAAACTTGGGGCAATCACCTGGTGGGAACCGGAGGCCAATATGGATTATGTAAAATCGGATCATTGGTCAACTTTGAAACATCCGGCAACTCCAAGGTGGCCAGGAACGACAATGGCGGACTGACCAGCATGTCAGACCCAGGATGAGGACCGTTACCTGTACTCCACGATGGTTGTGAATATCCTTGCCCCCATGGGTTCTGTCCCGTAGGATTCTGACCATAGGGAGTGTAGGTTGTATAACCAGACTGATTTGGATGCTCGTAACCAGAGTGTGGGGCCTGATAACCAGGGTAGGGGCCCTAATTATACGTCGGCCTGGTGTAAGCAGCGTTTGGATTTGGCTGCTGAGTATAGGTAAAACTGGGTGGAGGAGGATAATACTGAGAGCCTCTGGGGTGGTTATAATTCGGTTGAGATTGACCATGAGGATAATAACCACCCTGAGGATGAGTAGGCTGCTAAAAAGTGGAACCCTAGGAGCTCGATAGCAGGGCGCAAATCAAGGATTTGGTCGCGCATTGAATGAGTTGGTCATTGTGCTGTGGTTAATAGAATCATTGGCCGCCCTGAATGAACAGGTTGACCCGACTGAGAGGGTTGACCTGAGTGAACAGGTTGACCCGATAAACAGTGGTGCCTGCTGAGTAGGTTGTCCTGTTGTGAATGAGCCCTAAAGTCAGACGATGGGACGGTTGGTTCGGAGGTGGAACACCAAAGTTAAATGACATTGTCAGTTCGGTGGTGAATTGTGGCTGTGTGTTTACGAAAACCGGTTTGAACCTAAGCTAAACCATAGGATGGTTCCCGCCTCGATATGCAATGCGTTAGAAACAACAGACATCGCTTAATCACGGTAAAGAAGGTTGGATTTTCCCCCCAGGACCATAGACCGGTCCCGGTTGATACCCCGGCTGAGGCTGAACAGGTTGACCGGAAGGGCTATAATACTTTCCTTGCGGACTGTATGATGGCCCTTGTTGGCTGACAGGATAGCCTTGCATGGGCTGCCCCTGTGGATCATAAAGATAGCTAGGTTGGCCCGTAGGTTGGCCTTGGAAAGGCTGCCCTTGCGGGTTATAAGCCTGGTTATAAGGTAAACCTTGAGCATAGAGGTAAGCCTCAGGAGCGGGTAGACGTAAAATCTGCCCGTGCTCATCATACTGACCTGGGAAAGCATACACGGGAGTACCATCCTGTGCATAGTGCGAAAATTAAGAGTAGTTAGGATCTTGGGAGGATGGTCCAACCTTGGCATTCGGTTGTTGCAAAGAAAACCGATACTCCTCCGGAGAGATGTTCTCCGATATAGCAGTCGCTAGATAAACATCTTCAGGAGTTGGCACAGCCCTTGCAGTGGATGCTGTGACAACAGGAGAAGAGGCGGCCACACAGACAGTGGGTCGGACGGGAACAGAAGTAACGGGCATTTGAAGAGACACCCCGGGCGTAGTAGCAGCTGGCCTCGGAGAAGGAGCTGACACTCCCATAGAGGCTGCGGCGGAAATGATCTGACCCAAAGATCTCTATCCCTGTGGTAACGAGGGACTGGCTGTTGACATGTCAGCCATCTCAGAGTTGTCTCCCTAAAACAATCTTCGTGGGAAGAACTGATAGTCTTCACCAGACGTTGGGATTTCCTCACCAGAATCACTCATGGTTGATCCTGCCGTTAAATCTCGCAAGAGACGGCGAGGACTAGGAGGAAAAATAGCAGCAACAAAAGGCGAACCCGATGTAAGAGAAAGGAAATCAGCTCCTAATCTCAATTCAGACACAGGGTCCGAAAAGGGCCAATTGAACTCAACTGGTCCTCCAAAGGGTTTCTCAGCAAGGACCGGTCCCCCGTCAGGAAACTCGGAAACAACAGGCTGCTGCATTTTGGTAGAGGATTGGGAAGCCTCTGAAGAATCGTTCGTGTAAGGACTACCAGTAGACGAAACTGAAGGTTCCACCACTGTGGAAAACGACCAGAGAAAAATAAGAAAACACACACACGGGCTGAAAAAGATTCAAGACACACGATCAAACGGTCAACAAGAAATATCTAACAGGGCGTATAATCGTGGGTGATTAATTTTTTACCACATTGAAAAATAAGAAACTTCACCGTTTCATGTTTTAAGAGTCGAGAAACGATAAAAGATGACTCTATCTCTTTCAGATTTGACACAAGCGTGAAAGGACAAGCGCTTGACAGTCTTTTCAAATTTAGGGAGTCAGAAAAGACCAAATGACTGCTCAGGAATACTAGGCACAAAGGGTGTACCAAATAACCGTGAACTGCAATATACACCTTGGTTTTAATAATTAAAAAGAAATCAACCAAGGACTTTCCGTACGTGCAGGTAATCTCCCCGAATGCTGTGTTCGGTGTATCACGGGTATAGGGAGGCAAACTCGGCTTCCTGTGGATAAAGGATTGAAAACCTAGAGGGGTCTCCCTTTATATACGTGACGGTACGGGGAGCACAAGTCCGTACTAGCGCTGTCTAGAGCCAAAAGGAGAACGACAACTGCTAGGTTTAAAGATGCCGGAACACGTCTCTAGCCTAGACCTCTAAATATGTTTCATTAGATTCCAATGCTGCCTTAGTGTAAATTGATAGATTTTAAAGTTGATCTTCAATTACGTTTCAGTTTTCAGGCCCTAATGAATGTGTTGTTTCAAAAACTCCTAAATGCAAAGCTACATGCCACAGTACACCATTTCGTTCGATGAAAACTAGCTACAGAAGAGTTGAGAGTATTTACACAAACAAAATGATTGGAAGACAAACAATGAGATCTCTAATGCAACTAATGAAATTGAAAATTTTTCATTCCAATCACTAATTACTAGTAAAATCGAAAAATTTCAATTTGCACTAATCAACCAAAAGCAAAAGAGATTTTTTTTTATAATTTTCAATGTTTGATAGCTAGACGCACTAAACAAATTGAAAATAAATGGAACAACTTGAAAAACGATATTGAGAGAGCAAAATGAACAAATTTCACTCAATGACACAAGCAATCAGATCTCAAATCGACCAAATTCTCTCAAAACCAAGAAAAAGACTCAAAGGCTCTAATGGACCGTGTGATCTAGGTCCAAAGCAAGACCAAACGAAATTTGAATGAAGAAACGAGCAATCACCCAAAAATCGCAACAAAACAGTGAACAACTACTAAAAGAATGCGGAGGAGCAATCAGAGAGTTGACTGGATGAACGAAACACCAAAACTCCCAAGGAGGGCTCGATACACAAAGCCACTAGATGCCCTAGGGCTTAAAACGTGAAATCGATAGATAAAAGAAAACAACCAAAGGACGAAGTCAAATTCCCAGTCAAACAGGACCCCAAAACACTTAGGTAGTCGAAAAATCAAGAAGAAAAGCACTGACCGGACCTAGAGAGCTCAAAACTGAGCAAACTCAAATACCCTACAGGAGTGGCGCGACTGTAAGGCTGCAACTGGTGCTAGCAAGCAATTGGCGCGGTCTATACAAAAGCAACATGTGCCAATTGGCGCGACTGTCGGGCTAAAAAGCGCGCCAGTCGAGTTTCTCAGCCAAAAACAAAAAAGAACTACTCCAGAAGCAGATCAATGTAAACTAAGCAAACCAAGAAGCAAAAAACAGCAAAAGAACCCAGCCCAGAAGGCTAACCAAACAAGGAAAATCATAAAACAATCAAAACGAGACAGCAAAATCTAGACGGTCCCCAGCGGAGTCGCCAAATTGTTGAGGAGGTAAATCCCCTCTGCGGACAGAGGCGATCCCTACTAGCCCAGCAGGGGTCTAGCAACAATCACCAAATGTTACAGTGCAAGTTCCTAGTTACGAATAAAAGACCAAAGATGGAGGCCTTCCTGGAATCCAATGCTATGATCCGTAGAAGAGAGCGTTCCCGTTCCTCAGCCTCGGCAGATCACGATCCCCCCACGATATCCACGGATGGACACCTGCACATGTAAGAAACAACACGAATACAAGCATAAAATCCAGAATACGCAACTATATATCAGTCAGAAAGGATATAACTCATTATTAACATAAGTGAAAACAGAGTGGAACCATAACCGTAATCATTCATTAAATAACAATTGAAAGAGAGTACAACCAATGTTCTGACGCCGCAGTCTCCTTCGGAAGGGTCCCCAGTCGTTCATGTCTCGCAAATATCACCAGGGAAAGGGCAAACCTCTCTAGAGTCTCTCGACGATAGTCTCCTTACTTGAGTCGGCCTTAAGGGAAGAAAGAGGGCTCTTACAGCACAAAGGCTCTTGGGAATTTGGAGATTCAAAGCTTAGGCACTTCAAGACTAGCTTGCAATGGAATTGAGCAAGCTTTTATAGATGGGGAAGGAGGGAGTTGGGATCCCTATTATTGGGGGATTGGCCATATCATGAAGGAAGGTTCCATGGGAGGTGGCAAACCACTTCCCTTCCATGGAACTCCCGCAGCTAAACCTCCCAACTCAAGATAGGCAATGGTTTCTGAGTTTGTTGAAACATAACTTCCGCCATCTTTATTTAAAAAACACTCCTTAAATTGGCTGGCGCGACTTCTTCTCTGGGACAGAGCGCCAGTTGGCACGGCCTCTTTGTAGGATTTTCCCCATTGGCGTGAGTGATAAATTGTTTGCCCGCGCCAATGCAAAAGGAGATGTTTCCATGGTTTTTTGCAAGGAGATGTCTTTAGGGCAATTGAAGCTCATGTTTAGAGGAATGCATTGATGATGATTTCAAGGCATGACAATGTTCACAGGTCACAAAATGGGTCCTCCATTGTGCGGGACAGGGAATGGTAGGGACGGTGACAAATGACTGTGTAACAAGCTGAAAACATGTTGGGAAGGGTAATCAAGCAGTTAATGCTGGAGAAGGCTAATTCTAGAGCTCTCTCCACCAAAAATGAGGAATTAAAGAAGATAATTCTCAAGATTGGAGTAGACCCCAATGGCAGGTCATTTTTGCAGAAGTTGTTGTAGAGTGAAGAATCAGAGATTAATGTGTTAAGAAAGAAGCTGAAGCTCCCCACTGGAGAACACCCAATGGAAGTTGAAGTGGAAAAAGTGGAATCTGAGAAGGGGAAATTTTTACAACAAATTTTGTATAGGGATGAATATATTTCCAGATTGAAAGAGACAATAGCTAAGTTAGAGGGGCATATTGATTCACATGTCTGCACAATAGTTTTGTCATCTGAAACTAATGACCTGGTAGCTAAAATATGACAATTAAGTAATGAGTTGAAGATGGTAGAGATTGATATGAATAAATCCAAAAATGATCTTGAAACATCCATAAAAGTTATACGTGCTAAGAATAATGAAATTCTAATTTCAGTGGAAAATACAGACAAGTACAAAGAATATTATCAATCAGCTTGTGAATAAATCAAGAATCTTAGAGAGAAGGTAAAGGGGAAAATGTCCCTAATTGAAGCTAAACCGATTTTTTGGAATGAGATTATAGGAGTAATGAAAATAATATGGGAATCACTAGTTCTTATTTCAGAAGAAAATAAGTTGACAGAGATCAAGCAAGTAGTAGATAAGTTCAACACCATGTTTGATAAAAGAACCAGGGCATGACTACCATCTTGCTGGGATCTACAAGGTAATTTATTGTCCTAGGAAACATATGAAACTCTGTTGTTGGAAGAAAAAATTAAAATTGAAAATACTCATGAGAAGATTGTAGTTCTAAAAGGAACAACAATTGTCAGTTTCCTGCATAAATATTTTCAGTTGTTATGGATGGTTAAGAATCTATTTCTGGATAAGCCCACTTACACCAGGTTCACTGCTTTTAGGTTGCAAAATCATAATCTAGTTAATGCTCTGAAGACAAATTTTGAACTCTGGAAAAAGTGCAAAAGATGGATAAACAATCTTCTTGAAGACACATTAGCAACAAATGATACTTAGAAAACCACATCAACGACAAAGGATACTCAGAAGACAACATAATATTTCTATCTATTATTGTATTTTTCTTTTTGTTTTTCTTATAGAACGAGGTTGTAATGTTACCCTCAATTGTAATGAAAGTAGTTGATAGAATAAAGAAGTAGTTTAGGTAGTTTTAAGAAGTTTTGGGAGTTACAAATTGCTTTGAATGTATTTAAGAAAGAAAAAATTGAAGAAGAAAGGTTCGGAGTTTTGGAACCTCTGGAAGACTATATTTTTGTACTTATTTCTCTAAAGAGTTAATGAAAGAAGTCTCAAGTTTCCTGCACTTGTTGATGATGGTTTGTCTTCCTGTCTCAACTTGTGTTATTTCTTCTAATGAATGAAGGAAGTAATGAAGTTTCAGGTCTCTGAATTACATTTTTAAGTAAGAGTTAAATATCCTTAAATGCGCTCCTTAACTCCAACTCCTCTCTATTCATAAATTCTATCTGAAAATAAAGTTAATAGATCCTTTGTTTACAACATATTATCTTAAGTTTCCCTACAATTCTTCTTTTTCATTCATGTTTCAACAATTAAAGGCATTGTGTAATATTTTATTTACTTCAGGGAATTAAGGGTTTTACAAGCTAATTTTCAAAGGAATAAAACAAAGACCGAATGATAAAGGTTGTTTCAATTTTTTTTTGTTAAAATGTCTTAAGCACTGATTCATTTTCAAAACCAAGGGATTGTCTCTTAAGAACCAACATTTTCTGTCGCCATTGTCGGAGATGAAGGATTGAAAATATCTTTTTCCCTGGGTTTTCACATTATTTCCTCTGGTTTTTCAGTGAGGAGGAAATTGTGGTTGTGTTTCATCATACTTAGAATTCTAGTTTACAAAAGGCCTCACATGAGGTCAGATACCTCACAACAGAAGGTCCCTGCTTTATCAGACCTTGAAAGATTGATTTCTAAGAGAATTGAGAGACCTAAAACTCCCTCAACACCTAGTCCTACATTGTCTACCCCTGGCAGTAGTTCATGTCATCTTTTGTTTTGAAATACATCTCAAGTACTTAATTTCTTGGAACAAGATTCACCTTCTACACCTATTTATTTTCAAGAGCCTAAATTGGAAGAACACTCATTTTGAGTCTGCTTATTTTTATTTTACACAAGATCAACAAGTTCCAGTTGATTTGTCCTCTCCCATTGTTCATCAACTTACTCCCATATCAGTTTTACCACCACCTAAATTTACTTTCACATCAGGTTCATCATCTACATTCAACCAAAGTACTGTTAATCAAGGTGTAAACATGGAAACACCAACCTTCTTATTAAACAAATACGCTCCTCTCAACCTTCCACATCCATTTAATGCAATTCCTCAAGAATATATTAAATTAATTTTTCGTTTCACTAGAGAGGATGAAGTTACTGCAGAGAAACACTTATATGGGTTTTGTAATTTTGCTGAAAATTTGAATGTGGAACATCTTGATGTTGCAATGAAACTTTTTGTTTAGTCTCTGGATGGAGAGGCTAGAAAGTGGTTCAAAGGATTGCAAAACAATTCCATTAATACCTGGGATGAACTAGAAAATCATTTCACTCAGATACGGGGAGAGAAAAGATATCATGGTTATTCATTAACAGAATTCAATGCAATTAAAATAAAATCTGATGAAAATATTTCTAAGTTTATCAAAAGATTCAATAAGTTGTATAATATTTTTCCTGTAGATATTAAGCCCCCTCCTTTTGGAGAAAAGGTAGTTTTTGCTGGGGCTTTTGAAGCTACTTTCAGTTTCACACTTGGAGAAATGAGATCCCCTACTCTTGAACATATACAGACATATGATTTAGAAATTGAAGCCAATATGACTACAACTGGGAAGGTGAAAGAAAAACCACTAGTCCAAGAGAAGGGGAAAGAAAAAGAAGAGACATCACAAGATTAAAGGCTTGATTATATGACTAAGGTAATTAAAAATGTATCAAATAAATTAGTCAAGATGGAATTGGAAAATAAAACTTCGCAAAGACAAGTGAAACAAAACCAAAACAGAGGTTTTAATGCTCAATTCAGGAAACAACCCCTGCAAATCGTGCAGAGGGAAATAAAGGATCAAGATCAAGTCCAAGCACCATTATATTTACAAGCTGGACTTGGAGAATCAACAGAAGATGACCAAAAGGGGAAAGAAGATCAAATATATGTTGTGTATATTAGAGAGGATGATGAAAAATATAATTGTGAAGAAGAATATGCTGAGGCTGAAGTGTCTTTTGATGAATATGAAGTGAATGAATACTGGAAACAATTCACAGATTTTATGCAAGTTGAGTTACATAAGAAGTATAATCTGAGATTAAGGAAGAGATCTAGGGTGCAAGACAATGAGGGTGAACAAAAATATTATGCTCCTCCTCCAATGGCGCCCCCATAACAACATGTTCCTGTAAAGGAGGTGAACAATGGGAAGAAACTTGAAAATTTAGTTAACAGAACATAAATGCAACAGGGTGAATCTTCCCAGAATAAATCAGATGATACTAATATTTTGGAGAAAGTTGTTCTTGTACCTAAACATGTTTCAAATTCTATAAGGATTGAAAAAGAACCTGAAAATAATATTAAACAAAATAATGCTTTCAGTTTAACAAAGGAGTTGGAGAAGGTCAAAATTTAGGTACCTCTTTTAGAATTAATTAAAGCACCAATCTACAAGAAATAAATCTTGAAATTTATTAATCTCACATAGAATGAAGATATAAGTGACACTATGAATTTACAGGAAGAGAAGCCAGTGGTGGTTCACCTTTGGCCCTCATGTAGAAGAAGTATATTCTTCTGTTCCTCCATTTTATATTTCCTTGTTGGGTCATGATTTTATTCTCCATAACTATATGCTAGATTCAAGATCTTCCCATAATCTTATGCCATTTTCTGTCATGAAGGAATTGAATCTAAAAATCACTATGCCTTACATGGATTTGTATTCATTCGAATCCAATAAGGTAAAATGAGTTGGGGTAATTAAATACATGGTAGTTTCTTTGGCACAGATTGCAGCAAAGAGAATTGTTATGGATGTATTTGTTGTTGAAATTCTAGTTAGGTTTTGGATGCTTTTGTTAAGATCTTGGGGAGAAAAGTTGGGAGGTGTTCTCAAGATGGATTTTACTTATGCTATAATTCCTATCTTTAATGGGGAAGAAGAGGTTGTACAGAGAAACAAGGTTGTAAAAACCACTACCAAAAAGGATGCAGGTAACTCCCCTATTTATAGTCAGGAAAAGGAAGATATTTCATGTTTCATGCTGCATGAAGATGCAGAATTTGCTGAAGACATAGGGAAGAAACTCTCTTCAGTGGTTGTAAATAATGAGTTTCACTCAAGAAATATTTGGAAATGATATTTTGATGGTTTCTATTCCAAGTAAGGCACAAGATCTCAATTCTTATTAATATCACTAGAAGGTAACCTCTTTCCTTTTTCTTTCAAATTAGAGTTTGATTCAAAAAACAATGTTGTTGAGCATGAGGCCTTGATCATTAGCCTTCAAACTGCAAAGCAGACGGGAATTCCGTGTATTTCAATTTTCGGTGATTCCAAATTGATAATAATACAAATAAAAAATCATTGTCAAACTAAACAGCCAAGATTGAGATAATATAGAAATGAAGTTTGGGACATGATTGAGAATTATTTTGAAGTCTTCAATATTAAATTTATTCCAAGGGATGAGAATATATTGGTTGATTCATTAGCAGTTGCAGCCAACACCTTCAAGCCTCCAATTAATCCAAAGCTAAGGTATGTGATAGAGATTAGACACCGGTCTTCTGTCCCAGATAATGTAAAAGATTGGCAGGTGTTTGAAGATGATGAGCAAATAAATCAGTTTTTGGCAATGATTGGAAATTTTGAAAATGTTGAAATAGATAAGGATGAAGAACAAACAGAGTAGAAAGTAGAGGTAAGACATTTCAAGCAGACAATAGCTAATCAGAAGATTATTCAATTAAAATATAATGTGCTGCCTAACGGTTTGGTTCCTCTTGAGAGGATTTTTGATTCAAATGATGTTGCTATTGATTCAAAGGAAACACACCAGGAGGAGGAATTGCAAGATTGTAACCTGGAAACTCAGCAGGAACCAAAAATGGCGAAGTTATTCAGAGGTGTTCCCAAAAATTATAAGGAAAGGTACATTGATCTTTTCAAGAAGTACATAGATGTATTTGCTTGGTCATATGAAGATCTGAAAACATATGATAAAGATATCATACAAGATAAGATCCAATTGAAAGAAGGAGTCAAGCCTCAGAGACAAAAGCTCAGACAAATTAATCCATTATTAATGTCTTCGGTTGAAAAAGAAGTAAATAAATTACTTCAAGAAAAGATCATAGTTCTCTTTAGATATTTTGATTTTGTTTCTAATCTGGTTCCCGTGAGAAAGAAAAATGGAGAGATAAGATTGTGTGTGGATTTTAGGAACTTGAACAGAGCATCACTTAAGGATAATTATCCTTTACCCAAAATGGATTATGTTTTACAAAAAGTGACATGAGATTATAGAATTTCCATGGTTGATGGATTCTCTGGGTATAATCAGGTAGCAGTGGACAAAGAATACCAGAAAAAGACAACATTCACAACCCCATGGGGTACTTTCATGTATGCTAGAATTCCATTTGGACTAATGAATGCAGGTGCAACCTTTCAAAGGTCCATGAAAATAGCATTTGTTGGAGATAAGCATGTGGTTATATATCTAGATGATATCATTGTTTTTCAGGATCAAATGATGAACATTTAGAACATTCGCAATGAACTTTTGAAAAGTGCAGGAAGTTTGGTTTGTCAGTTAACCCCAAAAATTCTTTATTTTCCTTGGAAGAAGGTAAACTATTGGGCCACATAGTTTCCAAACAAGGGGTAAAAATTTATCCAGCAAGGGTAGAAGCAATCTAGAAAATTACTTTGCCCAGAAGCAAGAAGGATATACATAAATTTTTCGGAAAGATTAATTTTCTAAGAATATTTGTACCAAATTATGTAGATATTGTTAGAAACATAACCGATATGTTGAAGAAAGAGGCAGAAGTGCAATGGACTAAGGAAGCAAGAGAATCATTTTCTAGGATAAAGGAGAATCTCTAAGTAGCTCTGTTCTTATTATTACTGATTATCAGAAGGTATTTCAGATATTTTCATTTGCTTCCCCTTCTACTATTGTTGTTGTGTTATTGTAGAAAAATGAGGAGAATAGAGAGCAACCAATGGAATTCTTCAGCAAAGTTCTCAGAGATGTTGAGATCAAATATAACATTATTGAAAAGAAGGTATATGCATTGGTCAAGGTACTCAAAGCCTTTAGAAATTATGTATTACAATCTCAAATAGCTGCATATGTCCATAATTTTGCTGTTAAGGATGTGTTGATTCAGAGTGATGTAGAAGGGAAGAGAGGAAAGTGGATAACAAAAATTGAGGAATATGATCTAGACATTAAACCTACAAAACTAATCAAAGGACAAGGTTTGGCAAAGGTGTTAGCAGAAACAAATTTTCAAGCATTGGGAATCAATCTGTTAGCCCCAGTGGATGAAGTTGTCAACGAAGAAGATAAAAATTAGCCCAAACCAAGTATGAAGATTCAGTACAAATATTTATGTTCAAATTGGTACAAAGATATTGTTCGCTATTTTTTTTTCTTCTCTTGTCCAACTACACTGAATAGAATGAAGTACAGAATCCTCAAGCTTAAGTCTCAGCCATATGTCATAGTAGAAGCAAAATTGTACTAGAAAGATCTTGCTGGTATCTTACTACTATGCTTAACTGAAGGAGAGTCCATTGAAATTACCAAAGAGTACCATGAAAGTCTGTGTGGGGGTCATTACAGTTGGAAGGTTACAACACATAAGATACTCAAATCAGGTTTTTATTGGCCTACATTGTTTGTATATGTTTACATGTTGGTCAGAGGTTGTCAGAAATGCCAATTGTTTGCAGAAAATAAGAGACTTTCTCCTTTACCTATAATTCTAGTATTTATAGAAGAACCATTTAGACAGTGGGGACTGGAGCTTATTGGAGAAATCAATCCACCATTAAATGGATAGTTCAAATGGATTCTAATAGCCATTGAGCACTTCATAAAGTGGTTGAAGCAATAGCCACAAAGAAAGAAAATGACCAAGTGGTGATGAAGTTCTTGGAGGAGAATATCTTTAGTAGGTTTGATTTTCCAGTCAATATTGTGACATATAATGCTCAGTTATTCAATTTTTCTCGATTTATTGATTTCTATCAAACATATAATGTAGTTTTGTCTCATTCTACATTTGACCATCCACAAGGGAATGGATTCGCAGAGTCCTCTAACAGAACACTGGTTAGAATCCTGAAGAAAAAAATCACTGAAAATAAAAAAGATTGGGACTCAAAACTAAAGTTTTCCCTTTGGGTAGTTAGGGTTACTACTAGAAGGTCTATTGGAAAGTCACCTTTTGAGTTGGTATATGGAACACAGGCATTGTTTCCTAGTCAACTAGCCAAACCTGTGATTGATTTTATTCAAGAAGCTTAGGAAGAACCTAATGCTTTGGTTAGAAGAATGAATAAGTTAATTGAGTTAAGTGAAAAAAGAGACAAATTTAGAGACAACTTAATTACTTATCAAACAAATATGAAAACCATTTTTGACAGGAAGGCAAGAGAAGTTATCTTTCAAGCAGAAGACTTAGTACTAAGGTGGGATACACGAAAGGAGGATAAGGGAAAGCATGGTAAATTTGACCCCCTATAGTATGGACCATACAAAATCAATGAAGCAAGACCTAAAATTACTTTCATCTTGGCGAATTTGGATGGAGAATCTCTACAGCTGCCTGTGAATGTGCAGTATTTGAAACATTATTTTCAGCACTGAAAGTCAAGCCTTCCACCATTGTAAATACAGGATTTCTCATTTTCCATATGTCACCAAAGAAATATTTGAATCCATGCCCAAGGTGAAGCACTAATATGTGGTTCTTAGTGCTTTCATGGAAAAAATTACTATCCCCAGGTGGAGCCATATGTTGTGGCTCATTTGCAATTTCATTTCCAAATGTTTCTCAAAAAATAAAAAAAAAATTATATATAATGTTCTAAAAAGAAAAAGAATCAAAATGTTTTCATATTCTGAAACACAATTCTAATTTGTATACATTAACATTATGTTTTGGAAAATTGTGTGAGGTGGGTCCGACCCTTATTTTAATAGACGTGCAACTCACCGGGCGTAATTTAAAGGATGGTAGTTGCGAGTTGATTGGAAGAAACTTGAAGGCACAAAAAACTCGACAATTAACCTCTGGTGTGCCTCCGCAATTGACCATGATGTAAGCGCATGGACTCAAATCAACGATTCACATTCGCTGCGGAGGCACACCTTCGAAGAGCCTGCCATACCCAGGAGTGCCCCCGCAGTGACATAGGCAGCTAGAGACGTCAGAAAGCGAGCCAAAACACTATCCATGTCATGTCTCGTACCTTTATTTTCATGCATTTAATTGTTGTTTCCCCCCCAATTTCCCGCTATGCCTATAAACACTGAGTCAAAACCCTATTCTTTTCACCTGCAGGTTTCAGTTTAAATCATCCAAAGCATCCTAATCACCTTGCCCCTTGTTTGTGAGTCCCTTCAGTCACCATCCTAAATGTAAACATGGCCAAGTCATCATTGTCCAGTTCTTCTAGTCACATTCATCTCATGGATACATAGTAGGATGTAATGGACACTCATTGTAAAATAGAACATTCGCTTATGTACTAGAAATTCATTCTTAATCAACACAATTCCCCTGTCTTCATAACTATGGTCAAGTCTGGAGTCTTGTCTGCATGTGTTCCTAAAACTCATCTTGTCCCAAAATTCATACATTGGCTAACATCAACATTATATGCCGGCAAGTTTTTTGTAATGAACCACTTGGGAGAGAGTGTCTTCCAAGTTTCATCCATGTTAATTTGCCAAGCCTTATGCTACCTAGAGTCTGAATCATATGTTAGTTTTATTGAAGAGTCATTGACAACACATTATGAAAATATTGTAGGGCAAGATTACATGCATATTTTATTCTTCCTAAAGCCAGAACTATAGAAATTATATACAATATGCATGTATATATCCGGACTCTCCTGATCTCACAATATTTATCTTCTTGCAAAATACAGAATCCTTCCACTATAATTCTTGCGGAAATTTAATCAACAATTGCAAAACACATGAAGCAATAAAAACACACATAACACAGTTGTTTAATGGGAAATCTTGAAGCTAAAAACCCCAACTATCATATTATGTATCATGGAGATCATATGACAATCTCATACAAGCATACAAAGCTTATCACAAGCCCTCAGTATAGTACAATCATCATACACTAATCAGGACCAATCTTGCAAATCCATGTATTGATCTTCGCCTCTTGCTAGCCTGCCTCCACTACATAATCCAAGATGATTACAAAGACCAATTCAATGTAATCCCACTCTCATTGACTGTGTTATTATCATTGGCAACTCCAATGTATATGTAGATGCAATTCATGCATCACTAATAGTCACAACAGATAGTCTATCTTGCCCTTTCACCTATCTCTCCACTGGTCTCCACTGAAACTGCCATGCACTGTAGTTAACTGATGTATTTTTTAGTTGATTAATGAGTTGTTATTTTTGAATTAATTAACTAATTAATTCACTCCACTCTCATTAGTGTATCAATCAGTTAGACTAGATACAACTAGCTCAACTGAGTCTAACTGAGTTAAACTGAATACAACTCCATAACTACTTCTTCCAATTGTGTCATAACTCTTCCACTTGAGTTCTAACTGAGTCCTCCATGCATTAGCTCCAGTAAACCCTTAGGAATAGCGTAATTCCTTCTGTCAGCTAATGTGCCACATCTGTGCACTGAACTGAAGTTCTCCAAGAGAATAAGTTGTTGTTTAGAGTCTGATTATTATTAAGAGCTAATAATAATCGACATGCATCTATTTTTAGATCAACGCTCTATAAATAGACTTCGCCCAATATTCTAAAAATAGAATTTCATCTATTTTTTACATTTGACCAACCATCTACAAATAACCTCCTACTACATATAGAATATGCTCACCATGTCTAAAAATAGACATACACCTAAAAATAGCCTATGTGGGCCCCACCTAGTTTAGGTGATTATTTTCCAACTAGGATCAAGGATGATGTTTCAGGATGCCTCCTTCACTCGTTTCTTGTTGCAAAATCAACACTCCTCCTCAACAAGAAAGGATTTTCTTTGCATGCGACATACAACTCCATGCATTCGCTTCGCAACCTCGGGCAGAAGTTTGGCGCAACTCACGCATCCGCTCCCGCAACTCTTCTGAAACTGAATAGGCTCCAAAAAACTCAATCAGTCTGATGCATCTATCATCAAAGTCTTCGAATTTTCCTGGTACCAACTGCACATGTCTTCAGGAACCACTACGTTGTTGAACTCTGCACCCATGCACTCTTCACTTGCTGTCAACTCTGATCCGCGCTCCAGTATCTGACACTGTCACTTTGATCTGCCTGCATCAATCCAACTAATCATGCTACTGTTGCTCTATGGGCACCTCGTAGCTAGGTTCAATTCATGAGATCCACACCATCTCCATGAATCATGCCTAGAAATCTCCTCTTGGGATTACTCATGCATGTTGCCCCACCTCTCACCTGGTGGTATAGCTGCATGCACTCCCTCTACCCATCTGGCATGAAATTTCTCTGCATGAGTGGTTGCTCCCACTCCATGATCCTCATCTTGTGGCTGCTCCACATCCTGAGGTTCACTCTTACCTGCATGCAAATCTTGCTCCCTCTCAAGCTTCAATTGCATGGCTTTCTCACACTTCCCAATAGTAGGAAGCTCCGTAGAAATCCCATCTACTTCAAATCTATAAATATTCTTCTGCATCTCCAGTTGTGGCTGCTCCACAACCTTCTGAGACTTCTTCTAACGCTGCATGTTGAGAGGCTTCCTCTCAACCACCAAGTCACTAACCTCTTCTTTTCTCCTCAAAGTTATTCATGCATCTTGTACCTCTGTGAATGTAGATTCTTGGCTCGCGCACATTGCAATTGTCCTGCTGTCGCAAAATTTTCTAACAAAAGAGCTGATTTTAAATCGACGAGATCTCCCTCATCCGAGCTCCGATTAGATCAAATTTTTTTTTTTTTTCAATTTGGGTATTTTTTCGCAAGGAATCCAAATATGATATTTGTTTCTGAAAATATTTCACCAAACTTTTCAGATATTCTCTGCAAACTCGTGCACCCAAAAAATCCTGCTCTCATTCCATGTAGAAAATCTATAACACAACTTTGATACCATGTAGAAATTATATACAATATGCATGTATATATTCGGACTCTCTTGATCTCACAATATTTATCTTCTTGCAAAATACAGAATCCTTCCACTATAATTCTTGCGGAAATTTAATCAACAATTGCAAAACACATGAAGCAATAAAAACACACGTAACACAGTTGTTTAACGGCAAAGCCTGAAGCTGAAAACACCAACTATCATATTATGTATCATGGAGATCATATGAAAATCTCATATAAGCATACAAAGCTTATCACAAGCCCTCAATACAATACAATCGTCATACACTAATCAGGACCAATCTTGTAAATCCATGCACCGATCTTCGCCTCCTGCTAGCCTGCCTCCACTACGCAATCCAAGCTGATTACAAAGACCAATTCAATGTAATCCCACTCTCATTGACTGCGTTATTATCATTGGCAACTCCAATGTATATGTAGATGCAATTCATGCATCACTAATAGTCACAACATATAGTCTATCTTGCCCTTTCACCTATCTCTCCACTGGTCTCCACTAAAACTGCCATGCACTGTAGTTAACTACTGTATTGTTCAGTTGATTAATGAGTTATTATTTGTGAATTAATTAACTAATTAATTCACTCCACTCTCACTAGTGTATCATTCAGTTAGACTAGATACAACTAGCTCAACTGAGTCTAATTGAATTAAACTAAATACAACTCCATAACTACTTCTTCCAACTATGTCATAACTCTGCCACTTGAGTTCTAACTGAGTCCTCCATGCATTAGCTCCAGTAAACCCTTAGGAATAGCATAATTCCTTCTGTCAGTTGATGTGCCACATATGTGCACTTAACTGAAGTGCTCCAAGAGAATAAGTTGATATTTAGATTCTGATTATTATTAAGAGCTAATAATAATCGACATGCATCTATTTTTAGATCAGCGCTCTATAAATAGACTTCACCCAATATTCTAAAAATAAAGTCTCATCTATTTTTTACATTTGACCAACCATCTACAAATAGCCTCCTGGTACATATAGAATATGCTCACCATGTCTAAAAATAGACATACACCTAAAAATAGCCTATGTGGGCCCCACCTAATTTAGGTGATTATTTTCCAGCTAGGATCAAGGATGATGTTTCAGGATGCCTCCTTCATTGTTTCTTGTTGCAAACTTCAACACTCCCTCTCAACAAGAAAGGATTTTCTTTGCATGCGACATGCAACTCCATGCATTCGCCCTGCAACCTTTGCAAGTGCCCTGCAACTCCATGCATTTGCTCTACAACTCTTGCTGCAACACTTATGAAACTGAAAGGCTCCAAAAAACTCAATCAGTCTAATGCATTTATCATCAAAGTCTTCGAATTTTGCTGGTACCAATTGCACATGTATTCAAGAATCACTGTGCTGTTGAAATCTGCACCCATGCACTCTGCACTTGTTATCAACTCTGAACTGCGTTCCAGTATCCGACACTATCACTTTGATATGCCCGCATCAATCCAACTGATCATGCTACTGTTGCTTTGTGGGAACCTCGTAGCCAGGTTCAATTCATGAGATCCACACCATCTCCATGAATCCTGCCCAGAAATCTCCTCTTGGTATTACTCATGCATGTCGCCCCACCTCTCACCTGGTGGTATAGCTGCATGCACTCCCTCTACCCATCTGACATGAAATTTCTCTGCATGAGTGGTTGCTCCCACTCCATGATCCTCATCTTGTGGCTGCTCCACATCCTGAGGTTCACTCTTACCTGCATGCAAATCTTGCTCCCTCTCAAGCTTCAATTTCATGGCTTTCTCACACTTCCCAATAGTAGGAAGCTCCGTAGAAATCCCATCTACTTCAAATCTATAAAGATTCTTCTGCATCTCCAGTTGAGGCTGCTCGACAACCTTCTGAGACTGCTTCTCACGCTGCATGTTGAGAGGCTCCCTCTCAACCACCAAGTCATTAACCTCTGATTTTCTCCTCAAAGCTATTCATGCATCTTGTACCTCAGTGCATGTAGATTCTTGGCTCATGCACATTGCAATTGTCCCGCCATCGCAAAATTTTCTAACAAAAGAGCTGATTTTAAATCGACGATATCTCCCTCATCCGAGCTCCAATTCGATTGAATTTTTTTTTAAATTTGGGTATTTTTTCACAAGGAATCCAAATATTCTATTTGTTTCTAAAAATATTTCACCAAAAATTTCAGATATTCCCTACAAACTCGCGCACCCAAAAATTCTCGCTCTCATTCCATGTAGAAAATCTATAACACATCTCTGATACCATGTAGAAATTATATAAAATATGCATGTATATATCCGGACTCTCCTGATCTCACAATATTTATCTTCTTGCAAAATACAGAATCCTTCCACTATAATTCTTGCGGAAATTTAATCAACAATTACAAAACACATGAAGCAATAAAAACACACATAACACAGTTGTTTACTGGGAAAGCCTGAAGCTGAAAACCCCAACTATATATTATGTAACATGGAGATCATATGAAAATCTCATACAAACACAGAAAGCTTATCACAAGCTCTCATTACAGTACAATCGTCATACACTAATCAGGCCTAATCTTGCAAATCCATGCACCGATCTTTGCCACCTGCTAGCCTGCCTCCACTGCGCAATCCAAGCTGATTACAAAGACCAATTCAATGTAATCCCACTCTCATTGACTGTGTTATTATCATTGGCAACTCCAATGTATATGTAGATGCAATTCATGCATCACTAGTAGTCACAACGGATAGTCCATCTTGCCCTTTCACCTATCTCTCCACTAGGTCTCCACTGGAAATGACATGCACTGTAGTTAACTACTGTATTTTTTAGTTAATTAATGATTTATTATTTGTGAATTAATTAAATAATTAATTCACTCCACTCTCACTAGTGTATCATTCAGTTGGATTAGATACAACTAGCTCAACTGAGTCTAACTGAGTTAAACTAAATACAACTCCATGAACTACTCTTCCAACTCTGTCATAACTTTTCCACTTCAGTTCTAACTGAGTCCTCCATGCATGAACTCCAGTAAACCCTTAGGAATTGCGTAATTACTTCAGCCCATTGATTTTCCAAATTTGTTCACCGAAATAAAGTGCTCCAAGAGAATAAGTTGTTGTTTATTGTTGGATTATTGTTAAGAGCTAATAATAACTGACATGCATCTATTTTTAGATCAACGATCTATAAATATACTTCGCCCAATATTATAAAAACATAATTTCATCTATTTTTCACATCTAACCAACCATCTACAAATAGTCTCCTGCTACATATAGAATATGCTCGCCATGTCTAAAAATAGACATACACCTAAAAATAGCCTATGTGGGCCCCACCTAGTTTAGGTGATTATTTTCCAACTAGGATCAAGGATGATGTTTCAGGATGCCTCCTTCACTATTTATTGTTGCAAACTTCAACAAGAACAAGGGAGGTTTTCTCGAGATGACAAGGTATTTTACTTAGAAATTTTTGATGCAGATGTCAAGCCTGTGTTACAATTTCTATCAAAAATACTTGGAAAGGAAGATGCTCCTCAGATTGGCAGGTCAGTGCTTGGATTGTTTTTATTGATGATGAAACTTGAAGTAGTGTTGTATATCCCATATTTTTGGCAGGAGAATAATAATTCTCAATTCATGAGCTTGAATCTCACAGGTTCTTTCAAGTTTCCCTCAATTGTTACTTATTTGTTCATGTATAAAAATGCAGAATATTTTTTGAATTTGGGGTTAAAAATTATGGATTAAAATAAGAAGAGGTAGTTAGTAGTGTTTTGGACTGACCTGATAAGAAATGAACCTAGTGATGGGGGGTTATTTGATTTTTTTTCTTACTACTTGCCAATTGCCTATAAAATCTTGAATGGGACTGATCCCCATGTTTTCTGCCAAAGGCTCAGGAATTCCTTCAACTCAGTAATAGTTGAAAATATGGAGAGTGGTTTGTTTTTTAATATTATTCAGAAATTATATTGTATGGTGCAGGGGTTGAACCTTATAGATTTCCTACTTGTCCCCATGAGAACGTTTTCTTTATAATTTATTAGACAAATCTTGAATGTGGATTAGATCCACTTTTTACCAACGAAGAAAGGACATTTGTTTAAATTACCTATGACTATTGGACCTTTCATAGTGAATATGAGGCAAGTTGAAAAAGAGGCAAACCAAATGCTAGAAGACATGCATCTATTATTAAGTGAAAAATGGGCTTATGATCCACATCAGGTGATTTCCAAAAGAAGGGTTGATAATGGTTACTCTGATTTTACTCATGAGAGTAAGCCTGAAATTAAAAATTTGGCTAATAAGGGTTTTGTAGGTACTGGAAACACTAGTGTTGAAACTCCTATTTTCTTTGAGAAGGTTAATAAAAGGGGTAGAGAAAAGAATGTTGATTCAGAGGAAGAGGAACAAGGAGCTGAAAAGAGAGCTAAACTGAGTGAAGAAATGCCATATGCACAGCCAGGTTTATCAATTCAGTTGTTAGATATACAAAACACACCAGCTTCACAATCTAGTCATGAGGCTATTCATGATCAGGTGCCATTAATTAAGCAGGTCTTTTCCCAAATTGCTGAGAAGAATTAGAAGATTAGAGAAAATATGGAGGCTCAAGATGAGTCTCAAATCACCCCTGATCAGACTAGATTATTAATCGTTATGGATTTAGAGAAATATCAACTAAAAATTGATTTTTCACACCCATCTAAAATGACATTAGGGTCATCAAAAAATTTCAGGACTATTAATTTGCCATGTCAATGCCAGGAAGATTCGCTTACTTTATAAAATTAATTTACATTTTGAAACTGGTTTATTAATTGTTAATGATTTGACTAAAACCAGTGCAGTTGCAAGTAAAGATGAAAACATGTTGGGAAAGGTAAACAAGCAGCTGAAGCTGGAGAAGGCTAATTCCAGAGCTCTCTCCACCAAAAATGAGGAATTAAAGAAGATAATTGTCAAGATTGGAGTAGACCCCAATGACGGGCTAGTTGTTCAGAAGTTATTTCAGAGTGCAGAATCAGAGATTAATGTGTTAAGAAAGAAGTTGAAGCTCCCCACTGGAGAACACCTAATGGAACTTGAAGTGGTAGAAGTGGAATCTGAGAATGAGAAACTTTTACAGTAAATGTTGCAGATGGATGAAGAGATTTTCAGGTTGAAAGAGAAAGTAGCTAAGTTACAGTGGCAGATTGATTCACATGTCTACACAATAGTTTTTTCATCTGAAAATGATGACCCAAAAACTAAACTATCACTATTAAGTACTGATTTGAATATGGAAGAGATTGATATGAAGAAATCCCAAAGTGATCTTGAAACAACCATAAAAGTTATATGTGCTAAGGATAACAAAATTCTAATTTCAAAGGAAAATACAGACAAGTACAAAGCATATTATCAATTAACTTGTGAAGAAGTCAAGAATATCAGAGAGAAGGTAAAGGAGAACATGTCCCTAATTGAAGCTAAATAGATTCTTTGGAATGATATTATAGGAGTAATGAAAACAATATGGGAATCACTAGTTCTTATTTCAGAAGAAGTTGACAGAGATCAAGCAAGTAGTAGATAAGTTCAACACCATGTTTGATAAAGAACCAAGGCAGGACTACCATCTTGCTGGGATTTACAAGGTAATTTATTTTCCTGGGAAACATATGAAATTCTGTTGGTGTTGACAGTACTCATGAGAAGATTGTAGTTCTAAAAGGAACAACAATTGTCAATTTCCTGCATAAAGACTTTCAGTTGTTATGGATGGTCAAGGCTTTGTTTCTGGATAAGCCCACTTATACCAATATCACTGCTTTTAGATTGGAACATCATAAGCTAGTTAGTGCTCCAAAGACAAATGTTGAACTTTGGAAAAAGTGCAGAAGATGGATGAAAAATCTTCTTGAAGACACATCATCAGAAAATGATACTCAGAAAACCACATCAACAACAAAGGATACTCAGAAGACAACATAATATTTCTATCTATTATTGTATTTTATTTTTGTTTTTCTTATAGAACGAGGCTTAATGTTACCCTCGATTGTAATGAAAGTAGTTGATAGAAGAAATAAGTAGTTTATGTAGTTTTAAGAAGTTTTGGCAGTTACAAACTGCTTTGAATGTATTTAAGAAAGACAAAAATGAAGAAGAAAGGTTCTGATTTTTGGAACTTCTAGAAGACTATATTTTTTTACTTATTTCTCTAAATATTTAATGAAAGAAGTCTCAAGTTTCCTGCAATTTTTGATGGTGGTTTGTATTTCTTGTCTCATCTTGTGTTATTTCTTCTAATGAATGAAGTGAAGTAAATTACATTTGTAAGTAAGAGTTAAATATCCTTAAATGCGCTCCTTCACTCCAATTCCTCCATATTCCTAAATTCTCCTTGAAATTAAAGGTAATAGATCTGTGTTTACAACATATTATATTAAGTTTCCCTACAATTCTTATTTTTCATTCACATTCCAGTTATTAAAGGAATTGTGTAATCTTTTATTTACTCTAGGGCATTAAGGGTTTTAAAAACTAATTTACAAAGGAATAAAACAAAGATCGAATGATAAATATTGTTTCAATAAAATATTGTTAAAATGTCCTAAAAACTGATTCCTTTTCACAACCAAGGGATTGTCCCTTAAGAATCAAAATTTTCTGGCACCGTTGCCGGGGACGAAGGATTGAAAATATCTTTTTCCCTAGGTTTTCACATTATTTCCTCTGGTTGTTCAGTGAGGAGGAAATTTTGGTTGTGTTTCATCATACTTGGAATTCTGGCTTAAAAAAACGCCTCACGCAAGGTCAAATACCTCACCGCAGAAGGTCCCTTCTTTATCAGACCCTAAAAGATTTATTTCTAAGAGAACTGAGAGACCTAAAACTCCCTCAACACCTAGTCCTACATTGTATGCCCCTGAAAGTAGTTCAAGTCATATTTTGTTTGGAAATACATCTCAAGTACTTCATTTCTTGGAACAAGATTCACCTTTTACACTTATTTATTTTCAAGAGCCTAAATTGGAAGAACACCCATTTGAGTCTGTTTATTTTTCTTTTACACAATATCAACAAGTTCTAGTTGATTTTTCCTCTTCCATTGTTCATTAACCTACTCCCATATCAGTTTTACCACCACCTCCATTTACTTTCACAACAAGTTCATCATCTAAATTCAACCAAAGTACAGTTAATCAAGGTGTAAACATGGTAGCACCATCCTTATTATTAAACATATATGCTCCACTCTATCTTCCATGACCATTTAATGCAATGCCTCAAGAATATATTAAATTACTTCCTCTTTTCACTGGAGAGGATGAAGTTATTGCAGAGAAACACTTATAAGAGTTTTGTAATTTTACTAAAAACTTGAATGTGGAACATCTTGATGTTTTAATGAGGCTTTTTGTTCAGTCTCTGGATGGAGAGGCTATAAAGTGGCTCAAAGGATTGCCAAACAATTCCATTAATACTTGGGATGAAATAGAATATAATTCCACTTAGAGATAGGGAGAGAAAAGATATCATGGTTATTCATTAACAAAATTCAATGCAATTAAAAGAAAATATGATGAAAATATTTATGAGTTTATCCAAATATTAAATAAGTTATATAATAGTTTTCCTGTAGAGATTAAGCCCCTTCCTTTTCAAGCAAAGGTAGTTTTTATTGGGGCTTTTGAAGTTGATTTTAGTTTCACACTTAGCATAAGATATCATTTCTTCTTATTTTTTTGAGTGATGAATGCAGTGGGATCTCCCTTTTCATGCTTTTGAATATTTCCTCTTGATCTCATCCTTGATTCTTCTTGAGTAAGCTTTCGAACAATATCATCAAATGACAGGAAGGTATTTTTCTTTATTATGGGAGTAATGAGGGTTTCCCAAATGGAAGGAAGACCTCTAAGAGTTACAATCACCAATTCCATGTTAAGAAGTTATTCCCAAACTCTTTGCAATTGATCTCTAAGACGAGATATCTTCATAATTAACAATTGCACATACTGTCCTTTATTCATCTTCATATATTTGAGTTTATCTTTCAAGGAGGGATTTCATTCAAATTGTTGACTTCATACATGCTAACTATCTTATGATACATGTCCTTCGACTTCCTCAAATTTCCAACATATGCTACTAAATCATCTTGTAAACCATCAACTATAATTTTCTTTTCTTTTAACTCACCTTTCTTGTGCTTGTTATTGGCAGTAGCAGAAGCATTATATGGAGGCTCAGGTACTTTTCCTTGAATTAATTCTAAAACATCATTTTTGTCAGCTATGGTCTCCAACCTAATTTTCCATGTAGAAAATTTAGATGAGTCACCCAAATTCTCATGTTCCTTGAAGAAAGAGGAAGGCATATTTACTTGACTAGATAAGCACCTTCAACTTTCCAAAGATGATTGCTTCAAATATTGTCTCCTTTTGGGCTTGTCCTTCACCTTAGCTCTGATACCATGTTAAATTTCAAACTTCTCAATGTTGTTTCAATTACTTTATCTCAATTGAATTCTTCAATTAACAATATTTCATCAATAATTAATATTTCCAACTATCAATAGTAATTGAAGGTATAACATTAAATGCAATGAAAAATGTGACAATCAATACATCAACAAGACACCATAATTTTAGTCGATGACTAGGGAAAAACCCATTATGAGGAAAACCCTTTGCAATTCTTCTTCTATCAGATTTTCATAAAATTTTCATTACATAGTACAATGAGCTAATACAAAATCATCCAGCAAAATTAACCCAACAACTTTCAAAAATAGGATCTTAGCTTCAATCTAGATAAGAGAAAACATTTCCTGTCTGCAGTCAAATGTCAAAAAGAAACCCTAGTGCTCATTTGCACAAAGGATGAGGTATGTGTGGAGTTGAGAGCTTCCAACCACAAAGTTGAGCCTGCATGTTTGCGGTTATAGCCAAAAATTTCCTATGTGAACCATAACAGACATATGAGCTTTGGAGCCTATAATCTCAGACCTGTACGAACAAAACTTCTCGACCCAAACTCAGACCTTTGTGAACTAATCAATGAAGAAGAGAAGAAGAAGATTCTCGGTGATCTCCAAATGAGCTTGAGGTCACTTGTATTTATAGGCTTCCAAAGGGGTCCAATTTTATGTTAGGGTTGACCCGTCCTTTTGTGCATATGTGGGATGTCACTGAGCTTCCAAATTAACAAGAGGAGGCTCAAAACCTCAGATTTCTTCTTGTTCTTGAATTTTTCTCTTTTTTCTTCACATTCACGCTTGTCGTTCTCTTCTTCTTGTTGCAGATTGAACTTGTGATGGATGGATGCCAAAGAGGTCAAAGTCATCATCAATATACAACTTTTTCATGGGGTCGAATAACCCTCCATGGGGCCGACTTCACATAGGCAGGGCTGAATTGGTGGTGAAGGTATTTTTGACTTACTTGACTCAAAATAATTTTTTCTTTCATGAGACAATTCCAAATAAGGGTATTGTATATATGATAAAGACTCTTTTTTACTCAAGTAAACCATAGAATCATGAAAAACATGTTTGATCTATTTGACAAATAAAAAGAGCATGAAACCCATGCTTCAAAAATATTTTTATTTTTATTTTTTATTTTTCACTTTTACAATAAATACATAATAATATAAGTATTATAAAAATTATTAAGACCTATCATAGTTACATTTTCAACACTCCCTCTTAACTATGGAGGTATTCATAATTGTACAAATGGCACAAGGATGATGTCAAGTTGAAATTTTCTAAGAAGAGTATCGTAGTCAACATGATACAATGATAGGTATCTAGATACCATCTAGGCTAAATGCCATGGTATCAACCCATCAAGGGATCTAAGTACCATCTTGGCTACTACCAAAGTATCAACATAGCTGGGATCTAGATATCATCAAGGCTACTTTCCAAGATACCAACTCAACATGGATCTAGACATCATCTAGGCTACTGCTAAGGTACTAACCCAACAGGGATCTAGGTACCATCTAGGCTACTTGCCAAGACACCAACCCTAACAGGGATCTAGATATCATCTAGGATACTTTCCAAGATAACAACCCTAGTAGGGATCTAGGTATCATCTAGGCTATCTACCAAGATACCAACCGTAAAAGGGATCTAGGTATCATCTAGGCTACCTTCCAAGATACCAACCCTAAGTACCATCATACAATATGTATATCCTAAGATACAAAACTCATCATATTTCCCACTCAATAAAATAAAATATATTAGCTAATCCAATCTTGCTTCCCAAAGACTCAAGCTTTTTATTGGGAAGAGATTTAGTCAAAATATCAACTACCTATTCATCTGTCGAAATTACGAACCCATATTGTACCAAAATTATAATATAATGGAACTTATTATTAATATGCATTGTTATAGCATGAAATAAAGGGTCCTTAGTCAACCTTATGCTACTTTAGTTGTCACAAAATATGATGGTGGGATCCATCAATCCTCCAAATAGGTCTGTAAGAATATGTTGAATGGTGTTGTCATTGATGTCAACCCATGGAGTTGATTGGGTTTGACTTTGAACAAAAAAAATTGTCATTGGAATCAAATGGATAATGAACTCTTCTCAGTAATTGTTAGATTACATATAGATAGCAACTACACTATTGGATGGTTGAAAACCCAAGTCCTAGGGTTTGGATTCTTTGGACTGAGGATGTACCCCGAATTTTCGAAGGGTTTTGTAAGTGTTAAATCATTGAGTTTTGGATTGGATATCCATGTCATTGGATTATCCTTGAAGAGGTATTTCCAGTGGTATGTGGTACACCACATGGTTCCTCCTAGTTAGATATATAAATGAGTTTGAAGGTAAAACCCCAGTTGGTGGGCTAAAACCCAAAAAGAAGGCGACTTGTCACATTTCCATTAGTTGGAGGAACCTAAAATTAATATTAAGGGTTTCTTGCCATAAATTTTGGAGATACTATCCTAATGAAGGGCTTCAAGTGTTATGCACCCATATAACTCCTACATCTCGTTTAAAATACTAATATATTTAGGTAGTGCATCTTCATTAGGGCATAAGAAAAAAAATACACAATATTTATCAATTATAATTAACAATTAATAATGTTTTAAAATCATAAATGTATCCTTCAATTTTCACTATATAATCCCCTCTCAACTCTATAAAAACAAAGCTAATGTATCCTCCAAAAAAATCCATTGTGGAATTTTCACTATAAATTTGTTTATACGAAGCTTAAGAAGCCGAAACAAAAACCTATTTGAGTCGAAATCTGGATTAACCTCGTGACCGAATTTAATATCTTGGTTCTCTATAGTTTCAGAGATACGATCTGAGGAAGTTATTGTTTTTGTAGGCTCCTAAATTCCATGTCAAACAGGTGACATTGGGAAAAGCATCATAAATTTCTCTCTGAGCATTGGATTCAATTTCATAAAAAGAGATAAAAAGTGGATGGAATTTAGTTTTTTGGGTATAAGGTTGATACAGTGACACATGGCACTTCATACAATTTCGCTCTATTGAACCAATCTATAATCAGGTCATCGTGGGAGATTGGGAATAACTCTTTCTAGAAGAATTCAATCTTGATTATACCTATGGGGTTGGGAAGAGGACTCAAAAGGATACCACAGCATAAAATTTTAAACCTTGGAGATCCAAAATTACATACTTGCAATAGATTCAATTTCAAGCTCTTAGAAGGCAACAAAAAGGTTTGTTATTTCTCCATTCTTGCTAGTTGTTGGGTCTAGTTTAGTTCAAGGGTATGCTGCAGAATTTAAGGGTTGGTTTAGTGATTGTTTGGAGGACGTTATAAGAAAATTTGGTGCCATAACCAGTCACCTATATGATAATAGTGAAGCAATGTATGATTTAGTGTTATGATTATTGAAGTATAGAAAAAACATTGAGTGTGATCTAAATATTCCCGGACCTGTGTATCCTTGTGACAGTGAGGTAGTGACATTAATATTGATTGTGTCTTACAATGATCTAAATACTAGAAAATTTTGACTATGAAAATGTGTTGACACGATACTATGACATGTCAAAGACCTATGACTCAATATTATGTGCAGTGATGTCTCTTAGCATAACAGTGACAATTTGATATTAACGTGACACTTAGACCTAGACATAACAAGTATGTTGACACCTTGATTTTGACTTTTAGAATGAACTTGAAAATATTGATTTGGATTATGACATTATATGACAGTGGTATAGAATGCTATTGAATCATTATTTGTGGGCTATATGATATCTGCTATATAGAACTATTTCTTTGATAAGGAAAGATCCTTGGTGACTGCAATTCTTGACTTGACAATGATATACAATATCAGAAAATGGATTGACATTGATATGATGTTTTTAGTTTGAACTTAACATATGAAAGACCTTGAAATACTTGAAAATAATTGACACTTGTGACTCTATGTTAACTTAACTTGATGGATGAAGACAATACTCACCTTCACTTTAACATCCTAAGAATGAATTTGACACACTAATTCATTACATGTATAATGACATTTTCCCCTAAGTTTGAATTAGTATGAGAAGATAAAATAGTCATACAACACACATTGACCTTTTGAATTTGACTATACTTGACATTGATATATTGACTTTGACTAGTAGAACCTTGAGTTGACAATGTCTATGATAACCTAGGATAATTTGATTGTGACCTTGCAGGGTAGCAATTAGTGAAGGGATCATCCTCCAGTTATACAAACTATTGGAGAAGGATGGATTGCATGGTTTGAACAATAAAAAAACTTTCTTACAGATATGTTGGTGGCTCTCTGGGGACAAATTTTGAGAGCATTGATTGCAGGGCATTGGATGACCTGAGACACCTTGAGTTATGCCATAATTTGATAGCAGTGCTGGATAGGTTTTTCAATGTGTGCAGCCTAATACGATGATGAAAGTGATACAACATTGATGACTATTCGTTCATGAGCAGTGTGATGACAGTATTTTGATGACTACATTTTTGAAGTGAAATTTTGTGGTAGCTAGAAGTTATACAATGATTTGTAGTGACAGTGATATACTGTATGCAATGATAGTGATACAATGATAGCTTGATGTGCAGCTTTGTGCAGTGATCAGTTTGTGGGAATAGTGATCAGTGGCTACCAAGATTAGATAATTATTCTACATCTTCTTTACAACTATTCTACATTGATTCAAATTCCCTGGGTTCTAGTGTGAAATTTATGAAACGTGATCTACCAAATCTTCTGGGTGATCGGAGTCACCTTCAGGTTGTGGCCTGAGAACACTTCAGGGCGGTAGGGTGATGCTAGGGAAATTTGTGGCCTGGACAGGGTGTTGTGGCATCCATTGAGTTGTGTATGATAAAATGATAGGGCAGCGAAGCATCCTTTCCGAAAACAGCTGGTAAACAAAGTGTTGGGGCACTCATCAGGTTGTGGCCTAATCTATAGGGCATTGTGGCATCCTTCTGGTTGCAGCAGGATATTAGGGTTTAGTAGCATCCTACAGGTTGTGGCCTGTGAATTATGGGGTTGACGCATCCCTCAGTTGTATCTTAAATCTTGATGTAACTAATATTTATTTTAAATAGAGAAGATGACAATTACTAGAGAATCATTCGGTGGTTTTGACTCGGAGGGGGATTTCCACCTAAAAATATCCCTCTCTACTATTTTATCCTTTTCGATTTTTTTATGGTGTTGTTTATAATTGTTGAAGAAGAACATTGATAATAACTGAAGAATAACTAATTCTCTGAAAATGGTTAAAAAGTGTTAATTGCTAAGAAATACCGATTCACTCCCCCTCTTAGTATTTCCAACAATTGGTATAAGAGCTTGGTTTCTTCTATAATAGCTTAACTTCTAGAAATAATTTTTCAAAGCATAGAGATGGGAAACCCAATAAAGTGAGTTGCAAGGATTTCAGAGGAAGTTACAAGTGCAACAAAATCTGAAGAAAGCGATTATTGTGTACCAATACCTTATTTTGATGCAAATAAATATTAGATGTGGGAATCCAGGATGGAAGTAAATTTGCAGGCACATGAAATATGGGAATTAGTTGTTTCTAGGGACACATCTATCGATAAAGATAAAAGGCGCAATTCAAAGTCCATGAATATAATTATGAATGTTTTTCCAAATCCGTGAAAACAAAAGTTGGTCATTATTCAACAGTTAAAGCTCTCTGGGAAAAGCTTCATAATTTCTATTCAACAAAGAAATCAGGTCAAGATGTTATTGAACATTTAGATTCTTTTGATCATGATGAATAAATTGAAGAATTGACATAGACAAAGCTTCAAAATGAAGTAATCAAAGTGATAAAGGAACACAAAATTCAAAAGGAAAGGACAAGACTTTTGGGAGCAGAATTGAAGGCAACAAAAGAACTCATCAAGGAAAATGAAGAGTCTAAGAAGATAATTAGTAGTCTTAGAGCTCAACTGGAAGAAGTCAAGAATAAAAAGAGACAAGAATTCAGGAGAGAAGTCCAAAAAAAGCAACACGAACTTGACACAACCTTTGTAGAAATTAGTAGGATCAAACAACAGATGCAGGAAGAAGAAATTGAAAGAAAGGAATCTAATCAAAGATACATATCCGCAGTTGACAAAAGAAGAAGGAATTGGAAACCTCTTCAGTTGAACTAAGAAAGCTCAGGATTGATATTGAGAAGCATAAGGAACATATATAGGTTCTCAACTAAGAAGTAGAGAAGATCACTCTTCTCAAGTTACAGGTTGAGGAGGCAGAAAAAATTAGGGAGGTCTTAAAAATATGCTCTCAAGAAGATCTTGCTCAAAATAAAGAATAAATTGATGCAACGCTTGATGGGATCAACAAAATCAAGGGACCTAAAAAACAACACATACAATATAAGACATATGAAGAAGAAAAAATGAAGGCAACTAAAGTTGGTAAAGCTCCAGTTGATGAAGGTACAGGCTCCACATCTTCGCAGGATGATCCTAACAAGGAAGTTGATCAGAATGAAAATCCAAAGAAGAATGTTGCAATTCCAAAAACCAATACAGTAGTCAAGCACAAAGGACAACAATATATTACAGCACCACCTCCAAATAATAATGGTAAATGTTCCAGGTATGTTCATTTATTTAATGGTTATTATTTTTCATGTGCTAACTATGGACATATGGCCAGGGATTGTAAAGTTGTTCACAGGTATAATTATCGAGGACCATCAAATCCAAATGGATCATTTAGGTTAGCACATTTATTTAATGGCTATTGCTTTTCATATGCTGAATAAGGGCATATGGACAGGGATTGTGAATTTTTTGATAGGTACAATCATTATCTGCAAAATCCTAGAAGCAAGTTTGCAGCATCACGAGATAGGTTCCATGATGATTTTGTCAACAAAGAATATATGCCATATGGGCCAAACATTGAATGCTTAAAATGCTAGAACTATGCCCATAAAGCTCACGATTTCAGATATCAGATGTAATCACCTATGGACAAAATTGAATGCTTCAAGTGTCATAACTATGGACACATAGCTTGAGTATGCAGGTACAATCCTGATAAGGAATGTTACAAATGTCAAAATCATGGACACCTAGCTTGTCACTGCATGAACAAAATGGAATCAATCATGAATATTGATGACGAGAATAAGAAGGGTTGGAAGAAGATACACGTACAAATGTAGGAAGAACAGGTACAGGATAAGCAATAAGTGCAGAAAGACAATAATGTCTTAGCAGTTATTCTCTCAGGGTTTGTAATAGGTAATGAGGAATCGATATTTGCTTCATATAATGACTCGAGTCAAGATGGTTCGTTAAACGATACACTATTTTGAAAAATTCAGCTCGTTGAATCCTTGAATTTTGAAGAGGGGGGTGTATACAATAGTATGTGGCACAGGTCTACCATTGACATACAAACAACATGGATAGAATGGAAGCTTCAAGAAAAATGTGTCAAATCCATAAAAATTTCAGGGGGAGAAGAATAGTTAAAGGCTTACATGTCTTCAGAGATTTCCAGACGAAGGTTTATTGTCAAGTGGAGCACATGCAGGTTACAACTCCACAAGGATCGCCATTGACAAATTATTATTCTTTTCAAGGGGAGCACGGGAAGATAATAAGTCCACATGAAGCAAAAAAATTATTAGGGGGAGTAGCCATTTGTCATTGGTGTCAAAGGGGGATAAAAAACTTGAGAAGGAGGTAAATCATGAAGTTAATGAGATTTTTACTCGCAGGAGGAGCACATGTGTTGCCATCAATGACAAAGGGGGATATTATTGGATGGTGTTGTCATTGATGTCAACCCGTGGAGTCGAATGGGTTTTAATTTTACCAAAAATACCATTCATTTATTTCGAATGCATAATGAACATTTCTCAATAATTGTCATATTACATGTAGATAGCAGCTACACTGTTGGATGGTTGAAAACCCAAGTCCTAGGGTTTGGGTTCTCTAGACTGAGGATGTACCTTGCATTTTTTTAGGATTTTTTAAGGGTTAAATCATTGAGTTTGGATTGGATATCCATGTCATTGGAATCTCCTCGAAGATATATTTTCGGTGGTATGTTGTACGCCACGTTGTTTCTCTGAGTTAGAGAGATACGTGGGTTTGAAGGTAAAAACCCCAGTTGGTGGGCTAAAACCCCAAAAGAAGGTGACTTGTCACATTTCCATTAGTTGTAGGCACATAAAATTAATATTAAGGGTTTATTTCCATACTTTGTGGAGATATTATCCTAATGAAGGGCTTCAAGCCACTATGCACCCATATAACTCCTACATCTCATTAAAAATCCTAATCTATTTAGGTAGTGCATCTTCCTTAAGGCATAAGAAAACAAAATACACAATATTTATCAATTAGAATTAACAATTAATAATGTGTTAAAATCCTAAATTTCCCCTTCAACGTTCACTATAGAAGCCCCTCTCAACTCTATAAAAAGAAAGTTCATATCTCCTCCAAAACAAGACACCATAGAATTTTCACTATACCTTTGTTTCTATGAAGATGAAGAAGCTAAAAATAAAACCCTTTTGATTCAAAATCCTGATGAACATTGTGACCAAATTTAAAATCTTGGTTCACTACATTTTAGGAGATATGATTTGGGGAAGTTAGGATTTTTTCAGCCTCTTGAATTCCATGTCAAAATGGGGACCTTGGGAAAATCATCATAACCTTCTCTCTGAGAATTGGATTCAAATTTTGTATAAAGTGACAGAAATAGGATGGACTGTAGTTTGTTGTATATCTTTTTCAGGTCCAAAGGTTGATATAGTGACATGTGGCACTTAGTACAAGTTCACTTTACTGAACCAGTCTATAATCAGGTCATCATGGGAGATTTGGCATAACTATTTCTCGAAGAATCCAATCTTGATCAAGCCTGCGGAGTTGGAAAGAGGACTCAGAAGGATACCATAGGACAAGCTTTCAGACCTTGGAGATCCAAAATTACATAGATACAACATATTCAATATCGAGATCCTAGAAGGCAACAAAAAGGTATGTTATTTATCCATTCTTGCTAGGTGTTGGGTCTAGTTTATTTGAAGGGTATGCCACTAAATTTAAGGGTTGATTTAGTGACTATTTGAGGGATGATACATAAAAATTTGGTACCCTAAATATTCACCTATATGACAATAGTGAAGTTGTGTATGATTTAGTGCTATGATTATTGAAGTAATGAATATACATTGAGTGTGATCTAAATATTTTCAGACTTGTGTATCCTTGTGACAGTGAGGTAGTGACATTAATATTGATTGTTTCTTACAATGATCTAAATACTAGAGCATTTGGATTATGACAGTGTGTTGACATGATAACCTATGACATGCAAAGACCTATGACTCAATATTATGTTCAGTGATGTCATTTAGCATAAATATGACAATTTGATCTTAACCTGGCACTCAGACCTAGACATAACAAATATGTTGACACCTTGATTTTGACTTTCAGAATGAACTTGAAAATGGTGTTTTGGCTTATGAAATTATATTACAGTGGTATAGAATTATATTGAATCAATATTGGTGGGATATATGACATCTACTATATAGAACTATTTCTTTGATAAGGAAATATCCTTGGTAGCTGTAATTCTTGACTTGACAATGATATAAATATCATAATATGGATTGACATTGATATGATGTATTTAATTTGAACTTAACATATGGTTGACCTTGACATACTTGACAATAATTGACACTTGTGACATTATTCTAACTTAACTTGATGGGTGAAGACAATACTCACCTCAACTTTGACATCCTAAGAATGAATTTGACACACTAAGTCATTACATGTATAATGACATTTTTCCCTAAGTTTTACTTAATATGAGAAGATCAAATATTCATACCACACATGTTGACCTTTTGAATTTTACTATACTTGAAATTGATATATTGACTTTGACTAGTAGAACCTTGAGTTGACAATGTCTATGATAACCTAGAATAACTTGAATGTGACCTTACAAGGTAGAAATTAGTGAAGGGAATGCCCTTTAGTTATACATCATATTGGAGAAGGATGGATTGCAGGGTTTGACCAGTAAAAAAATGTGCTTACATATATGATATTAGCTCTTTGGGGACAAATTTTAAGAGCATTGATTGTAGGGCATCAGGATGACCTGAGACACCTTGGGTTATGCCATCATTTGATAGCAGTGCCAAATAGTTTTTGCATTATGTGCAACCTGATACGATGATTGCAGTGATACAACATTAATGAATATTCATTCATGAGCAGTGTGATGATAGTGTTGTGATGACTATTCATTTTTGAAGTGACATTTTGTGGTAGATACCAGTTATACAGTGATTTGCAGTGACACTGATATACGGTGTGCAGTGGTAGTGAGACAATGATAGCTTGATGTGAAACTTTGTGGGAATAGTGATCAGTGGCTACCATGATTCAATAATTAATCTACATATTCCTTATAGATATTCTACATTTATTCAGAGTACAAGGGGTCCAGTGTGAAAATTGTGAAACGTGATCTACCGACTCTTCTAGGTGATAGGGGTCACCTTCAGGTTGTGGCCTAAGAACACTTCAGGGTGGCAGGGTGATGCTAGGGAAAGTTTTGGCTTGCATAGGGTCTTGTGGCATCCATTCAGTTGTGGTTGATAAACTGACAAGGAAGTGAAGCATCCTTTTCGACAACAACTAGTAAATAAAGTGTTGGGGCACTCATCAGGTTGTGGCCTAATCTACAGAGCGTTGTGGCATCCTTCTGGTTGTAGCAAGATATTAGGGTTTAGTAGCGTCCTACAGGTTGTGGCCTATGAATTAGGGGGTTGACGCATCCCTTAGTTGTAGCCTAAATATTTATGTAAGCAATAATTCTTTTAAAGAGAGAAGACTCAATAATTACTAGAAAAGCATTCAGTGGTTTTGACCCAGAGGGGGTTTTCCACCTAAAAATATCTGTGTCCATTGCTTTATCTTTCTGAATTTTCATATGGTGTTGTTTACTGTTGATTACTGTTTATAATTGTTGAAGAAGAAAACTGATAATAACTGAAGAATAAGTAATGCTCTGAAAAGGATTAAAAAGCGCTAATTTCTACGAAATATTGATTCACCCCCCTCCCCCCCTCTTAGTGTTTCCAACAAAATCTTCATGAGCCAAACAACTTCTTTTCTAACCTCACAAGCTACAACATATTCAGCTTAATCACTACTCAAAGAAACAAAGTCTTGTTTTCAAGTCATCCATGATATCATAGCAGATCCCAAACTAGAGCAACCACTGGTAGTGCTTCTTCCATCTTTCTTACTGCCACCCCAATCAAAGTTTGTAAATCCTGGCAATAGTATCACATTTCCATAATATTTCAAGAAGCGATGAATCATCCCATGTATATATCTCAAGGTATGTTTGGCATCTACCCAATGTTCATGACGTGGCTCCAACTGAAATTGGCTGAGGAAATTCACTACATAACACATGTCATGTCTAGTATTCACTAGGTACATTAGGGAGCCAACCAACTGGTGATATGGGATCAACATGGCTAGAATTTGAACTCTTCAATTTCTTCAAATTTATGATCATGGGGGTTGTCATGGGCTTACTATCCATCATGCCAAAATTTTGCAAAATCTTGATCACATATTTTCCTTGACCAAGATATATTTCACCTAGTTTTTGCCAAACTTCCAAGCCCAAATAATGATGCATAAGCCCAAGGTCCTTAATTTTGAACTTAAATTTCAACTTCTTACACTCTTGAATTTGATGCTCTACACATGTAATCAGTAAGTCATTCACATACAATGGTATGATGACAAGTTCATTCTTGACTACCTTTATACAGAGACTTGCATCAACATAGCTCTTAGAAAATCCAATTCTTAATAAATATGCATCCATTATTGCATACCAATTTCTAGGAGTTTGTTTCAAGTCATTGAGCTGAGAGACTCATTCTACAACCTAATATGAGGGAGACATTAGAGAATGTTCGAGGTCTAAAATGGGCCTCCTAAGAAAAATGTACAACCAAAATAAAATTTATAAGAACCAATAGCAATCAAGATGATTATGCCAACCATGGGGATGATTCACCATTTTTGGGGTAAAAAAGTAAAAATATAAAAATATAATAAAATAATAAAACTAATTTTTCAGCTTGTATTTTCAACTTATCTCCCTAAAGGCTTTACTCAAATTTCGAGCGAGAGTACTTGTTGGATGCAAAATTTAATTCCTCATCCAAGGAGTACCCATCATTGCATACTTTCGATGGACCCTACTACACAAAAAATGAGAAATACATGAAAAAATGTGATTGCAATCACGTTTTTCATGTATTTCTCAATTTTCCTGTAACAGGGCTCATCGAAAGTATGCAACATGGGTACTCATTGGATGAGGAATAAAATTATGCATGCAATGAGTGTTCCCTCTCTAAATTTGAGTAAACCCATAGGGATATAAGTTAAAAATATGAGATGAAAAATTAGTTTTTTCTTTTTTCCATCTAAAATTTGATGATGATCTAATATTATTTTATTAGTTCCACTATTATTTTAGAATTTCCTTAGGAGGCCCATTTTATGCCTCAAAATTCCCCTAATGTATGTAAGTTTGTTTGTCCATTCGTTCCACTTTAAAATAAAAATAATAAAAAAATAATGTCGGCTATAATAATAAATAAATAAAAATGAATATGTTGTAAATTAATTAGAAGTAAAAAAAAAATGTGTGAGTAAGATGTTTAAATCTTATAATTTGTTTATTGATAAAATATTTTAATATGAATTGATATTGAAACATACTTAAAATATTTTAATAATAACAAATAATTTTAATTTGCATCATAAAATGTCTAGTTTTTATTTTTCAACTAAAGAAATTGTGCCTTGAGTAGCTCTTAGGCATACATAGTCTTGCCTAGGATTGGACCACAAGACCTATGGGGATCACATCTCCCCACCTAACCGTTTGACCACATCCTTGGAATACATCATAAAATGTCTACATGTACATGTTAATGTTAATTGCATATACATTATATATCATTTAAAAAAAAAATTACATATATATCATGAAAAATTAAGTTTTATGATTAAAACATTTATTTGGTCCTATATATACTCTATTTAGCATTCAAAAATACAATTTAAACAATGAAAAATAGCACATTGTATTTTACACTCTAAATAAGTTTGCACTTGAAGAAATTTGATCCCTCTCAGCTCATGTTAGATTCGTACTTAAGATGGATCTATGTTGGTATAGTGCCTTCTTCAATCTGCTGATGTGAGCTTCCCTACAATGGATCTCAAATCCTTGAGGATGCTCAATATATACTTCTTCATCAATAGTCTCATTCAAGAATGTTGTTTTGAAATCCATTTGATGGATATTCTATCCCATAGTAGTAGCTAAAGAAATCAAAGATCTAATAGTAGTGTACCTAGAAGTAGGAGAAAAAGTTTCTTTATAACCAATTCCTTCCTTTTGATAGAAGTCTCTAGCTACAAATCTTACCTTGTATTTATCAATGCTCCCATACACTGCATGTTTGATTTTACAAATCCATTTCGAAGTGACAATTGATTTGTCACTATGTCTAGGAACAATTTCCCAAAGTCCACTCTTCATAATATTTTGGTAGTATTCTTGCATTGCATGCCTCCATTTTGCATGTTCAATGACTTGTTCATAGTTGGAGGGTTCAACTTCAATAAGATTTTCCATATACGCTGCATAGAAAAAATACCTTTTAGGTATTTTACTTTCTCTAAAGGTTCCTTTGGTTGCTCCATGACATTCAACTTCTTGTAAAGTTGCTCTCAACCAAGTTGGCCTTTTTCGAACTTCTGGAATGATAGTTTGCTTAATAGTTTCACTTAGTCCTTAAACTTCTTGATTGATTATAGGTACTTAATTTTTGTCATGATCTTCTTCTTCAAAGAGGGGCACTTCTTCTTCATTAGATTCAATGGAATGTCCTTGGAATTTTTTTATGGAAAATTTTCATAAAAAAATATATCTTTGTCGACTTCAATACGACGATCTTCCTTAATATAGATTTTGTAGGCCTTTGATGATGAGTTATAGCCAAAAATTTTTCCCTTCATAATGGTGGATTCAAACTTCTTCCTCTTGTCTTTTGTAATATGAATATAGACAGGGCATCTAATGATTCAAATATGATCTATATTAGGCTTCCTTCCTGAAAATGCTTCTTCCAGAGTTATATTTTCAAGAATTATATGCGGGCTTCTATTTTGGATGTATACCGTTGTCACTGTTTCTTCTCCCCATAAGAATTAAGGAAGATCTTGATCATGGATCATGAATTTAACAAATTCTTCAATTTTCTATTCTTTCTCTCAAACACTCCATTGTGCCGAGGATTACAGGGAACTATGAGTTCCTTCTTAATACCAGCTTCCTTGTAAAAATATATAAGTTCCTTGAAGGTTTATTCCCCACCATTGTTGGATCTTAGAGTCTTTATCTTCCTTTCAGTCAAGAACACTTTTGCCTTGAATTCTTGGAAATTTTCAAAAAAATCATCCTTATATTCGAGGAGATAAATCCATGTTTTCCTTGAATGGTCATCAATAAATGCCACATAATATTGATGACCTCTAAGATATTTTTCAGCCATATATCCACATACATTAGAATGGATAAGGTATAATATTTCTTTAGACTTGGTATTGCTGCTTGTGAATGGCTTCTTCACATTTTTTCCTAAAGCACAAGCCATGCAAACTCGTTCATGATCTTCTTTCAAATTGGGGACGCCTTTCACCATTTGACCTAAAGAGGGAAATGATTTATATTGAAAGTGGCCATACCTTCTATGCTATAGTTTAGAAGGGATAATATCCAATTGTACAAGAACTTGAGGAAGAGGTGTTAGTAGCATATATAACCTCCCCTCACAAATCCAAATAACCTTAGCTTTATCAATGCTAGAATCTGTTGGAAATACTGAGAGGGGGGGGGGGAATCAGTATTTATTATCAATTAGAAATTTTGAATATTTTCAGAGCATTAGTCAATCATAAATTATTCTTGATGTTTATTCAGTAGCAACAATAAACAATATAACACAATAGGCACATGAATTTTAGGTGGAAAACCCCCTCTGGGTCAAAAACCATCGAACTCTTTTCTAATAAATTATTTAATATTCAACCCCAACTTAAATGAAAGGTATAACTTCCTAGAATTATATAAAAGCATACTTCTCCAGCTCCCATAGGAAGGACTCCCCAACGCCCTAGTTTCTTCAGTATTCAACTGAATGGATGCCCTGACATCCTAGACCGACCTACCACCCTGAAGTGTTCACAGGCTCCAACCTGTACATGACTTCATGCATCAAACTAGTACCTCTCCGCGGCCCTATAATGATCAGAAATAAGATAAGAGTGTGGAATCCCATACCAGGGACAATGATCCAGGATACAATATGATTCACAATGATTTTCTTGAACATGACCAATCACCCAATCACACTATGACCTGCAACCCAACCATACCATTATCCAACAATGAAAATTATACCTCCCAACAATGCATCTCCAACTCTCGGTAGATTGACTCTTTTACAATTTTTCAATGATGATTTTTACAATACTTACTTTTGACCACCTGATACTTGACTTGACACTGCTTCTTTGAACATTAGCAACTGTTGAGGTATTGTTGTGCTTGCTTCAAGTAATGGTACTTTGGTGTTGCATTTTCCTTCTAGTATGTGTCAAATTTTTCCTATTGTGTCCTCATTCCTACACATGCATTAATGAATAAGACCCAAACCAATATACAAAAAAAATATTTAAATTTTCCTCCAAACCTTATATCAGAGAAATATTCAAAATTCAAATGTAAATACGTTCAATATTTATCAACAAAACCCAATAAAACATACATACAAAATACTTACATTTTCCTGCAAAAACACATGTTAGAGATGATATTCAAATTAAAATTCAAACACTAATCATACATACCTTGTTGTAGCAGACTTACCCTTGACTGTTTATGTGTTTTCCTTATTGTAGTGATCCTTGAATGCATATTTTTCTTGCCTTCTAGAAGCTTGATATTGAATCTACTGTATCTATGTAATTTCAGATTTCCAAGGTATGAAATTGCATCCCGTGGTAGCCCTCTAAGTCCTCTTTCCAACCCCGTAGGTCTGATCAATATTGGATTCTTCAAGGAATAGTTATGCCCAAACTCCTACGATGTCCTGATTATAGACTAGTTCAGTAGAGCGACCTTGTACGAAGTGCCATATGTCATTTTTTCAACCTTTGGTCTTGAAAATGATACCCAACAAACTAGAGCCCGTCCTCTTTCTGTTACTTCTTATGAAATTTGAATCCAATACTCAGAGATAATGGTATGATGATTTTCCCAAGGTCACATGTTTTACATGAAATTCAGGAGCTTGTAAAAACCCTAACTTCCTCATATCACATCTCTGAAAATATAGAGAACCACTATCTGAAATTTACACACGTGCTTCATCTAGATTTTGGCTCAAATGGGTTTTTTTTCAGCATCTGAAGCTTCACAAAAAATTTTTATAGCGAAATCCTTACATGAGGATGATATGAGGGTCACAATTTATATAAATTATTAGGTTGAGAGGGTCTTCAATAGGTGAACGTTGAAGGGATTTTAGGAGCTTAAAAAGTTATTTATTATTGAATATTCAATGACCAAAGCCAATGATAAGTGTCATGCCACAACCCCATGGGGTTTTAGCCCACTAACTGGGGTTAATAACTTCAAACACGAATACCTCTCAAAATGTGAATAATTACATGGCATGTCATATATCAATGGAAACATCTCGACAAGTAGAAACCATCCAAAATATCCTTGACTCATAATAGAATAATTTTTCAAGTCAAAATTCCCATGCAAGATCAGGGTAGCCCCTAGTGCTTCTTGGGTTGACATCATTGACAACTACTGATCAACAATCTGTCCCTTTGGCATTGATGGAAACACAAGTACTCCCTTGCGATCATGACACCTCTTCCTACATCATTCTCTCTCCCTTTTTCATAAATGGAAAATGGTAACTCATCCTGACAAATGTCATCCTGTGAACCTTTACACACCTCAACTCCCCTTTTAGTTTACTTAGTTAGATAAGAGAAAGATTCTAATGAGAACTTGGGAGAATCCAAAGCTTTAGGAGAAGATACTCAAATAAATCATGAGGTAATTTTTGGGTTAAGATGTCAGCAATTTGTTCCTTTGTGCCAACATATTCAAGCTTGATATTCTTTTCAGTGACCTGCTCTCTAATGAAATGATATTTGATCAGAATGTGATTTTTTTTGGAATGCATCACATGATTATTGGAGATACTTATGGCCCTAGTGTTATCACAAAATATGGGAATAGGCTCATCAAACTTGACTTGAAGATCTTGCAAAGTTTTCTTCATCCAGAGAACTTGAGTACAACAAGCGACTGCCATGATATATTCTGCTTTTGTTGTGGATAACGAGATTGATGTAGAAATTATAAAAACAATATGTATACCAATGGATTCAATCCGATCATGCAATATGATAAAGCAAGATATTGAATCCTTATACAAATTAATTGCAGAATATAAACATGATCACACAATCACACCAACTAAAAGAAAGAAGCAAATCAATCCACAACACAGATATTTTTCTCGGGGAAATATTGCTACTCAAAACCCCTCTATATTATATTTTATATTCAACCAAGGAATCATGAAACAATTACAATGCACTCTTCTCACAAGAGTCTGTTGCACTCTCACAACTGTCTCACACTGATCTGGACAAAATCGGCCAACACTTAGCCAAGTTCCTGCCTCTGCTCAGCCTTCCTTGCTTGCGAAATTCATGTGGAATGAAATCCATATTCTTTAGGAATTCCAAACTTCCTAAACTTCCCAATGATCATGGGAAATCCTATGGGTGTATTACTACATGCAGATAATTTTCTAATAATACAACTGATAGTTAACATCCCTTTAACCTTTGTCTCAACTGGGTCTTCATCAGAACTAACATGCATGCATATGTTAATAGTAAATCATCATTTACTTGATAAGTCACTGCATGTGAATTAAATATGATTTAATTCACTTGACCTCTCACTAGTGCAACAATTAGTTACAACTAGTTAAACTTATTTTAACTCAATTAATTAAGTTAACTGATTTCTCATGCATTAAACTAATACACTAACTGCAACGTGGACTAAAAAATAAATAGAATCACTCTGAATGTCTCACCAACCACCCTCAACTCAAATTCCATGATCTAACTGAGTTTATCACACTCAGTAACTATTACAAGTGATTAATTTAGATTTTCAGGATGTCGGGCTCTGCTAGGGTTTCTGCGCAAACCCTGAAACTCTGATCTCCTTCGCACCTCGCTATGCTACTCGACGCCTCAAGCTCTTCTGCTGGTTCTCTCTCCATGCTCCCGGCTACTGGAGGGGTGGGCAGGGCCACCCCTCCCCCCAACGGAGCCTCTTCTGACAATTCTGTAAGAACAGACAACTCTGCCAAGTCTGGAAATATTCCCCTGGTTGCAAATGACTCAGTCCCTAATGGTAGTACCACAACCGCTGCGGACAAAGTCGGTAATCCGAATGATAGCACTATGGAAGCTACATACAAAGTAGACAATCTGGTTGATAGCACCATGGCCGACACTAACAAAGATACTGACCAGAACGCCTCAACGACCAGGCCAAAAGCATCATCTGCAACATGCATTCCAAAAACCTCTGAAAGAACCAAAATAGATCTGCCCAGCCACCGAATCAACGACCAAATCCAATACATGAGGGATCACGCCCTCATCGGAAAGTTATTAGGTCTCTGGCCAACTGAAAAGGCCTTGCAAGGGTGGATCGTCTCAAAGTGGAAGCCTAAAGGACAAGTTACCTTGCAGCTTGGTCCCAAAGGCTTCTTCACGGCTATCTTCAACTGTCTGGAAGACAGAACTTGAATCTTTGAAGGAGGCCCGTATTTATTCAACTCTGAAGGCCTGTACCTTCGTGGATGGGTAGAAAGATTCAACCCAGACAAAGAAGATTTCAACTGGGCTCCTGTATGGATCCGTATGTACTCTCTACCTCTGGAGTACTGGGACGAGGATACCTTGAAAGACATCGGAAATGGCCTGGGGGTCTTTATCAAAGTTGTAGAGGAAACCAAAAATTGACAATACACTTCCTATGCCAGAATTTGTGTACACATGCACTTGGCCAAAGCTCTAACGGACTCGGTAAGTCTATTTCATGACGATTTTGAATGGGTCCAAACAATAGACTACGAGCATGTCCCCTTTCGTTGTAGGAAATGCCATGAACATGTCCATTTATTTAGGGACTGCTCCCTAAATCAACAAGCTAAAGCCCCTGTCACGAATACCAGCAAAGATGAGGAAGGCTTCACCAAGGTCACAAGTCGCAGAAAGCACGCCAAGAAATCTCAAGTTGTGTCAGAAAATATTAACAAACCGGAAACACGAAACAACTTTGAAATTCTTACCTCTCAAAATACCCTGGAAGGTTTACCCGCTAACCCTTCATCTTCAGATCCTCTTTCTAATCCTCTCACCCCCCTTCCTAAATCCTCGGCTCAACATTCTGCCTCTGTCCAGACCCACACCCTTGCTTCCACTTCCACTGACATTTCTCATCCAGATCCAGATATTAAAGCTTCCATCATGGAGACAGACTCAACTCTGGCTCTCACGATTCAACAAAAGAAAAATAATGAAGACCAGAATCTACCTATACACATGGAGGAGGAACCAGAAAGTATAGATCTTGTGGATCTGGACATTCTCAGCCTAGAAAAAGCTTGTCGCCAGAGAGAATACAGTACAATAAACCCCAGGCAAATCGAAAGTCTTGAAGTGGTCCTAACCAGAGCTCAGCAACACAAATGTCTTGGTATACAAGCTGGCAGCCCTTGGGATGGGAAAAAAATATTGAAAGAATAAAAAAAGAGAGGGCGCAAAATGGATCTGCAGAGAACCATAATCATTAGAGAAATGCTAGTAGATTCGGGACAATTCCCTAAGTTGACCAAGTTTTTCAAAACCCTCCCCCATGGTTCCTCATGAAGCTCATCTCTTGGAATACGCAAGGGCTCAATAGCCCTGCAAAACAAAGAATCTTAAAAAACATGATACAGCAAGATAAGCCTACTCTGGTCTACCTTCAAGAAACAAAATGCAACAGTATTGTATTGGAAAAGATCCTAAATAAAATCTGGTCAGGCTGTCGATCAGTTTCTGTGGATGCTTCTGGAGCTTCAGGAGGGCTTGCCATCATCTGGAACCCTCAAGTCCTCTACCTACAGGATTTTCATGCCTCACACTTCTTCATTCAAGCTACTTTCCACCTAATAGGGACCAATATCCACGGTCACCTTTCAAATGTGTATTTCCCACAAGATCTCCAGGATAAGTTAGCTCTTCTGGATACTCTAACAGCTCTTAACTCAATCAGAAGATTCCCCTTATGGATTTGCGGTGGGGACTTTGATATGATCACCGCCTTGGAGGAAAAAACAGGAGGGAGAACGAGGCTTGAAGGAGACAACATTGGCTTCAGAGACTTTATCCATAGCAATAAGCTTATGGACCTTCAGAATTCTAATGGGATATATACTTGGACCAATAAAAGGAGGGGACTGTTGGGCCGTTAATATGCCATTATTATTATCACTTTTGAACACTTATTCCACCCATTTCTACTATTCTTCATCATGTCATTTATTATAATTTATTATATAAATCCATTTTATGATGATTTATGCTTCTATGAATGAATATTATTTATTCTCCTTTATTTCTAATAAATTGATGATTATGCATGATTTTATCAAAGATAGTTTTAATAAATCAGTTGTAACATTATTCACCATTTTTAGCCTCCAAGATAATTTCCAGATTGAAGATTTGATCATTAAAAGTGCCAACTCAGAAATTCGCTGGAATAAGAAGTGACGGTTTTGCGGTTGAGATTTCGAGAAAATGAAGCAGAATATGGAAAATCCGGAACATGGGTTTTGTCCAGAACGGACCCAATTCACTTTATTTTAGAACGGTTTGCCCAAATTCGGCTTTTACTAAGATAAACGCAGGGTTCTTTGAGCACGATTTTCTGAGATTTGTTGTTGCGGCCGTCCTCCAAATCTCAGCTGCAAAGCCAAATTCGTCTTGCTCTTGTTGAAAGCTGGATGGAAATATATCTTCTTGTTTATCAATTGGTTGGAAAAAAATCCAATTTTGTAATAGAAATCATGTTATACTTATCTTTATTGTAACTTCTCTCTGATCTCTCTCTATTTAAATGAAAACAGAGATCAGAGATGGGGATGATTTGGGGATGATTTGGGGATGAAAAATGATGGAAAAATGATGAAGAATGATGGTGGATTATTCATGATAGGATAGGGATTGTTGCATGTTGTAATTCTCAAGCCTTTGCTGTTGTAATGATTCCACAATTTGCCGATTAATACATGATTTGGGAGTTGCTGTTCATTCTTTTCATTCTGAAGTAACCCAGCAGCGTCCGCTGGCGGCTAAGGGCCCAGCCTCTGGTGGAGTACGCTGTTGCTGCTGTGTATCATATATTTACAATTGCTGTTGTGTGATGGTTTGATTTATTTCCTATTCTTTTGAATTGCATTATTTTACAGTTTCATGTTTTTATAGTGTGTTGTTAGAATATTTTATGGAATTATTTTATTGCACAAGTTGAGATTGAATCGTGTGGCTGTTCTTTTCCATCATAACAGAGATTATTATCCTTTTCAACTTATATTGTTATGCTGTTCATTTCAAATGTAAAGCTTCGCTGTTCATTTCAGATTGTTGGTTATTCGATTCCACTAATTAGAGTTTGCTGTTCAGATTTATTACATATGATTCGTTGTTTAATTCCTTTAATTATAAGTTTTTTGTCCATTTACTTCGCTGTTTAGTTTGGTTGATTAATTGCAAGAGTTTTCTTTTAAGGAGTTTTCCTAGTTTACTTTCAATAGCATCTTTAGTTCAATTTCGATTTCCTTTTAATTGCTTTAAAGAAGGACTGTCGACTGTAGAGAACATTGGTTATTGCTTCCTCGTTCCCAGATTGATTGTCTTGTTCTGGTTTGATTTCAAATTGCATCAATATCCAGAGGAATGAGTTATTGCTACTGTATCCTCGATTGATGGTTGTTTGAGTGAATGATTTAGTTTAGAACATTTCAATTTCTTGCTGTTCCAATTAGATTTTGTTTCTAGCTTTCATTTACTTTTGGATTTTAAACACTATACTGCAAAACAATACTCTTGAGTAAATAGCCGCCTCAGACTGAGTACACTCTTGAAATAAAAAGTCGTCCCTAGGTTGATAATTAATGTGAAGGTAATTAGGAGTTAAAAAGACCCTTTTTATCACTCCACAGGGACCACAGCACATGGCTTCCAGGCTGGATTGTTTCCTTATGTCGGATAATGCCATACATCTGGGTGGGGACTTCCACGCTTCTATCATGCCCCAGGTGGGCTTCGACCACTGGCCCATTCTGCTACAGTGGACGCGTCCGAGTTCAAGATGAAACAGACCCTTTCGCTTTGAATCATTCTGGCTCTCTCATTCAAACTTCAAAGACGTTGTAAAGGATGTTTGGAAATATTTCAGTCCTCCAGTAGGAGCCAAAATGTTCCAATTTCAACAAAAACTAAAACACCTCAAACAAGCCCTCAAATCTTGGAATCGCAGTCAATTTGGAAACATTTTTGAACATCAGAGAGCGCTGGAGCAGCAAATGAAAAAACTGCAACAGTGTATCATCTCTGAGGGGAGAACTGAGGACAAATCTCAACAGGATCAGGTCCTTACAGCCAAGCTCGAAGAACGGAGGCTACAAGAAGAGATCCTGTGGCATCAAAAATCAAGGGTCAGATGGCTCAAGGAGGGGGAGAAGAATACCAAATTTTTTCACAGATCCACTATTCGAAGGTGAATGCACAACAACATCGCCTTCATTAACAATAAGCAAGGGGAACGTTTGGAGCTGCATGAAGAAATGGAACAGGAATTCAAAGAATACTTTCAAGATATTCTTCGGGAGCCCCAAGGTTGCAGAAATCAGGCCATACGTTCAATCACATAGCACATTCCAAAACTCATCATGGAGGATCACAACAGCAAACTACTACAACCAGTTTCTAGGCAGGAAGTGGAAGACGCCATGGCCCAACTCAAGGATGGAAAAGCGCCTAGCCCTGATGGCTTTACTGCCAACTTCTTTCACACTTTCTGGGAACTAATCAAAACAGAGGTTTGGGAGCTTGTGGAAGAATCGAGATCGATGCATTGGATTCTTCCCTCCTTGAACACGACCTTCATAGCGCTTATACCCAAAGTGGAAGAATCCAGCACTCCTGATAAATACATGCCCATTGTGCTTTGCAATGTCATATATAAACTCATCTCCAAAGTCCTAGCAAACAGGCTGAAACCTCTTCTACCTCTCCTCATCTCGCCGGAGCATACAGGTTATGTAGAAGGCAGCCAGATTTTGGATGGTATTATTCTCTCTCATGAATTGATCCACTCTCTCAAGATTCTAAAAAAACCAGGTATGATTCTTAAGTTAGATCTTTCTAAGGCTTTCGACAAACTCAGTTGGAATTATATCAATCAAGTTTTACTAGCCTTTGGCTTTTGTGCTACTTGGACACGCTGGCTTATGACCCTTATTTCCTCACCCTATTTCTCCATTCTCCTTAACGGTTCTCCTTCATCGCCCTTTCGTACCTCCTGAGGCATTCGTCAAGGTGATCCTCTTTCCCCGTTCCTCTTTGTTCTGATGGTTGAAGGTCTGAGTCACCTCCTTCATGCTGCTATCTCTTCTCATGCCCTCAAAGGCCTCTCCCTTCATGGTCAACCCCCCATCTCTAACCAACAGTTTGTTGACGACAATATGCTCTTTGGCCATCCTTCAGTTCAAGAAGCCTCCTCCTTCAATTCCTTGCTTAATCTCTTCTCAGAAGCTTCTGGAACCTCCATTAACGCCTCTAAATCTCAGCTCTTCTTCTTCAATACTCTCATTTTCACACAGAGAAATATAGCTAGAATACTAGGCTTCACTATAGCTGTGCTTCCTTCCAAATATCTTGGAGCTCCCCTCCTTGACTCTGCTATCAAACATGCTTCCTGGAGAACCCTCCTGGACAAATTAGAAATCAGGCTTTCTTCTTGGACTTACCGTTCGCTCAACATAGCCAGCAGGCTTATCCTAATCAAATCTGTTCTCCAAGCCATGCCTTTATACTTATTCTCTATATTGGCAGCCCCTAAATGGGTTCTCAAACAAATTCGCAACCTTCAAAGAAACTTTCTCTGGGGCTCCTCTGGCCTAAAAAAAAAATGGGCTCTTGTTAAATGGACTGAAGTCTGTCTTCCGAAGTCTGCAGGGGGACTTGGTTTACGGGATCCCCTTCAAAGCAACAACACCATGGGTGCCCGCATATGGTGGAACTGGATTTCCAATTCTCATACTCCCTGGGCTCGTCTCTGGCACATCAAATATGCTCCAGGTAGTCCTCCGGAGGCTCTCATCTGTATCAACACGACTACCCCTCGATCTCTGATCTGGAACGCAGCAAAGAAACACAACGCCTTCATCCAAGCGCACAGTTTCTGGGAAATCCATTCGGGAACCTCGGCAAGATTCTGGGAGGACTCTTGGCAACAATCTCCCAAACTCGTCAATCTCTTTCACAAACCAAAATGACAGGCTACAATGCAGGACAATGGTCAAATCCTCATTCAACAATTTTGGCAGCAGCAACACTCACAAGGCTTTCATCTATGGAGATCTGCTGAAACCTGGTAGGCAAATTGGCAGGAGGAAACTTATGAAGAAATAGATCAAGAGCTCAATCTCAGGAAAATCAAACTCTCTGATCAAAAGGACAAAGTTCGATGGGGCTACACTCCCAAAGGTATGTTTACTACCAAGGAAGCATAGCAACTTCTCTATCAGCCCACACAGATCATAAAGGACCAGCTTTGGGACCATATTTGGCAACCAAGCATCTGGCCTAAGGTTTCTACCTTCCTCTGGCTGCTAAGCAAATAGCAGATCCTCACTTGGGACAATCTACAAAAGAGAGGATTTACCGGCCCTTCCATGTGTCCAAATTGCAATCTTCATATAGAAACCATTTCACACCTCTTGGACACTTGTCCTTTTGCTGATCAACTTTGGGAGAGAATAGCTCAGTGCAACAGAAGAATAGGTTGACGTGTGGGTGACATTGTCAACACCATAAGGAATTGGCCTAGGCATCCCTTCCAAAGTCTTTTTCTCAATTCGCTCTGGACGCTTCTACCAGGTTTTGTCTATTGGATCCTTTGGAAGGAGCGTAACAACAGGATCTTCAAAAATAACAACACACCTCTTGATATACTGTGGCTTCATCTCAAACAGTATCTTCAAGAAACTCTGGCTCTAAGACAATGGCAAGAATCAGAAATGCCCATTTCTCCCCAGGAACGCCACATTTTGGAATCCTGGAATCTGGACCTCAATTTTACAGCCCAAGTCAACTCCAAATCCTCTCTCCAACAGGACTCCCCCCAATCTTGGTCCCCTCCTGGCCCTCTCTCTTTCAAATTGAACTTCAACAGTGCTGCCAAGGGTAATCTTGGTCCTGTTGGGTTTGGCGGTATTTTCAGAGATGCGGAAGGTTCAGCCTTGCATATTTACCATGGTTCGCTAGGCAGAGATTCAAATAACGCAGCCGAACTGGAAGGATTGTGGAATGGTATATGCATTGCAGAAAACAAAATTTTTTTCCCTCTTGAGATAGAAGGGGATTCTCAAATTTTAATAGAGGCAGCGATCAGAATTCAATCTGGCACCTCAGCAGCTAAGATTTCATCCAGTTGGCGTCTTCTAAGCAGATTGGAACAAATTGAAGATTGGCTAAGAACCCCCCGCATCATAAATTTCAAGCACGTCTGACGAACTGCTAATAAAGTAGCAGACAGGTTGGCTAATCAGGGTGCCAATCAATTGCTCCCTTTCTTCTCCGGTCCTTTGAATAGTTCCAATGACTTACAACTCCAACATGACTGCACTCTCCTAGTGCAACAAGATCTCTCTCTCCCAGATGTGGGTGAGTTTCGAGACGACAGATAGGCTGACGGCATGGAGGACTGGCGCATGGTATTTCTCCACCGCCACACTCCTTCGCTTGCTGTGGGATTTTATTTCTCCTCATCAGAATTCAATTGTTGCGTTAATGCAGCCCACTTCTCCAAGCTCTCTCGTTCTTTCACCTGCCATGGCACCCTCTCGGAACTTCCATTGTGCTCTTCCCCTGCGCTCTCACTGCTCTCTGGCTGATGCTGAGCCCTTCTCTCGCACCAGCACAGGGAAACATTTTATTTTGAATTGTTGTGTTTATCTCTCGCCAGGAATACATATCACCCACAGTCCCTACTGCAACTTCAGTTGCTTGCCATCTGTTTTTATTAGTTCTCCTCCACAAGCTCACACCAGGCTCCATTATGCTGATTACTCTGCCCTCTCTGCATTTCAAACCATGCCGCATCTGTGCCAAAGAATTCGCTGCAGAAGAGGCTCCTCTCGAGGGCAAGTGAATCGCCAGCCCTCTTCCACCTCTTCTGCTTCCTTGTCCGACACCTCTGACTTCGGCCCTGTTCACTCTCCTGCTTCCAAGCGGGGTCATGGGCGAGGACGAGGTCATCCCAATCCTCTAGCATTCTTCCGCCTTTCCTCCAGGGCCCAAACTCATACTTCCTGCGTTCATTACCCCTGCACTCTCAACAATCACACTTTCCTTGCCTCTGTTACTATCAAGCTTCGTGAAGTTTCTGCCGGTCTCGTTATGGCTTCTCCTGGTGTGGCTCTTGTGCCTGGGGAGGATATAATATCCGGCTCCCCTCAGATAGACATCAGGCAGAGTGATCCAGGTGGCCATGTTACACAGCAAGTGAGCCAGCATGAAGGTCCTAGTGTCCCTCCTGTGGGTGGCCCTTCAGGCAAGGATTTCCCTCCTCCAGATGAAGCGGATCCCGACCAGTATGCGTGCCCCATCATCGAGGAAGTGCCTTCTCCATCTAATGAGGTCTAATCAAGTTTGTGCCCTCTGGTTTTTTATTACAAGTAGCAAGGAGGTGTTCATTTCCCTCCTTTCTTACAGTCAAATGATAATCTACCATGCTCCTGCTCAGAGGCTTTCTCTTTTGTTTAACTGCCAGTTTCCCCTGCGTGGGCGGCATTCCACTTCTTTTGTCTATGATATCAGGTGTATGCTTCAGTATAACAATGGGTCTGTCACTAGTTTTTGGTTTTGTTATGGGCAGAGTCTGTATGTGCCCTATCAACATTTTTGTGTCCATATCCTCCTTCTGGAAGTTCAAAGTCTTGTTACAGGTGTTCATGGGTCTGAAAAGGTCATGGTTTACAAAATACTTTTGGTTAGTATCCAACTTGTTTTTCCTGTCAACGGACAACATTGTAATGTGCGTATGCCTCTTACAATGGGCTAGTTCTCTCGAGGCCCCTGCCTCTCTGTAATTTTATTCTTGTATCAATATAGAAGTAGACTGATTAAGAAAAAAAAATGTTACAAGTGATTATGAGATAAGATTACAATTTATTGTCCAATTTAATTAAAAGGGAAAATTAAATTAGACACACATTTCTTGTTGAATTTTCAATAATTGAAGACTGATTTTTACTTAACCATGAAACAAGGAAACCACCAAGATATAATGTTGGTCCACTGGTACTCTTTTGATCATCAACACTTCCTACCTAATCTGCAATTGTATAAGCTTGGATAACTAGATTATTTCCTTTGGGATACCATAAACCATATTCTGTTGTGCCCTTAAGATATCAGAGAATTATTCTGACGACAATAATATGAGATTCTTTTGGTGCTTCTTAGAATCTTGCTACTTGTCCAAATGCCTAAATTACGTCTAGCCAAGAAGTTGTCTCATATAGAAGACTGTTAATTATAGATATATATAAACTATGGTCCACATCCTTTGAAGAATCATCTAAAATTAACTTGCAACCTGTTACGATTGGGGTAAGGACAGGCTTGTAATATTCCATCTTGAATTTCTTGATCATTTCCTTGATGTACTTGGTTTGATATATAAATATTCCTTTATCCTGCTGAGATATCTAAAGCCCTTAAAAGTATGCCAATTCGCCAAGTAGAGACATTTAAAACTCAATTTTCATCTTTGGGGAAATTTTTTTACTTAATATGTCATCATTGCTTCCAAAAATTATATCGTCTACATATACCTCGATAATTGTTAGGTTATCTTGATCCACTTTCACATAGAGATTGTTTTTGGTGCCTCCTTTCTTGAATCCTTGTTGATGTAGATATCCATCAATACGAGCATACCAAGCTCTAGGAGCTTGCTTGAGACCATATAGTGCCTTTTTTAATTTGCAGACATAGTCTTCCTTCTCAGAGAGCAGAAAACCTTCGGTTTGTTCAATGTAAATTTCTTCTTCCAATTCACCATTTAGAAAGGCTAACTTAACATCCATTTGGTAGACCTTGATTTTTCTTGAGCATGCATAAGTGAGAAACATTATGATAGATTCCATTCTGGCAATGGGAGCAAATGTTTCTTCAAAATCAATTCCTTCAACTTGTGCATATCCTTTGCAGACTAATTTTTCCTTATTCTTGGTAACTTGTCCATCCTCATTAAATTTGTTTATGAAGACCCATTTAGTTCCAATAAAAATTTTATCCTTTGGTCGTGGAACCAATTCCCAAGTATCGTTCTTCTCAATTTGATCCAGTTCTTCATTCATAGCTGCTACCCAGTGTTCATCTTGACTAGCTTTCTCAAAATTTGTAGGCTCAAAAGTTGCTAAAAAAGAAAGGTCGGCTTGTTGTGATGAACGAAGCTATTGACTTCTTATGGTTCCAATTCCTTCATTTATGTTGCTGATGATTTGATTTGATAGATGATTCTTTTGACACCATTCTTTTAAAGCTTTTGGAGAATTTTCTTGTACATCCTGTTGATCATTTCTTATTTCCTCTTGGTTGAATGTTGTTTCCTTATTTGATTGGTATTGTTCTGGAGCTTCTTCTTCATCCTTCACAAATTCTCCCTCATATCCCTCAGATTTTCTTGAAGGGAAAATTTCATCGTCATCCTTTGTAACACAATCTTCATCAAAAATAACATTTATGCTTTCCACTATTTTTTTTCGCCTAATATTGTGGCATCTATAAGCCTTCCTTTTGCCAACGAAAATACCTTCATCGACACGGGAATCAAACTTGCCCAATTTTTATCTTCTCTTTTGATGTAGCATTTGCTTCCAAATATTTTGAAGTATTCGATGTCAGCCAGACTTCCTTTCCATAATTCGTATGGAGTCATGTTACAATTGTTCCTTAGCAAGTCTCTGTTTATAATGAATATAGGTGTATCGATTTCTTAAACCCGAAATTTATCATCTAATTGCATCATTTAACATTGTTCTAGCCATTTCCTGTATGATTCTGTTTTTTCTTTCAGCAACTCCATTTTGCTGTAGTGTTTTGGCTGTTGAGAATTTCCTTTTTATTCCATTTTCATTGTAGTACTACTGAAATACCTTGGAAGAGAATTCTCTGCCACTATCTGATCTCGGATATTTGATCTTCAAATAAATTTAATTTTCAACCAATTCCTTGTAGGTTCTAAAACACTCAAATTCCTTAGTCTTTTTCTTTAAGAAGCTGATGGCTATCATTCTAGTGTAAGCATTTATCATTAGCATAAAATATAATTCTCCATCCAAACCTTTTGTTCTCATAGGACCACATAGATCAGTATGTACTAATTCCAATGGACATGATGCAAAGTGTTCTTTTGTCATGAACTCAACTTTTGTCCGCTTGTTGTGCCGAAAAGATTCACATATTGTCTTGGGAGGTTTTGAAATTTTAGGCATTTCTCTTACTGCTTTCTTCTTTTTTATCCTAACCAAATTGTCGAAATTTATATGTCCCAATCGTTTGTGCCATAACCAACTTTCATCGTATTTCGCCAAAAAGAACCCTTTAGGTGTCTCACCCAAAATATATATGTCATTTGGATCTCGGCTTGCTATAGCCACAATTTTACCGAACTTGCCTTTCCTGATTTCACATTTCTTAGAGTTAAATAGCATCATGCGTCCTTGATCGTCCAACACTGAGGAGATTGTGATTCATATTTTCAACAAACAAAACACCTTTCACTAATACATTATTGCTTCCAAGTGTGACTATACCTACTCCTATGATGTTTGAAGACCCATCATTTCCAAAAGACATTGTTCCATCCTTCTTTTCCTTCAAGGATATGAACTTATTCCTATCTCTAGTCACATGAGTTGAGCAACCACTATCAACTACGAAACGTTTCTGCTGATTTGAGCCTTGAGAGCGATAACACATTTTTCAATCTTCTTTTTACATATTTGTTCATTCTGATTTTGCAAGAATTCCTTCGAAGAACTTCCAAGTCTACAATCGTTAGCCATGTGTCCAAAATTTGTACATTTTTAACATTCTACATCATCTCTCAAATGATCAAATATGTTAATATTTTGCTGAGTTCCGAAATATCCCTTTCTGAAAGATCTCCCGAAATTGTATTTATTCCAAACATAGGAGGGACATTATATAGCTCTATGTCCAAACCTTCCACATGAATAAAAATGACCATAGAAGATAGGTTGATACCTGGGAGGAAATATTCTTCGAGGAATTTCCTTCCATGGTTCTTCTTGCGAGTCCTGATATCTTGAGGGTGTTGGGAGGTCTACCTGCTTGTTATATTTTGCATATCCATATTATTTTGTTTTCATAGAAGGACTTGGATCCTTTTCATATTCTTATTTGTAACCAAGACCAATATTTTCACTATTTTATCGCTTATTGCTAATGATTTCTTCCAATGCCTTGGAGCTGTTGGTGTATTTTTGAAGAGTTTTCCACTTTTTACTTGCTTTCGTATATAAAATATTTCAACTTCCAATGACTCTCTTTCCTTGTTTCTTTCCTTCCCTGAGCAATTCTTCAACTCGTTTGTATTCTTCAACCTTGATTTTAATTTTTAGGACCTATTCCCTTTCTATATTTAATTTGTCTTCAAGAGTGTTGACGCGCTTCTTCTCGACGTTGAGCTCTTTGATAACCTTGATCACTTCATTTTGAAATTCAACCTTAGTCATCTCTTCTTCTTCGTCAAATTATTCTTGCTTATTATTGTTGGACATAAAAAATACTCTTTCATTGATGTATTCTTCATTATCACTGCCTTCATCGGATGAGGAGCTATCTTCTTTGGAGAAGAAACTCTTCTTAAACCATTTCTTCTTGCCTTGCTTTTTTAACTTCCTCAAACCTTTCTTTCCTTTTGTAACAACCTCATTTTTGTGAGGACACTTGGCTGCAAAGTGCCCAAACTCACCAAAATCGAAACATATCAATGGGATTTTAACTTTTAATTTCCCCATACCTGTTCTCATTTTTCACATGAAGTAGGAAAATTTTATCTACAAATTCTTCTTCATCTTCTTCCTTACAACTACAAGTTTTTGCTTTCGGAGTATGTTTGTCCTTACTAGTTTTCTTGGATGCGACGAATGTTATTTCTAGGTGAGACGTGTCATCCTCTTCTTCAATCCTCATTTCATATGCCGTAAGCACTCCATGAAATTCATCTTTGTTGACATTGGCTATATTCGAACTATATTCCAAGACAGATACCTTTGGGTTGAATCTTGTCGGCAAGGTTCTAAGGATCTTTCGAACAATGATTTTTGTGTCGATAGGTTCTCCTAAACCTTCCAATGTATTTGTTATTTCATCATCATGTTGTAAGTATGCATCAATATTTTCATCTTCCTTCATTTTGAGTTGCTCAAATTTTTCCTTGTAAATTTGAAGCTTTTCTTGTTTCACGTTTGAGTCACCTGCATATATATTCTCAATCTTGCCCCATACTTCTTTAGCAGGTTTTCAACTCAGTACCTTATAGTACCTTAAGAAAGATATATTTGATAAGTCCAATGATAATGAGATCTTTATCCTTTGCATCATTTACCATATTTTTCTTACCTTGTTCATCATGGGTCATTGTAAATCCCTTTTCAATGATTTCCCATACTTTGTATCCTTGTGCCAGAAAATGAACCTGCATTCTTCCACTCCAAAGTGCATAGTTATTTCCGTTGAAAAAAGGAACTATATTATTAGTATACTCCATGATCTCCTTCCATTTGTTAGACTACTATTGAACGAACCAAGCTCTGATACCAACTGTTGAAAATACTGAGAGGGGGGGGGGGGGGAATCAATATTTCTTATCAATTGGCATTTTAAAATATTTTCAGAGAATTAGTTAATATTCAATTATTATTGATGTTTATCCAATAGAAACAGTAAACAATAGAACACAATATCCACATGAATTTTAGGTGGAAAACCCCCTCCGGGTCAAAAACCACTGAACACTTTTCTAATAAATTCTTTAATCTTTAGCCCCAATTGAAATGAAAGGTATGAATTCCTAGAATTCTAGAAAGGCATTATTTTCCATCTTCGACTGGAAGGATGCCCCAACGCCCCGGTTTCTTTAGTAGTCAACTGAATGGATGCCTCGACATCCTAGAACGACCTACCACCCTGAAGTGTTCACAGGCTCCAACCTATAGGTGACTTCATGCACCAAAATAACATCTCCTTGCCACGCTATAATGATCAGAAATAAGACAAGAGTGTGGAATCTCGTACCAAGGACAATGATCACAATATAATATGATTCACAATGATTTTCTTGAACTAGACCGATCACCCAATCACACTATGACATGCAACCCAACCATAACATTATCCAACAATGACACTTATACCTCCCAACAATGCCTCTCTAAATCTAGGTAGATTGAATCTTTTAAATTAATGACTCTTTTACAATCTTAGAATGATGATTTTTACAATACTGAGTTTTGACACGACTTGATACTTGACTTGACAATGTTTCTTTGAACACTAGCAGCTGTTGAGGTATTGTTGTGCTTTCTTCAAGTAATGGTACTTTGGCATTGCATTTTCCTTCTATTATGTGTTATAGTTGTCCTATTGTGTCCCCCTTCTTGCACATGCATTAATGAACAAGACCCAAACCAATATATAAAAAAAAATACTTACATTGTCCTACAAACCATAGGTCAGAGAAGAGTTTAAAATTCAAATGTAAATACGCTCAACATTTATGAACAAAACCCAATCAAACATACATACAAAATACTTACACTGTCTTGCAAAAAAAAATGTTAGAGATGATATTCAAATTAAAATTCAAACACTAATCATGCATACCTTGTTGTAGTAAACTTTCCTTTGATTGTTGATGTGTTGTCCTTACTTCAGTGATCCTTGAATGCATATTTTTCTTTGCTTCTAGAAGCTTGATATGGAATCTACTGTATGTATGTAATTTCAGATCTCCAAGGTCTGAAATTGTGTCTTGTGGTAGCCCTCTGAGTCCTCTTTCCAACCTCATAGGTCTAATCAATATTATATTCTTCAAGAAATAGTTATGCCCAATCTCCTGCGATGACCTGATTATAGATCGGTTTATTATAGAAAAATTGTACGAAGTGACACGTGTCACTGATTCAACCTTTGGTCCTAAAAACGATACCCAAAAAACTACAACCCATCCTATTTCTGTCATTTTTTACGAAATTTGAATCGAATGCTCAGAGAGAAAGTTATGACGATTTTCCCAAGGTCACCTATTTGACATGAAATTCGGGAGCTTGCAAAAATCCTAACTTCCTCAGATCATATCTCCGAAAATATAGTGAACCAATATCTGAATTTTAGACATGAACTTCTTTAGGATTTTAGTTCAAATGGGTTTTTCTTCAGCATCTGAAGCATCACAGAATTTTTTTTTATAGCGAAAATGTCACGATGACTTGTTTTAAGTAGCAAAATCCTTACATGAGGAGGATATGAGGGTCAAAATTCATATAAATGCTTAGGTTGAGAGGGTCTTCAAAAAGTGAACATTGGAGGGATTTTAGGAGCTTAAAAAATTATCAATTATTTACTATTCAATTACTAAAACCAATGATTAGTAGCATGCCACAACCCCATGGGGTTTTAGCCCACTAACTGGGGTTACTAACTTCAAACATGAATATCTCTCAAACCGTGAATAATTATGTGGCGTGCCATATATCAACGGAAACAACTTGACAAGTAGAAACCATCCAAAATATCCTTGGATCGGAATAGATTAATTTGTCAAGTCAAAATTCCCATGCAAGATCGGGTAGCCCCTGGTGCTGCTTGGGTTGACATCAATGACAACCACTGATCAACAGAATCCTTTCCCAAAACAAGAACCTTTCCATCTATAAAATAAATTCTATCCTCTTTATATTTTAGACAATAAATAGAAAGTAAATTTTTCTTCAAAACCAAAATCAAGGGTATGTTATTAAGATGAATGTTTCCACCACCTTCTAGCTCCAAAGATGTAGACCCAACACCTTTGACCAAATAACTATTCTTCTCTCCAAGCTCCAATAAATGAGAGGTGGTTCCATTTGATATAGTTTTTTGTTATCCACATTCTCTTGTCATGTGTATTGAGGCTCCACTGTCAATTATCCACATGTTATCATCTTCAAAAGTACCTGTGAGAGTGGAAAAGAATCCTCCATATTTGACACCTTTTGATAATTTGGAGATTACCTTGATAACATATTCCCTTGAAACTTTCAAGAGACTCCAAAGAGTCTTGAGACCCTTCTTCATGTAGCTTTCCATTAATAAGAGACACTAATGTGATCTTCCTTGAAGGATGTCTTCCTTTAAGATAGTTCCAAAATAGTGACCTTCAAGTAGTCATTCCTTCACCTTAGCTCTGAAATCATGTTGAGAAATCAATCTGGGTAAAAATTAGGGTTTGGTTTCCTCTTTTCTTGATAATTACTTGTGATTTTGTGTTGGCCTTTAATTCTTTATTATTTCTTCTTTCATCAAGCAATTACCAAATCATAAATGTATGAAGATCAAAATAAAAAAGGCTCAAGATGTAGGCTCTTAGCAAGGGAAAAATCCCTCTCTTTGGGGAAAATCGAGTCAAACTCTGCTTCTTCTTATAGAACTGTTGAAGCCCCAAAATTCCGTTGCAACAAAATGGGGGATAACCACCTGGTTCGTACCTTGGAGCAACTCCTTTTATGTTTGGTATAGTGGTTCTGATTAGGGATAATGGGACCAGTTTCCCAACAAAGATTTGATATGATGATGATGGGTTTGATATAAGGCGAAATGGAAAATGCTTTTAAACTAAAAAAAATGATCTATTTAAATAACAAACACATGCCTCCATTTAATATAATATTTATCTTAATCTATACTCGGGAATAACTTAAATCATGTGATCTACAAATATATCTTAATGCAAAAGGTAATAAATATCATTCAATTTCTATAAGAGATGAAACTATTAAAGATAATTATTTTGACTAAAAAGTTAGGCAAAATAATTGTGGAAACTATATTGCATATATTGATTGATCACATACTCAATAAGGAATTACAGCTGAAACATTATACAAAAATGACTTAATGAAAAATTATAACTCAGATCTCATACATAATACAATATAAGGAAGATTATTGCTAATACATAAAATAAACTCAATCATAAAGATAGAAGTACCAGATATGAAAGGTCCAACTCATGAAATCAACGACGTTGATCTACTTCTTTTCAATCAAATACACTCTAAGAGTACAAAAATGAAAATTCAGTCGAGTATGCTTCAATATACAAGAAAATGAATATCTCGTTCCATATATTTCATCAAAACAATCACAAAAGCACAAAAGTGCAAGATTTTGCAAAGTGTTTTTGATAAAATCTTGGACCCCTCTTTAAATGCGTGAGAGAGGTTTAAATAATATTACATATGTATCAAAAATAGATTATTACATAAAAATATGAGGAGGTTTCAAACAAACTTCCTTAAAATATGAAAAATAAAAATATAAAAAATAAAACATATAATGATGTGCTTTATCATGTTGAACAATCCTTCTTCACCATTGATATCTTGAGTTCACAAATATCCATCATTGGCTTCACATGGGATGGTTGGCCAACTTTGGATCTTAGTTTTCCCGAAAACACAACATCAAAGAGTGGTGGCACCATCTTTTGAGTGGAATTTGTTAGACAACGCAAAGCCATCCATTGACTGTATGGTTTTATTAGAAACTACCATAAGTTTCTCGGTCAATATTAGATAGTTGTTTGAATGCTTCAATTTTATTTTCAACGATCTCTTTCCACTGTCTCTCTAACTGTTTGATGTTTTGGAAAACTCTTGGCTTGCATTCTTTAATTAGATTGATATTATGAATTTTTTCATTCATAGCTTCAGTTATATTGCTTGCTATACTATCTACTCTAGTTGTTTCCCTTTCTGCTTGCTTTAATTGCATATCCCAATCTGTGAATACAATATCTTTGTGGAATTCTTCAATAGACTTTGGCAGATTGAATTTTCTTCCTTCTTTAGATTCTTGCCGAGAAATAAACTCTGAAATATTTTTATCGGCCTCTTCATACTATAATATCTGATCAACCACTTGATTGACTAATGTATCACTTGTTTCACAATATGGTTTGATCATTGAGATTCTTTGACAAAATATTTCTTGTTTTTTTGACAATTGACTGTTTAATTCAAGTGTCTCTTTGATGAATTCTTATGTTTGGGGATGATTTTTGAGTTTATCCATTTCAATCTGCATTTTTTGAATCTGTGTATCTTTCTCTGTGATGCTTGCCTCGTGCTGTAACTTAATTTTCTCAAAATCTTTCTGAAATTGTACCAACTACAACTCTGCTTGCTTATTAGTTTTTTGTCTTTCTTGTTCAAGTTGTTGCTCCAACAACTAAATTCTTTCATCTTTATCTTTAGGAAAAATACTAACCTCTACTACCTTATCCATTTTTTTTGTTGCATAAGCACCTGAAAAATGTGATAGCCTTGTAAGATTTTCTGATGGATCAATGGGGGTGTATTTCCATACTATATCCATTAATTTTTTCCTTGGAGTTGTTGCTGATGAATCCAATTTTATTTTCTTTTTATGTCTTCTTACTAATTCTTTATGTGCTGGAATATAGAATATATCTAGAGGGGGTATCTCTTCAATTCTTAAAACAATTTTTGAAGTGGGGTAGGTCGAGATGATTTCAACATCTGCTTCTGGATTTGTAACTTGTGGTTTTTTTTTAGGGGTCTGAAATCCAGAAGTTCCTTAAATTCCTGTCTTTGTCTACTATACTTGGATATTTTTCCTTAATTTCTCCCATTATTTATCCATATCATTGACTATAATCGTTTGTGTTTGAACCTGTGTAGAATCAATCTCCAATTTTTCTTCAGCCGAGGTTTCTTTGGTCATTTCTCCAACATTTTTCCCTGTATCTTTCTCAAAATCTTCTTTAGGGTTTTGCTTCATGATTCTGAGATTGCTGTTTAGAATGTTATAAACCTTGAATTGACTTCTCTGGAGATTCTTGATCAGAATTGTGATTGGAGTTCTCCTCCAGACTTACGCTGGGAGTAGGCTCTCTTGTTTCCTCAATTTGTAATAGGTCCAAAGGGACCCTTGTCAATCTTTTATTATTGTATATATGAAAACGATTGAGGTCATATGGGGTCAATTTGATTGATGTTAAATTTAAGACTTGTGAGAATGTACCATCTTTTTCAAATAGATCATCAAATTCATCTTTCTCATGAATGAGTTGTCTGATTTTAACTATAGTAGTAAAGTCTTGGGCGACTTTCTTGGGGTCATATTGTCTTCCTGGCATAGTAGCCAAATTCAAGCATGAAATATTATGTATATATTTAATTTATTTTCCAAAATCAAATAATGAAAAATAACCACATTGCACTGGAAAAATTGGCCAGATAGATTTCTTCATATCTTTGAGGGTTTTGGTAATACCTTCCCCTACTATTTGATAGGAAATCTCTCTTGTCAATAGCTTATTAGGAACATAATATGGAAGAATGTGGGGAGTTGCAATACTCCCAAAAACTCTGGTTAAATTATTCTTCACCAAACCATCCTTCCACTGGAAAGATGTCTATCTTTTCTTCTTATGAAAGTCTGGGGGATTTTACATAAAAAATGATTGGATAAATTGGTAGCATAATGATTTGAATTTTTTTTTTAAATGGGGGTGAAACTGTGATTCCCACAAAATTTTATGATAAACATGGATGGGAGTAGGTTCTTTCTAAGTCTAATTCCAACCCATGTTTGGAAATCGTGAACAAAAACAAATAGCATCCATTACATATGCACTCATAAAAAAGGGAGGGATAACCTGAGTGGGGACAGTTATGTTGTGCTTGTACTGTCTAATGGGCTTAGCCAAACTATTCGACAAAACATTACTCCAATTCATTATTGTGGCATTAATAGCCACATCAATCAATGGAACCATTCCATGGAAAACTTGGTATTGTTAGTTTTTCCAAATAGTCTACACATCATCGCAGCTACATAACTATGTGGGGCTAGTAAGGGTGCAATTGGGCACATACCAGATTTCTCCCGCTTGGATTTGTTGGAGCTAGACCTCCAAGTCTACATAACATATATCAAGTCTTCATTTTATTTTGTTAACTTCTCAATGAAATATTTTTCATATGCCTTTTGAGGTTCTGGCAAGTGATACATTCTACACAAATTGTCGGAGGTAAATGACCCCATGACTTCCTGTCTTGAATTTTTGAATGTCCTGTCTGAAATATCCACATTATCAATAATCCACTTCATGATATCCATGCATGGCAGGATTTTGGGCCTTGTAGCTATCCTGTGCAGGAAAGAACATGTTGCTTCAAAATAGGAAGCCTCAGATGAGATTTTAGCGTCGATTGTTGCTTTCATTTCCAGTACCTTTGGATTTTCATTCTCCAGTAAATTATACATTTCTTCCCACTGTGTAGTTCCACCATATTTTTTGCATGTAGTATCAGTAAATATTGGATGCATTTGTGAGTCTTCAAATACAGTAGCCTCGATTGTCATTTTTCCTTTCTTAGTCATTTCTAAGTGTTGTTTCCTGAAATTTGAGCAATAGAGAAAACAGAATGAAACTGAGAGCGAAAATGAAAGCGTAAACTCAATTATCACAATAAATTCTATAAGGACAAGACTTTTATTACAAACACGAGTAAATATATATAAATCTTCTCAACCCTTTAAAAGAGTAAATATAGCTGATTTTTATTAATTATGCATTAAGACCTACGTGTGATTCCTTGCAAGTCTTATCAAAACATCGCATCACAAATCCCTAATGATATTTCAAATTAGGTATGACTTAAGTGCGATGTCGATCTTGCGATTGCGATAAATCAAAATATCACAATATCGAAATGTAGTAAAGTCACACTATCGTAATATCTCGCAATATCGAAATACTGTGAAGTCGCAATATCGCAAGGTCACAGGGTTAATATATCGTAATATCGCAGCATCGCAAGGTTGCAAGATTAGGGATATCTTATTTCAAAAGTTGTTTATGTTTTGTGATTTGCGATGCATGGTATATTCATTGACTTTTTGAGCGTCTTTTTTCTTATGCGAAAGATCGTTTCATTAAGACAGGCGCTTTATAGACTTAAGGAATATTTAAAGGTATTTTAAGTTAGAAAAAGTTCAACACTACATTTGGTATTATAAAAGGGTTTTATTGATCACGATTCGAGGATTCTGATTTATGATTAATATGCATTATTTTGGATTGCGATAAAGCAAGAAGTGCTTGGTCCTAAGTTACTTAGCTCAACGCATTAATATTATCTAAGGTTTTATTACAAAAGGTTTTTGAAAGGAATATCTTTTTTTTTCTAGGTAAATTTAAATCTATTAGTGAAACATAATATATAGCAAGTACATGGCCTTCAGAGGCATTCAGTCACCAAGATAACAAAAAATGAACCGCCCTCGAGGGGAAACCGGCCCGAATATCATTTGAGAGCTGCCTTGACAGAGGAAACCAGCCTTGACATGCCAAAATTAAACAAGAACCTGGGCCGCCCATAACGGGAAACCAACCCGAACGAAATTCTAACACTTCCTCGACAGAGGCCCTCAGCATAGACATACCAAAACCTGTAGTGACCAAAAACAACAAAAAAATCATAGAGACTAAGCAGAATTACTTGGAAAAAGACAGAGACGCTAAAGTCCATAGTCTTCCGAGGGCGATTCTTCTTCAATTCTGCACCATCCAACATCCTCTTCGTTGTGGCCCGAACCGCTTTGGATTGCATCTGTGCCAGCATCATGCCCTCCAACCTGCATTCCAAAGTCCTGATGAACATTTGAGCTGCAATTCCCAGCTTTGTGGGGAGATATTTTTCCCACGGGCTGAGGGGCACGCAAAGAAGAAGGGGGAGCCTGCAGGTTGACCAGATGCATCGTCGGAGGGGGGTCAGGAAGAGCTTCAAGGATTTCTTTGAAAGAAACCGAGACAGTAGCAATAACCAAGGGGCGATTGGAATTGCATTGATAATGAAAGATGGCAGTGGAGGGGCTATGTAGAGAGGCAGAGACGGCTGGACGGGGTTCAAGATATGGCCGAGAGACAATAGTACCTCACTGAGGGGAGGAGGTGGTGTGACTCCCACGGCCTCTTCCACGTCGATTACGCGCAGGGGGGAAACGACCATTGAGGCTTTTCGAGGAGGACGACGGAGAGTTGGTGGAGAGAGAGCGGCGTCGACTGGTGTCACGGGCTCGGGAGCTACCCCGACGGCATCGCAATCTATGCTGAAGCTTGGGCATGGTGTCACAGTGGTGTGGAGAAGGAATTGGGCTGACAAAAGGCAACAGAGGGAGGGCAGGAGCCAAGAGACCGGGCGAAGAAGCTAAAAGAAGGTAGCAAAAGGGACTGTGTGAAAAATGTAAGCCGGGAAGGAAATTGAAACAACAACCCAAATGGCATCGCCTACCCACAGAAGTGTGTCTGCTTGACAATTCTGCTTCCTGAGAGAACCTGGAAGCAATTGGCCGGAAAAGCATCATCATGGAGACCTGCAAATTTCCATAAGGCCACACCAGGAGCCCAGAAACCAAATTGAAGAATGGGAACGAAGAGCCGAACGGATGCAAGTTGAAATGCTGGCCATCTCGGCCTCCCCACCGGCATAAATGTCGCGCAGGGTGACGGCCTGGAGAAGTGCTCGCATCAATGGTGCATAAATTCCGACTGCGGGTGGCCATGTGGCCATGCCACGTGCCACTCCGCCATTCACGCCTATCATATCAGTGTTAAACACCCGCATCCGGGTTTAAAAGGAATATCTTACTTGCTAAGACTTTTGGATTTTTTTTTTTAAGGGGTCCCCATTTATTATTACTATAAAAATAAATGGGGGTTGTTGAATAGTACAACAATTGGTGATTCATTGGAAGAACCAATTATCTCTCATAATTTTGAAATTTCTAAATCTTTCAAAATAAAAATAGTTAAGAAAATAGAAATCGAATGAAAATTAAGATAAGTAATATTTCTCTGAATAATAAAATAAACTTACCTAATTATAATTCATTTGATATCCTCTTAAAGATGAAATCCCTTTGTCTATATCAGTGATTACTTAATTTAAATATGAAGTAGCGGGATTTTGTAGATAAACTTTTAAATGTACCCATTTGTCACAGGTAGAGCCTCCGCTTCCAGCAGGCATCTATAGCCTTGACAAGGTTACCTCTTAACCAACAATAATTTTGTGTCCCATCCATGTAAGAGTGCAGTTTTTAGAGATAAATCCACAATTATATACTTATTATCATTTTTTCTAAAATAGCTTACTTTTTTATAAAATTTTATTTTTATTACTTAAAAGCCATTGTCTTGGTTGCAATTCAACTGAACAAACTAGCTCGTGATGAAACCCCTTGTATTTTTATTAAAATAATCTCAAGCCATTACCATATTTTGGTATACAGTATTGGTAATTCTAGTTTTCAAGCTTTTGTGGTTACCAATTGATGAAGAAGAACTCGGATTTTCCATAGCGTCAAAGAATATATGTCGACGTTTCAAATCTCCATGGAGATCCATCTTCAGGGCGAATGTATGAAGAAATGAAAGAAGGACTTAGGTCAAATATATAAAGAGGATTTTTTAAAGAGCCGACTAGCAATAATATCTAGAAAATAATTAATTTATTTTTATTAATGTTTTTATTTAAATTAAAAATAATTAATTAATTAATTAATTTCTTATGTTGAATAAATTAAATTAATAATGATGTATGTATATAATAATATCTAATAACTAATAATAAATAATACTACTTCTATTATTTATTTTAGAATATTCTAATAATTATTTTATGTTTAAATTTTTATTTCTTAAATAATAGTTAATGATTATAAAATCTAAATCTAACTTTATTCCTACAATTTTAATAAATAATATTAAATGGTATATATTAATTTCTAGAATTTCAATAATTAATAGTGTCAAATAATAGTTAGTGATTATTATTTATTCCTATAATATTAATAGATAATAGTTAATGATTATTATTAATAAAATCTAAATATCTTTATAATTAGCTTATATTGTAAAACCCCTTTCTATTTTATTTTTAATTTTATTCTTTAGTTTTCTACCCCATAGATACTAATAATAATTATAATCTATTAATTGATTGATTTTAATGAAAATTAATTAATTAATTAATTAATAGGATTAATTATTAAAATTAAATAATGAATTATTTGATTTTATAATTTTTATTAATTATATATCAAAGCTAGGTTAGAAAGCCCTAAAACCCTACAGTATAATAGGAAAGACCAAACCTGAGGAACTATACCTGGGAGGTTGTCAAACTAGAGGAACAGATTTGACGAATTAGAGGATGCCAGCAGTCACTGATCTCACAATCTCCATCTCTGTTAAGGTTTTGAGGATGCTTTATAATCTTGATTGCCTCTCTAATTTTCCTTCTCCGATAGTGATCTTCTCTTTCAATGATTTTGGCATCCTCGAGACGTAAATGATGCTTATTTTTTGCGAAGTGTTCAGCTAGGGCTGAGGTATGATATCTTTCATATTTAATATCAAAGCCATGCTCTTTAAGACGTTTTTGCAACGAACGCCCTGTTTCCCCAATATAACTTTTCCCACACGAATAATCAAACTTGTAAACTCCTTTGAGTTGTTTGTGACTTATACTATCCTTAACCGAAAACATACTTTGTCGGGGTGTTCAGCTAGGGCTTAGGTACAATATTTTTCATATTTAATATCAGTGCCATGCTCTTTAAGACGTTTTTGCAACGAATGCCCTATTTCCCCAATATAACTTTTCCCACACGAACAGTGAATCTTGTAAACTCCTTTGAGTTGTTCGTGACTTATATTATTCTTAACTGACTGCATACTTTTTTAGAGTGTTCAACTAGGGCTGAGGTACGAGATCTTTCATATTTAATATTAGTGCTATGCTCTTTAAGACGTTTTTGCAACGAACACCCTGTTTCCCCAATATAAATTTTCCCACACGAACAATCAATCTTGTAAAATCATTTGAGTTGTTCGTGACTTATACTATCCTTAACTGACCACATACTTTTTCAGAGTGTTCAACTAGGGTTGAGGTACGAGATATTTCATATTTAATATCAGCGCCATTCTCTTTAGGATGTTTTTGCAATGAACACCCTGTTTCCCCAATATAACTTTTCCCACACGAATAGTCAATCTTGTAAACTCCTTTGAGTTGTTCGTGACTTATACTATCCTTAACTAATCGCATACTTTTTCGGAGTGTTCAGCTAGGGCTGAGGTACGAGATCTCGTACCTCAGCCCTAGCTGAAAACTCTGACAAATTATGTGGTCAGTTAAGGATAGTATAAGTCACAAACAACTTAAAGGAGTTTACAAGATTGACTGTTTGTGTGGGAAAATCTCTTACCTCAGCCCTAGCTGAACACTCCAAAAAAGTATGCGGTCACTTAAGGATAGTATAAGTCACGAACAACTCAAAGGAGTTTACAAGATTGACTGTTCATGTGGGAAAAGTTATATTGGGGAAAAAGGGCATTCGTTGCAAAAACATCTTAAAGAGCATGGCGTTGATTTTAAATTTGTAATATCTCGTACCTCAGCCCTAGCTGAACACTCTGACAAAGTATGTGGTCATTTAACGACATTATAAGTCACGAACAACGCAAAGGAGTTTACAAGATTGATTGTTCATGTGGGAAAAGTTATATTGGGGAAACAGGGCGTTTGTTGCAAAAATGACTTAAAGAGCATGGCTGATATTAAATATGAAAGATCTCATACCTCAGCCCTAGATGAACACTCTGAAAAGTATGCAGTCAGTTAAGGATAGTATAATTCACAAACAACTCAAAGGAGTTTGCAAGATTCATTGTTCGTGTGGGAAAAGTTATATTGGGGAAACAAGGAATTCGTTGCAAAAACTTCTTAAAGAGCATGGCGTTGATATTAAATATGAAAGATCTCGTACCTCAGCCCTAGCTTAACACTCCGACAAAGTATGCTGTCAGTTAAGGATAGTATAAGTCATGAACAACTCAAAGGAGTTTACAAGATTAAATGTTCGTGTGGGAAAAGTTATATTGGGGAAACAGGGTGTTTGTTGCAAAAACGTCTTAAAGAGCATGGCATTGATATTAAATATGAAATATCTCGTACCGTATCCCTAGTTGAACACTTTGCAAAAACTAAGCATCATTTACGTCTCGAGGATGCCATAATCATTGCAAGAGAAGATCACTATTGGAGAAGGAAAATTAGAGAGGCAATCGAGATTATAAAGCATCCTCAAAACCTTAATAGAGATGGAGGTTGTGAGATCAGTGACTACTAGCGTCCTCTAATTCGTCAAATCTATTCCTCCATTTTGACAACCTCCCAGGTACAGTTCCTCAGGTTTGGTCTTTCCTATTATATTCTAGGGGTTTAGGACTTTCTAACCTAGCTTTGATATATAATTAATAAAAATTATAAAATCATATAATTCATTATTTACTTTTAATAATTAAACCTATTAATTAATTAATTTCCATTAAAATTAATTAATTAATAAATTATAATTATTATTAGTATCTATGGGATAAATGTGAGTTTTACAATATAAGCTAATTATAAAGATATTTAGGTTTTATTAATAATAATAATTAAATATTATTTATTAATATTCTAAGAATAAATAATAATCACTAACTATTATTTGAGACTATTAATTATTAAAATTCTAAAAATTAATATATATCATTTAATATTATTTCTTAAAATTATAGGAATAAAGTTAGATTTAGATTTTATAATCATTAATTATTATTTAAGAAATAAAAATTTAAAAATAAAATTTAAACATAAAATAATTATTAGAAGTTTCTAAAATAAATAATAAAAGTAGTATTATTTATTATTAGTTATTAGATATTATTATATACATATATCATTATTAATTGAATATATTCAATATAAGGAATTAATTAATTAATTAATTATTTTTAATTTAAATAAAAACATTAATAAAAATAAATTAATTATTTCTTAGATATTATTGTTGGTTGGCTCTTTAAAAAAATTTCTCTCTATATATTTGACCTAAGTATTTCTTTCATTTCTTCATTCATTCGTCCTGAAGATGGATCTCCATGGAGATTCGAAACGTCAACATATATTCTCTAACATTGTGGAAAATCCGGGTTCTTCTTCATCAATATTGGTAATGTCAGTCTAATTATTTCCCTATGAATATGGTAAGCAGGCTCTTGATGAGACCTCTCATATTTTAAGTTTTAGTACATTATTTAGGATTACACTCTAAAAAGAGAAAAATTTACTGGATATGGAGAATCATTTCCTCTTTAAAAGTTCTGGATGACAACTATAGAGTTGAAGATGCTTATCTACAAAGAGTCTTTTACTTGGTTAAATATGTTTTTATTGACTGATAGTAGAACAAAAGTCTTTTATAAAGTTGGAGTTTCTCAAAGAATGAATAATTTTGGTAGAAAAAGAAAACTTTAGAGAGTCAAAACTTATTTAATTTTCAAATGTCTTAACTATTTCCTTGACAATATCTACTTATAAAAGCAAAAAATCAAAATATTTCAAGAGATTTTATTGCAAGGACAATAGTTATATTATTTAACTTTTATTTTTCTAGTAAAAGTAAAGGTAATAATGTACAGGGGATGGAATAGGTTATCTCCTATGATTTTTTATTTTTATTTTAATCTGCCCATGCACAGGCGGAGAATATTTCTTTCCTGATAAATCTTGCAATAGAAACATTGATGGGCTGATTTGTTTTGCAATTATAAGTGGTCCAAGCCACATTCTTTGGAATTTGGTATGCTTACATTTTTCCTCATGTGCTTTATCCCATTTCAATACAAGGTCTCCAAGTTGAAATTATTTTGTGTTAACAAAGTTTGCATCAAAGGAATATTTAAGTAATTGTTGATGATGGGAATGTGTGATTTTGGCTTTCTCTATCTCTTATTCAAGTTTGAGGATTTTTTATCGCCTTAATTGCAGAGAAGAAGAAGGAGTTTCTTCAATAAATTGAACCAGGGCTACAGAGGGAATAACTACATTTGTAGGAAGAAAAAATTCTTTCCCATAGACCAAATTAAATGGAGAAGTACCTATTGAGGCTTTATGTGTTATCTGATCTATCCATAGAGAAAATGTTAAAGATTTATGCCAGTTTCTTTGACTCTGATCAATATTTCGTTTAATGATCCTAATGAGGTTTTTATTAATTGGTGTTTCTAATACATTTCCTTGGGGATAATAGTTAGTGAAATACTTAAGTTTGAAACTTATTTTAAGAGAAAATTCTATCATAGAATTGCCTGTGAAATAAGATGCATTGTAAAACATCAAGGCAGTTGGTAAACCAAATCTGGTAATGATAAATTGATCAATAAATTCGATAATGTTCTTAGAATTGGTTACCTTTAGTGTAATTTCTTCCACCCATTTAGTAAAGTAATCAGTTATTGTAGGGATGTATCTATGTTGCTTTGAAGAGTGAGGAACAATCTCACATGTTATGTCTAGTCCCCATTGCTTAAATGGTTGTCGATATTGATTGGATGTAATGGAAATGTAGGTTTCCTTTGTATTCCAGCAACAGTTTGACAAGTTTTTCATTTCCTTACATACTCGTGTACATCTTTAAACAAGGTTGGCTAGTAATAGCCAGCATGCAAGATTTTATGTGTTGTTGTGTCTCCTCCAAAATTTCCACCAGCTAGTCCATCATGGAGTTTCTGCAAAACCTTTTCTGCCTCTGATTTTTCAAGGAACCTTAGAAATAAAGAGTCATAATTTCTTCTGAATAAAACATCATTGACAATTTAGTATTGCTTTTATTTCAATCTCAAAGCTCTTTTTCTTTTGTAACTGAGCTGCATAGGGGCATATCCATTTTTAAAATAAAAAACGAGATCAACATATTGAGATTCATTATTGTTGAGGCTTACCTGAGATAATTTAATATCGGCACTTGAATTTTCTTCTTCTAGTAAGTTGGATGATCCAGTTAACATTCTGCCAAAACCTTGACCTCTAACAATTTTAGCTGGTCTAATTTCAACATCATATTCTTACAGTGCAGTTACCCAGATGGATTTTTTTCTCCTACTTCTCTTTGCATCAATAATTTCCTTACTCTTGGAAATGGAACTATGATTTTGGTATGAGTTTTAAGGAGAAATGGTTTGAAATTCTTTATTTACTTGAAGATAGAAAATTCTTTTTTTTCCATAGCGGAGTAATTTAATTCAACGCCGTGTAGAATGGAACTAAAGAATGATATGGGTGCTTCTATCTATTGATCATTGAGTTGTGTCAAAATGGCAGCATATAATGTGTCTAATGCAAATGTGTATAAAAAAAAAATGGTTGGAAAAATTGGGGGTTTTCAGAGATGGAGCATTAATAATAGCTTATTTGATTAGATAAAATTCTTCTCTTTCATTGTGACCCTACTTGAAAACTGAATTTTTCTTAATCATAGTCTCTAAAGGTAAAATTATTTGTGAAAAGCGAGGGACAAATCTCTTTACAAAATTTATTTGACCAAGGAAAGACTGCATTGATTTCTTATTATGGGGTAAATGGATTTTCTCAAATTCCTTAACCCTTTTCATATCGATATAAGTACCCTTATTTGATACGACAAATCCTAAAATCTTACCTTCTCTTAAAGAAAAATAAGGCTTTTTTGGATTAAGTGAGATCTCACATTTCATACATCATTCAAAGATCTGCTTAAGGTCATTTAAATCACTGCTTCTCTTCTTGGAATAGATAGTGATATCATCCAAGAAAACGACAACTGATTTTTTAATGAGTCCTTTAAAGGCTATATCCATAGCTCTTTGAAATGTGGCATCTACATTAATCAAACCAAATGGAATTTTTTGATAAGAAGATGTTCCCCATTTATTTCTAGACATGGTTTACAATCTATCAACTGAATGAACTAAGATTTGGTTATATCCCAAAAATCCATAAAGAAAAGACATGAGCTCAAAACCAGCTACTGACTCCAGCTACTGACTATAGTACTTATTCCATGGTTGGAAATGGAAAGTTGTCTTTCTGACATGATTTATTAAAATTTCTAAAATCTATGCATATACGAATGTCACCATTATTTTTCCTAACATGCACTAAATTGGATACTCATTTTGAATGTCTAACATGAAATATGATTTTGGCATTTAGGAGTTTATTCAACTCTGATTTGATTTGATTCTCGAGGTTTGGATGAATTTTCCATGGTTTATGTTGCACTGATTTATCATTAGAAATCATAGGTATGGAGTGATGTATAACAGAGGTATCATAAGTTTTGAGATCAGAATAATACCAAGAAAATATACTTTTTTTTTTCTTTAACAATTGAATGAATGATAATATTTCATTAGAGGACAGATCGAGACCTAGCTTGATATTCTTAGGTTTGTCATCAATTCCAAGGTTTACTATTTCAAATTTCAGATTTGAAATTTGGATTTTGGCGATATTCTAATTTGACTACAACTTTGGGTATTGTATTTTAGTCAACGTTCTTCTTTAAATGAATGTCATACTCATTTTCATCTATGATTTAGTCATCGTACGATCCTTCTAATGTTAGGAGTTCTACAATATCATAATCATCGTTGAAAACTCGCCAATTAGTGACATTTTCAAGAATAGATGGCTTAAAAATTAGTTCAACGGAAAATCTATCAGAACTAAAATCCTCAAATGGTATGAGTTTTGATGCAACATTAGCTAACAGATCAGCACTAGCATTTTTTAGTCTAGGTACAGAAGAAATATTAAATCCCAAAAAATGAGATGTAAGATCTTGGACTAATAATTGATAATGTTTAAGATGTTCAGAAAGGCAATGGATAGTATTTCTTACCTGTCTAATGGTAATTTCTTAGTCTCCAAAAACCTACAAATATTTGATGTTGAGGTCAATTTCTTTGTATAATCCTTGAAAAAATGCCTCGTATTCTGCAGTATTATTTGTACACTCGAATTCTAATCTGCAAGATAACGTGGTCTTTTCTCCTTCTAGGTTGATCAAAATGCAACCAACTACTGGACCATCATTAGATTTGGAACCATCGAAGTACAAAGTCCAAAATAAATTTTTAATTATTGGTTTATTTACTAAAATTTTTGCACTTGGAAGCATATGTTTGTGAAAATTTTTCAATCTGTGAGATGAAAACATTATCCAAAAAGGGAAACTTTTGAGCATTAAAGCTCCCTAAAAATGATTCAGCCAAATAATTCCCAATAATGTTGTTATTGAATGCTATTGGCTCGTTATCACCTTCAAATTAAATCACTATATGTTTAAGGTGTTTCTCTCGGTCAAATCAACTTTGATTTGGCTTCCCATTGTAAGGAAGCCACATGTGAGACCAATCTGTAGAAAAATATCCATGGAGTTTCTCATACCAGTCTCTACTTAGAATTATACCGTAATATTCAGGAATGTCAGCGACCACTATATCTATTATTTGACAGAATTTTGTATTTGATGAAAGTCTAATGCTGACTGAATTTGTCTCCCCTAAGACCTCTACTTTAGTTTTGTAAAGTTGTACTATGTGGATGGCAAAATTTTGAGGAGTTATGTTCAACTTAGCACAAAATTTTGTTGGCAATATATTGGAAGAGGTTCCTGAGTCAATCAAACAATTATGAAGGTTTTTATTGAAAATTTCATAAGTTAATAGGAAAGGAGGTGTATGTGAATTAGATCAGTCACCGAACATGATGACATATGTAGGATCAACTTTATTTGAAGAAGTTGGGGGTTTTCCATGCCTTTAGAAACCTAAGATACAACAGCTGTAGGTAAGGGTGACATAGGAACTGCATTCAGTTCTCTAAGTATCATTTTCTGTTGTTGTTTCAAATTTTCTAAGTTCATGTAGTGAAATATTTTCCCTAGTTTTCTTCATATCTTCCACAATATTATACTCCATGGTATCAGTGACCACTGGGGTCTTTGATGTAGATGGAATATTTGATGGAGATGGATTTGGCTGTGATGTTTTGGGAGAGGAATTTTTATTGATTGATTTTTCCTTAGTAGGAGGAGTTAGAGTTTTCTGCTTTTGATCCAATTGAGTTGTGTCAGCAGGTTCTTTACTTCTGGTGCTAATGGGAAAAGCTTCTTTTCCTTCTTCACTTGGAAGGATAAAGCCCCACATCCCATTTAGTTCGACTATTTCTTCATCTCCAGTTTCTTTGTCTTCATTTTCTTCTTCCTCTTCTTCTAATTTAGACTCAACATTAGATATGGAATTTGGTGGCTGAGAATTAGAAGATTGATTTCTCCTAAAATATCTAAAAGGATTTTTTGTGGTAGAGGATTCAACAACTTGTTTCTTCATTTCAACCATTTCGTTAGACATGTCCTTTAGCACTTTCTGAAGGCTTTCAAGATCAAAAGGATCTTTTGGGACTTTTTTTAGAATCATCATTGAAAGACACTTTCTTAGATTTTATGTATTCTTGAGAGCCTTTCTTTTCAAGAGAAACTATGTGCTTTTCTAAATATAAATATTCCTTCATGTTTTCTGCTAATGTGAATAACTACACTCTATCTACAAAAATGGCTATATTAGAGGGAAGATAATATATCTACCACTCAATTTTAACATCAGTGCCAAGAGTTGATGCAATAGGAATTTTATTGAGTAGTTTATTGAACCTAAAATTGAAATCTTTGATCTTTTCTCCTGTTTTAACCTTCAAATTGGAAAATTCATTGATGATCGATGTAATGGTTCTATCATCTCCAAAATTAGCTAAGAATTGTTGTTCAAACATATCCCAACTATTTATGGAGTGAGTGGGTAATGAAAAGTACCAGGATCCTACAGATCCTATAAGAGTATATGGAAATAATCTGACAATGTAGTCTTCTTCAGTAACTTCATTTAAATTGATGGCCAACATATAGTTATGGAAATGTTCCTTTGCTGGTAGGCCATCATCAGGATTAAATTTGGGCAACCATATTTCAAGATGTTTAGGGAGAGGGTGAAGAGGACATACCATTGCTACAACACCTGGATTATTCCATGGTTGTACTTGTGGTGGTGGTAGTTTCTGTCCTGCCATGATGATAGGAGTATGGATGGACAAGGATATGAGTGATATTTGAGCTGAAGAAGAGGCAGGTTGGCTGCCTAGACTAGAATAAATAGCACCAGTTGTTAGAATGGGAGTTGTTGAAATGAGTGGAGGGAATGAATGGATTTGAGGTGGAGAATTGGATAAAACCTCAATAATAGATGTATGTGATTTAGATTTCTTGGTATTCTTTCAGAAAGAAGTAATGGTAAATTACAAAGGAGTAATTCCAATATTCTCACTTAAATAATGAGTCAAGATTCATCTTGGTTGTAAAATAGATGAAACACTTCCTTCATATGACTGATATATTACAAGATTTTCAGCTGAAATATAGATTTTCTATAAATTCTCTATCAAATTCTGAACTTATGGTGATTCGGGTTTGTAGTTTGAAGAAAGTAATTTCTGAGATTCACTAGGATATTTAGGAGACGTTTGTTCAACTTCTGATCTTAAAATGATAGTTCTAGATGGAGATTGAGAAGTTGGAAGAGATCTAGAGGGAGAACAACTATTAAGATGGATTCTTATTTTTTTATCATTTTTCTTTGTCATTCACACTTGGCCCTCCTTCTAGTGCCAAAATGTGAAGCCTCAGAATTTCGTTGCAACAAAATGGGGGATAACCACCCGGTCTGGACCTTCAAAGCAACTCCTTTTCCATTTGGTATAGTGGCTCCAAATGGGGATAATGGGACCATTTTCCTAGCAAATATTTGATATGATGATGATGGTTTTGATATAAGGTGAAATGGAAAATGATTTTAACTAAAAAAATTGATCTATTTAAATAACAAACACATTCATTTATTTAATCTAATATTTAGATTAATCTATACCTGGGAATAACTTAAATCGTATGACCTACAAAGATATCTTAAATCAAAAGGTAATAAATATCATTCAATTTCTATAAGAGATGAAACTATTAAAGATAATTATTTTGAGTAAATAGTTAGCAAAAATAATTGTGGAAACTATATCGCATATATCGATTGATCATATACTCAATAAGGAATTACAGCTGAAACATTATACAATTTTTTTTTAATGAAAAATTGTAACTCAGATCTCATACATAATAAAATATAAGGCATATCATTGCTAATACATATAAGAAACTCAATCATAAATATATAAGTACCAGATATGAAAGGTCCTACTCATGAAATCAACAACGTTGATCTTCTTCTTTTCAACCAAATACACTGTAAGAGTACAAAAATGAAAATTCAATATAGTATGCTTCAATATCCAAGAAAATCAAGATATTGTTCCATATATTTTATCAAAACAATAAAAAAAAATACAAAAGTGAAAGCTTATGAAAAATGTTTTGATAAAATCCTAGACCCCTCTCTTAGAATGCATGAGAGAGGTTTAAATAATATTACATATCTATCAAAAATATATTATTACATAAAAATATGAGGAGGTTTCAAACAAGCTTCCTCAGAATACGAAAAATAAAAAGATAAAAACTAAAAAATATAATGATGTGCTTTATCATGTTGAACGATCCTTCTTCGCCATTGAGCTCTTGAGTTCACAAATATCCATCATTGGCTTCACCTGGGATGGTTGGCCGACTTTGGATCTTAGTTATCTCGTAAACACAACATCAAAGAGTGGTGGCACTATCTTTTGAGTGGAATTCGTTAGACAACTCAAAGCCATCCATTGACTGTATGGTTTTATTAGAAACTACCAATAATTTTCTTGGTCAAGTTTAGATAGTTGTTTGACTGCTTCAATTTGATTTTCGGCGGCCTCTTTCTACTGTCTCTCTGAATGTTTGATATTTGGGAAAACTCCTGGCTTGCATTCTTTAATCAGATTGATATTGTGAAGGTTTTCATTCATAGCTTCAATTATATTGCTTGCTCTACTATTTTCTCTAGTTGTTTCCCTTTCTACTTGCTTCAATTTCATATCCCAAACGGTGAATGAAATATCTTTGTGGGATTCTTCAATAATTGGAAAACCAGATTTTCTTCCTTCTTCAGACTCTTACCAAGAAATAAACTCTGAATTTTTTTTATCAACCTATTCATATTCTAATCTTTGATCAACCACTTTATTGACTAATGTATCACTTGTTTCACAATATGGTTTGATCATTGATATTCTTTGACAGAATATTTCTTGCTATTTTGACAATTGAGTGTTTAATTCAAGTGTCTCTTTGATGAATTCTTCTATTTGAGGATGATTTATGAGTTTATGCATTTCAATATGCATTTTTTAAATATGTGTATCTTTCTCTGTGATGTTTTCCTAGCGATGTAACTTCATTTTCTCAAAATATTTATGAAACTGTACCATCTCCAACTCTTCTTGCTTATTAGTGTTCAATATTTCCTGTTCAAGGTGTTGCTCCAACAACTGAATTCTTTCATCTTTATCTTTAAGAATATGACTAACCTCTGCTACCTTATCCATTGTTACTGTTGCATAAGCACTTGCAAACTATGACAGCCTTGTAATATTTTCTGATGGATCAATGGGGGTGTCTTTCCATACTACCTACATTGATTCATTCTCTGGATTTTCTACTGATGAATCTAGTTTTATTTTATTTTTCTATCTTCTTACTACTGCTTTATGTGATGGACTATATAATATATCTAGAGGGGGTATCTCTTCAATTCTTAAAACAATTTGTGAAGTTGGGTAGGTCAGGATGATTTCAACATCTGCTTTTGGATTTATAACTTGTAGAGTCTGTTTACGGGTCTAAAATCTAGAAGTCCCTTCAATTTCTATCTCTTTCTACTATAATTGGAGATTTTTCCTTATTTTCTCCCATTTTTTATCCAAATCATTGACTATGATTGTCTGTGTTTGAACCTGTGTAGAATCAATCTCTAAATTTTCTTCAGCCGGGGTTTCTTTTTGTAGTTTCTCCAACGTTTTTGTCTGTATCTTTCTCAAGATATTATGTAGGGTTTTCTTCATGATTATGAGATTTCTATTCAGAATGTTTTGAACCTTGAATTGACTTCTCTGGAGATTCTTGATTACAATTTTAATCGAAATTCTCCTCTAGACTTATGCTGGGAGTAGGCTCTCTTCTTTTATCAATTTGTAATAGGTCCAAAGGGACCCTTGTAAATATTTTATTCCTGTATATATGAAAATTATTGAGGTCGACTAGGTTCAATTTGATTGATTCTAAATGTAAAACCTATCAAAATGTATTGGCCTTTTCAAATATATCATCAAATTCATGTTTCTCATGAATGAACTATTTGATTTTAACCATATCAGTAAAGTCTTGGGTGACTTTGTTGGGGTCATACTATTTGCCTGGCATATTAGCCAGATTCATGCATGCAATATTCTATATCTCTTTAAATGTGTGTCCAAAATCAAATAATGCAAAAGAACCACATTGCACTGAAAAAATTGGCCAGATAGATTTTTGCATATCTTTGTGGGTTTTGGTAATAGCTTCCCCTACTATTTGATAGGCAATCTCTCTTACTAATAGCTTATCAGGAACATAATATGGAAGAACATGGGGAGCTGCAATACTCCAAAATATTCTGATATAAGTAAATGATTCTTCACCAAACCATCCTACCTTCGACAAGATGTTTATCTTTGCTTCTTATGAAATCCTGGGGGCTTTTACATCAAAAATGGTTTGATAAATTGGCACCATAATGCTTTGACAAATCTTGTAAAAATGGGGGCAAAACTGTGATTCCCACAAAATTTTATGATAAACATATATGGGAGTAGGGCCTTTCAGAGTCCAATTCCAACCTAGGTTTGGAAATCATGAAAAAAAACAAATAGCATCCATTGCGTATGCACTCATAAAAAAGGGAGGTGTAACCCGAGTGGAGACAACTCTGTTATGTTTGTACTATCTAATGGCCATAGTGAAATTTTCTAAAAAAATATTACTCCAATTCATAATTATGGCACTAACAGTCGCATCAATCAATGTAATCCATTCCATGGAAAAATTGGTACTGTCAACTTTTCCAAATAGTTTACACATCATCGCAACTACATAACTATGTGGGGCTGATAAGTGTGCAATTGGGTACATACCAGATTTTTTCGCTTGGATTTGTTGGAGACATACCTCCAAGTTTGCATAACATCTATCAGGTCTTCATTTTATTTTGTGAACTACTCAATGAAAGCTTTGTCATAGGGATTTTGAGGTTCAGATAAGTATTACATTCTACACAAATTGTCAGAGGTAAATGACCCCATGACTTCCTGTCTTGAATTTCTAAATGTCCTATTCGAAATATCCACATTGTTAATAATTCACTTCACCATATCCGTGTATGGCAGTATTTTAGGCCTTGCAGCTATCCTATGCAGGAAATAACATGTTACGATGTAGTTCCACCATATTTGTTGCTTGTAGTATCAGTAAAGAGTGGATGCATGTCTGAGTCTTCAAACACAGTAACCTCAAATTTATTTTTCCTTTCTTATTTATTTGCAAGTGTTGTTTCCTAAAATTTGAGCAATAGAGAAAACATAATGAAACTGAGAGCGAAAATTAAAGTGGAAACTCAATTATCACATTAAATTCTATAAGGACGAGACTTTTATTACTAACACGACTAAACATATATAAATCTTCTCGAGCCTTTAAAAGAGTAAATGCAGTTGATTTTATTAATTATGCATTAAGGCCTACGTGTGATTTCTTTCAAGTCTTATCAAAACATTGTATCACAAATCCCGAATGATATTTTAAATTAGGTATGACTTAAGTGCGATGTCGATCTTGAGATTGTGATAAATCACAATATTGCAATATTGCAATGTATTAAATTCACACTATCATAATATCTCGGAATATCGCAACACTGCGAAGTCGGAATATCACAAGGTCGCAGGGTTAATATATCACAATATCGTAGCATTGCAAGATCGCAAGGTCAGGGATATGTTATTTCAAAAGTTGTTTATGTTTCTCGATTTGTGATGTGTGGTATATTCATTGAATTTTTTAGCAGCTTTTTCTTTATGCGAAATATTGTTTCATTAAGACAAGAACTTTATATACTTTGGGAATATTTAAAGGTCTTTTAAGTTAGAAAAAGCTCAACACTACATATGGTCTTATAAAAGGGTTTTACAGATCGTGATTCACGGATTCCAATTTATGATTAATCTACGTTATTTTGGATTATTTGCTTTTTGATAAATAGATAAGTGCTTAGTCCTAAGTTACTTAGCTCAACGCCTTAATATCATCGAAGGTTTTATTACAAAATTTTTTTAAAAGGAAAACTCTTACTTACTAATACTTTTGGAAAATAAATAAATTAAAGGGTCCCCATTTATTATTACAATACTAATTATTATAAAAATAAATGGGGGTTTTTTAATAGTACAACAAGAACCAAGTCAAAATTTTACAGCCAAGAACTCTTAGACCAAGAACTTCTCCAATCACCAAGTCAACCCTCCAAAATATTCTCCTTCAAATGCGTTAAAGCCTCCCAAAGTCAACGAAATTCAACTCTATCAAAATATGATATCGTCAAGGTTTCATCCCTCTTGAATATGTCTACGACTCAACTTGCAATTATCGTACCTGAAACTCACACTATAGCCCCAGAAACTTCACATTTGTGAGAGCAAGGAGGCTCAAAAACTAAGATTTCTTCTCCTTGAATTTTTCTCTTTTTCTTCAGCTTCACACCTTTTTTTCTCTTCTTCTTATTCCATATCGAACATGTGATGGATGGATTCCAAATAGTTTGAATTCATCATCAATATATAGCATTTTCATGGGGTCGAATATCCCTCCACAGGGCCAACATCACACAGGTAGGGCCGACTTGGTGATGGAGGGCTTTTTTACTTACTCGACTCAAAATATATTTTTCTTTCATGATACAAATTCCCAAGAAGGGTCTTATACATATGATAAGGAATCTTTTTTACTCAAGTAAACCGTAGAGTCATGAAGAACATGACTGACCTAGTTGATAGATAAAAATAACATGAAACCCATGCTTCAAAAAAAATTATTTTTCTTCTTTTTCACATTTACAATAAATATAGAATGATATAAGTATAATAAAAATTTATTAAGACTGATGATCCAGGAGGATCCTAAAAAATCTCAAAATTCAACAGTATCAAATTCTCATGAAACCAACACAAATTCGAAGGGCTCTTTGCGTTGATTCCGGTGGTATATTCGGTTTTCAAAATGGCCTCTGTATGAGGGAGAAAACACACTCTTAAGTTTTGTCAAAACAAGTAAAAAATGGGCCAGAGCGGGCCAAGTGGTAGTGCCAGATCAGGGCATGTGGCAGCAGGTCAAACTCACAGGTCAAACTACCAAACTGTGGGTCGAACTCGCCACCACTGGGTTGAAACCCAAAAATTTACCAACAAACCATAGGCTTGTCGTTATATAGCTAATGGAGGAGCTTATATTTAAATTTTTGTTGAATTGGTATGGTGGAAAGGGTTGGAGGAGCCTGCCATATCTGGCAGGCCCACTAAATCCCAAGTTTGTGTTAACAACACTCCAAAATTAGAGCAATGGTTATATTACATTACCAACGTTCAAACCATATATATCACCGTCGGTATAACCATACTCTAATTTTAATACTTTTTTATAACCATATGCCAACACATATATGGTGGGATATTAATATATATCCAAATTCTAAAGTTAAAATATTTTTTTATAACCAAACGCCACGAGGAGATATATGTAATTCCACCAGTCTAATGTTTTAAATATATGCCAAAGTTATATCATGGAAATTGTTATGATATATTTGAAATGCTATATTATATGTATTGTTGCAACAAAATCCTAGGAGGTTCGCGGGTTTGACCCCGGGACCTTCCCGTGGGTTTATAAAAGACTTTACTATTGCGTCGGAGCCAAGGGAGTTAGAAGGGTCTCATTCTGTAATTGATTTGATAGTGCCTGTAAATTCCTTTTGAGGCATACCTTGGCATATATTGGGCATTTTTGTAATCTAAAAGTTGCATTGGGAAGCTGAGGGCAAAACTTGTCAGCTGACAATAGCCATTGATGCCTATGAGAAGATTCCAAAATGGTGAATTTTGATGTAAAGAGACTTTATGACCATTTTGAATACATCATACGCCCATTGGAAGTGGACCCAGAGATGTAGTCCAGGAGGGACGAACTCTATTATCAAGTTTTTTGTGTTTGCTTCTTATTTTTGTTGTTCATGGTTGTTCTCATATTTCAAGTTTTTAAGTTTAAGGCACATAAAAATCCATTTTCCTTATTAATTCACTACTAAATCAACCTTAGTTAATATTTAAAGAAATTGATAAAATAGTCAATTATGTTGTTTTTGGATCATATTTTGGTATCAGAGCGAGGTTGATCATGTATAAGTATGATACTTTCCAATGTGAATCTTGACTAGATCCAGGTTCTGACATGGAGAAGGGAAACTTGAGAAGATAAATCCAGAGATTGGAAAGAGGAAAGTCTCTCAAAATTTGAAGATGGGAGAGTCAAATGAAGGAGAAGCTCCTGAAACAAAAGGTTGTTGGTGAGGATAAATTTCAGAAAATGTTCCTTAATATGAAAAGGATGATTGAAAAACTTTATGAAGACAAGAAGACTAGAGATGCAACTTCATCTTCTAAAGGCACGAAAAATAAAAAGTGCAAGGAAAAATATGATGGTAATGAACCCCCTTCTCCTTCATCTTCATATTCGTCTTCTTTCTTCTCTTATCATTTAATTTTAGATTCACACTCACAAAATGAACCAAAGAAATCTATTTTTTGAAGCTTGATGTGAAGTTTTAGTTGGTAATATGTGATGGTGAAATGAATCCTGAAAAATTAGATAACTGGATAAAGCAACTTGAGGTGTATTGTAGAATTCAAAATGTTGTTGAAGAATCTGCAAAAATTCAGTTAGCTACACTTAGAATGGGGGGAACAACTTTGATTTGGTGGGAAAGTAAAACTCAATCGGATTTGAAGCAAAAAGGTAAAATTATCTCCTCGTAGTCTAAGTTTGTTAAAGCTCTTAGAAAAAATTTCTATCCTTTAGGATATATGAAACAGGCTATAATGGATTGGAATCATTTAAGGCAAGGTATATGATAGAGTGTGCAAGAGTTTACAAAGGAATTCAGGAAAAATAAATTCACACTCAATGTTCCATTAGAGACACAGGAAACTTTGTTAAAGTATATTGGAAGTTTGCATTCTTATTTGCAACATACATTGCTTATGTTTAATCTAACTGACTTTGATGAAGTGTCTGTACAAGCCATTCATATTGAATAAGGTGATATACCTTTTCAGTCAATTTTTTCAAATAAATCATTCAATCATTCAAAAAACAAATATTCCAAAGAAGGCAAGGGAAAGAGTAAGTTGAAAGGGAAGAAAGCGGCAACAACCAAGAAGGAAGGAGAAAGGCCTACTTGTAATCATTGTCAAAGGTTTGGAAATGAAGACTCAAAATGTTGGAAGCTTCATCCCAAACTTAAGCCAAAGAAGTTCCTTAAGAAAAGGGTAAAATGAAAGCTAATGCTGCAGTCTAACAAGATTTGGGATCTAACTTTGGTGATGAGAAGAATATTACCTCTATGGGTCTAACAAATATTCCTTCTGAAACTAGTTCTAGTTCTACTTGCTCTACATCTTCTTCAAAAGCTAATAATGTGATTGAGGAAAAGAAGAGAGATGAATTGTTTCACATAAGGATTATATCCAAGCACACTAAGATAGACACATTATTCGATAGTGGATCACAACCAAACTTAATATCTAAGGAACTAGTAAGGAAATTGGGATTGGAAACTAAAAATCATCCAAAACTAGAACCTTTAGGATGGTTGAAAGAAAATACTTAGATGCATGCCACAAAACAATGTCGATAAGGTTTGCAGTTACAACTAATTTTGTTGATGAAGTTGAGTTAGATGTGATTCATTTGGATATATGTGGAGTTGTGTTGGGTAGTCTGCATCTTTATGATCGAGATGCCATATTTCATATAAAGGAGAATAAGTACTGAAAGATGGAATTGAATATATTGTCAGGGCACACATAATTAAGAAAAACTTGGATTTAATCAATGCTATTCAATTGAAAAGGTTAATAAATTCAAGTAAAAAACATATTCTCATGATTGTTAAAGAACAACCTAAAGATAAGTCTGATGATTTTCAAGGGTGTGATTATCAGTTTAAGGACAAATTGGTTGAAATAGTATATTCTTATGAAGAATTGTTTATAGAACCAAAAATTTTACCTCCAAAATGAAAAATACAACTTGATGCTCATTTCCCAAATATTGACATGTATCGTATGTCATTCACATAGAATGAATAGGTTAAGAAACAAATTCAAGAATTTGCTGATAAAGGATTTATTTGACCTAGTTCTTCTACATATGGATTACTAATCATATTATTCCCAAAGAAAGACAAAACTTGGAAAGTGTGTGGTAATTTTAGAGCCTTGAATAAAATCACCATTAAGAACAGGTATCATCTTCCTAGAATTGATGATTTTCTTGATTAGTTAGAGAATTTTTTTTTGACTTTACAAAACTGGATTTAAAGAAGTGGTTATCATCATATTCGTATTGTATAGAATGATATATGTAAAACTGCATTTAAGAATAGATAGGGGATTTTTTAGTGGTTGGTTATGTCGTTTGGGTTATGCAATGCTCCAAAAAATTTTATGACAATGATGAATGATGTTTTTCATACTTTTATTGATAATTTTGTCATATTATATATGGATTATATTCTTCTTTTCATTTCAAGTTGCGAATAACACGTAAAGCATGTTAAAAAAGTTTTTGATGTGTTTCAAAAACATAAATTGTATCTCAAACTCTCTAAATGTGAATTTGGAAAAAATTCCTTAGTATATCTTGGTTACATAGTTGGAGGAGGTCAACTAAAAATACATACAACTAAAATTGATGTGATTTTCAAGGGTCCAAGACCTCAAAATGTGACAGAAGTTAGAAGTTTCTTGGGTGTAGTTTAGTACTAGAGGAAGTTTATTTCTCATTTATCTTTTATTGCATCACCACTTCATGCTTTAACAAGTTCTAAAGTATCCTTTCATTGGGGAGGAAAAAAACAAAAAAGATTTAAAACTTTAAAGAATAAAATTGTTACAACTCCAATCTTGGCTTTACCAGACCTTCAACAACCATTTCAAATAGAAACTAATACTTGTGGGTATGCAATGGGTGCAGTTTTATTACAAAAAGGAAAGCCTATTTTTTTTCTTTCAGAAACATTTTCTAAAGCAGATGCTAACTATCCAAATTATGATAAAGAATTGTATGCATTAGTGGAAAGTGTTAAAAAATGGAAACAATATTTAATGGGAAAAGAAACAGTGATTCATATAGATCATCAGCCACTTCAGTGCCTTCAATCTCAAACTAAGTTGCAACAGTCTTGACATTATAGATGGATGGGGGTTTTGCAGTAATTCCATTTAGTAATAAATTATAAGAAAGGTACCTCCAATAAAGTAGCTGAAATGTTATCAAGACCTTCTTTGAATGCTTCAGTTATTCTGCAAAATAGTTCTTTAGCACATGAAATTTATATAGAAAAATATGTTGCAGATACTAATTTTAAGGATGTTTATGAATCACTAACTCATGGTTCTCAGGTGGAAGAAGTGAATTTTCATGTTTATGATATGTTATTGTACCTCTTGGCAAGTTGTTAATACCACAGGAAGAAATAGTGCATTTCATCAGGGAAGCACAATCTTCTTGTGTTTCAGGGAATTTTGGTGTAGGTAAGACAATGACACAATTATAAAGGTTTTTATATTGGCCTCAGATGAATGAAATAGTTACTAAGTACATAAAATGTTGTGTCATGTTTTCAACAAGCAAACCAAACAACATAAATTTAGGTTTGTATATGCCACTTCTGGATCCTTCTTGGCCATGGGAGAGTATATCTACGAATTTTGCAGGAGGGCTTCCAATGTTTAGAAAAGGGCATGAATATTTGTATGTTGTGGTTAATAGATTTATTAAAATGTGTATTCTTGTTCCATGTAAAAATCAAGTAACTGTTGAACATACTGCATGTTGTTCTTTCAAAATTTATTGGTTCATTTTGGGTTTCCTGCTTCTATAATTTCAGAGCGGGAATCTCATTTTTTGGGGTAGTTTTGGTCCACTTTATGGGGGACTCATGGACATTAAGTTGAAAAAGAGCACGAATTTTCATCCACAAACCGATGGGAAAACTGAGGAGGTGACCAGAACAATGCTACATATTCTCAGAGGTTATTGTAGCAAAGATCTTGAGTTGTGGGATGAATCCTTACATTATATCCAACATGCTTACAATCAAGTCTTGCACTATTCTACTAGCAGATATCCTTTTGAAACATGTTTTGGGTACTTGCCAAAATCACCAATGGACTTTATGTTTTGTGAAGAAGCTAAGGAGGATGGACATGGAGATGTTGAAAAAAAAAAAAAAAATCATTCAAAAAATCCAGAAGATTCATGAAACAATGTAGGATCAATCAGAGAAAATTCAGGCCAAATACAAAATGTGTCATGATAAGCATCGGGTGGATCATCACTTTCAAGTTGGTGATCAAGTATGGCTATACATAAGCAAAGAAAGGATGAAAGGTGAAGGAAAAAAGTTGAAACCCATAAGGTATGGTCCTTTTAAAATTGTTGAAAAGATTGGGGACAATGCATTCTGGTTGAATTTTCCTCCATACATGCATATATATTCAATTGTAAATGTTGATAAATTGAAGTTGTATGAACCTCCAATAATCATGGATTAAGATGAAAATGTGAAAATTCAAATAATAGATGATTTTTCACTTGAATGTATGACTGAGTTATAGGAAGATACCATCTTGGATAAGAAGGCTCGTATGTCTAAGCGAGGAGATGTAGAGTATCTTCAAGTGGGACTCAAAGGCATGAATTCAAGAAAATAAAGGTGGATGGAGATTAGAAGGATGAGGGAAAAATACCCTCACCTCATATCTGCTAAAAACCAAAATTTTGGTGGTCCAAAATCTTCCAATGGATAGGAATGATCTAGGAGGATCGTCAAAATTCTCAAAATTCAACAGTCTTAGATTCTCATGAAACTAACACCAAGTCAAAGATATCGTCGCACTAATTTTGGTGGTATATTCGATTTTCAAAATGGCCTCCGTATGAGGGAGAAAACACACTCTGAAGTTTTGTAAAAACAAGTAAAATAATGGCCAGAGTAGGCCAATTGGCAGTGCCATAGCAAGCCAAGTGGCAGTGCCAGAGAAGGGCACATGGTAGCATGTCAAACTACCTAGCTGTGGGTTGACAACCCAAAACTTTACCAACAGATCACATCTTTGTTGTTATATAGATAATTCTGGAACTTATATTTAAATGTTTGTTGAATTAATATGTTGGAAAGGGTTAGCGGAACTCGCCATATCCAGAAAGCCCGCCAAACCCCAAGTTTGTGTTAACAATGCTCCAAACTTAGAGAAATAGTCATATTACATTGCCAACATTCAAACCATATATATCATCGTCGGTATAACCATACTCCAATATTAAGACTTTGTTATAACCATATTCCAACACACATATGGACGAAGATTAATATATATCCAAAGTCTAAAGTTAAAACCTTTGGTTATAACCAAATGCCACGAGGAGATATATGTAACCTCACCGGTCTAATGTTTTAACTATATGCCAAAGTTATATCGTGGTGATTGTTACGATATATTTGAATTTCTATATTAATATGTATTGTTGCAAACAAATCCTAGGAGGCCCGTGGGTTTGACCCTAAGACCTTCCCATGGGTTTATAAAAGACTTTACCATTGTGCGAGAGCCAAGGGAGTTAGAAGGGTCTGATTCTGTAATTGTTTTGATAGTGCCTATAAATTCCTTTTGAGGCATATCTCGGCTAATATTGGGCCTTTTTGTAATCTGAAAGTTGCGTTGGGAAGTTGAGGTCGAGACCTTTCGGATGACAATCACCATCGATGCTTGTTAGCAGATTCTAGAATGGTGAATTTTGATGCAAAGAGAATTTATGAGCATTTTCAATACATTGGGCGTCCATTGTAAGTGGACCCGAAGATGTAGTCCAGGAGGGATCAACTTTGTCATCAATTTTTTTTGTTTTCTTCTTATTTCTATTGTTCATGGTTGATTTCAGATTTAAATTTTTTAAGTTTAAGGTACATAAAATCCATTTTCCTTATTAGTTGAATACTAAAGCAACCTTAGTTGATATTTAAATAAATTGAGCAAATATTCAATTATGTTGTTTTTGGATCAACCGAACATAGTTACATTTTCAACAGGCTTATATGATCCAATGATTAGTGAGGTAGCACCCATAATTCTTAAGAACAAAAATGAAATCTAACCATTTTCCATTTTTTAAAAATGGAAAGGACATACATGAATTATAAGTATAACCCAAAAATTCCGCTATTAAAGAACTGATAGCATGCAGGGGAAGGGATATTTTACATTCAACGTTTGGAGCAAAGAGAAGGTAGGGAAGAGACAAAAGTGTAATGAATAGTAAATATGGAAAGGGAATTTCAAAGGGAATTTCCCATGCAACAAGTTTTTACATTTTAATTATAAAGTGAATTGCCAATTTTTTCCTTTGTTGAGGCTACTATGGTTTCCAAGTAGGATATTTGTTGAGTATTTGCAAAGTTATTGATTGATTCTAGTCATATAAATGGAGAATGGAGATTGCAAATTACCTTGAATTTGGGTAACAGATATTCAGAAGACATCTCATTTTGACCCTTTTCTAAGCATTAATACTTGTAAAATATTTGTAGTAAGGAACCAAAATTCTTGTCATGCATAATTATAGTATAAATGATTGACTAGTTCACTTACGCTATAACAAAACTCTCCAAGATTCAACTACAATGGAATATGTTCTTGATATAAAAAAAATTAAATGGTGATCTAAAATGTGGATGAGACAAAAATATGTGTTCCATTGATCAGAGTGATCTGAGTTTCTCAACCAACTCAATATTTTATTGGAATAGAAGGGGTGATCCTTCTTATTTTCTATGAACATAAGTTATTTGAGAGAATATAATTTTTTGTTCATCCACTTTGGTGGTGGTCATATTAGCATGTTGGAGACTTAATATATTTTCAGAGTTGTTGGCTTGTGGAGCCCCTGGCCATTAAACATGTCATTACTATGCCAAAATTGATGGTGATCTTTTCCTTTTTCTATGGTTTCTACCTAGTTATTCAAATATGCTCATAATCCTTTAAATATTTAAGTATCCTTGGTCATTACTAATGAATTTTTTGTAGCAAGCTTGTTGGTTCCTCTTCTTTAAACCTTCTTTAGAATAATTCTTCCTATCCTTGATACTGCAAAATATAGCACTTTAGTGTAAATCCACACCAATCACTCTAGGTGGAGGTAAAAATGGGATCATCTACCATTTTTACCTTAGTATCTATTCCCCTATTATTTTGTGGATGGATGGCATCTCTGCAAGGGAGGTTCCCCAATGGATATCAAAGAATAACCTAATAATTCTTAGGCTAAATACCCACAAAGTATTCTGCTAAATAAACAAATCATGATAATATTCAACAAGGTAGTGCTTCCAGTGAGATGAATTGAGAAGTGAAAAGTACCTATGGCTAAGTATATAGGGGTAATAGTCTTGGATATGTCAAATATATTCAAAATGCATGCTACCATCAATTTAATGGTTGCTATCATAAATTAGGGTTTATAATAAGCACCATATATCGTATAAAAAATTTATGACATCAATAGAAAAAAATATATAATTAATGATAAAAAAATAATTTAATAAACAAAGGTTATTGAATGAGTAAACAAAAATAAAATTTTTAATGGCTGAAAATGCATAGATAGTTATAAAACCCTAGATATCAACCCTTAAAATGTGGCTGAAAATTGTGCATAAATAACATTTTTTTTCAATATAATAGTTGCAAATCATAACCTTAGGAATATGAAATTCAAGATTTTTCCATTCTATTAAATGCACATCTTTCCATAACCTAACGGGAAAGGTAAATGGTAGAAGACCTTGATTGGATAAAGTTAAGATATAAATTCTCAATCTAAACCCTAGCGTATGTCAATCAATTGGTCAAGGAATGTTACATTAAGTTTCCTTGATAGATACTTTAGTGAATTTTTTTAAAAATAAGATGTTAAAGCCATAAAGATTCAATATATTAAGATGAAAAATTCATATAAACCCTAATTCTAAAGCATTTTCAAAATGGAAGAAGATACTCATAATAAAATAGAAAAATTCGTTATAGAATCACTTCATTAATCAGAGAGAAAATCCTTCCAAGCAATAGTATTTTACCTAAGATAATTCACCACCTTAGTGATGCATTACTTTTGAGAGGAAATAAGAATAGTGTATTCTCTCTCTAGATGAGTGAAAATGAGTGTGTGACAATGATCCTCTCTAAATTGACTTCCCTTTATTTATATGAATTCAACCAAGTCGATTTTGGAGTAACATTGACTAAAATCCCTAAAAGTAATAAATTATGTGATTATAAGTTAAGTGAGTCACAAGTCTACCTAAAAGATAGTTAACTCAATCGTAAAACATAACAACAAGCCTCCTTTTATCCAACAAGTGTGAGAAAGAGGCCCTCCAAGGGTGATGTCATCCTCTAAAAATGTGTATCTCTATAAAAAAATTCCATGGATGGTCAAAAGAGTGCTCCTCACTAAAAGACCATTTCATCATCAAAATTGTCCAATTATTAATAAAAACACCTCCTAATCAAGAAGTCATCATCAACCAACCCATGCCACCATTCCAAGCCTCATGAGAGTGATTTTATAAAGTTAGGGAATGATGTCATCATCCAGAAATGTGTGCCATCTCTTTGGTTCACTATGGGTTGGCTAAGTTTTTTGATTTTCCTAGGAATTTATTCTTCAAAAATGAAGGTTTTCTTCCTTTGGTCCACCTTGGTTCCTTTCTTGTCATCATAATGTTTTTGGAAGTTTGGTTAATTTTTGTTGGATTTTTGTATCTATCGACGGTCTTCATAATTGGTTTTAGCCCTCCAAATATTTGAGAAATGATAAATATATATGTGGATTCCAAGGTGACCTCAAAAGAAGAAAATTTGAATATTTAAACTTTGATTTTTTTCCTCCAAATGTAAGATTGGCGTCAAGATGACCCTAGTGAAGGGACACACCAATTCAACTCATTCAACACCTATATACTATCATTCGTCCTCTTCATTTGAGCATCCAATTTAGATAATTTTAGGCACAATTAAGATCATTTATGTTCACACGTGGGAGATAAGAGAAGGATGAATCTGAGGAAGAATAGAAGGATAAAATCTGAGGTAGACCTAATGCTTTGATGAAGACTGACTTCCTTAGGCACAACAGACCAAATTTTTTAGGATAATTAAGGGGAGCTTGACCAATTTTTACTTAGATTTAGTTAATGGTCAGTTTTGATTAGAATATTCAGATTGCATTCCTTGTTGAAATGGACGAATTCTCTAAGAAAACGTTTTTGGGTTTTTTCCTATGGTTTGAGGTTTTCCCAGGATAAAATTTGTGTCTCTTGTGTTTGGTTGTCTCTACTATCATTGTTTTTTTACTGTTGATGGTTTTATTATATAATTAATTAATTATGAATGTGGTATAATATGAATTGGTTTAATAATCATTGGAAGTAATTATCACTTAAGAAAATCCCTAAAAATCAACATGGTATTAGAGCTTGGGTGGAAGAATAGCCTTATATGAGATACCGTTAAACAGGAGCCAAGTCTTTGGATTTTTTGTCTTGTAGAAGCATTTATCATCTTGAATAACGTCTAGAAGGATTTTTTTTTTTATTTATTAAAATGAAACATAAGATACTTGATTCATCCTTGTTTAAAATTGCAAATTTAGTGAAGTCGATGTTTTCTGGTAGCGAATTTTTGATGCCTATTTGAAGAGGGTTGAAGCACTAAATTTCAGACCTCAATCTATCTATTATAGGACCAAAGGCTTCAAGCTTAGAAAAGGTCAATATATACCCCAGTCCAAGTTTCAGAAGGCCAAAATAGCTCAGTAGTGCAGCGGTTGAGGAGCCTTAGAAGGTGGTCATTAGAGAAATTTTGAGGTAAAATAAGGGCCTAAAAAATGTACAACCAAAATAAAATTTATAAGAACCAATAGGATTCAAGATGATGATGTGAACCATGGGGGGTCATTCACCATTTTTGGAGTAAAAATTTAAAAGTATTAAAAAAAAAAAAATCTACTTTTTCAACCTGTATTTTCAACTTATATCCCTATGGTTTTACTCAAGTTTCAAGTGGGAGCACTCGTTGGATGTGAAATTTAATTCCCCATCTAAGGAGTACCCATGTTGGATACTTTTGAAGGACAATACTACACGAAAAATGAGAAATACATGAAAAACATGATTTCTAGAGTCCATTGAAAATATGCAACGTGGGTACTCCTTGGACGAGGAGTTAAATTTTCCAACCAACAAGTGTTCTCACTTGAAATTTGAGTTAAAACACATTTAGATAAGTTGAAAAAGTAGTTTCTTTATTTTTTCCCTCTAAAATTTTATTATGTAATGTAATCTTATTTTATTATTTCCACTATTATTTTATAGTATTCCTCAGGAGGCCCATTTTAGACCTCAAAATTTCTCTAATGGAAATGTGTGAAATTTTCTTTGTTTGGTTGTATATGAATAAAAGGCCTAAGGGATAATATTAGGAATGTTGAGATGGCCTCAAGACTGATAGTAGATGGTCGATAAGCCTCAGAGATGACCTCAGAAAATTCAAATTACCTCATATTGAAATACCTCAATTAGTGGAAAATCAAACAAAGTGTCTTTTGTGCATGAGGTTGACTAAGATTTGTTTCCTGGTTTGTAACCTTTTGATTGTGCAAGGCACTATACATTTAGTTCACATAAATGAGCCCCTCTTAAAGGATTTGTGTAACATACACCTCCCCTCACATCTACCCAAGTAACTAGTCAACCGAGGTAAACATGAGTTGTGGGAAGTTAAGAGCACACTCAACCTCCTTGGTGACTTTAAGGAAGTGGAATTAGTGCGAAAAACCATAACACAGACTCCATACACCTACTACAGGGCCCTTGGAGGCTATCCCAATAATTAAGCTGAATTGTCCCTAGTCCCCACTGAATTTTGCTAAAGAAAACCCCCATACACTCTATTGATATGGGAAAGGGTGTGGCTGGGAGGATCTGGACTCTCCCATGACATAACAATACATGCATCTAGGGACTCAATTTCCCAGACCTTTGTCTGTGTACGCGGGATTTAAGGCATGTTTTAAGCCCGAAATATTGGACACTACCCAAAACTTCCTGTAACTTTCAGAAATCATAAAACACATGAAGACATTTCCAAATAACCAAAAAATGACTCCAGGACTAGGCCTAACCATCCCTAACTAGGACAACAATTCTGTCAAACATTTGGCATGAATGAAATATACAATTCTAGGATACAAGACAGGGCATGAATTACTGAAAACTCTTATGAAACATTACAATAAGGATCACCACCCTCTTCCTTGAACAAATATGACATCAATTAGGTATTGCATCTATTATTTTCACAATTACAAGTAAATATATGAAATAACCATGACATGAAACATTCATTTAAACATGCATATAACAAACATAAACCTTGGAAATAATAGTGAGATAACAACCATTAAATCCACATATTAATAGGTACAAAATAAAGAGAACATAACTTTCATTAAACATAGGCAATATGTAATATTCCCAATTAGACCAAGCTAATGGGGATCTTCATTTTTTTTTTACTTTTATGTTTCATGAATAAATGTGTAAAGGAGGATTATTAAAACTCCTAAAATAGTAAATAAATCAATGCCACATGTGAACAAGGATAAATCTGGGCTATTTGGATGAGCACCCTTAGGTGTGAAAGGGGCTGAATCATTTGACTGGGTCAACCATGACCAAATCAATAGCATTGTCTTGGAGGAGTGGCCATCAATGATGCACATTGCAGTTTTAGATGGAGATGGCTCATGTGAAAAGAGTTATTTCATTGAGATGGTTTAGGGTTTCAAGCTCTCAAAATTATAAAAGGAAGAGGCGGAAATCATGAGAAGGTTTTTTATGATTATCTTATTTCTGAATATTTTGTCTGTTTAGACATTTCCTATTCTCCTTGCTGTTTAGCAGAGAATAGTGTTTTTTAGCACTGGGTGTTCTTGATCAGGAATCCAAATCTTTCCTTGAGACGCCTCTTGGAAGAGTCTTGCATTTCTTGTCCACTATCAGGCATTTGGCCAAGCTCTTCTTCCAACTACAACACAGATCTTGTTGAGGGTTTGGTTGTCTTTGTAAGCTGCAGCAAGTGGAGGCTAGATCTACTCAGATCTAGGCCATTCTAGTGCCTCTTTTTAGTGGGAAAGTATTCTATCCAATTGGCAAGAGAGTATTGGATGATTGGAGCACATTTTGCAGATCTTGGCTTGAGGCCAAACATGTTCTAGAGCCTATATCACATTTTTCATTCTAGTACTGCGTTATTTGCAAGGGTACAGTTGTAGGGTCTTTTGGCACACTTTTGGAGGAGAGATTTCTAGTGTTGGGGATCTTCCCTTCACTATGGAGATCCATGGATTTCATATCTATTCCATGTCATATTCAAACCTGATTTGAATATTGTTGTATCTGCTTTAGAATTTTTGAATCATTCTGCATATCTACTGCATAAGATCTCAGATATATTCCATGTACTTCACTTTTTGCTAAAAACCCCTATGGGAATTTGAAGAGGAGCCTATCTAGTGTACAAATTTGATATAGATCTAAATTTTTGTACACATATCTACTCCAGATCTGAAGTGTAATATACAATTGTTATCAACCAATAAAATAATGTTGTCAAGCTTATTCAGTCATAATATATGGTTGCAACACCTCATTTTTTAGGATTTCTTCGTATAAAAGTCTTCTATTTCTATTTTACATCTTATGGGCCACAATATAAATTTGATTTTCTGATGTAAATGTAAATATTGAGCCCCCATATTGGCCTCCTACTCTTACTTTGCATAACTACATTATTTCTTTGTAGTATTGTTTAATATTGCTGCTTGTTCCCATTTGGGGATAATATAGTGGTATCAAAGCAATAATCTTGGCACAAACTGTAAGAAGCCAATATGTCTTCAAAAGAAGAAGAGCCTCTTACTGACAGAGAGAAGAGGTATCTCAAAAGAAGACAAATTAAATTTCATTACATAGAAGACAAGGGTGAAACCCCTTTATCTATAGGAATGAAAGGGAAATAGTTCTCAAAAACTCTGTTCCAAACTATGCATGAGCTGAAAAGAGAAATAAAGGGAATGAGGAATGAAATACTTGTAGATCCTTTGTATAGATTTGCATATGAAGAAATCCCTAGTTCTTCATCTTATGTGTGTGAGAATTCAGCCACACAACCAGATCTATAACGTTGTAGCATGCCTACATTCCTAGCAAGAGAAGAAGCAGAAGAAGAGATACCAAAAGAGGAGATTCTTGGTGGCTATCTCAAAGAATATGAATCTCAGTCTAAAAGATTCAAAGAGAATCTAAGCTTCCCGAAGTTTTGTCAACTTAAAGAAGAAATAAGATCCAACATATACAAGAGAAGAGGAGGGTGCATGCAGCACACTTTGGGTAGGAATTCTTTACCTACTTTTTATGGATCACCTAAGAGCTCAGCTAAGTCTTGGGTAAAGAAGCTGGACACATATTTTCAGTTGCATCAAGTTTCAAAATAAGAGGCCATAAGAGTAGCAATGTTGCACCTCCAAGGTAAGGCTTATGCTTGGTGGTTATTTGAATCCTTGTCATCGAGAAATGTAAATATCTCTACTTATGCAAAGTTCACTATGAGATTAGTGAAAAGGTTTGATTTCAGGCCATCTGAAATTTCTTTGGGGGAGAAAACTAAGCCCAAGAATTCAGAAAGTTTGCATGAGATGGTAGGATCCATGAAGATAACTCCATTTCAGACCATTGTTGAAGGGGTTAGAGATCTGCTACATGATTTTCCAAGGGAAAAGGCCCTACTTTAGCAAGAAAATTCTTAGTAAAATTCTTTTGGTAATAATCACATGAAATGGAATGTGGTCGTCGACCACATTCCATTGCATGTGATTATTACTGAAAGAATTTTACTAATTTATAAGATGGATCACAGAACCTTAGATTCCAAGAACATTCTTCTCAAGAAGAAGACATGAGTGTTATTTTCTCAAGAAGAGATCAAGAGGAAGGATCTCTTGTTGATGAGGCATGCTCCATTAATGAGGGGAAGAAGGAAGAAGAGCTGGAAAGATCCTCCAATGTTGTGAAAATAGGAGGAGATCCATTTTTATTGGGAGATGGAGGTGAAGCAATTGCTTCAACTAGAGGGACTCTTGTATCTTTGCAAGAAGCCCCCAAGGATCTTGCACATGAAGAGAATGAGCAACAAGTGTCTATGATGATAGACAATGAGACAAAACAATGGAGGGAATGTGTTCCAACATTGCATATATATTGGGGAACACACACTATGATAGATCAATCCTTTTTGATCAAGACTCTTGACACCAGGGAGATGTTGGGTGTTCATGAGCTGACTACATCTAAAGGGAACACCTTAGATTGTGAGATCTTGCAGAAGGTAGGAGAAGGAGAATAAAAGAAGGATCACATTGTTGATATGATGAGTGGTGATCCACTATTGCATGAAGGGAAAGATGTGGAAATTGCTCCAGTTAGAAGCACTCTTGTATCCATGGGAGTTATACTCTCTTATCGCAAGAATTCCACACAAAAAGCAGAGTTGGATTTGCGCAGTGGAAGCAATATTATGATGTTCCCATCTATTATACACATGGGGATGAGCCATGAGACATCATTATCTTGTGGTAAACCACCTGGGAGACCACTTGATTCAAATTTTGTGAGAGATGTCTCATGTATTGATTCTCCTTTCATAGATCCAAGGAGGAAGGGAATATTAGAAGAACATACTACAGTGTAGATAATATGGGGAAAGCTCAAGGAGAGGGAAAGTAATTTTCCCTTATCACCATTATCCATTTTCTCATCTCATACTGCGCTGAGAAAGGATGCTACAAGGATGAATAATGACACCATCATGGAGCAAGGAAGGCACTCCTTGATAATGAAGAATCATAAAAAAAACTCATTTGGGGAGAAATCTTCCATACATGGTAGGATATGGTGGTCACACATGCATACTTTGGAAAAAACAAGGAGGTTTTGGATAGATGATAACCTTCCATGGGAGACTAACTTCGAAGAACTTCCATTTTCTATTGAGCATGTGTATATGCAAGAAGAGAAACAAGGAGGGAATGACAACCTTCCACCTTATACCTATGGCATGGGAGATGTCAAGGAGGAGAAAAATGGGAGGCATGCCCTTCCAACATTTACCTTTGACATGGGAAATTTCAAGGAGGAGAGAAGCAACATGGCAGAAATTTTAGATGCCAAATGATTAACACTATCATTGTTGGGAAAATTAGATCCATATTGGAAATCCCAACTGCTGGTGGAATATTCCAAGGATATTCACACTTGCATGGTTCTTGATGACTTGCTACATGATGAAGCTATTCAATACTAGATGGAGTCATATAAAATCATGGTAGGATCTTCTTGTCTAGAGCCTCCAAGCTCAAGGATAAGTTACTACAAAGGGCTTAGGAAAAGTTCTATTTCAGCCACACATATTCTATGAAGCTCAACAACATCATCTTGAGGATCTACTATTGGGAGGGCTTTGAGAAAGAACTATATCGGCATTGTCAAATATGCATGAACCTTGTGGAGATGAAGCAGCAACATAACTCTATGAGAGAGTTAAATCAGCCCTCTCTTTCTCTCATTGAGGAAGAGGATAGATCTATGCACCACTCCATTGATATGAGAAGGATTTATTATGAAGAACATGCTCTTTTTACACATGTTTTATATTATTATTTTATGCATTATTTCACTATGTTTATGCAGTCCATGACTCCAAGGAGGAGTATTATATCTTGTAAGCCTCATGGCCAATATTGGGCCATAAAAATTTCTGAATTTGGCCACTCCCTTGGAGGAAAAAGGGAGATTTTTCAACATGATGGGTGCTTCCCTAAGGCACCAAAAATTTCTCACACTTTCAACTATGGTGAGATGGTATGGGCAGCAAGTAAGTGGTGGGAAAGCCACTTACCACATCTAGATCTGATGCAGATAGGAGATGCTCTGCGCTGGTTCCACATGTGGGACTATGACCCACCTCCATATGCACAAATTTATGTTTGTATGTACATTGTTTTGATCCCCTACATTGATGGTGTACTTGTACCTTTTATGGGGATGTATGGAGGAAGGAGGGAAGGTATGCATGTGCCCTATGGGATGGATAATCTCCATGTACCTTATGTTTTTTATTTCAGGGAGAGCACTGGGCAAACCATGTTTGTTTCATGTGATCTATTGTCTCCTTATGGGATGAGCTACTTGCATCTCATGAGAACTTTGGAGGAGCAAGTCATGGAGGGATGGTTTGGTGAACACTTGGCTTATGGAGGGAGCTTAAATCATGTTTGTGTCACCAAAGGAGGAGGAGATGAGTTGCAACACTCACCTTATCAGTTGCTTGAGGACAAGAAACATTTTGGAGGGGAGGAATGTAATATTCCAAATTAGCCCAAGCTAATGGGAATCTTCATTTTTGTTTTACTTTTCTGTTTCATGAATAAATGTGTAAAGGAAGATTATAAAAACACCTAAAATAGTAAATAAATCAATGCCACATGTGAACAAGGCTAAATCTGGGCTATTTGTATGAGTACCCTTAGGTGTGAAAGGGGCTGAATCATTTGACTGGGTCAACCATGACCAAATAAACAACGTTGTCTTGGAGGAGTGGCCATCAATGATGCACAACTTAGTTTTAGATGGATATAGCTCATGTGAAAAGAGCTATTTCATTGAGATGGTTTAGGGTTTTGCAAACTCTCAAACATATAAAAGGAAGAGGAGGACATCGTGAGAAAATTTTTGATGATTATGTTATTTCTGAATATTTTTTTTGTTTAGAAATTTCTTATTCTCCTTGCTATTTAGCAGAGAATACTGTTGTTTAGCACTAGGTGTTCCTGATCAGGAATCCCACATATTTCCTTGAGAGGCCTCTTGGAAGAGTCTAGCATTTCTTGTCCACTATCAGGCATTTGGCCAACCTCTTCTTCCAACTACAATGTAGATCTTTTTGAGGGTTTGGTTTTCTTTATAATCTGTAGCAAGTGGAGGCTAGATCTACTCAAATCTAGGCCATTCTAGTGCCTCTTTTCAGTGGGAAAGTCTTCTATCCCATTGGAAAGAGAGTATTAGATGATTGGAGAAAATTTTTCAGATCTTGGCTTGAGGCAAAACATGTTCTAGAGCCTACAACACAGTTTTCATTCCAGTACTGTGTTATTTGCAAGGGTACAGTTGCAGGGTCTTTTGGCACACTTTTGGAGGAGAGATTTCTAGTGTTGGGGATCTGCCCTTCACTATGGAGATCCATGGATTTCAGATCTATTCCATGTCATATTTAGATTTGATCTAAATACTGTTGTATCTGCTTCAGAATTTCTGAATCATTCTGCAAATCTGCTCGATAAGATCTCAGATCTACTCCATGTACTTCACTTTTTGCTGAAAACCCCAAGGGGCATTTGAAGAGGAGCCTATCTAGTGTACAACTCTGATATAGATCTAACTTTTTGTACAGATATCTGCTCTAGATCTGAAGTGTAATCTACAACTATTATCAGCCAATAAAATAATGTTGTCAAGCTTATTCAGTCATAATATATGGTTGAAACACCTCATTTTTTAGGATTTCCTCATGTAAAAGTATTCTATTTCTATTTTACATCTTATAGGCCACAATATAAATCTTATTTGCTGATGTAAATGTAAATATTAAGCCCCCATATTTTCCTCCTTCTATTACTTTGCATAACTGCGTTATTTCTCTGCAGTATTGTTTAATATTATTGCTTGTTCCCATTTGGGGATATTACACAATAACTGACCAGGTTCAGGACTTCCAGGTACCACCTGACCATAGACATGGATGATCCAAATCTATCTTCAGCTAGTCACCCCCGTGCCATATTCTGATAATGAATGTGGGATATCACGTATAAACCAATCCAAAACATAACCAAGGGAATCCAGAGGCTAAACCACCTCCACCCTCACTATACCATGATCACACCAAAACACTAGTGCTCCGATCACAAAACTGAGAAGAACTTGGAATTTCATCTGGAATACATCACTATCCCTGAGGAATTTTATGTCTACCCGTCTCTCAGGATTTACCGTGATCCAATCCCAGATCACTAGGCCCTAAACTGAGACACCAACCTCGAGCTTTACCATGTATCCTTCCAAAACCGGTCAAGGGATTACTAGGCCTTTGGGAATGAACCTGAGACCACCTTTGCCCGAAATTCTGAAATCCATCCAGTAATTCCAAAGCTCAAAATTGAGATTAAAATAAAAACACACCATGTCATCTAGTAAAAGGAAAGGAAAAGCTGAAAACCATTGTCAAAACCCAAAAAAACCATGCCACTGATAGCAAGAGAACCAAATACCAACATGCACAATCCATGCACATCCAAACCATCTAGGAAATCACACATGCAATGTGTTACCTACAAGTATTCCTATTGAAACTACTAGATCCTGCTCTTCCTTGTTTGGTATTTTCTTTCCTTTCCTTTACTTGTCCTTCCTTTGCTTACTTTCCTCTTTCTTGGCTCAATGTTGAGATGCTCCAAGAAAACTCTAATTGTCCAAGAGTGAGAGAGAGAGAGAGAATAATGAAAGAGATGCAAAATCGAGCTGACAAAAGGTACACTGACTAAAAATTGCCAACTAATCCTCATAATCCTTTTTATCAATGAGGCCTCTATTTTCTTCATTTTCCATTATTTTCCTTCATTTTCCTCCTCACATGCAACCTTTGACCTTTGACCTTCTTTTTCTCCCATTTTCTCTTATTTTCATAACTAAAATGATAATCAATGTCTCTTTCCTTTCCAAAGCCTTTTCCATTGCCCTTGCAAAATTATTTTAGCCATAATAACCAAAATGAACACCCACTAGGATTTTTTTTCCCACCATTTAGCTTGGAATAAGTGTCTCTTAACCGTGGTATTTTTTTCCTTTATTAACTTTTATTACATGAATTTTTAGCCTGGGTCTATTACAATTTGTCTCATGTTTTATGGCTAATAAAGTTGAAGTGTTTTCAATATGTGGATGATTTCAAGTATCACATGAAGACTTCTTATGAATTTTTATGTCTCAAGGAATGATATAACAAAGTATAATGTTTGGATCATTCATAAATCAAGGACTTGGTTACCTAATATTTCCAATCAAAGAAAACTCCAATGTTGGGATGTTCAAACGATGAGTATGGGACCTAGGAATATAGACCTAAGACATATCAGTCCAATAAATAGGTCACAAATCTATAAGAAGTCTGCTAAAGTCTGAGATTTTATGCCTCCTTGAATTCTTGGAATGTGTGGTATGTATCATCATAGTGATTTTGTTTGGATACAAATTTTCCTTGGAAACATTCTTAGACCTCACTATAGAGGAAATAATCACTTGTTAGCATTCAATAACTTTATCAATGAAGAACAAGTATGGGCCCGGTTAAAAATTTTGTATTGAGACCTGCATCAAAGTTTTTTTTTTTATCTTGATGAAGTAAGGATTTATTTTAGTATGTCACATAAATTCATTTTTCTCAAAGTTTAAAATATGTACAAGTTGTTTCATGAAAGATTAAATATGACCGTGGCAAAGTTTTGAATTGTTATTGTGAATGGATCCTTGAAGAAATCATTAAGGAAAATTATGATTGTTATTTCAATGATGAAATTCATAAGTGATAAATGATATTCAATAGTGCTTGTCCTTAAGAAAATGTTGATTTGTAGCATGAAAATAATCTTGAAGTAATGACAACATCATAATTATAATTATGGCACAAAAGCAAGATAAGGATGACTAAGGGAGATGGATCGAGAATATTCAGCTTTCTAAATTATGATAGGGTTGAAATTAGTAACCTGTGTAGGAAATTTCCTTTGATATGAGTTCAATAAAGTGTTTCCCTGAAGTTTCAAGTCTGAAATACTGTATACCTTGTACTACACTGATATGTATTTCATATCATTGTTGTAAGTATGGTTATATTATCTGAGATATGATACAACAAAACTTTAGAAATATGGTAATTAAAGGATACATATCTAACTAATCAACCAAGGAATTTCCTCTCTGAACCAAAGGGATCTAAAGACATTAAATTCCATAAAGACATCTTACTTTCATGAATTATTTTGACATGAAATTTGATAGGCCATTGACAAGTTTAAAATGAAGAAGAGGATGAGTTCCTCATTAAGTTTTGAGACCAAATTCCTCTTGAGAATAATTGAAGTTGTCCTTGTAATGGAAAAAATTATTTCTACTGCTGTAAATTAAAAAAAAAAAAATGACTTGAACAATATGGAGTTGAGAATGCATAGTTTTAATATTATGCTTGCAAGGTAAATTGAGAAATTCTGAAGTCATGAGGTTGTGAATAATTCCATAATTCATTGCCAATACTACTAATATAAGAAGCAAGCACTCAATATGTTAAGGGTCAGCTATATTTTCTCATGAAGGCATCTTATTTTCATAAGGAAATCTCTATTGAAGATTATGAATGTTGAATATCTGTAAACATGTCTTGATTTATAGTGCTAGAGGCTGAGTACAAGACTTATAAAGGTTATAATTAATCCTGATATACTTTCTTCAACTAATATTTAATGGAACATCCTATATTTTTTGATGACATGATGGATTTCATAACATATGCAAAGGAATGAAAATTCTATGGTTTTGGGAATGGAAATAAAATTTTCATATGACAATGCTTGATGCAGCAAAAGACCTACAATTTTGGATGTGAAAGCCCTAGATCTTGTGAATAAAACCATAGAGTTGAACTTAAACCAATGTTCCACTAAAATAAGAAACACTAAAGAAGGAAGGAAAGTAATTTACGATGAAGAAAAGGATGAATAGTTTTGTAGATGGTTGATTTCTACAATATGGAAAGGATCAATATGTTGGGAATCACGATTGTTGTTAGACCAAACTTTGTAGGTTTTAGTCAACAATTGCATCGCCAGAGATAACATTCCATGAGAGGTGGTTAGTCCATGTCATGAAACATACAGGAAGCATTGGTTTATCCAATGTCCAACAATATTCCCCCCCAATGTGAGTTGAGTGTGTATCGAACTCGTGACCTACGCTCTGATACCACTTTGATTCCTTCTCCATACTTGTGAAACTTTATTGTTTGGCTTGGGAGTCATGGTTTTAGATTTTTTAGGGACCCAAGTCAAGTTACAATCATGAGCCATTTGTCCAATTTATGACATTTGAAGCACTCCATATTGTTCATGAATGAGGAATCATGACTTCTTCTTGCAAAGTTGCTTCTAGGAGACTGACGGGGACCATTATATTCATCCTTGTGGTATGCCTTATAAACCTTTTCCAAGTGCCCAAAATTTGACCAAGAGTATCAATAACCAAAAAATATACTTTGGTACTTGGAGGATGGAGATTGACTTGATGTAATTCCAAAGTCATTTTGTCTTGGGATTCTTTGATCATATTTATTTACCTCTTGCATTCCTGACATCATCTGCATATCTTCTTGGAGTAGGGTTTCTTCCAATTTCATATTGAATCATTTCCTTGATTTTGTTGGAACTAGGGGCATCAATATTTATTCCAATATTTTCCACATCCTTGTTTTTTGAAGCATTAGGGCTTGCATCATTTTTTTTTGACAGTTCACCTACATATCCAAGACCTGATTTATGGAGGAGAGATCTTTGATGACTTAGGATGTCATCTAGGGTTTGAGAGCTCTTTAGAATCTTGTTCTAATGATAAAGTTCTTTCCTTAGGAGATCAATTTATTCTTTCATCATCTTTCATTCTTCATCCTTATTTGCTAGATGGTTCTCCATTACTTCCTTCATTCTTGTTGCATCACATGATTAGCCCTTAAGTGAGGTGACATCTTATTTTAATTTGAATATATCTTATTCTCTTTATTCAAGTTAGTATAATCCAGGTGGATATTGGTGGCCACCCACCTATTCCACTTGGACCCCCACCATTCTTTATTTCAGTTTTTAGTTTCCTTAATTGTAGCAAAATTTACTATTTTTGGTAGATTTTCGGGTCATGAACTTCCGGAGCCATTTTGAGGCCCTAAACGACATTTTTTGGGCATGAAACCTATGAGTTTTTTCTAGAATTGACATTCACTATTAAAAATTTTAGTTTGCAAATAGATATTTCTAACGATGTATCATGTGCATCAAATGGAGATAGTATGCCAAAGTTATGACCCCGGGAAATTGATGTACCAATTTACCCCGACAGGGCCCATAGTCTGGAATTTCATCTCCTAGGGTTAGGTTTTTGGATGTTTAGGGTTTTCCATTATTTCTCAATAATATATAGGCCTTCGAGCCTCATTATAATGTAGAGTTCAGAGGCTTCTATCCCCCACATCTCTTCTTAGAGATAAGCTACTAGCGCCCTAGATAGTTTATTTCTGTTCTGTCTGTAAACAAATTTGAGTTCTTTGATATTAATGAAATGAATCATTGTTTAAACTGCATCTTGGTATTTATGGTTATATGTGTATTCTATTGTGTTCTTGCATAAATTTGGCTCAGTGGTATCAGAGCAGTCTGCTCTTTCTCGATCCTTCTTTTCATGTCCTCAACAAGGTCGGGTTATAAGGATTTAGGTTTCAATTTGGTTGAACCTTTGCAAGATCAGCCTCGCAAACCCCGACGACCTCCCATGGGGGACAAAAAGGAAGACGAGGGAGCAGGAGATCGTATCAAAATATTTCTTGAGGAGGCCCTTGAAAAACTAATAGAAACAATGGTGGGGGTCCAAGTGGAATAGGAAGGTAGCTCGATAGTGTTAGTGTAGAAGAAGGATGGGACTTGGAGACTTTGATTGACTATGGGGCGCTGAATAAGATCATTGTCTAGAATAGGTACCCGATCCCACAGATTGATGACCTTCTAGACCAACTCAAAGAGGAAAAATATTTCAACAAGATCGACTTGAAGTCTGGGTATCACCAGGTACCAATCGAACCATCCTATGTGTGGAAGACTGCATTCAGAGCCAAGGAGGGCCTTTTCGAATAGTTGGTCATGCCTTTTGGGTTGAAGAATGCTCCCAAAACCTTCATGAGGCTGATGGATGACATCTTGTGGCCATTCACCAACTCATTTTTAGTATTGTACTTGGATGACATCATGATCTTAAGCCAAACTTGGGAAGAGCACCTCCACCACATCCGACAAGTCCTCCAAACACTTCGGCAACACAAGTTGTGTGCCAATTTGGAGAAGTGAACTTTTGGCATGACCCAGGTTCAGTATCTGAGATACATTATTGATGAGTGGGGGTGAATGTGGATCCAACCAAGATCCAAGTCATTCGGGATTGGCCAACCCCAACCACTCTATCAAATCTTAGTAGATTTCTAGGCCTTGTTGATTTCTACCGCAGGTTCGTGTTGGGATTTTCTCATATCACTTGGCCCTTGAATCAAGTCACCAAGGGAGGAGCGAAAGAAAATTTATTTTTGTCGTAATCTCAACAGAAGGAATTCGTAGAATTGAAATATTGTCTCTACTCTACCCCAATGTTCACATTACCAGACTTCCAACAACCATTTGATATCGAGACAGATGCCTCTAACTATGCTATTGGGGAAGTTCTTACTCAAAAGGGGCATCTAATGGTATATCACAGTGAGACATTGTCTGACATAGTCTAGAAGTATCCCATGTGCAGGTTTTCCGACAATGGAAGAATTACATTTTGGGGAAGGAAAAAATCATCCACATAGACCACTGAACCTTGCAATTCATACAGACACAAGGGAAGTTTCATAACGATCACATCAGAAGTGTTCCACATATTTGTAATAGTTTCATTTCAAAATCATGTACAAGAATGGCAACACCAATAATGTTACATACTGCCTTAGCCGATCCTCGATCATGGCGATAACTACTGTGCTCAACTCTTGTGGGCATAAGACTTCTGATTGGCCACTTCTCTACATGAGAGATCCATAATTAGGCCACACATACAAGACACTCTTGGAGGGTAACCGAGTTCCAAATTTTCACCTCCAAGATGTATTGTTATGTCACCTGGGACACATTTGTGTTCCTTCAAGCGAGTGTTCCAAGATGATTTTGGAAGCGCACTATAGTTGGGTCGTTGGGCATTTTGGGGTCGAGAAAATTGTGGTAGTATTGTAGAAGTATTTCAATTGGCCAAACCTTTGACATGATGTAATGAAGTACATTAGATCTTGTACTGCCTGTGCCATTACTAAACCGACCATCAAGAACCAAGGCCTCTATACTCCACTGCCTAATCCTAGTCGACCATGGGAATCCATCTACATGGATTACATGTCAGCCTTCCTTCTACTAAGCATGGAAGCGAATGTGTTTTCATGATTGTCGACAGATTCTCACATATGGCCATTATGATGACCTGCAAGAAGAATATCCCAACAGAAGCCATTGCTAAAATCTTATTTGAACGAGTGTGGGTACACTTTGGGATCCCACCGTCTATCATCTCAGATCAGGATAGTAGGTTCCTCAGTAAATTTTGGTCGGTCAATATTAGACACCAAGCTCACCAAATCCATAACTTTCCATCCCCAAACTGATGGCCGGAAAGAGGTCATCAACGGGATGATCATACACATTTTGCGCATGTACAACCAAAATCATCCATGCATATGGGATGAGAGCCTCCCCTATGTACAACATAGCTATAACCAAGCCCTCCACAACTCAACTGACCACAACCCTTTTCAGGTGGGCTTGGGATTCCAGCCACTATGTCCCATTAATGTAGCCATTCCATTTGCAACTACTCACGCTGATTCGGATCATGTCGAGTTTGAAGTTGCCAAGGTGAACAACTTCATTGAGCGCATTCATCACATCCACCAACAAGTTCATGACATATTGGACAGAGCCAATGCTAAGTACAAGCAGCGACATGATCAACATCAGATGTAACACAACTTCCTGGTGGGCAACAAAGTGTAGCTACATTTTCAGAAGGAGCGCCTCGCTGTACCCCATCGCAAGTTGTGTTCACTCCGATATGGGCCATACACCATCATCAAGGCTATAGGGAAAAATTCCTTCAAGCTCAATATTCCACCATTCCTTGGTCTTCACCCAGTGTTCAATGTGGACCGCCTTCGACCCTACTTTCCACCTCTACTGGACACATCCGACATGGCAGAATGACTCACACCAATAGAGTTAAACCTAGATTGCATGGAACAAGCCACAAATGATCAGATTATGGACACACAAATCAAGAACACACACCAACAGAGGATCCAGCTATATCAAGTTGTCAAAACATACCAACTTTTTCACTAGGGCAAGTGGCTCACCAGGGACCAAGTTCAACAGAAGTTTCCTCATCTCATGGAGGAACTCAACGAAATGGGGACCATTTCTTCCTAAGGGGGAAGGAATGATCCAGGTGGATATTGGTGGCCACCTGCCTATTCCACTTGGACTGGCACCATTTTTTCTTTCATTTTTTTATTTTCCTTAATTGTAGCAAAATTTACTATTTTTGGCAGTTTTTCGAGTCCTAAATTTCCAGAGCCGTTTTGAGGCCCTAAATGACATCTTTTTTTGGTATGAAACCTATGAGTTTGTTTTAGACTTCACATTCCCTGTCAGAATTTGTAGTCCTTAAATATGTCTTTCTAACAATGTATCATAGGCATCAAACAGATATACTATGCCAAAGTTACGACCCCAGGAAATTGATGTACCAATTTACCTCGACGGGGCCCATAGTTTGGCATTTCATCTCCTAGGGTTAGTTTTTTGGATGTTCAGGGTTTTACATTATTTCTCAATAATATATGGGCCTTCTAGCCTGATTTTAATATATAGTTCAGAGGCCTGTAGCCGTCACATCTCCTCTCATAGATAAGCTACCAACGCCCTAGCTAGTTTATCTCCATTCTGTCTGTAAACAAATTTTAGTTCTTTGATATTAATGAAATGAAGTGTTATTTCCATTGCATCCTGGTATTTATTTTTATATATGTATTTTTTTGCATTGCTACATAAATTTGGATCATGGCGTACCATGGCATTTCTTTCCTTTTCTGCTTCATCGACTTGTCCTTCGAGGAGGGTCAAAAATTACATCACCTTTTCATCTCCTTGTGCGTGTTTCTTTTGTTCCTGTAGTTGATATTTAAGGGACGATACAACTTCCTTGTATTGACCAACTTGTTATTCAAGTTTTTTCAAGTCCTTCTGTCTTTTTTCAAGATGGATTGACAAAGTGTATTCTTTTTTCTTTTCTTTATCCAATTTATTTGTCATGGATATGAATTCTTCGTGATACCTTTTCTTGTTTTGATGAAATTACTCCTTAATCTTGGTGAGATCCTCATATCTTTCTTGTACTATAATATTGAATAGGTTAATTCTCTTCCTTGTATTTTCAAGTCATGGTCACCATATTGTGCTTTCTTCTTGAGCTCCTCGCTTTTCTTTTTCAAACTACTTATCTCTTGTAGGGCAGCTACACATTTTTTCTTGAGACCTTCTTTGAGAAATTTTTCATTTTGTTCATCTTCTAGTTCGTCCTTGGTATTGATATCTTCACTCTTGATTTCAGGTTCCTAAATGGGTTTTGGATTCACTTCTTTCTTCCATAATATTATTGAATAGGGGTCATGGTAAATTCTCCTTTTGAGTAAATATCTTGAAGTTTTTCCCATATACCTTTTGCTGATGAAATTTTTTCCACTTTGGCCTTTATAGCATCTGATAGCCCACTCAAGATTTATTTTCTTGTTCTTGCATCATATTCCTTGGATTATTCTTCCATTGTGCTTTCAATAATCACTGATTCCCAGACTTCAAAGCCTTAAGCCATTAAAAAATTCTTCATTCGTGCCTTCCATATTTCAAAGTTTCAATTGAATAATGGAGCTTTCCCAATTTGATTGTCTTCAATTTTCATGGTTGAGGAAGAGACATTTTTAGAAGGATTGGAGGTTTTCTTCCTTGGATTTTCCACTTTTGTTCTAAGGATAAACCTTCAATATGTTAGGCTTTGAGTGAAGGTGCTGGCTTTGATACCAATTTTTTAGAATCATGATTTTCATTAGAAAAAAACCCGCAAGTGTTAGTCAACGATCGCATCACTAGAGGTAAGGATACATGAGATGTGGTTAGTCCATTCCACGAAACACACGGGGAACATTGGTTTATCCAATGCATATTATACATACATATCCCTTCTTTGGAAAGAAGTGATCCCTCTAGCCCAATGAGTGTGTCTAGTAACAACCGCGACAAATAATACAAGCTTTCCTAGTTTAACATCGAAATAATATGAGAGAGGGAGATGGCCTACCTCACTCCTTATGCAGTTGTTCCCAAGATGTCGATGATGATCCTTTCGCTTCCGGGCTCACTCCTCACTATACCTTCTGTGCCTGAATACCTGCAAGAAATATCATACGACAATAGACAAAAGATATATATATATATATATATATATATCAAAGTAAATTGCATGACAGATAAAGGAGTGTCATGCTAAACCAATTAATATTAACAAGTTCATGGGAAGCAAAGTGTACTTTTTATTATTAAATAAATAAATGGAAGCTTACAACTGGTGCCTTGATGTTGGAGGCCTCCTTTAGAATGGAAATCCAAATCCAAGCCAAGCTCTTTCAATATCTTCTCCTTACTTTTCAAATCAAAAGCATATAGGTGCGATCAAGCAAAAAAATGGAAACCAGCAATGACCAACCAAGACTCACTAGCATGGCTCTAGTTTATAGTAGAGTTGGGGAGGTTTTGGATCCAATAATAAGGGGGAAGGACTTATCTCAAAAGGGAAAATATTTGGAGATAAGATCAAAGGTAAAAAATGGGAGTATTTGACCATATCCTCAACCAACAAGTACCAGACTTTCGTTCTTGAGATTTCTAGAAGTTGAAGCTTTTGCTTAATTTTTGGAGAACTTGCCTGAAGAGGACCTATTGAATACACAAAGTGAAAATGCTTTTCACAGGTTAGGGAGAGGGTGACTAGTGCGAGGATATCTATGGGAGAATCATGATGGGCTTGCGATTTAAGGTTTTTTACAAAATTTTGCAGAAAGGGTTCAAGGAATTTCTCTTTTAGGTCTTCAGGGATATCTTAAGCATGTTATTCAAGATGAACAAGTTTATAAAATTTTCATCTCTTTGTGATGCTTGTGACATTAGCAACAAAAAATACGACACTTTGGATAAGAACTGAGGAATGTGACAAAAAATTGTGTAATAGATGGCCCCTAAAGCATGAAAGCAAAAGTAGAAGTGATGGCTGAATTGCTTTATTAGTCATGGAAAGTGTTATGAAACCAACTCCAAAAATAGAAGAAAAGAGAGATCAATGCCTTAGAAATAAGCCACTTCGAGGGAGAAACCTCCAATACATTACATAAATGAACAATTCTTGGATGACACAAATGAAAAAACCTCCTCTCTATATATAGGAGTCCATGGGGCCACAACGTAATCCTAGCTGGCCTAACAATAATAATGTAAGGGCATAATAATAAAAATATGGGGGTTACAAGGGTACAACAATAACAATAAGGGGGTTACACTCACAACAATAAGGGACTATACTAGTAATATAGGGACCTAACATGCACCTCTCCTTCAAACAAGTGTTGTCCTCAACGCTTGATTATTTCTTGATTATTCGGTATAAAATTCTCATCCTCCCATGTGGAATCTTCTACAAGAAAGTTCTTCCACTTGCTCAGATACTCTGAAATTGATCGTACTTGTTGAGTTCTTGTTTCTGTGACTACTTCAAAACTTCTTTCGATGTGATGTTGATCTTCCTGTTGTTTCATTTGATTTTGCACCAAAGTTAGGTTATCCTTTGAGAGTTGGATAACTTTTTGTTGATGCTCAATGTGATATTCCACTAATTTATCATCCATATTAGCTTTTATTTGATCCTTAAAACCATCCAAATTAGCCTCCATTTTTTCTTGTAAACCATCTATGTCATCTTCTATTGCTCTTCGTAAGATCGAAATTTGTTGCACTTGGTATCGTAATTTTGATATCTCATACTACATTTCTTCCTCTTCATGCATCATAGTATAGATTTCCGAGGGCTTAATAGGTGTATAATTATTTATTGGAGGTATCATCCAACCAAATATTGTTAACAATTCTTCAATATGCCCTTGGAATCACTTAGAACTGATTTTTCAAACAAGACTTATGCAATTTGAAAAAAAATACACACCTTTTTCTTGATTTTTGAGGAGCGTGATATTGAAACTGAATTATATCTGAGATTTTAGATCTTAAATATCTAAAATTTGGCCCCGAAGTAGCCTCTGAACCTTCTTTCGAATGCCACAAGTATGACCTGATTTGGATTCTTTAAGACAAAGTTATGCCCAATCTCCTACGATGACCTAACTATGAACTGGTTCAGTAGAGCGAACTTGTACGACTTTACACGTGTCACTTTTCCTCCTTCAGTTCTGAAATTGATATAGCGAAAACTATAGTCTGTGCACTTGCGGCCACTTTTTACAGAATCACAATCTGATGCTCATAGATAGAGTTATGATGTTTTTCCCACGGTCACCTCTTTGAGATGAAAATCGGGAGCCTGAAACAATCCTAACTTCCACAGATCATATCTCCAAAAATATTGTAAACCAAGATCTGAAACTTTTAGAGGAGGTTCCTCAGGATTTTAGCTTCTCTCTTTGAAAATTTTAGCTTCTGGACCCTCATAGAAAAAAAGTTATAGCGAACATTTCGTGATTACGTGTTTAGGTTAAATTGAGGAGCCTACAAAAATCCCTAACTTCCACAGATCATATCTTCGAGAATATTGCGAACCAAGATCTTAAATTTTGTGAATATGTTCCCCAGGATTTTAGCTTCGCACTCTAAAAATTTCAGCTTCTGAACCTTCGTAGAAAAAACGTTATAGCGAAAATTCCACGATGACCTTTTTGGAGTAGCGAAACCCTAGAATCCAAAGCTCTGATACCAAATGTTATGAAACCAATGCCAAAAATAGAAGAAAAGAGAGATAAACACCTTAGAAATAAGCCACTTCAAGGGGGAAACCTCCAATACATTACATAAATGAACAATTCTTCGATGATACAAATGAAAAAACCTCGTCTCTATATATAGGAGTCCATGGGGCCACAATGTAATCCTAGCCGACCTAAAAATAATAATGTAAGGGCACAATAATAACAATATGGGGGTTATAGAGGTACAACAATAACAATAAATGGGTTACACTAATAACAATAAGGGACTATACTAGTAATATAGGGACCTAATAGAAAGGACTTTGGAAAGCCACCATCAGGAGACCTCCCAATAAAACACAATACAATATATGACATCTCTCATATAAGCATGCCTAATAACATAACTATGAATAGGCATAAAATAACAAATGAATGCATGGCATGGGAGTAACCATCCATCTGAAAGAGATCATGGAAATAAATCCATGGTATGGTTGCAGCCATTTGTATAGAAAGGATCATGTGTACAATCTTGAATACTCAATAACTCCGCGCAACCTAGATAATAAAAGATGTGATCTAGGGTCTTTGTCTCTATCTCAATAAACCCATTATAAAAATCTAACCATGTGAATAGATGTGATGATTTCAAACATGGTAGAAACCACCTGATTACTAGCTGATAAGGTAAACCGTTAACAGGTGTGAGAGAAACTAATAATAATGACGATGTCCCTCAAGGTAAGATAGAACAATCTAAAAGTATAATGAATGAGTTTAAGTTGAACACTTATAGAATCATCTGATCAAAGGTGAAATATGTGAACCTGTTTTCAAACGTGAAGAACTTGACATTGAGGCATGCAAGCTCCAAGGTACTGAAAAGGAGTTTCTAAATCACCTTCTTGGATAATGAGTTGAAGTTGACAGGAAGTGATCCATCGAAGGAGGGCCATAATGATTCCCACATCATCGAAACAAAACAAAGGATTTCTTAAGATGATAAGAGTGATTTAATATTGTTTTAGAGAGGGTCAAATAAGTATATGATGCTTGAATTTTACAAATAGGACTTCTCTTGAACATATCAGTGACACAACTCTGGAGTTTGGAAGCATCTGACTCAAAATGGGATCAAAGGTCATGATGATGGAAGATGGTGATCAAATGAGAGGAAAATGGAAGGAAAGTGACGAATGAAAGATATCCCCAACCCGTCAAGAAATGTAGATGAGTGTCATGTTCAAGAGTGACATGTTGCCTTTGGTATGGAATACAAAACATGCTTTACTTCCATTCCCCCCACGCTATTTAAATAGCAAGTACATCTTTATTTTTTATAGTAAGATTGAATAGGATACCATATTCTTATCGTATAAATTCATCCTTTGGATGACTCCATCCTAGTAAGTCTAACAAGGCATGGGAAGGAGGAACTTGGTCTCATCATGGTGACAAGTCCTTATTCTTTTAAGTTTTACGAGTTTGACGAAGGGGTAACTCGGTATATTTTCATGTTTAGGGAGTTTGAAAAAGTGAGGAAAAAGAAAACTCCAAAAGGTTCATTTTTGTAGAATAGTCCCACGCATTCGAAAAGGTAGAAAAAAACATATGAGAGAATCGCTTGATCATGTTTGACCAAGGCATTCCTTTTTTGTAATTATTCAACCTCAGCCCGAAAAAATGGTAAACATATACTAAGACGATGTAAATTCATTTAATTTAATGAGCTCAAAAGGTCAAGTTCTTGACAATATTTGCATGTTTCGAGAGTTAGAAAAGAGCTTAAAGTTGACTCCAAGGGGGTTCCTTTTTCGTTTGTTTTCACAAGTCCGAAAAAGTGATAAAAGATAATTCGTCGTTCACCATTAAAAAAATTTGATTCATAATGACCTGCTTCTACACATGTAATCAAATTTCACATTGATCAATAAAAAATATATAAATATGGGAAAAAGTACTCATAAAACGATAAAAAAAAAAAAATTATTCAAAATATTCGGTAAAAGCCTTTTAATAAAAAAAAGTGAAAAAAAATAATTTATTTTTAGCATTTGGAGTTTGACAAAGCACTTTTCCCTCCATTTTTATTCAAATTTCGGGTGCAACATTCTACCAATCCGGGCCACCATTTTATGATCTGTGTGTTGCAAGTAATATGTCTTTCCTCAGCTTTCATTTTCCCTTTATTTTAAAGATTTTTTATCAATTTTGTTCCTGGTTAAGGAGCCCTTGAAAAACTAGGGCATGTGGGTGACCAATGAAATTTTCACCTGTCAGGTCCGTGATGATCTCCAAAAATGTCAACGTACGAATGTGATTCCAGTGCGTGAAAATTTCTAGACAACCGTGCTGGTGCCATGAGAAAATTTATTTTGGTAAATGCTCAATTTTTACTATGATTTTTACCAAATTTCCTCCATGAAAGATGTTTAATCCTTGTTAGTTGATGTTTTGTAGGAGAATTATGTTAATTGAGTGGAAGAAATGGGCCATGAGGCTGAGGATTGGGAAGAAGCTTAGGATCCAAATTGCATAGGAGCACTGTGTAACTGCAATTTACTCTAATTCTTCCGGACACCTGGGATGATATCCCAAGTGGATGTACTAAAGTAATTGGTGATATGGTGGGATATAAACCACAAAGTCTTCCTCAATGGTGATCAGGACCTAGATATTGATGCATATAACATATATTTCATCACCAGTCTGTCTAGGAGGGGATTGTCGGTCCAGCTAGCAGGGTCTAGACTAGGTGGCAAGAGTACATATTTACTTATCTCCAGACATTTCAGTGGTGGGTCTGAAAAGAACGAGAGTGGGAAAGTTAACATCGATATTTTCAATGACCCAGCTCTTCGGATAGTCCTTTACACCAATGCTCAAGTGGCAGGGGTACATGCCCTTCATGAGACAAGAAAATATCAGTTCTAGTATGTAGTGGACTGTATGATTCCAACAGTTTTTAACTGGTGGGAGGGATTGATCGTTAACCTAAAGTATCAACTCACCAAGTGAAAAATGGTGAATTTGAAGTAGTTTGCATACAGTTTGATCCTGGTGACTCTCTTCCTAAACAGGGTGGCAATGTTTCGATGCCAGAGGATAAAGGTGGGACCTCCTGTGCCAAGGGATCCACGACTTTAGAGATGCAACAAGGTGATGCCTCGACATGGTGGCAGGAAATAGATGGAATTATTCCTTGCTTTATTCAAATGGATCAGCCAACAACTCATCATGATTGATGACTGGTCGTACACAAGGACATATTTTAAGGGAGATCTAGATATTCCTCCTCCATCGGGAGGATAGTGGGATGACCTGAGTAAGAATTGTTTTCTAAAGTTTTTCAATATTTTGATTTTTTTATATGTGTACCAAGAGTTTAACTTATGATTATTTTTTTGCAGATATTTGAGTGGTGAGGCCTCCAAGGCTATCTTAGGTATCGCAGCAGGTTGTCTGTCATATTGAGGCAATTGTTTATGATGAGGATGCTAACCCTATAGTTAAGGTGGAGTGTAACCTCATAGCTTTGATGAGAGGCATACTGGACTATGCCTCTATCAATTATATCCTGTTGTGATATCAGATACACACAATGGGGGTTCCAGCTAGACTTCGTCAAATTTTAGGTCGAGTGATCATAGTTTTCACATATTACTGTTAGAAAATTATATATTATAGAGAAATCAAACACATAAAATATGAATAAATACAAATACAGAAGACATAAAACAAGAGAGACAAATATATATGTGGCTCACACAACTTGGGCGACATCCATGGAGAAACAGCCAGTCCTTCCTTTATATTATCCAGCAAAATGAAGAGACACAACCTACAAAAGATCTGCTATAATATGCTCTAGTCTCTCAAATAGTGCCTCTTTCTCTTTCTTAATTAGAATACACATACCACACACAGGCGCAATATGATTCCCTTGTATGAACCGAGGGGTTGCCTTCTAGGGAAAAATACCCTAAATTAAACATAACTTCTACTGTCAGATCATCCGCATAATGAATGGCCTAGATTGACTATGAAATTAAAATATTTTAAAAGGCAATTTTACATATATTTTTAGCTTCGGGGGTGTTGCCCCTGAATAGCTAGCCCTCGGACCCCCCAGCCAGTCCCCCCCCGCACCCCCCCACGTGGAGGGGTGTGCAATATTCCTAGGGTATAAATTTGGCTGAAACAAATACCTATGAATTAGGATGATAATCAGGCTCCACACCCAACAATCTCCCTCTTAGAGACTGATTGTAGCAACTCCATCACTACTTCATTTATTGGAAAATAACCCCACTTTGGACCTGGTTGTTTCTCATATTCGTCATCATACTTGAAGGCCAATTGAAACTGAGAAGAACCTCATTTTCTCCCTAGTTATAGATTTTGTTAACATATCTACAGGATTCTGGCTAATGTGTATCTTTTCCAGCTTCTATTGTCCATCTGCCAACACTGACCATATGAAATGGTACTTTTAGATGTATGGGTTTAGTCTTGGAATGAAATGTTGAGTTCTTTGCAAGATGAATGGCACTCTATTTTTCATTGTATAACATTCCCATCTCCTGCTTCTTATCCAATTCATCCATAAACCTTTGTAACAAAATCATTTATTTACTAGCCTACATAGCAGCAAAATATTCTACTTCCGTTGTTGAAAGTGCAACAACACTTTTCATTTTCAAAACCCAACTGGAAATTGTTCCACCTACAATAAATACATACCCTGTAGTGCTTCTTATGTTGTCTCTATCACCTGCCATATCTGCATCAACATATCCTTGTAGAGAAATGTTTTAACCACCAAATAATAATGCTTGATTTGTGTTAGATATCAAATACCTGAGAATCCATTTCACTACCATCCAATGTTCTTTTCTTGGATTGTTCTTGTACCTACTTACAACTCCCACTGCATGTGCAAGATCAGGCCTTATGTAGACCGTTACATACATTAAGCTTTCAACTGTTGATGGATATGGAACTTTAGACATATAATCCATTTCTTATTGGGTCTTGAGGCACATCTTATTACTAAGTTTGAAATGGCTAGCCAAAGGTGTACTAACTGGTTTTTCATTTTGCATATTAAATCTTTCCAACTCCTTTTGTATGTACTCATTCCAAGACAATTTTAATTTGTGATTTTTCTTATCTATAGTTATTATCATACCAAGGATTTGTTTTGCAACTCCCAAATCCTTCATTGCAAATGAATTTTCCAATTTTCCTTTGAGCACATTTATTTCTTGCATGTTAGACCCTGCAACAAGCATGTCATCTACATACAATAACAATATAATATAGCTACCATCATTTTATTTTTTCAGATAAACACATTAATCAAAGTGACAAGTGAAATCCAAGGATAATAATTTTAAGGATGGAAAATTATCTTGAAGTTTACAAAATTGGCGATTCTCACTAGTCCTAATATGCAAACTATAAAATGTTAATTGATGTATTTGTAAAATTATTTAAATTTATAATGATATTATATGTATTTTATATATAATGTCGGTGATTTTAAGGTAAAATGATTTTATATTGTAAAATTAGGCGAATCATTTTTATAAAAAAAAATGGAAATTGGCGAATCTTTTTTTGGAAAAACTATGGAAAATTAGCCCACCTGCGAATATTAGCCCTTAAAATTTTCCATGGTGAAATCCGGTATAACCTTGTTCAGACATAAACCTGTTCAATATTGTCTTTACATCTAACTATTCAAGATGAAAATATTTTGTTGCTACAAGACTTAAAATAGTTTTGATTGAATTCATTTTAACCACGGGAGAAAATATTTCATCAAATTCAATACCTTTCTTCTATACAAACCCCTTCACCACAAGTCTAGCTTTGTAGCTCTGTTTTCCTCTATCTTCTTCCTTTAGCCTGTAAACCCATTTATTCTGCAATGTAGTTTTACCTTCAGGCAACCTGACTAAGTCCCAAGTCTGGTTATGCATTAAGGAGTCTATCTCTTCTTCCATGGCTAGCTCCCACTTCTTCCTGCTTTCAACCTGCATTGCTTCTTCATAACATTCAGGTTCACCAGAATCAGTCAACAATAAATAATATAATGAAGGAGAGTATCGTTCAGGGGGTCTACTTATCTTGGTAGATCTTCTAACACCACTTTCAGGTGTTTGAGGTGCCTGTTGCTGTTCTGGTAGTTGTTGTTGCTGTGGTTGTTGATTATTATTATTTTCAGGCACCTTTACTTTTTCAGTTATCTCATCAAGAACCATGTATTCCTTGCTTTCTTTTTCCTGTTTATTTTCCTGCAACTGATTCTTATACAAGACCTTTTCATTGAATATTACATCTCTACTCCTAATTATTTTGTGATTTTCATAATCATATAAGCGATAACCAAAATCATTAGCACCATATCCAATAAAGGTACATTTCTTTGATTTTGCCTCAAGCTTTGTTCTGTTTTCTTTATTAATATGGACAAAGGCCTCACAACCAAAAGGCTTTAAAAAAGAGTAGTTTACCTTTTTACCTGTCCATGCCTCCTCTGGAATACCACCATCCAAGGAACTTGAAGGCCCTGTTTTTATAAGATAAACAGTAGTATCTACAACATATACCCAAAATTGTAAAGGCAATCATGCATGCAATCTTTGCACCTTGCACACTCCATGATTGTCATGTTCATCCTTTCGGACACACCATTTTCCTGTGTTGTTCCTGGAATTGTCTTCTCTTTGAATGCTCTGAATAGTTCCTATCAAACTCTTTGCTGCAGTATTCACCTCCATTTTCTGATCTGAGACACTTCAACTTCTTTCCTGTCTCAATCTCAACCAAATATTTCCATTTCTTGAAGGTATCAAATACATCAGATTTATTCTGAATAAAATACATTAGATTTATTCTAGTTTCTTCATCAATAAAAGTAACATAATAACAAGAGCCACCAAGAGATGATTCCTGAGAAGGTCTCCATACATATGTATGCACAAGCTCTTTTTTTTCACTCTTCTTTTCTTTTCCAACTCTAAGAAATTTGAGTTTCTTTTTTTTTCCATAAACACAATTCTCACATAAATCCAAATCAATATTATTCAAACTTGGCAAACAATTTCTTAAGTGAAGAATCCTCATCCCTTTCTCACTCATGTGTCCAAACCCATGATGCCATAATGTTGCATCTCCTCCTATGGAGGTTAAACCATTATCACAATTATAAATACCATTCCATAAATAAAATGTACCAACCTTTTCTCCTTTTTCTATTACTAGGGCTCCTTTAATGACCTTCCAAGTTTTATCTGTAAAATTTGTCACACAACCTTCATCACCTAACTGCCCTGTTGAAATTATATTTTTCTTCAGATCTGGAATATGCCTTACCTCCTTTAATAACTGTTGGTTTCCATTTTTTTGTTTACAATAACTTTACTGATTCCAACGATTTTACATGGTTTATCATCACCTAGAAGAACTTGTCACATTTGCTTCATTGTTTTCTTGTTGTGTGTCTCCTTCTTTTCCCTTCCGAGACTTGCAGTCTTTCTTCATATGTCCTTTCTTCCTGCATTTTCAGAACATTATCCCCTATCTGGATTTGGATCTATCTTTCTTTGATTTACTATGATATCTTAGGCTCTTTCCTCTTTGCAATTTTCTTCCCCTGGTCTATACACTCAAAGCATTACCCGATGTCTCACTGGAGCTTTTCCGTCGCATTTCCTTGCTAAGGATAGTACCGAAAACATCATCAAAATTTAAAGTACTAGATCCAAAGAGAGAGTTACTAATGGCCATAGCTAAACCATTCCAACTTTATAGAAATGAGCACAAAAATAACAAAGCCCTAACTTCATCATAAAATTTTAGCCTTACAGAACTTAGCTGACTGGTAACCATATTAAATTCATTTATATGGTCATCAAAAACTGATCCACATTTCGAAATTTTCATTCTAAACAAACGCTTCATAAGAAATACCTTATTTGAGGCCAGGGGTTTTTCATATAGCCTAGCCAATGTCGTCATTAAAATATCTCTTGTCATTTCCTTCGAAATATTAAAGGATACTGAAGCTGCTAGGCACAACCGTATTATTCCAAGCACATTTATATCAATAATCTCCCATTCTTCATCTGTCACACTCGACGAATTCTTATTTTTTCTTCTCAATGGCAGGTACAAATATTTCTTATACAGATAATATTCCATCTGTATCTTCCATAGCTAGTGTTGGAAATTGGGTTCAACGCTCCCCATGTGTTTTGCGACATGGAATAACTGCCTTTTGTAGATCCTAACTCTGGTGATTGTAGTGGAGACTAATGCCTATGGGTTTTTGTCTAACAACAATCATGATTCCAACAAGTGGTATCAGAGTGATAGTTCTCGAGTTCGAAACTCACCCAGCTCACGTTAGGGGAGAGATTGTTGGACATTGGGTTCAATGCTCCCCGTGTGTTTCGTGACATGGACTAACTGCCTCTCGTGGATCCTAACTCTGGCTATTGTAGCAGAGACTAATGCATGCAGGTTTTGGTCTAATGGCAATCGTGATTCCAACAGCTAGTAGTTTTGGACATTAAATTTCTCGACCCTAAATCTGCCATCTTCTGCCATTGCTCTCACTCAAACTAGGAACCTTTCTTTCCTGTGATTTTATCATCCAAATATACCTTCATCTCTAATACCAGTTGTTAGAAAATTATATATTACAGATAAATGGAACACATAAAATATGTTGAAATACAAACAAAGAAAACATGTAAAACAAGAGAGACATAGATATATGTGGTTCACCCAACTTGAGCTATGTACATGGAGAAATAAATAGAAATTCCTTTATATTATCCAACAAAATGAGGAGACACAACCTACAACAGATCCATTGTAATATCCTCAACTCTCTCACATAGTGATCCTTTCTCTTTCTCACTCAGAATACATACACCACACACAACCACAATACAATTCCCTTGTATGAACTAAGGGTTTTCCTTCTATGGAAAAAAAGCTATAAATTAAACATAACTTCTACCGTTTGATCATCTGCATAAAGAACGACCCATATTGACTACTAAATTACAATATTTTACAAGGAAATTTTACATCTATTTTTAGCTTTGGGGACATTGCCCCTGGACCCCTGCCGGGGGACCGCTGGATCTCGGACCCTCCATCCTGGGGGGATCCCCCCCCCCCCCCAAAAAACCTTCGTCAGGGGGGATACGTCCCCCCCTACACCCCCCCCCCCCCACATGGAGGGGTGTACAGTACTCCTAGGTATACATCCAGCTGAAACAAGTACCTCTGAATCAAGATGATAATCACGCTCCACACCCAAAAATTACCACTAACATTATGCTAGAGGATAGATATTCCTCATTTAGTTCTTTTTTATTGCACTTATGTAGGCTCGAGAAACCATCTATCTCGGAACACATATTTTTGAAATTTTGATGTAGCACAATTTTTACAAACTCGATATATATATGTATATACATGTTTATACTACTATCTAATGTTCTTTATAATTATGATGTTTTAGTTTTTTACATATGATGAAAATGTTTGTCTAATACATAATTAGCTAATGTATCTGTTAATGTATTCCAATGCCTTGGAATATCTTGATAAGTAATGTAATCAAAATTTTGTTCCAATAATCGAACACATAGATATATCTATAATATTTGCGGGTTTCTAACTGAGTAATGTCCATTCAATTGTAGCAAAATGAGTTGTGAATCAAGGTTAAAAACCAAATCCCTAACACCAAGAGCAACAACTTTCGATAACAGTTTGATAACCGCACTATATTCGACAATGTTCTTGGTTGATCGACCCAAGCACATGCCTTGTAAATTCACTAACTCACCATTAGGAGAAAACAATGCCCATGTTGTGGAAGAAAATTTTCATGTACCATGACAATCACCATCAGAAAAACCGACATAATTTTTTGATGACATCTGCAAACCAAGTGGAACACAGGGTAAGTAGAGGAAAACATGTCCGCGAAAGCAAAAAATCACACAAAAATCTAACTGTACATTAATGAATCACACACACTAATGTACAAAGTATTTACGCCAAATCAAGTATAATAATTTTTAGATAGAGTCCAATACAAGACTTAGATGATCGATTTATGTCATAATTAATAGAAATAAACCCACAGTTTTATCGTTGATATTGTGTGTAGACATTACCTCAGAGAATTTTGCGAGACAATTCACATCAATGATGAAGTGCCCATTCCCCCTAGCGAAGTGAGGGTTACGAATCATGGAAATAATTCCCCTGTGGGAAAATGACCAAAAAATAAGAATTGATTCGAAGGGAGCAGGTGGGGCTCAAATGTGAATATTGACGACTATCACTGGTTTAACATAGATTTCAATCGGTATGGTAGTCGAAATATTACCCATGTTTCCTTCAGACAGGACTTCATGAACCAACATGGGATTTTGAAGTGGACCAGTCATTTCAGGGGAAACATGGGTTTCTAGACAAGTGGAAATTTCATCAAGGCTTGGGAGAAATGAGGAACGATGATGGCAATCATCCCAAGGTGTTTCTTCAAGATACATAACTTCTAATATACTCTTTTCAGTTGGAAATATATCATTTAAAGGATCATCAATATCCCATGAACCAAACCAGGGAGATTTTTAATACATATCTAGAGACGAAACTAATTTATCATTGGAATTGGATGCAGCCACAGAAGCCAGAAGGATATTTGATACATCTGTTCAACGGGGCTAAGTGGCATAATGTCACCAAAAAAATCAATTTAGTAAGGAGTAGGAATGATACAGGGGTTGTGACTAGATGAAATCATGTTAACTGAAGCGACATTAGGAGGCAGAATGGAAACAATTCCTGCCAATGACGAGTCTTTAAAGAGACCCACTCTGACACTCATATGTAACAGTGGTATTCCCAACATATGGTACATTCCCAGTTGAATAATCAAGAGAGAAAAAGGTAAGTTTATCAACCGTAACAGTTTTACCGTGATGGGGAAAACAAAGGACACAAAAAAGGGTAGAGACCAGGCAAACCATTGCATGGGTCCAACTAAGACTGAGTAGAATATTATAATTTAGGTTCGCATCTACAACTTCTAATGCCATATCCATCGTTTTTCCCTCCAAATGGATCGGTAGATATTTAAGAATATCATATAACTGGGAACCTCTTCCATCGAAAGCTTCCAGCGTATTAGGCAATTGAATTAGAGGAGTAGTGGTGATGGATTTCCAGCACACAATAGACATGACGCAAGTGGAGGAACCTTCATCAATGATAGTCCATCATGATAACTTGAATAAGAAAACAATTTGTGACAGGAGATAAGGAACATGATTTTCAAGATCAAAATTAATTAAATGAGAATCAAAAGGATCAATTCCACCAATATCGGATAGTAATTCCTTCCTTTGAGATGTAAAATATTGAAGGAATTCCAAAGACGAAATCATTGAAGGATCTTGAGATAAATATTCCATAATAATATAATGTTGAGTAGCTCGTGCAGTCGGGTTATACGAGGATTTATGAAGAACACCTTTGGGAGGTGGTTGAATAATGGAATCATTGCTAGGTAGTTCAATATGAGGAGGACTAGAATTGGGAGGAGTGGAAGAAGAAGGTACATCTGTGGCATCTTTTTCCACAATGGATTTGGTAGGATTCATATATTCTTTTGATTAAGTAGTGACAGAAATGGGTTATGTACCACTCATGAAAAACTCGGAGCTTCCAGATGCAGAAGATTGAGGTTGGTCTACCATTTGTGTTTGTTGAGATGGAAAGGGATCTTTCAAAACATCTGGTGCTCCTTGTGTGCCTTTTAGAATATGAATATCCTTAGCACGATGAGGACAATCCTTGGTGCAATGATCATCATCACATATTAAACAAGGATATTTGGGCTTACATTTGGATGCATCATCAGCAGACCACTTAGAGGAATCCCATTTAGGGGAATCAGACTTGGCTTTTCCTTTCCCCTTATTTTTACCTTTTGAGGATTTATCTGTCATGGCTGGTTGAATGGCATTAACCTCAGAGTTTTTACTAGGATTTTTAGAATCATTCGCAGGAATGGAAGGTGTGGTGGCTGAAGTAGACTTAGTATTTGAAGAAGCTTTCGGATTATTATTAGCATGTTGATCCACTGACTCGATAACACCATCAATTGGTGGCGTATCAATAGATTTCAAAGATGAAGGGCCTATTGAAGGTCATGGGGAATTCGGTAAAATATCGTATAATGTCCTATAATAGGAATAAAAAATATCTAAATATTGAGCACGGGTGATGGCCTGTTTCTCAGTCATGTATCCACCCATAACAATGTCTTTGGAAATTTGTGGAATGAATGATTTAGTAAACCATTTAGTTAAAATTTGATCAGGAATCTCAAACTTGATCAGACCTTGAATGCATCTCCATTCATGAATGTGCTTGAAGATATGGATAGCAGTAGTCTGTTCCAAATATGTTAAGAGATAGGTGTCAGTTTCATATCAGACGGGTAATTGGAAATGTTTATTGAAGGCCATGGTCAATGAGTTGAAATAATAAAAAATTCCACGAGGTAGTTCAATGTACCACTTAGTGGTGATGCCCATTAATGTGCGTTGGAAAAGACGTAATAGAATCGATTAATTGACCCAAAAGTTAGAGGAGAACCATAAATGGTACATCATAATGTGAGCTTGGGGTTATTCTCCATATTTACCTTCAAATTTAGGACAATCCCTAGGAATTTTAGTCGAAACTGAAGGCTAATGCAGCATATGTTGTATTGGGTCATTCTTAAGCCTTGACACATCCGGAAGTTCCAACGTAGCCAAGAATGGTAAATGAGGATTATAAGGAGTGAAATTTCTCTGGTAGTTACCCATTTTAGGGTTCCAAACTTGCTGATATGGGTTCTTCCCGCATTGGGGTTGATTTTGACCATAATAACCATATTTTACCCATTTTTGTTGGTAAGGACCTTGTTGAGGCTAGGGTTATTGATAGGGTCCATTAGGGTAATTTTGAGGTCTAAATGGGCCTCTGAAAATAATAAAATAATAGTTAAACCAATAAAATAATATTTATGAATTTTCAATTCACTTTTTGCATCACAATCCATGTAACCATAGTTAAATTCAATTCAAAAGTTGTACCAAAATAAAATTAATAAAAAAATTGTATTGATGTGACTATAAATAAGAATGAGTTTTTTAAAAAGAAGTCATTATCATTGAACAACTAATGAATTTGTCCTTTGTACTTAAATAACTTAAAATAAAATATAAATATAAATTTATAAATTCTTAATTATATTATATGTTATTAATTAAAATTTATATTATTTAAATTTTATAATAACATGTAATTAATATACTATATAAAAATAATATAATATAATATAATATAATAAATGTATAGGGATATGCATTGTTTTTTTCAAGAAATATGAAATGACAATAATATATTTTTATTCAAAAAGTGTGAAATGACATTTATTATGAGTACTTTACTTTGACTTTAAAAGTACTTAGAGCACTACCATGGTTAACCATGAGTTTTTATCCACCATTTAGAATGTGACAAGTAAGTACCTTTAACTCAAGCAATGCCACCTCAACCATTAGGGATGATGTCATCCCATAAAATGTGATTGGTTCTCATAAAGTGAATTTTAATTGTACATTTTCCTTAGGAGGCCCATTTTAGACCTCAGAATTCCCCTAATGAGGCTTGTTGCGAGTTGTTGCTAAGTTCATAATAAGGTCCTTGTTGGGGCATATATAAGGCCCTTTCTTAGGCTATTGATAAGTCCCCTATTTGAGGGCCATTTTTGAGGCCTAACAGCGATGGCGAGGATTGGGTCCTTGTTGGACATAAGGACCTTGTTGTATGTAGGGTCCTTGCTGGGGTTTTTGGTATTGACCTTGTTGGAATTGTTGGTATTGAACACTAGGTTGAATAGGGTAAGTTTTATCATGTCCCAGAAAAGGTTTAGGACCATATTTCATTTGAGGACCAGACTTCGGATTAGTCACAACACCCACCAATGGATTTTGGGGTTTTTTGGACATACTGTTGTTGAATGTTTGAATATTGAACATACTAATATTGTACATTCGGTTGTTGAACATGGGATTGTTGGAGATACAGTTTTTGAATATGGGGTTGTTGAACAAGAGGTTGTTGAATGTGGTGCTGTTGATAAAAAAGTTGAGTGGAAGTAGGGTAACCACCTGGTAAAGAGGTACCCATGATAAAACTTGTTATGGATAAAGCCAAAGTTCCACCAAGAATAGATATGGGCTTTTGTGCCCCCAATATAGTTCCATAGTTCAGATTTCCCCCACCTGAAAGGGGAGGTACATATAAGGGATGTGATTACCCCCCAGGCATGGAAGAAACCATAAGTTTTACACTTAAAGTTGGAACAATAGTCATCATAGATAACGACAAAGGAGTAGATGTTCCCAGTGAAAATATCATTGTGAACCATGTTATCCTCCTGTATTCTAAAATTTCATTAGGTGACTATGGATTTTCTACAATCTGTTGAAGATAGCAATTCCTTGACTATTATCTGTCTTTAGAAATCTCATTGCCTTCACTATCTTCATAAAACCTTTTTCACTATATCTCAGTATTCCTTCTCAAAATCGCCCTCCTGCTCTTAAAACTCATGCCTGGGCTTAATTCTCTCATCCTAACCATTTTTCCCTACCTAAAGCCTCATTTTCTCCACTAAACCCCCTCACCTTCAACACTTTCCTTCATTTCTTTAAAAAAATGTAAAAACTCCTTTTTACATTGTTTTAAATCTAAAAATATACCATTCGGGCCCTATTATGTTTTATATTAAAACTTTGTTTTAAATAAAAATTAAACCCGACCCTTTATAAGTTTTTAAGCCCCATGCTTTAGAGTTTTAACCCCCCCCCCACTTTATCATAAAACCCCATTATCATATGGCCCTACCCCTTATAAAGCACCCTCGCTTATTTCTTAAATCCCTTGGCCCCACATACACCAAACCCCGCGTTGCAATAAAATCTCGCCACTTGTCCGCCCGGGCTCCACCATCAGACTTACCCCCTGCTTTACCAATCCTCGACCATCGTTGATCTCTGATATCCTGATCCAATGGCCCCCATCATGTATCACACTGTTATTTGCGCTGGGGTTAAAAAACCCCAAACCTTGAAAAATAAGCGGTTTTAGCACCCATACCCTCTACCACGCGTCACCCAATCTATGTAATCGCACGCCCTCCTCCAATCCCACTAACCACTCCTCATCCCATGCGAAAACTGCCTTTCCTCCTTTGTGCCATAAATCAAAACTGCTACTCGATTTGAATATTCCAAAGCTCTATGGCTCTGTGATGAAGCCTGATCCTCCATTAACACCTCCGCAGCGCTCCAATAGCCCGAAAACCCCAAAAAAAATGCAGAAAACCACGAACGCATGTTTTAAACTAATATGTTGTTTTATTGTGCATGTGTCATGGCTGAAATGTGAGAATTGCATTCCTAGGGTCCAAAATTGTTTAAATGAGAATTCTGAGTGATGATCTAGAGAGACTTGTTTCATTAGAAGGATCGGAGGTGTAAGATCAAGCATAATCATCCATGGATCATGACCATTGATGGTTATTTAGGTACTCAAACAGCAGAAGATTTCTCCACTGCGCAGCAAATTGCAGACATAGGTACAGTGAAAATAACAAAACATTTAAGGCGTAGCGTTGAAGATTAGAGGATTAAAGATCAAATAAAGGATTAAAGGGTTAATCATAAATTAAAAGAAAAATCAGAGATAAAGGCAGAGTTAAGAAGAAACAGTAAGGCAGGAAGTAAAGACAAATACAAGTTTAAAGGGCCTAAACATAGCTTAAAGGATAAAACAAGGAGAGATTAGCACAAAAGCAGACTCGAATGACTCAACAAAAAGCATATACTTCTTTAGGGACACATATTGCCACCTACATCATATTTTATTTCAAATAAAGACATCAATAGTTATTGAAACAGTCAGAGATATTTTCTAGCTACTCAATAGTTATTGTAAAATTTATTGAGAAGCCTTAAAAGTCAAATATTTCCAAAATTTATCTTAACAATTAAGTTAGGAGTTATTATTATAGTGAGTCAGCCCCAGATAATTTTTGCCTTGGGCCTTGCATGGTCTTAAAGGTCAAAAATGCATTAAATTTGTAGTAAATACACATCTCAAACCATAGCTTAGAATCACCTCTTCATTTTTCAAATAAATACTTATTCATTTTTAGTGTTGGTTGGTTGGTTCACTGGTTATTGGATTGATAGTTTCTGATTTGCTTGGCTGGATTTGAGAAAACTCTGAGTTGCAGAGATCTATTGTACTAGAGTAATGTAACTGTTTTGAACATCAGTAATACAAGCATGTTCACATGATTCTTGATCTATGTTAATGGTGAAGTTACCCTTCTTTGTCAATGTTTTCCTTCTGTTTTCCATTTTGTCCATTATTTCTCTGATAAAAGAACATAAATTTTAGATTAAAATATGTTTTCCTAGCACCTTGTTTCTATGTGCTTTCTTTATCTTAATGTTTTCTTCTACAATATATGATTGGAGAATTCTTAATTGTTCTCTGCTTCCACCTAGCTTGTTGTCTTAGAAATGATTCAGTATTGTCAAGCCAAATAAGTCTATGGTATGACCTGTCCTTTGGTGTAGCTTGAAATATTGTTTTTAAGACTTTTCTTTGAAGTTTACTTAGTATATTCTAGCCAAAGAAGTCTATGGTATGCCCTATCCTTTGGTTTTTCTCAAACTGTTACTTTGAAGGTCTTTAGAGTGTTTGATTAAAGAAGGTAGGTCTATCTTGCTCTTTAGTTGCACTCATTGTTATCTTAAATGTTTTCTTTGTCTGAAATTAATTCCAGGATTGTTGGATTGTTGTCTTAAAGGTTTGCTTATTAAATTCTGGCCAAAAAAGTCTATGGTTTTCTTTTCCCTTTGGTTTGTCTCAAATAGTTACCTAAAAGGCTTTTCTTTTTGAAGTAGAGTTAAATGATTCTTAATTGCCCTTTAATTTTACTGTTTTCACAACTTAATGTCATTTCATACTCCATCTAATCTAAGAGATCCACTTGATATAGTTAGCTTGCCCTATGAAAACCCTTGCAAATTTGATGCATAATTAAATCCTTTTATGACTCCATAGCCCAATGGATTAATGTTTCTCACAGTCTATCTAATTCAATTGAAACACTTCATCAATTAATCCCACCATTGATCTATCAAACAATCAATCAAACTGACAAAAAATTCATAGAACTTCATAACTAGACTAAGATCAGAAAAGCAAAGCATAAAGACACATCATTTAAAAACACATACACAGAGAGATCCCTCTCTGAGTCCAAGAAAGCTAGGTCCTTGGACTCCAAAGTGGTCTGATGTGGTTCCCTACAAAGTTTATTCTTTCCAATCTTGTAAATCATGGGGATCCAACATAGTGGCAACCATACTGGGGAACTGAGTGGTTAACAACTTAATATCATCTCAAGAACTTAGAAAACCCCTTTCAAACTTAGATGAATCAAGTGTTAGCCAAGAATTTTATCTGGTTGTTGATGGTGGACAACAGCCAGCCTCAAAACAATTAAAAATCCTCCACCTGGTGACTCCACTGGTTTTCAGTAGGCCTGCTGAATCCACTGTTTTTCCATAGACTCCACTGGGAAAATCATTTTATCATTAAACATCAATAGAACCTAGTCAAGAATACTTTATGGATTAAGTATCTCTTTGCAGATTAGTTTGTGTTTCAAAACTGTTATAACTCTCAACCTTTCTGATTTTTGGGTCCAAAATTCTGGCTTCTAGAAGAATCTATACCAGATCTCATCCTGGCCCAAATCCTCCTGCAATAGTTGAAAATCTTGAAAGCATCCTTAGGAATTCTCCTAGATCTAAAAATTCAACTATTAGCAGACCAATCCACAAAGCAAGTTCCCGACATGAAAAACTTAAAGACTTGTAGAATATCCTCTCTGACTCACCCCTTGAACAAAGCTTTCCTAGGAATATGTCTCAGAATTGGATAACCCACATAGTTTTAGACCCATCTAACTTATAGCAGAACCCTGTTGTACCAACCTCATCCCCCACTGTTCACCTTCCTCCATTTAACCTTGTACCTCTTTTTGTAAATCCTCCACTTGTTAACCCTCCTTTGTTTCCCCAACCATAGATCATGGCAACATGGTATGCTCCACTAGTTCTACCATTTCCTTTAGTTGTTCTACCACAGGACTACCAGTCCAAGATTCCCTTATATGATGCAAGTAGTTCTATTACTGGTAAACAACATGTGGACAAAATGAATGACTACTTTGACAGACAAGAGATAGATGATGAAACTGTTAAACTTAGAATGTTTGTACAAAGCTTAGAGGGAGAGGCAAGAAAATGGTTTAAAGGCTTAACCCCTAATAGCATAAATGACCTCCTTTCTTTTCATCAACTATTATTAAATAAATGGGAATTAAAAATGATCCGGGTGGATATTGGTGGTCACCCACCTATTCCACTTGGGGCTCCACCATTGTCTATTTCAGTTTTTCAGTTTCGGCACAGTTTACTATTTTTAGCAGTTTTTCGGGTCCTAAACTTCCGGAGCCGTTTTGAGGCCCTAAACGACGTTTTTTGGGAAAACGAAGGGCAACATGGGTCCATGGACCGATGTTGCCCATTCCAAATTTGTAGTCCTCGGATAGATCTTTCTAACGAGGTATGGTACGCGTCAAACAGAGATCGTATGCCAAAGTTACGCCCCTGGGAATTTGAAACACCAATTTACCCAAACGGGGCCCATAGTTTTGGCGCTTCATCTCCTAGGGTTAGGGTTTTGGCTATTTAGGATTTCCCATTGTTTCTAAATGATAAATAGGCCCTCGAGCCTCATTGTAACTCAGTTCAGAGGCCTGTAGCCACTACATCTCTTCTCAGAGATAGCTACCAGCGCCCTAGCTAGTTTTATTTCCATTCTGTCTGTAAGCAAATTTCGGTTCTTTGATATTAATGAAATGAAGTGTTATTTCCGCTGCATCTCTGTATTTATGGTTATATGTTTATTCTGTTGCGTTCCTGCATAAATCCGGATCAGTGGTATCAGAGCGGTCTGCTTTTTCTCGATCTTTCTTTGCATGTCCCCAACGAGGTCGGGGTATAAGGAGTTAGGGCTCGATCTGGTGGAACCTTTGCAAGATCAGCCTCGCAAACCCCGATGGACGCCCATGGGGGATGAAAAGAAAGATGAGGGAGCAGGAGATCCTATCAAAATATTGCTCGAGGAGGCCCTCGAAAAACAAAGGAACACGATGATGGATAGCTTTGCTCAGATCCTTCAACGGCTGCCCACCGGCGGCGCATCTGCATCCAGTAGCCACTCTGGAGTTGCGACTCCCTTTAAGGTACAAGTAAATTTTGACATTCCCATATTTGAGGGTCAAATAGACGCAGATGCCGTAGATAGATGGTTGAATCTATTAGAAAGATATTTCTCTATTCATGACTTTTCAGACCGGGAGAAGATTATTTTTGCACTCCTCAAAGCTACCCCCCATGTTAAGGACTGGTGGGAAACCTACTGTGAGAACAAGGACCAGACAGAACCCTCTCTGTTCTCGGCCGTACCAACTTGGAATTCTTTCCAAGACGCCATCAAGGAACAGTACTATCCCGTGGGGAGCTATGAGGACAAGTACATACAATGGACCACGCTGCGACAACAAAGGGATCAAGATGTGCATGAGCTGACGAATCTGTTCCATACCTTGTGCACAAAGTTGGGTATCAAAGATTCAGAGAAACATTTGGTGCTAAAGTATCGCAGCTGTCTGCACAGATACATTCAGGAGGAAATGGAGTTCCTCGACATCTCCTCGCTTGGTACGGAATACCGGTATGCTGCCAAGATTGAGCAGAAATTCAAACAGAAGAAGCGAGACTTTGGATCTGCGAATCAAAAGCAAGGGAAAGGTGCTTCCAAACCGCAGAACAAAGGACAGAACCAAGGCATGGTGGCTAAAGACAACCCGTCAAAGCCACAGGAAAAGAACAACACCGCAAAGTCAAAGAAGGACACGAGAAAGTGGTGTGAGTTCCATAAGAGCTCCACTCACAACACAAGTGAGTGTCGGGCCAAGCAGTCGCTAGTGGCCGAGATGAGGGCTTCTGAGTCAGATGCATGCTCTGACTCCGAATCAGAACCTGAAAAGGGGAATGAAAAATGGAAATAGATTATTGATGCAGAGCCCAACGCCACTGTTGCCACTACAAAGATCCAGAAGGAGGAACCGGAAGATCCAGAGGAGGAGGAACGTCTCTTCCACTCCCAGATGTGGGTAAAGGGCTCCCCGGTACAGTTCATTGTCGACAATGGGAGCCAAAAGAACCTCATTTCAGCAGACGCCGTGAAGCGGTTGGGCTTGTCGACCATAGCTCACCCACATCCATACACCATCGGGTGGCTTCACCAAGGACGAGATCTCTGCGTCAGCCGGCAGTGTCGCCTTCCCTATAGCATCAAGCCCTTCACGGATGAGGTATTATGTGACGTTTCTCCTATTGATGTTTTTGATGTATTATTAGGACAACCATACTTGTGGAAGCGTCATGCTGTGTATGAGTCTCGACCTCGTGCTGTTATTGTTACATTGGGAAATAAGTTGTATAGGATACCAGAGGTACCACCTCCTGCGGCTATCTCTTTGGTTACTGCAAAACAATGCAGTAAGCTCATTTCCCAAACCAGGAAATTCGTTTTCCTGATGATCCGCCCCCAGGGCAAGAAGAAGACTGTGGCCACGACCTCCAGATAGGGCTCCTCTACACGACAACAACAAATGGATAAGGTTGTGGAGGAGTACGGGGACATCTTCACCTCACCCACAGGGGTTCCTCTGCACTGTCAGGTCAAGCACCCAATTGATCTGACCCCAGGTGCGCCGCTACCCAATGGACCGATCTATCGGCGCTCTGTTCTGGAGAATGATGAAATCAAGAGACAGATTCAAGAGCTGTTGCAGAAAGGTCACATCAGACCAAGTTCATCACCCTGTGGGAGCCCGATCGTGTTGGTACAGAAGAAGGATGGGACGTGGAGACTCTTTATTGACTATCGGGCGCTGAACAAGATCACTGTCCGGAATAGGTACCCAATCCCACGGATTGATGACCTTCTGGACCAACTCAAAGGTGCAAAATATTTCAGCAAGATCGACCTGAAGTCTGGGTATCACCAAGTACCAATTGAACCCTCCGATGTGTGGAAGACTGCCTTCAAAGCCAAGGAAGGAATTTTTGAATGGCTGGTCATGCCTTTTAGGTTGACGAATGCTCTCGCCACCTTCATGAGGATGATGGATGACATCTTGCGGCCATTCACCAACTCATTTGTAGTGGTGTACTTGGATGACATTCTGATCTTCAGCCAGACTTGGGAAGAGCACCTTCACCACATCCGACAAGTCCTCCAAACACTGCGGCAACACAAGTTGTGTGCAAATTTGGAGAAGTGCACTTTTGGCATGACCCAGGTTCAATATCTGGGATACATTATTGATGAAAGGGGGGTGCATGTGGATCCAGCCAAGATCCAAGTCATTCGGGATTGGCCAACCCCAACCACTATAATAGAGCTTCGCAGCTTTCTGGGTCTTGCTAATTTCTACTGTAGATTCGTGTTGGGATTCTCTCATATCACTTGGCCCTTGAGTCAAGTCACCAAAGGAGGAGCGAGAGCAAAATTCTTTTGGTCGAAACCTCAACAGAAGGCGTTCAAAGAATTGAAAAATCGCCTCTGTTCTGCCCCAGTGCTCACCTTACCAGACTTGCAGCAGCCATTTGAGATCGAGACAGATGCCTCTGACTATGCTATTGGGGCAGTTCTTACTCAACATGGACATCCAGTGGCATATCACAGTGAGACATTGTCTGACACAGTTCGCAAGTATCCCACTTATGACAAAGAAATGTATTCCATTGTGCAAGCTTGTCGAAAATGGAAGCATTACATTTTGGGGAAGGAAACAATCATCCACACAGACCACCGGCCCCTGCAGTTCATACAGACACAAGGGAAGTTGCGGAATGATCGCCATCAGAAGTGGTCCACATATCTGCAACAGTTTCATTTGAACATCAAGTACAAGAAGGGTAGCACCAATAATGTTGCAGACTGCCTCAGCCGACCACCGATCATGGCGCTCACCACCGTGCTCAACTCTTGTGGGCACGAGACTTCTGATTGGCCGCTTCTCTATGAGAGTGACCCAGAATTCAGCCACACTTACAAGGCACTCTTGAGGGGTACGCAAGTTCCAAATTTTCACCTCCAAGATGCACTTTTATGTCACCTGGGACACCTTTGTGTTCCTTCAAGCGAGCGTGCCAAGATGATATGGGAAGCACACTACAGTCGAGTCGCTGGGCATTTCGGGGTCGAGAAAACAGTAGCAATACTACAGAAGTATTTCTATTGGCCGAACCTTCGAAAGGATTTCGAGAAGCACATCAGATCCTGCACTGCTTGTGCCATTGCCAAACCGACCATCAAGAAGCAAGGCCTATATACTCCTCTACCTACCCCTAGTCGACCTTGGGAATCCATCTCCATGGATTACATGTTGGGCTTGCCTTCTACTAAGCAGGGAAATGACTGTGTTTTTGTGGTCGTCGACAGATTCTCGAAGATGGCCATTATGGCGGCCTGCAAGAAGAATATCACAGCAGAAGCCACTGCTAAACTCTTCTTTGAATGAGTGTGGGTGCACTTTGGGATCCCACATTCTATCATATCAGATCGGGATAGCAGGTTCCTCAGCACATTTTGGTCCAGCCTCTGGTCGATGTTGGATACCAAGCTCACCAAGTCCACAGCTTTCCATCCCCAAACAGATGGCCAGACAGAGGTCGTCAACAGAATGATTGTACACATTCTGCGCATGTACAATTCAAAACATCCACGCACATGGGACGAGAGCCTCCCTTATGTACAACATAGTTATAATCGGGCTCTCCATAGTTCAATCGGCCATAGCCCCTTTCAGGTGGGCTTGGGATTCCAGCCACTATGTCCCATTGACGTGGCCATGCCATTTGCAGCTGCTCAGGCCAATTCAGCCCATGTCCAGTCTGAAGTTGACAAAGCAAGTAGCTTCATCGAGCGCATTCAACACATCCGCCAATAGGTTCATGATATATTGGACAGAGCCAATGCCAAGTACAAGCAACGCCATGATCAACACCGGGTGCCACACAACTTCCAGGTGGGCGACAAAGTATGGCTACATTTGTAGAAGGAGCGCCTCACTGGACCCCACCGCAAGCTTCGCCCGCTCCGATATGGGCCGTACACCATCACCAAGGCTGTAGGGAACAATGCCTTCGAGCTCATTATTCCACCATTCCTTGGTCTGCACCCAGTCTTCAATGTGGATCACCTTCGTCCTTACTTCCCACCTCTACTGGACACCTCGGACATTGCAGAACAACTCACACCAACAAAGTTAAATCCAGACTACATGGAACGGTGTTGGGAAAAATACTGAGAGGGGGGGGTGAATCAGTATTTAGGGCAAACTAAAACTTTTTACTTTTCATGCTCTAAAACCCATACGCTACTTTGCTGAAGCCAACTAGCGTATACACGCGGATATCCTTCATAAAACTCGCGTATACACAGAGATCTAATTATGCCATTAGTTCTTCACTTATATCATTCCATCATTCATTCATTAGATGTTCTATAAACAGTAAACATGTGCAGTAAGAACAGAATAAACCATCACACAAAGAATCACACATGAACACCGGGATTTTTAGGTGGAAACCCAAGTCGGGAGAAAACCACCGCTGCAGTTGCTCAGCCTTCAATATTTTATTATAGAGAAAACATCTTACAACATATGTGCTGGTACAGACTCCTACCAGCACGCAGGCACCCACCTGCGCTCGTTTACCAGCCTCTCCTGGAAGGGAGCTCCAACCCCCTGACTCGTTTACCAGCCTCTCCTGGAAGGGAGCTACGACCCCCTGATCTCGTTTACCAGCCTCTCCTGGAAGGGAGCTACGACCCCCTGATCTCGTTTACCAGCCTCACCTGGAAGAGAGCTACGACCCCCTGACTGAAGGCTACAACCCTCAGCACCTCTATGGACCACGTTTCATCAATTTTCACACTGGATCCAAAGCTTCCTTTAGGACACCACTTGCAAGCCACATTTCATCATATTTTCAAACTGGACCCTTTCCATACTTTTAAGCACAGTCAACCATGAAACAGATACATATAACTCACTGACAGATATCAGTAAACCAGCAGAACAGATCAGACATTTCTTACCACAGACTTCAGCAAACCCTATTTTGCATACGCGCTTTCCTTTCTCTGATGTCGCGTATATATGCGCTTCCGTTCACATAAACCCGCGTATACTTCAGTATAAATTATAAAGCCAATTTTATTGCGCATACGCGCTTTCTCTTCAGCGAAGCCGCGTATATACGTGCTTCTTCTGCGGCGAACTAGCGTATAGATCCTCAACTATTATAGAGCAGCATACTTCTTCAGATCAGATATTCAGTTCAGATTTACCCTTTTGCTTCAGACAGATGTTCGCCTCATTTCAGATCTAAGCCTTCCATAAGTAGATCTAGTAGATACAAGTACATTTCAGATCTAGATCCCCTTCTTCATCATTGGTGCATCATACATTCAGATTTATCATTCAAGTGTAACCCTTTCCATTCAGATCTACTTTAGAGAGAAGTATTCATTCAAGCTCAGACATCTTGCACCCACACTCATGATTTGCATAATGAATTTCTTCTCCTTATATAGGTTTACCCTTTTTCAATACCATGAGCCAAAACAATACCATGAGCCCAAAACTACATTACTTACGATGGTATTCCTGGACGGGAATCCAATTAGGCGGATCATTACCAAATACAATGGGTCAATACCTGGTGGTTACCCACTTTTTGCCTTTTTTGTTTTTTTGCCCATGCAGAAGGCACCCCTAGTTCTTCTCCCATGATGTATCATTACGGCTTCCATAGACATATCATGTGTTCTCTGAGACATACTCTTTTACCATAGTTTAGCACATCACAGTTCCTTTCTCCATTGCTGTGCTCCTGTGTTTATCAGTTTGCCACATCAAGAACACATTCTCCGTCTTAACTTCATAAATAAGTTGGCAATATCTCCATCAGTGGTGCGCATTTCAAATAACACAGCATCAATGCCAAACATCACTCATATCAGTTCTAAAAACCTTCAGTTCTATCAGTCAAGAATAACTTCATTCGTGGATGCCCATCAAGGTATACATGTCAACGTCTCATCTTCATCTTCATTCAGTGGGTTTCCATCAAGGACAACACTCTGCATCATATTGCCAAAAATCTCCCCCTTTGGACTTGATGGCAACCACGATGGTGTTTGGTTACCACAACAGATAAGTACATTAAGAATACAAAGACACCATGTCACTCTCTCCATTTTGACACCATTCTTTCTCTTCATTCAAACACCATGTCACTCTCCCCCTTTGACATCAAGGGAAAAGGGCGAATCAAAACCAACATACTCTCCCCATTTTCTCCTCATGTGGAAGAAATGTTCTGCAGATCTGATATGTACAGAAGTGACCAAGCTCCCCCTGAGTTCATGCTGAATCTTCAAACATATTTTTCAATAAAGTACATGACTCTACGAACTTCCTATCACCAATGACTCATACTTACAACACATATCAACCAAGTGGGTTTACATAAAGTGACTCAGCTACCCAACCAAGTGGGTGTACAAATTTGACAAGTCCTTACATGACTGAATATTACAAATTTACATCATGGGTCTCAACAAGCACTTTTCATAAAAAATATGACCATTTATGACCAACACCAGAAAAACCTCAAGAAAGAGAACATATTTCGGAACCATCATAATGCCAATAATGCATTATACTCAGCAAAGCTAATGCTCCCCCTGAATCTGTGCATCCAAACATCCTTTCCATGTGACTAAGGCTCCCCCTTAGTTTGTGCATCCTGAACACTTTCACCAACAAATCATCAAGGCATCTTCATCAAATCATTAGAAAAAGAAATATGAGAACTGGAACACCACCAGAGATACCAAACAGTATTAGATATACCAAACAGCACTACAGCTGTGCTGAAGAGAGCTGACTCCAAACAAAAAAATGTCAGCAATCAGACATACGCGGTTTTCTGCGCAGGAACTCGCGTATATGCGCGACTGTGTTTCATGAAACCCGTGTATCCAATGCCATCTTCTAAATTTATGCAGATTGGTTCTTTTGACTGGAAGAGAACACTCCCAGCTTCTGTCTTAGATACTCGAATGCTTCCCTGGGCAGAGGTTTGGTAAAGATATCAGCAACTTGTTCTTTGGAGGGAACATACTCCAACTTCACCGTTTGCTCAAGCACTTGTTCACGTAAGAAGTGATACTTGATGGGAATGTGCTTGGTCTTTGAATGCATAACAGGATTCTTTGAAATATTGATGGCACTTGTATTGTCACACTTAATGGGGACAGGAGGTGTACATTTGATTTGAAAATCTTGTAAGGTTTGCATCATCCAAAGGAGTTGAGTGCAACAAGATGCGGCAGCCACATATTCTGCTTCTGCTGTAGATAAGGCAATAAAATTTTGCTTCTTGCTGAACCAAGATACTAACCGGGGTCCCATATAGAATGCACCACCACTAGTGCTTTTCCGATCATCAACACTTCCAGCCCAATCTGCATCAGTGTAAGCATGAAGAGTAAGATCAGCATTCTTTGGATACCATAGACCAAAGTCTTGAGTTCCTTGTAGATATTTGAATATTCTTTTGACAGCCTAAAGGTGAGACTCTTTTGGATTAGCTTGGAATCGTCCAACAATCCCAACTGCATGCATAATGTCTGGTCTAGTCCCAGTGAGATAAAGTAGACTTCCTATCATCGATCTGTATTATGGTTGATTCACCGTGGGAGAATCATCATGAGAACTGAGATTGCATCCGGTTATCATTGGTGTACTTACAAGTTTGCATTCTTCCATACCATACTTCTTCATAATTTTCTTAAGATATTTTGCTTGTGATAGGAATATACCATCTACAGTTTGATGCACTTGCAAGCCAAGAAAGAATGTTAGTTCCCCAAGTAAAGACATTTCAAATTCTTGCTGCATGACAGAAGCAAATTTTTGACTCATAGATTCTTCGTTACTCCAAAAAATGATATCATCAACATATACAACTACAATCAATAGTTTATCATTTTCAACTTTTGTGTATAAGTTGCTATCAGCAGACCCCTTTGAAAATCCTTGTTGATGAAGATATTTGTCAAGGCGATAATACCAAGCCCTTGGAGCTTGTTTGAGACCATATAGAGCCTTTTTAAGTCTACAAACAAGATTTGCATCATTTCCCAAAATGAATCCTTCCGGTTTTTCTATATATACTTCTTCTTCTAGATCACCATTAAGAAAAGCAGATTTAACATCCATTTGATAAACTTTGATTTGTTGATAACTTGAAAAAGCAAGAAACATTCTTATGGCTTCAAGTTGAGCTACAGGAGCAAAAGTTTCTTCAAAGTCTATACCTTCTTGTTGAGTATACCCCTTGCAAACTAGTCTAGCTTTGTTCCTTACAACATCCCCATTCTCATTTAACTTGTTCTTGAAGATCCATTTAGTTCCAATGACATTTTTATCATGTGGTCTTGGTACCAATTCCCAAGTGTCATTCTTTTCAATTTGAACAAGCTCTTCATCCATGGCTTGCCTTCCAATATCATCAAGATCTTCAAGATTTAACATGAAGTAACATATGTAGGCAAAAGATCTCAACCATAGTAACAAACTCTGCATGATTTATTTCTGAATCAAACGACTTCCAACTCATCCATGTGTGAGCACAAAAGATACTTTTCAGTAACCAAGGATCAAAATATTATCATAATAAACCATATACCAAGTCATCATCATTTGAGCATGAGTATCAAAAAAACCAAAGAATAAGCAGTCATATTGCCAACAATGCAATCATTAGTATTCAACTTGCTGCTCCCCTGAACCAGTGCTCTTCCTTAACTTGTGCAACCTGAATCCGTTCATCAGCAAGTCATCAGCAATAATCTCTGCTTGAACTGTCCTTATCTCTGAATTATATGACTTTCATCTCAGCAACGAATACTCTTCATCAACAAGCAAACAAGACTTATCCATAATCTTCAACATAAGTAACCAAGTATCATATCAACATTATTTAAAACTGAGAAATTAAGCTGATACAGAGTCAATAATACAGTTATTAACAATCAGACTGATACTCCCCCTGAACCTCTGCTCCAGATCTTCAGCTATCATATAAATTCTCTTATCATCAATGCATACGCGACTGTGTCTGCTGGAACTCGCGTGTATACGCGAATTTTGTTAATATAACCCGCGTATGGAAAGTGAAGCATAGAAATTTTTCACATTCCTTCATCTCCCCCTGAACTTGTACTTCCTGTACCTGTCTTCTTCATATCAGATGCTCTGTCAGAAATACATATAACCAGAAAAATCAAATCAACCATGAGAGACATCATACATTGCTCCCCCTGTGATGATACATTACTAAATCTCATAATGTATCCCACATCATTCCTGCAGTCAATAAGAAAAGTAAGCTTCAGAAGCGGATGACTGCAGTAGGGTCAGAATTCCCTACGTTTCTGATTGGTCCTCCTTCTTTTTCCAAACTTGCTTGAACTTCCTAACTGTGTGCTGAAAATTGTCCACTTTCTCAGATCTGTTCAACCTGCATTCCTTTTCTACATGTCCATACTTGTTACAAGAATAACATCTCATGTGTCGAGAGAAATAAGCATAAGAATCATAATGAGTATTTCTAATCTTCCTCCTTTTACAATCAGCTGCTTTATGTCCATACTTGTTACATGAAAAACAATATCCCTTGAAGAAACCCGAGTACCTTTCTATGTAGGATCTGTTAGTTTGTGGTTGAAATGATCTACTCCTGCAATTTGCTGCAACATGCCCATAATTATGACATTTAAAGAATTCAACATTATTGACTGATTTCCTTTGAGATTTCATCATTGTTGGTTGACCTTTTGTCTCTTTCAACACTTCAGGTTTTGCATTGACATCCTCTGAATTTTTAGCACTTCCTTGTGAGCTAGATTCTCCTTTAATAGTTTCATGGAAGCCAAGACCAAGTTTGATAGCAGGAGACCTTTGATTACTCAGAATATTGTCCAAAATATTAGTACTATCTTGAAACCTCAAAAGTTTAACTTTTTCTTCTAATTTACCTTTGAGAATGTTTACCTCAACCTCCAAGGCTTGACATTGCTTCGTCAAGCTTTCTTCTTTCCTTCTTCCATCTTCTACTTGATCCTTCAGATTTAGAATCTCTTCTTTCAACCAATTTTCGTTTTCTTCACATGTTTGTTGCAGCTCTTCATTCCTCTTATTTGATTTTTCCAAATCTTCTTTGAGAGAGATGATTTCTGCTTCAAGGCCTTCCTTTTCAAATGTTTGTAGAGGTTCCTCATTCTTCTTACTTGATGCTTCAAGATCTTCTTGCAGAGAGATGATTGCAACTTCAAGTCCTTCATTCTTCTTGCTTGATTTTTCGAGATCTGCATTTTGATCGTTGATTTCTGCTTCTAGTTCTTTAATTCGATTGGATGCATAAGTATGAAACCTTTGATACTTGTCCACCTGTCCATTCAGCATTTCTATTTGATATTTCATTTGAGAGATCATCTCATTGTAGATAGAATCTTTCTTATTAGTTTCCTTTTGTTGTTCTTCAACTTTTATCTTGATAGCTTCTTCTAGATCCACAACTTTACTTTCACTATCTTCACCATTCATTGTACCAATGAGACAATCAGGACCCCAATCACTATCTGATTCAATTTCTACTAACCATGTTTTCTGAGAGATCTCCTTGTTTCGAGTAGACTTCTTCTTTTGCTTCTTTGCCATAAGCACTTTCAAATCATGGTCAGAATCTTCTTCATCTTCACTGGACACTTCATCATCATCTTCATTTGCATAGAAACTCTTCTTCTTTTCAAATTGTTTCCCTTTACCATGTTTTTCTCTATAAGGACATTTAGCAGCATAGTGACCAACTTTTCCACACTCAAAACATTTGAAGGGAAGCTTACCTTTGAATCTTCCAGTGCCTAGTTGGAGTTTTCTCACAAAATTCGCTTCTTCTTTTTCGGATATATAGCTGGTTTCTTTGACAACTTCCTTTTCCTTTCCTTTTGCAGACACCTTAAAAGCAGCTTCTCTGATTTGAGAAGGACCTCCTTGTCTCATTTCAAAAGCAGTCAAAATACCATGTAATTGAACAATAGTAAGAGTTTGCGGATCTTGCCTTTCTTCAATAGCTGAAACTTTAGAGTCAAATCTTGAAGTCAAGGATCTTAAGACTTTTTCTACCAGAGTAGTATCAGTTATGGTTTCACCCAAATTTCTCATCCGATTTACAATATCATCTAGACGGAGAAAGAAACTAGCAACACTTTCATCACTATGCATCTTCAAATTTTCATATTCAATTCTAAGAGTTTGGAGTTTTGCACTTTTTACCTTTGTGTCTCCTTCATAGCTCAGAATGATTTTGTCCCATATATCTTTTGTTGAATGTAGCTACATCACTTTAGCAAATTCTGATTCAGACATGCTTCCTAGCAAGACATTTACTGCTTTGGCATTGGTTTCATACTTCTTCCTTTCTGCTGCATCGGTAGGAATACTTGCTGGGTATTGATAACCTTCTTCCACGATTGCCCATACATCTGCACCAAGACTTTGCAGATATGATTTTGTTCGTACCTTCCAGAATATCAGATTGCTTCCATTGAATAGAGGTGGCTTTATAGACATTACTCCTTCAAGACTTCCCATTGCGACGGATCTCCTTCAAGCGATCAAGCTTCTGCAGAAGAACCTGCTCTGATACCAATTGTTGGGAAAAATACTGAGAGGGGGGGGTGAATCAGTATTTAGGGAAAACTAAAAATTTTTACTTTTTCATGCTCTAAAACCCATACGCTACTTTGCTGAAGCCAACTAGCGTATACACGCGGATATCCTTCATGAAACTCGCGTATACCCAGAGATCTAATTATGCCATTATTTCTTCACTTACATAATTCCATCATTCATTTATTAGATGTTCTATAAAAGTAAACATGTGCAGTAAGAACAGAATAAACCATCACACAAAGCATCACACATGAACACCAGGATTTTTAGGTGGAAACCCAAGTCGGGAGAAAACCACCGCTGCAGTTGCTCGGCCTTCAATATTTTATTATAGAGAAAACATATTACAACATATGTGCTGGTGCAGACTCCTACCAGCACGCAGGCACCCACCTGCGCTCGTTTACCAGCCTCTCCTGGAAGGGAGCTCCAACCCCCTGACTCGTTTACCAGCCTCTCCTGGAAGGGAGCTACGACCCCCTGCTCTCGTTTACCGGCCTCACCTGGAAGGGAGCTACGACCCCCTGATCTCGTTTACCAGCCTCACCTGGAAGGGAGCTACCACCCCCTGACTGAAGGCTACAACCCTCAGCACCTCTATGGACCACGTTTCATCAATTTTCACACTAGATCCAAAGCTTCCTTTAGGACACCACTTGCAGGCCACATTTCATCATATTTTCAAACTAGACCCTTTCCATACTTTTAAGCACAGTCAACCATGAAACATATACATATAACTCACTGACAGATATCAGTAAACCAGCAGAACAGATCAGACATTTCTTACCACAGACTTCAGCAAACCCTAGTTTGCATACGCGCTTTCCTTTCTATGATGTCGCGTATATACGCGCTTCCGTTCACATAAACCAGCGTATACTTCTGTACATATTACAGATCCAATTTCATTGCGCATACGCGCTTTCTCTTGTGTACGTATATACGCGCGCTTCTTGCGAGCGAACTAGCGTATAGATCCTCAACTAAATCATTATAGAGCGACATACTTCTTCGGATACGGATATTCGGTTGATTTACCCTTTTTGCTTTGAACAGATGTTCACCTCATTTCGGATCTAAGCCTTCCATCGTAGATCTAGTAGATACAAGTACATTTCGAGATATAGATCCCCTTCTTCATCATTGGTGCATCATACATTTAGATTTATCATTCAAGCGTAACCCTTTCCATTCAGATCTACTTCAGAGAGAAGTATTCATTCAAGCTCAAACATCTTGCACCCACACTCCCAATTTGCACAATGAATTTCTTCTCTTTATATAGGTTTACCCTTTCTCAATACCATGAGCCCCTTTTTCAATACCATGAGCCAAAACAAAACCATGAGCCCAAAACTACATTACTTCCGATGGTATTCCTGGACGGGGTCATTTAGACGAATCATTACCCAATACAATGGGTCAATACCATGGTGGTTACCCCTGGTTTTGCACTTTTTGAGCGCTTTTGCCCATACGCGACTTATCACGTTCTTTCCCGCGTGCATACGCGACTTCCCCTAGACATATCCGTGTATGCCTTGAGACATACTCTTTTTATCATAGATCTAGCTCAAACTGAATTTCTTTCTTCATTCCCTTCTGTACTCACTATAGATACATCAGATTTACTTCATCAAGAACATATTCTATCAAGCACAACTTCATCAAGTAAGTTGCCATCTTCTTCATCAAGTGGGTTGCCATTCAATGACAACACTCAGCATCATGTTGCTAACTAACATCATTTCATATCAGATTTACATCATTTACCAAGTTCATCAAGTCAAGAATAACTTCATCAGGTGTATTTCCATCAAGGACAACACATGCCAACAATCTCATGTCTTCATCTTCATTCAGTGGGTTGCCATCAAGGACAACACTCTGCATCATATTACCAACAATCTCCCCCTTTGGACTTGATGGCAACCACGATGGTGTTTGGTTACCACAACAGATAGGTACATTAAGAATACAATGACACCATGTCACTCTCTCCATTTTTGACACCATTCAAACACCATGTCACTCTCCCCCTTTGACATCAAGGGCAAAGGGCGGATCAAAACCAACATACTCTCCCCCTTTTCTCCACATGCGGAAGAAGCGTTCTGCAGATCTGATATCAAGCTCCCCCTGAGTTCATGCTGAACCTTCAAACATTTTTCAATGAAGTACAAGACTATGACTTTCCTATCACCAAAGACTCATACTTACATCAAATATTCATCCAAGTGAATTTACATATGAGACTCAAGTACCCAACCAAGTGGGTCTACACATTTCAACTTAGCTACCCAACCAAGTGGGTTTTACAAAATTTGACTCAGCTACCCAACCAAGTGGGTTTACAAATTTGACAAGTCCTTTCATGACTGAAAATTAAAAATTTACATCATGGGTCTCAACATGACCTTTTCACCAAAAATACAAATATGACCATTTATGACCAACACCAGAAAATCCTCAAGAAAGAGAACATATTTCGGAACCATCATAATGCCAACAATGCATTATACTCAGCAAAGCTAATGCTCCCCCTGAATCTGTGCATCCAAACATCCTTTCCATGTGACTAAGGCTCCCCCTTAGTTTGTGCATCCTGAACACTTTCACCAACAAATCATCAAGGCATCTTCATCAAATCATTAGAAAAACAATTATGAGAACTGGAACACCACCAGAGATACCAAACAATATCATATATACCAAACAGCACTACAGCTGTGCTGAAGAGAGCTGACTCCAAACAGAAAAATGTCAGCAATCAGACATACACGGTTTTCTGTGAAGGAACTCGCGTATATACGCGACTGTGTTTCAGGAAACCCGCGTATCCACTACCATCTTCTAAATTTATGCAGATTTGTTCTTTTGACTGGCAGAGAACACTCCCAGCTTCTGTCTTAGATACTCGAACGCTTCCCTGGGCAGAGGTTTGGTAAAGATATCAGCAACTTGTTCTTTGGAGGGAACATACTCCAACTTCACCGTTTTCTCAAGCACTTGTTCACATAAGAAGTGATACTTGATGGGAATGTGCTTGGTCTTTGAATGCATAACAGGATTCTTTGAAATACTGATGGCACTTGTATTGTCACACTTAATGGGGACAGGAGGAGTACATTTGATTTGAAAATCTTGTAAGGTTTGCATCATCCAAAGGAGTTGAGTGCAATAAGATGCGGCAGCCACATATTCTGCTTCTGCTGTAGATAAGGCAATAGAATTTTGCTTCTTGCTGAACCAAGATACTAACCGGGGTCCCATGTAGAATGCACCACCACTAGTGCTTTTCCGATCATCAACACTTCCAACCCAATCTGCATCAGTGTAAGCATGAAGAGTAAGATCAGCATTCTTTGGATACCATAGACCAAAGTCATGAGTTCCTTGTAGATATTTGAATATCCTTTTGACAGCCTGAAGGTGAGACTCTTTTGGATTAGCTTGGAATCGTCCAACAATCCCAACTGCATGCATAATGTCTGGTCTAGTCCCAGTGAGATAAAGTAGACTTCCTATCATTGATCTGTATTTTGGTTGATTCACCGGGGGAGAATCATCATGAGAACTGAGATTGCATCCGGTTATCATTGGTGTACTTACAGGTTTGCATTCTTCCATGCCATACTTCTTCATAATTTGCTTAAGATATTTTGCTTGTGATAGGAATATACCATCTGCAGTTTGATGCACTTGCAAGCCAAGAAAGAATGTTAGTTCCCCCAGTAAGGACATTTCAAATTCTTGCTGCATGACAGAAGAAAATTTTTGACTCATAGATTCTTCGTTACTCCCAAAAATGATATCATCAACATATACAACCACAATCAATAGTTTATCATTTTCAACTTTTGTGTATAAGTTGCTATCAGCAGACCACTTTGAAAATCCTTGTTGATGAAGATATTTGTCAAGACGATAGTACCAAGCCCTTGGAGCTTGTTTGAGACCATATAGAGCCTTTTTAAGTCTACAAAAAATATTTGCATCATTTCCCAAAATGAATCCTTCCGGTTGTTCTATATATACTTCTTCTTCTAGATCACCATTAAGAAAAGTAGATTTAACATCCATTTGATAAACTTTGATTTGTTGATAGCTTGAGAAAGCAAGAAACATTCTTATGGCTTCAAGTCGAGCTACAGGAGCAAAAGTTTCTTCAAAGTCTATACCTTCTTGTTGAGTATACCCCTTGCAAACTAGTCTAGCTTTGTTCCTTACAACATCCCCATTCTCATTTAACTTGTTCTTGAATATCCATTTAGTTCCAATGACATTTTTATCATGAGGTCTTGGTACCAAATCCCAAGTGTCATTTTTTTCAATTTGAACAAGTTCTTCATCCATGGCTTGCCTCCACATCATCAAGATCTTCAAGATTTAACATGAAGTAACATATGTAGGCAAAAGATCTCAACTATAGTAACAAAGCTCTGCATTATTTATTTCTGAATCAAACGACTTCCAACTCATCCATGTGTGAACACAAAAGATACTTTTCAGTAAACCGGGATCAAAATCTCATCATAATAAACCATGTACCAAGTCATCATTAAGCATGAGTATCACAATAACCAAGAATAAGCAGTCATATTGTAAACAATGCAATCATTAGTATTCAACCTGCTGCTCCCCCTGAACTAGTGCTCCTCCTTAACTAGTGCAACCTGAATACCTTTATCAGCAAGTCATCAGCAACAATCTTTGCATGATCTGTCCTTATCTCTGATTTATAAGACTTTCATCTCAGCAACGAATACTCTTCATCATCAAGCAACCGAGACTCATCCATAATCTTCAACATAAGTAACCAAGTATCATGTCATCATTATTTAAAAATGAGAAATTAAGCTGATATAGAGTCAATAATACAGTTATTAACAATCAGACTGTTACTCCCCCTGAGCCTCTACTCCAGATCTTCAGCTAGCATATAAATTCTCTTATCATCAATGCATACGCGACTGTGTCTGATGAAACTCGCGTGTATACGTGAATTTTGTTAATATAACCCGCGTATGGAAAGTGAAGCATAGAAAATTTTCATCTTCCTTCATTTCCTCCTGAGTTTGTACCTCCTGTACCTGTCCTTTCCACATCAGATGCACTGTCAGAAGTAAACATAACCAGAATAATCAAATCAACCATGAGAGTCATCATGCATTGCTCCCCCTGTGATGATACATTACTAAATCTCATAATGTATCCCACATCATTCTTGCAGTCAATAAGAAAAGTCAGCTTCAGAAGCGGATGACTGCAGTAGGGTCAAAATTCCCTACGTTTCTGATCGGTCTTCTATCTTTTTCCAGATTTGTTTGAACTTTCTATTTGAGTGCTGGAAGTTATCCAATTTCTCATATCTATTCAACCTGCATTCCTTTTCTACATGTCCATACTTGTTACAATAATAACATCTCATGTGTCCAGAGAAATAAGCATAAGAATCATAATGAGTATTTCTAATCTTCCTCCTTTTACAATCAGCTGCTTTATGTCCATACTTGTTACATGAAAAAAAATATCCCTTGAAGAAACCAGAGTACCTTTCTATGTAGGAACTGTTTGTTTGAGGCTGAAATGATCTGCTCCTGCAATTTGCTGCAACATGCCCATAATTATGACATTTAAAACATTCCACGTTCTTGAATGAATTCCTTTGAGAATTCATGATTGTTGGTTGATCTTTTGTCACTTTCAACACTTCAGGTTTTGCATTAACATCCTCTGAATTTTTAGCACTTCCTTGTGAGCTAGATTCTCCTTTAACAGTTTCATGGAAGCCAAGACCAAGTTTGATAGCAGGAGACCTTTGATTACTCAGAATATTGTCCAAAATGTTAGTACTATCTTGAAACCTCAAAAGTTTAACCTTTTCTTCTAATTTACCTTTGAGAATGTTTACCTCAACCTCCAAGGCTCGACATTGCTTTGTCATGCTTTCTTCTTTCCTTCTTCCATCTTCTACTTGATCCTTCAGATTTAGAATCTCTTCTTTCAACCAATTTTCGTTTTCTTCACATGTTTGTTGTAGCTCTTCATTCTTCTTATTTGATTTTTCCAGAACTTCTTTGAGAGAGATGATTTCTGCTTCAAGGCCTTCCTTTTCAAATGACAGAGGTTCTTCATTCTTCTTATTTGATGCTTCAAGATCTGTTTGTAGAAAGATGATTGCAGCTTCAAGTCCTTCATTCTTCTTGCTTGATTTTTCGAGATCTGCATTTAGATCGTTGATTTATGCTTCTAGTTCTTTAATTCGATTGGATGCATAAGTATGAAACCTTTGATACTTGTCCACCTGTCCATTCAGCATTTCTATTTGATCTTTCATTTGAGAGATCGTCTCATTGTAGATAGAATCTTTCTTATCAGTTTCCTTTTGTTGTTCTTCAACTTTTATCTTGATAGCTTCTTCTAGATCCACAACTTTACTTTCACTATCTTCACCATTCATTGTACCAATGAGACAATCATGACCCCAATCACTATCTGATTCAATTTCTGCTAACCATGTTTTCTGAGAGATCTCCTTGTTTCGAGTAGACTTCTTCTTTTTCTTCTTTGCCATAAGCACTTTCAGATCATGGTCAGAATCTTCTTCATCTTCACTGGACACTTCATCATCATCTTCATTTGCATAGAAACTCTTCCTCTTTTCAAATTGTTTCCCTTTACCATGTTTTTCTCTATAAGGACATTTAGCAGCATAGTGACCAACTTTTCCACACTCAAAACATTTGAAGGGAAGCTTACCTTTGAATCTTCCAGTACCTAGTTGAAGTTTTCTCACAAAATTCGCTTCTTCTTCTTCGGATATATAGCTGGTTTCTTTGAAAACTTCCTTTTCTTTTCCTCTTGTAGATACTTTAAAAACAACTTCTCTGATTTGAGAAGGACCTCCTTGTCTCATTTCAAAAGCAGTCAAAATACCATGTAATTGAACAATAGTAAGAGTTTGCAGATTTTGCCTTTCTTCAATAGCTGAAACTTTAGAGTCAAATCTTGAAGTCAAGGATCTTAAGACTTTTTCTACCAGAGTAGTATCAGTTATGGTTTCACCCAAATTTCTCATCCGATTTACAATATCATCTAGACGAAGAAAGAAACTGGCAACACTTTCATCACTATGCATCTTCAAATTTTTATATTCAATTCTAAGAGTTTGGAGTTTTGCACTTTTTACCTTTGTGTCTCCTTCATAGCTTAGAATGATTTTGTCCCATATTTCTTTTGCTGAATGTAGCTGCATCACTTTAGCAAATTCTGATTCAGACATGCTTCCCAATAAGACATTCACTGCTTTGGCATTGATTTCATACTTCTTTCTTTCAGCTGCATCAGTGGGAATACTTGCCGGGTATTGATAACCTTCTTCCACGATTGCCCATACATCTGCACCAAGACTTTGCAGATATGCTTTTGTTCGTACCTTCCAGAATATCAGATTGCTTCCATTGAATAGAGTTGGCTTTATAGACATTACTCCTTCTTGACTTCCCATTGCGACGGATCTCCTTCAAGCGATCAAGCTTCTGCAGAAGGACCTGCTCTGATACCAATTGTTGGGAAAAATACTGAGAGGGGGGGGTGAATCAGTATTTAGGGAAAACTCAATTTTTTTTACTTTTTCATGCTCTAAAACCCATACGCTACTTTGCTAAAGCCAACTAGCGTATACACGCGGATATCCTTCATAAAACTCGCGTATACACAGAGATCTAATTATGCCATTAGTTCTTCACTTATATCATTCCATCATTCATTCATTAGATGTTCTGTAAATAGTAAACATGTGTAGTAAGAACAGAATAAACCATCACACATAAGCATCACACATGAACACCAGGATTTTAGGTGGAAACCCAAGTCGGGAGAAAACCACCGCTGCAGTTGCTCAGCCTTCAATATTTTATTATAGAGAAAACATCTTACAACATATGTGATGGTGCAGACTCTACCAGCACGCAGGCACCCACCTGCGCTCGTTTACCAGCCTCTCCTGGAAGGGAGCTACGACCCCCTGACTCGTTTACCAGCCTCTCCTGGAAGGGAGCTACGACCCCCCGATCTCGTTTACCAGCCTCACCTGGAAGGGAGCTACGACCCCCCGATCTCGTTTACCAACCTCACCTGGAAGGGAGCTACGACCCCCTGACTGAAGGCTACAACCCTCAGCACCTCTATGGACCACGTTTCATCAATTTTCACACTGGATCCAAAGCTTCCTTTAGGACACCACTTGCAGGCCACATTTCATCATATTTTCAGACTAGACCCTTTCCATACTTTTAAGCACAGCCAACCATGAAACAGATACATATAACTCACTGACAGATATCAGTAAACCAGCAGAACAGATCAGACATTTCTTACCACAGACTTCAGCAAACCCTAGTTTGCATACACGCTTTCCTTTCTCTGATGTCGCGTATATACGTGCTTCCGTTCACATAAACCAGCGTATACTTCTGTACATATTACAGAGCTAATTTTATTGCGCATACGTGCTTTCTCTTCAGCGAAGCCACGTATATACGCGTTTCCTCTTCGGCGAACTAGCGTATGGTTCTTCAGACTTTTATGTCATTGCAATTCTTCACAACAGATACATCACTTCAGATTTTACCCTTTACCTCAGACAGATGTTCGCCTCATCACAGATCTAATCATTCCATAAATAGATCTAGCAAATACAAGTACATTTTAAATATAGATCCCCTTCTTCATCATTTGTGCATCATACATTCAGATCTATCATTCAACTGTAACCCTTTCCATTCAGATCTACTTCAGAGAGAAGTATTCATTCAAGCTCAGACATCTTGCACCCACACTCATGATTTGCACAATGAATTTCTTCTCCTTATATAGGTTTATCCTTTTCCAATACCATGAGCCCCTTTTTCAATACCATGAGCCCAAAACCACATTACTTCCGATGGTATTCCTGGACGGGGTCATTTAGACGAATCATTACCCAATACAATGGGTCAATACCATGGTGGTAACCCCTGGTTTTGCACTTTTTGAGCGCTTTTGCCCATACGCGACTTATCACGTTCTTTCCCACATGCGTACGCGACTTCCCCTAGACATATCCGTGTATGCCTTGAGACATACTCTTTTTACCATAGATTTAGCACATGCTGAATTCCTTTCTCCATTGCCTTCTGTACTCACTGTAGATACATCAGATTTACTTCATCAAGAACATATTCTATCAAGCACAACTTCATCAAATAAGTTGTCATCATCTTCATCAAGTGGGTTGCCATTCAAGAACAACACTCAGCATCAGATTGCTAACAAACATCATTTCATATCAGATTTACATCGTTTACCAAGTTCATCAGGTCAAGAATAACTTCATTAAGTGGTTTGCCATCAAGGACAACACATGTCAACAGTCTCATGTCTTCATCTTCATTCAGTGGGTTGCCATCAAGGACAACACTCTGCATCATATTGCCACAAACAGAGCACCACAAATTGTAATTTGACATGAAAATCAATAACACTCGCCAACAGAAGATCCAACTTTATCGGGTTGTCAAAGCTGGCCAACTCCTGCACCAAGGAAAGTGGTTCACCAGGGACCAAGTTCAGCAGAAATTTCCTCATCTCATGGAGGAACTTAACGCAATGGGGACCATTGCTTCCTAAGGGGGGAGGAATGATCCAGTTGGATATTGGTGGTCACCCGCCTATTCCACTTGGGGCTCCACCATTGTCTATTTCAGTTTTTCAGTTTCGGCACAGTTTACTATTTTTAGCAGTTTTTCGGGTCCTAAACTTCCGGAGCCGTTTTGAGGCCCTAAACGACGTTTTTTGGGAAAACGAAGAGTAACATGGGTCCATTGACCATGTTGCTCGTTCCAAATTTGTAGTCCTCGGATAGATCTTTCTAACGAGGTATGGTACACGTCAAACAGAGATCGTATGCCAAAGTTACACCCCTGGGAAGTTGAAACACCAATTTACCCAAACGGGGCCCATAGTTTTGGCGCTTCATCTCCTAGGGTTAGGGTTTTGGCTGTTTAGGATTTCCCATTGTTTCTAAATGATAAATAGGCCCTCGAGCCTCATCGTAACACAGTTCAGAGGCCTGTAGCCGCCACATCTCTTCTCAGAGATAGCTACCAGCGCCCTAGCTAGTTTTATTTCCATTCTGTCTGTAAGCAAATTTCAGTTCTTTGATATTAATGAAATGAAGTGTTATTTCCACTGCATCTCTGTATTTATGGTTATATATTATTTTAATGTATTCCCCATAAATATGGATCAAAAAAATAACCCTCTCCAAATCTTATTAGAGTATGAAAATATTAAGAGAAATGTTGGAGAGGGTGTCCAAGAATACTACACTAGGTTCACTAGTGTATACAATTCCCTCCCTACACACATGAAACTTCCACAAGGTCTAGCTCTAATGAAATTTCCTGATGGGTTTGACCCAGGAATTGCTTATCAATTAAGAGAAAGAGAACCCCTCACATTAGAAGACATGAAAAGGGGAGCAGTAAGTGTAGAAGGAAATCTAATTGCCAAAAGAGATAGAATGAAAAATGAGAAAAGAGTCACATATAGGGAAGAAGCTATAGCCTCCACATCTGATACAAATATTGATAACTTAGTTAAAACCATGGAAAGGATGATGGAGAGGATGAATGTAAATGAGGGAGCTTACCCCAGAGAAAATCATACAACTCCTCAAAGTAGAAATCAAAATCATAACCAAAACCAAAACTTTAGGAGAAACCCACCTCAAATTAGACAGAGAGGTACTGATCAACAAATCAGACCTCCTTTCCAAGAAAACTATGTTGATGAGGATGAGGGGGTAATTGAAGAAATAGAGGAAAGTCACATAAATCTGATGGGAGTAAACAATGAGGATACTATCTTCCTCACTGATGAAGAACAAGGCATATTTGCACCAAATGAGGAAGAAAGCCTAGAATCTGAAGACTATAAACAAGGCTTTGAAAATGCCATAATGGAAGTGCATAGAAAATATGACCTTAGGAGCGAGAAAATCCAAGATACTCCCAAAATAAAGAACTCTGAAATTTCTGCTAGGAAGATCCCTGAAAATATTCCTAAAAAGACAATAGAAAATGCAAACACAGTGGCTAAAATTTCTGATAAAAACAAAAACAAAAATAGCCAACCTAGTGGAAAATAAAGTGGTGACCAAAGTAGCACTAGCAATGCAGCTAGTGCTCCTAAAAAAACAGTTTTAACTGAGGTCCCTAATAAAAACCAGCAAGCTGAAATTGCTGTGAAAACACTGTCTGGAATAATTGATTTGAACCCCTAAAAAACTCAGACACCTTTCAGTATAGAGAATCCAATTTTCAATATTCAAATCTATATCCCTCTAACTGAATTAGTTACCCAAGATGTATATAGGTCCCAACTTTTGAAATCTTTAAACATAGGATAAAATGTTGATCCTATAAATTTAAATGATGACAAGCCTGAACTTCTATTTGGACCAGAAGTAGAAGGGAAATTTCAAGAGAGAGGTGTTCCTCCATTTTATGTCAGTTTAAACATCCATGAAAAGATTCTCCATAATGCCATGTTAGACTCAGGAGCTTCACACAACCTCATGCCAAAGGTAGTAATGGAAAGATTAGGCCTTGAGATAACTAGACCATACAAATATTTATACTCGTTTGATTCCAGTAGATTTAAATGTCTAGGACTAATCAAATATCTCTATATTAATCTAGCACAAATACCAGCTAAGAGCCTAGTAATGGATATTATAGTGGCTGATATTCCTCCTAAATATGGCATGCTCCTTTCAAGATCATGGGGAGCTAAAATCCAAGGCACCCTCCAAATGGACATGACCTATGCTACCATCCCTATCTTCAGTAAACCAAGAAGATTATATAGGGACGCTCACATGAAATACATGGTTAGCAGTCACGAAAATCCAGACAATTCCCTCTTCATTCTATTCACACAGACCTTGATTCATTTATCCTTTACAATGATGAAAAAATTAATGAAAAAGTGACCAAAAATGAGCAAATAGCTGAATAAGAAGAGGGATAAAAGAGGAGAGACAGTCCAAAAAATTGATCCAAACAAAAAATAACCAACATAGTGCAGACCATAAGGAACAACATGATGAAAAACATAGTGGCAGCCATAATAACCAACACAGTGATAAATTTGAAATTGAACCTCTTTGGAGTATGAGCTTTGATGGTTCTTGTGGCAAGACTGGTTCAGGAGTAAGTGTTTGGGTACATAACACATAGAACAATCAAACAGAAGGTCACTCATATAAGCTAAGCTTTCAATGCACAAATAACATAGCTAAATATGAGGCACTCTTCACAGGGCTACAATTATTGAAGAAATTAGGAGCCAAGGGGATATCTGTTCATGGAGATCCAGAGCTAGTTATTAGGCAGATTAAGGGGGAATACACAGCTAAGCATCCTAGATTAAAAGCATATAGGGATGATGCCCTTGACCTCTTAAAAACTTTCAAATAATATATCTTACCTTTTTCCCTAGAAACCAAAACATCCTTGCCAATGGTCTAGCATTTGTAGCCAGTACATGCCAAAAAACTTATCAAAAAAAGAAATACACAGTCCAAGTCAAATATATACCAACAGTCCCTAATAATATAAAATACTGAGAAGTCTTTGAAGGAGATAAACAGATAGAATATTTCCTGCAATCCAAAAATGAGTTTGAAATGCCAAATTCATACTCATATTATGAAGTAGACTGCTCTGCTGAGGAACAAACTTACAAAGAAGAACCTCCTAATACTACTGATATAAATCTGTTAGAAAAATAACACCCACTTAAGACAGAAATGTACACAAATTCAGAAAAATAAAACTTTGAAGTGCTACAGTCTAAAGATAATAATTTGGCAAAGGGATTGGTTCCTCTAGAGGAACTGTTTGACTTTAATGATGTTGCTAGGAAGCTAAAGATGGAACCCACTGAAGCTGAAGTAGAAAAATGCAACATAGGCAGTGAACAAAAACCCAAAATGATAAAATTGTCCAAAATACTGCCAGCTCTTATAAAACATAAATACATTTCTAATTTCAAATAATTTACTGATGTGTTTGCTTGGAGTTATGAAGATTTAAAGTCATATGATACTGAGATAATCCAGCATAAGATTCCTCTCAAAGAAAACAAAAATCCCTTTAAATAGAAATTGCGCAGAATAAACCCTATTCAACTACCTCTGGTTGAGAAAGAAATTAAGAAAATGTATGATGCTAGAATAATAGTCCCTCTGAGATACTTAGAATGGGTTTCAAATCTTATATCAGTGAGGAAGAAAACATGAGAAATTAGGCTATGCATAGAATTCATAAATTTAAACAAAGCCTCCTTAAAAGACAACTACCCTTTACCAAAAATGGATCACATCTTACAAAGGGTAGTAGGTTATAAAATAATTTCTTTGCTAGATGGATTTTCAAGATATAATCAGGTGTTGGTACATCCAGATTATCATCACAAGACAACTTTCACCACACCCTGGGGCAGCTTCATGTATGTTAAAATGTCTTTTGGGTTAATGAATGCTAGGGCTACTTTCTAAGAGCCATGGACATTTCTTTCTCAAAAGAAATAGGTTACTTCATTGTGATATAACTTGATGACATCATAGTATACTCTAAAACTGATGAAGAACACCTAGCACACTTAAGAAAAGTCTTTGAAAAGTGTAGAAAATATGGTTTGTCTTTGAATCCCAAGAAAACTCGGTTTGGCCTTTAAGAAGGAAAATTGTTAAGCCACATCATATCTGAAGAAGGGATCAAGATTGACCTAAAAAGGATTGAAGGAATAATGCAAATCAATCATCCTATAAATATCAAATCTCTGCAATCTTTCATTGGGAAGATAAATTTCTTAAGAAGGTTCATACCAAACCTTGCAGAACTCCTAAGAAACATTACTAACATGTTGAAAAGAGAAATAGGAGTCAAATGGACCATAGAAGCAAAGCAATCATTTGGTCTGGTAAAACAATCACTTACAAAAACACCAGTTCTGATCAGCCCTGATTTACCAAAGACTTCTTCATATTTTCCTTTGCATCAGAACATACAGTTGTTGTTGCCCTACTACATAAAAACATAAAAGGATAAGAACAGCCCATAACATTTTTCAGCAAGGAATTAAGAGATTGACCTCTGAAATATAACATAATGGAAAAATAGTCTTTTTCCTTAGTCAAGGCATTGAAAGACTTTAGAGTATGTATCCTACACTCACACATCATTTCATTTGTGCCTCACACAGTGGTAAAAGACATACTTACACAAGACCCTGATGGAAAAAGAAGTAAGTGGATTGTTGTTATATTAGAGTATGATCTGGAAATCAAACCCACCAAGCTAATAAAAGGGAAAGGACTGGCTAAAATCATGGCTGAAACAAAATTTCAAGCACTGGACATGAATATGATTAATGCATTATATGAACAAGAGGAGATGGCTACTCCAATTATTGAAGAATCATTTTTGAATTCATCTTGTTATGTTGATATATTATATGTGATTTTTAATCTTAATTTTCCTCCTAGTTTGTCAAAAACAAAGGCTAGATTCTTAAAATTAAAGGCTGTAAACTTCTGCATTTTAGATAAAATTTTGTATTGGAAAAATGCTAGTGGTATATTGCTTAAATGTTTGCCTGAGGATGATGTAGATAAGATCAAGCATGAGTTTCATGAAGGAGAATGTGGAGGCTAACTTTATTGGAGAACCACTGTCAATAAAATCCTTAGAGCTGGTTACTATTGGCCCACCCTCTTTCAAGACATCCATAAAATGGTAATTTCCTACAATAAATGCCAAATATTTGAGGACAAGATAAATTTGTTGCCATTACCTTTACATCCAATTTCTGTTGAATCTACTTTTAAACAATGGGGCCTTGATTTTATTAGATAAATTTCCTCCTCTTCCAAAAACAAATGGATCCTCACTGCAACTGATTACTTTACAAAATGGATAGAGGCCATTCCTTCTAGAACTGCCACAGACTCAGTAATCATCAAATTCCTTGAAAACCATATCCTATCTAGATTTGGTTGTCCTAGAAAGATCATCACTGATAATGCTACTGCTTTTAGATCTAAGAGAATGGTGGAATTTTGCCACAAATATCATATTACATTGGGTTATTCAACAGCTTATTACCCTCAGGTTAATTGGTTGGCCGAATCCTCAAAAAAAAGTTTGGCGAACATCATTAAAAAGTTGCTGGAAGAAAACAAGAAATCATGGCACAAAAAATTAGTACATGCACTATGGGCAAACATATTAACAAATAAAAAATCAATTGGAATGTCTCTCTATCAGCTAGTGTATGGAGCAGATGTTGTTTTCCCAACAAGTTTAGGAGTGCTAGTGATGAAGCTCATCCAGGAAGTATAGTCTGAAGAAAATGATATGCAAAGAAGGATAAACCAGACTGTCCAGTTGCAGCAAACCAGAGAAGAAGTGTATAACAGAACACAACAAGTGCAGGAAAATATCAAGAAGCTTTTTGATAAGAGGACCAAGGAAAATGATTTCAACATGGAAGACAAAGTGTTGAAGTGGGATTCAAGAAAAGAGGACAAAGGCAAGCATGGAAAATTTGAAAATCTATGGAAAGGTCCATACATCATCCATTTAGCAAGAGGTAACAATGCATTTTTCCTATAAGAAATGGATGGAACATAATTATCTGGAGGACCTGTCAATGGCAGGATGCTCAAGAATTATTTTAGTTGAAGATCTTAGTTTAAAGCTTTATTCATTGTATATAACACTGCTTGAATAAAAATATTAGAAAAATAAACACACAAAAAAAGAAAAGATGAAAAGAGGACAGATAAAAGAAAAGGTAAAGCCCCATACCAAAAAAGAATGTCTCTAAAAGTGTGCAAGTCCAAATGCCACTACTTGAGAAAAGAAAAGTCTCGATTCAATCATACATCCTAATGAAAATTGAACAAATTTTGAAATGATGCTGATAAATTAGGAAAATAAGATTTTCCAAACTGTTGAAGCTTGGCTTATCAGTAGATTAGAAAATATATCAATTCCCAAGTTCAAATCTGAACCAAAGAAAAAAAGAGAGGGATGAATGACAAATTCCAGATTAGAGCCCTCAAGTTTTAGTTTTACTTTTTGCAAAAATAAAATTTGTGTTCAACTTGTCCAAAATGCCACAACTCATGACAAATCAAACTTATTAATCTTGATTTGGTCACGATTTCAAATTTTTGTTGATATATTAGAGAATGAAATCTATCAAACTGTTTAATCTTGACAGATAAGTAGACTAGGTAGAGAATAAAAGAGCTCATTAGTTTAATCTGAGCCTTTGGATGATATAAGGGTAGAAGTAGATAGTTTCTGCTTTCAAAAAGAAAAATTATGTCAAGGGTTTGCCAATCTAAATGCACCCAAATGAAGAAAAAATGATAGGAAAGTATGATGGGTAGGTAGAATTGAGTTGCAGCAAAGCATGATTTTCAAGTTTAAAAGGTCCAAGTAACAAAGAGCAGCAACATATCAGAAATTACAGAATGAAAAATCTGCCAAAAACATTCAAGGCACTGATCTACAATTCCATAGATCTAAACTCTGAGGTTCTTAACACCTAAAGGAGCTGCCCTCCCCAGCTGGAGCCACTGTTATCCTCCTATATTCTACAGTTTCACTAGGTGATTGGGTGACTATGGATTTTCTACAATCAGCTAAAGATAACATTCCTTGACTATCAGCTATCTTCAGAAATCTCACTACCTTCATTATCTTCATAAAAACAGTATATCTTAGTATGCCTTCTCAAAATCGCCCTCCTGCTCTAAAAACTCGTGTCTGGGCTTAATTCTCTCATCCTCACCATTTTTCCCTACCTAAAGCCTCATTTTCTCCACTAAACCCCCTCACCTTCAACACTTTACCGCATTTCATTAAAACAACGTAAAAAATCACTTTTACATTGTTTTATATCTAAAAATATACCATTTGGGCCATATTATGTTTTATATTAAAAATTTGTTTTAAATAAATATTAAAACCGACCCTATATAAGCTTTTAAGCCCCCTGCTTTAAAGTTTTAACCCCCCCACTTTATCATAAAACCACTTTATCATATGGCCCTACCCCTTATAAAGCACCCCTGCTTATTTCATTAAACCCTTGGGCCCTGCATAAACCAAACCCCGCGCTACAATAAAATCCTACCACCTGTCCACCCGGGCTCCACCAGTAAACTTGCCCTCCACTTTACCAATCCCCGAACATTGTTGATCTCTGATATGCTGATCCAACAGCCCTCGTTACGTATCACACCATTATTTGCGCGGGGGTTAAACAACCCCAAACCTTGCGAAATAAACAATTTTACTGCCCGTAGCCTCCACTGTGCATCACCTGATCTATGGAATCGCACGCCCTCCTCTAATACCACTAACCACTCCTCATCCCATGCAAAAACCACCTTTCCTCCTTCACGCCATAAATCAAAACCGCTGTCCGATTTGAATATTCCAAAGCCCTGTGGCTTTGCGATGAAGCCCAATCTTCCATTAACACCTCCATAACACTCCAGTAGCCCAAGAACCCCAAACAAACACAGAAAAACCATGAACTCAGGTTTTAAACTAATTTGTTGTTTTATTGTGCATGTATCATGGCATAATGCGAGAATTGCATTCCTAGGGTCCAAAATTGTTTAAATAAGAATTCTGGGTGACGATCCAGAGAAACTTGTTTCATTAGAAGGACCGGAGGCGTAAGATCGAGCATAATAATCCATGGATCATGACCATTGATGGTTATTTAGGTACTCAAACAGTAGAAGATTACTCCACTGCGCAGCAAATTGCAGACATAGGTACAGTGAAAAGAAAAAAACAGTCAAAAGACCGTGGCAGTGAATATTAGAGGATTAATCATAAATTAAAATACAAATCAGAGATGAAGGCATAGTTAAGGAGAAACAGTAAGGCAGGAAGTGATGACAAATCCAAGTTTAAAAGGCATAAACAAAGCTTAAAGGATAAAACAAGGAGAGGTTAGCACATAAGTAGACTCGAATGACTCAACGAAAAGCATTTACTTCTTTAGGGACACATATTGCCACCTACAGCATATTTTGTTTCAAATAAAGATATCAATAGTTATTGAAATAGTCAGAGATATTTTCCAGCTACTTAGCAATTATTGTAAAAGTTATTGAGAATCCTTAAAAGTCAAATATTTCCAAAAGTTAGCTCAACAGTTAAGTTAGGAGTTATTATTACAGTGAGTCAGTCCCAGATATTTTTTTTCTTAGGCCTTGCATGGTATCAAAGGTCAAAAATGCATTAACTCTGTAGTAAATACACATCTGAAACCCTAGTTTAGAATCACCTCCTCAATTTGCAGATAAATACTTCATGTATAATTCATTTTTAGTGTTTTTTGGTTGGTTGATTGGTTAGTGGATTGATAGTTGGTGAGTTGCTTGGTTGGATTTGAGAAAACTCTGAGTTGCGGAAATCTGTTATACTGGAGTAATGTAATTGTTTTGAACATCAGTACTACAAGCACGTTCACAGGATTCTTGAGCTATGTTACTAATTAGGGGAATTTTGAGGTCTAAAATGGGCCTCCTAAGGAAATAATAAAATAATAGCTAAACCAATAAAACAATATTTATGAATTTGCAATTCACTTTTTGCACCAAAATCCATGTAACCATGGTTAAATTCAATTCAAAAGTTGTACCAAAATAAAATTTATTAAAAAATTGTATTGATGTGACTATAAATATGAATGATATTTTCAAGAAAAATTCATTATCATTGCACAACTAATGCATTTGTCCTTTGTACTTAAATAACTTAAAATAAAATATAAATATAAATATTCTTAATTATAGAATATACTATTAATTAAAATTTATTATTTAAATTATATAATAACATGAAATTAATATACTATATAAAAATAATATAATATAATATATTGTTTTATATATAAATTTTATATTACATATTGAATTGATTTTATTTATAAATAAATATTTGAAAATATGAAAATATAATATTTATTAAAATGTGTGTAAATAAATGAAGATAGTGTAGGGATATGCATTGTTTCTTTCAAAAAATATGAAATGACAATAATAATATTTTATTCAAAATGTATGAAATGAAATTTATTATGAGTACTTTACTTTATGACTTTAAAAGTACTTAGAGCACTACCATGGTTAACCATGAGTTTTTATCCACCATTGAGAATGTAACAAGTAAGTGTCTTTAACTCAAGCAATGCCACCTCAACCATTATAGATGATGTCATCTACTAAAATGTGATTGGTTCTCTTAAAGTGAATTTTAATTGTACATTTTCCTTAGGAGGCCCATTTTAGACCTCACAATTCCCCTAATATGATGGTGAATTTATCCTTCTTTGTCAATGTTTTCCTTCTGTCCTTTATTTCTCTAATAAAAGAACATAAACTTAATTTAGGATATGTTGTCCTGGCACCCTGATTCTGTCTGATTTATTTATGTTAATGTTTTATTTTGCAAGGTCTGATTGGAGAATTCTTAATTTCTCTCTGGTTCCACCTATCTTTTTGTCTTAGAAATGATTAAGTAGGTTCAAGCCAAAGAAGTCTATGTATGCCCTATCCTTTGTTGTAATTTGAAATATTTTTTTTAACAGCTTTCTTTGAAGTTTACTTAGTAGATTCGAGCCAAAGAAGTCTATGGTATGCCCTGTCCTTTGGTGTAGCTTGAAATATTTTTTTTAACACCTTTCTTTGAAGTTTACTTCGTAGATTCCAGCCAAAGAAGTCTATGGTATGCCCCGTCCTTTTGTTTGTCTCAAATTGTTACTTTGAAGATCCTTAGAGTGTTCGATTAAATAAGACAGGTCTATCTTTCTCTTTAGTTGCACTCATTGTTATCTTAAATGTTTTCTTTGAATGAAAGTAATTCTAGGATTGTTGAATTGTTTTCTTAAAGGTTTTCTTATTAAATTCTGGCCAAAGAAGTCTATGGTTTGCCATGTTCTTTGGTTTGTCTCAAACAATTACCTAAAAGGCTTTTCTTGTGGAAGTAGAGTTAAAGGATTTTTAATTTCCCTTTAATTTTACTGTTTTCACAACTTACTATCATTTCATACTCCGTCTAATCTAATAGATTCACTTGATATAGTTAGCTTTCCCTATGAAAACACTTGCAGAGTTGATGCAAAATTAAATCATTTTATGACTCCATAGCCCAATGGATTAATGTTTCTCATTGTATATCTAATTCAATTGAAACATTTCATCAATTAACCCCACCATTGATCTATCAACCAATCAATCAAACAAACAAAAAAGTCCTAGAACTTCATAACTAGTCTAAGATCAGAAAACCAAAGGATAAAGACACATCATTTAAAAAAACATACACAGAGAGAGAGCCCTCTCTGAGTCCAGGAAGGCTAGGTCCTTGGACTCCAAAGTGGTGTGATGTGGTTCCCTGTAGAGTTTATTCTTGCCAATCTTGCAAATCATGGGGAGCCAAAAAACCATATGGAACATAAATAGGTTTGAGAATCCATCTGATAAATCCACCAAATGGCCATATACTTTGAACGTATCACCCATCCATATACCATGTTGCTCCAACTCTCTTAGCAATGTATGACCTTCAAGCTAGTGCCAAGACTCCATAATGCCAACAAATACCCAATCCAAATACATTTCCAATAATGAATATGAACAAGGACAATGTAACAAACAAAAAAAACCTCTAACCAATAGGCTCACATCCCCCATCAGCTGCAATATTCCTAATTAGCCACAACTAATTGGAATATTCGATTTTGTATAGTTTTGCCGACTATAGTTTATTAATAAATAAAAAGTGAGAGAGGGGTCTAACTCACTTAAATAAAATAAAGTGTTTCCCTAGTAGCACAACGTTATAACTTATGGGGAGCCATGGGGGTCCAACACCACGCAGAGGAGGGGGCCCACGTAGCCTCTAGGAGCTTCTGCGCAGTTTGATGAGGAGCACGTGGAGGAGGGGGAGACCACGTTATGGTTTTGGAGAAGGGCCAACGTTATAAAAGGTGGGAGAGCCATCTCATTTGGAATTCTTGTTGTTGATGATAATTGAGCTAGACTTTTGTCTTCTTGAGCACGCTGGCTGTTTAGCTTGTCTGCAGCACTGTTTAGTGCATTGAGTGTCTCCGGTCGGAGATCTCGCCCTTAGCCCCGGGGGACTTCGAGTGCCTACTCGGGAAAGGTTTTTTCCTTCAGTATTTATTTGAGATTTGGTTGGTTGTTTGGCTGAGGAGCTGGGCTTCTCTCGTGACTGCGCAGTCTTTGGGAGAGAGGACGCAGTTTTAGTTGGAGGTGTTTAGTTGCGGGGATTTCTGCAGGAGCTCAGTGGATACCCAGTGTGGAGGATCAGTCTTTGTCAGGAGGAGGTTTCCTGAGGATATTGTGGCACTATTACAGCTATTACCATTTGGCATCTGCGCTGAGCCTGGCAGGGGCAGCGTAATTCCTTGAGGAGGGTTTTTGTGGTGTTTTTCGGAGGCTGACCATTTTTGATATGGTTTCTGGGTTTTTCCCGGGGTGGTGAGTACAGGTGATCTACAGATTTTCAGCTCATTCCGGCAAGGGGATCAGCCCCTAGTTTCAATTCATTCCAGCAGCAGCAGTTTACGGCAGTTTCCTAGTAGCTGGGATGCAGTTTCTTGTGGCAGCCATTTCCTATCTGTCTGAGAGAGTTCTTCACTTGCCTTGAGAAAGAATAGGTGCTATCATTCTGATTATCCATTGTATTTCATTATATTCTCAGATTAATAAAATGGCTTAGCATTCCCGGCATTTTTTATGTGTATTTGCTTTATGTTCTATTTCTAGCATTTTCCATACTGTCGTATGCTTGTATTGTTGTCTATTTCCCTTCTGGGATATTACATCAGCTAACAACCCAAGTCATTCACCCCATTATCTACACCCATAGTCCCTCGAGTTGTTCCACTACCTACAGGGTGTCAAACTTGGCTAGCCAGAGATGTCTCAAATATTTATGGCTTCCAAGAGTTCCTACTTCCCTCAATGGTCTCCAAGTACCCTCTACACCCATAAAAATATACATGTACCTACACTTATACCTTCAGATCTCAAGCTTTCTCCAAGGTATCCTAAGGAGAAGTGCACACATAACTCGACCCACCTAGGTTCCTCAAGGTATACTTGTCATGGATCCTCCAATTCTCCCCATAACCAAGATGTAATATCCCAAAATGGAATTTTCAGCAAATCATGCCATAAAAACGCATTCCTCAGGTATGAGGGCTTCATCTATCATATAATATCTCTGAAAATGTTCAGCAACCAAAATAAATAGCAGCAGCAACCTTTACTCAGCTTTTAAGGGCAAAAAGGTGGGGAAAAGTGAGGATTTTGGCCCTAAAATGAGTGAATAAGGAAATCTGCGTAAAATGATGGGTCAAGGTTCTGGAATATGTTAGAATAGGTCAAGAGGGACTTCCATGTCGAATTTCAGCTCAAACAAAGGCGTTTTTCTATGTTAAACAGTTCCTCCTTCCCGACTAGTCAAGAAAAACCCTGATTTCCCAAGACTTTGAGTATGCAGAAATTTGCTGAAGCAAGGGCAGCGTATTTTCTGAAGGAATATGATGTATAACACTATAAATAATCAGAGAATGAGTTTTAGAACAAGGCATAGGCTTTCAGCAAGGTTAAACAGCAGTTTTATATAGAAAACCCCTCAAGATAGAGGTGCCGCAAGACAAAGATTGATCCAGAAACCCTTCAGCGTTTTCTCCAGGAGGATGAAGCTTATATTTATTATATTACAGATCTGAAACTGATAAATACATGAAAACAGAGATCTATAATGAGACAAAATGCCCGAAGGGCTCTTTATTACTTCCCCCTTGGGAATTTCAGCAATACATGAAAATGCCGGAGCAGATCTGAGTTTTACTGCAGCAGATCTGAAGAATGATTCAGGATTTCTGAAGAAAACTTCAGTATCAGATCAGAAATATACTTGGATTGGTTGGCCAATCCAAGGATCACCCTCAATCAAAGATCTAACTCCAAAATGATGCCAAAACCCTTGGAACGCTGCTCCCTCAGCAATAACGCAGATCTGGGGAAAGAACTGCGCAGTATACCATGAAGAACATATAGGCCTGATTCCAAGATCTGATAATAAGCTCCAATATCTCCCAATCTGATCCTCCAAAGGAGAGAGAGGGTCTCCCTCTGAAAAACAAGAGAAGGAGGTGGTGTCGTAAAGTCACCACGGCAACACCCTACAACACAGTATTACGCCGCTGCAGCAATAACGCCGTCCTGGAGGATGATGCTAAGTAAATAACCTTGCCTGAGCAGGCACTCGAAGTCCCCTGAGGCTAAGGGTGAGATCTCCGCACGGAGACACTCGGTGCACTAAACAGTGCAGCAGACGGGCTAAACAGCCAGCGTGCCAAAGAAAGACAAATGTCTCACTCAATAATCAATAATCCAAGCATGTCCAAATGAGGAGGCTCCTCTATCTTTTATAGTGTTGGTTTCCCTCCAAAACCCAACGTAGTCTCTCTCTCTCCTCCACATCCTCATCCTTATCCACATTCTCATCCTTATCTCCACAGAAGCTTGGAGAAACTTCTAGAGTGTACATAGGCCCCCTTCTCCACGTGGTGTTGGGTCCCCCCTTGACTCCCACTTAAGTCACAACGTTATGCTACTAGGTGGATGTCTTATTTCATTTAAGTGAGTTTAGACCCCTTTTACTCACTTTTTATTTATTTACAAACTATAGGTGGCAAAATAAACAAAATAGAATATTCCAATTTGCTCTCGCAAATTAGGAATATTACAGTCCCCCCTGGAAAAATGTTGCTTGCCCTCAAGCAACTGCCTGAACAAGTCTCCTTCTAGCGGATGCTCTCCACCGATACTGCAAAATATGCCTGGGTCCCAGATGCGCCACTGAATCTCCCCTGTACTTTGCATCATCCTGTCATGTAGGGATCTCTCAATGCCAGGATCCCAAACTGATCTCTCATGATACCAGCCAACCAACAATCCTCTTGGATCCCATTGCCACCATGGCCAATAATAGCCCAAGTCCCATGGCTCAGACTGCGCACTGCCTCTGGCTATGACTGATGAAGACCATGACCCCTGCTGCTCTGCATCTATGACTGTGTAAGCTAGCCCATCAACTGCGCACCAACTCATCACCTCTCTCCAATCAACTGCAAGGGTAGAACTGAAGAATCTCCACTCGAGGCATGGAGTCTGGAATGTAATGAGGAGCATCTCCCTCCTGTGGATCCTCCATCCCCAAGCAATCATCCAAACAAAATGAGCCACCTCCCAACAAGGCAACTCCTGAAAATCTCCCTCCACCCCAAGCTCTGGTAATGAAGGTGGGATGAAAATCTGACCTTGGCAAGCATCATAGCTTACCCCATGCTGTCCTTCTCTCCACTTATGATAAGTGTAGAGTGTATGCTGATCCTAGGCTGCACAACCATTGCCCTTCAGTGGCAAAGTGAAGAAAAATCCTCCAATGAAGGTTCCTCCAACAATGAAGAACAAGCTGGCCCAAAACAATCCATCCATGAAGAATAGGACATGGTCATCATGGATCATTCTAATGAGATGTTTGCTGAAGGTTTTACATGATGATACATGATGCAAACAATCTCTCACAAGGATATAATGCAGTCTCATCCACTGCAACTCCAAAAAATTACATGGCAAGCAAGGTACAAGATCCATCACATCTACTAATGGATAGTAAATGGCTGAATATGACAACAACATGAGACCAAACACTTGCCCATGGCTGTACAATGGATGAATATCAATCTCATGGCCCCCCTCAAAAGAGAACACATATGTAGTAGTGGTGGCCATGCCTCCTCTCATGCTCCTATTAGAACATGTAGTGCAGAAAATACTCAAAGGCACATTCAACTCATGTGTCTCTCTCATAATCAAGCCTCCCATACAAATCTGATCTATATCAGCAAATGAAGACATGATCAGCAGCAAAATGAAGGAAATGCTGAAGGTCTCATGTGGTGCAAGAAGGTACCAACAGCTTCCCAAACAAGTACAGCGCAGTTTTACAAGTTGCTGCTTGATGAAAGTACATGGCAAAATGTTTCTTGCTACATAGTTAATCATGCATGTCTTTATATGATACATGTTATAGTGCAGAAAATGAACATACATGTGATGACAAAACATTTTCCCAAGGCCACAAAAGAGATGGCTGCCTCCATCATGTAGATTGGCCCAATACAACTCATGGAGCAATGTGACAAGCTTTCCCTCTTGTGAAGCAATGCACTGCATAGGAATGGCAAGAGTGTGCAAATCAATGAATGTATATACAAAACCCTCACCATATGCTGGAAGTAAGATGGTACATGGATCCATAAATGAGTCCTCCATAGTGTTTTGGCATGCTATGAAGAAGAATGAACCATGTGCTGCAAGAAGATAATCCTCCTCATGCCTGGAAACCCAAGTCAAGAAGAATATGCCATAGATGTCTCTATCGTCATTACCTCCTCTTTGTGCAACAAATATGAAGTGATCCTGGGACCTATGGGTTATAGATCCACCATATCTCTGCTGCGCACACTTCATCCATAATGTTCTGCTCCAAGGTGACAACGTTGTGAGCTCATGCAAATAAGCTCCTGTCAATACAAGACTCTGTTCTTTGACATGCTCCTTGTCAAAGACTCCTCTAATAATGTTGCAACAAATATGGAATACCTCCCAAGATGGAAGTGCTTCCCAATCAAAGACCATGGAGATAGTGCCATCTCCTCCTCCTGCAACATCATGCAAAGTGTGGGAGCAAATCTGCCCTTGCTCTCCCAAGCAAAGCAACAAGAAATTGTGTTGCTTCCCCATACCTCCATCATACCAATCATGTGATGAAGACACAATGAATGATATGAGTATCATATCAACACCATGCATCCATACTCTATGCTGCTCAATGATGCAAGTATCCATCCATCTCTTCCCCATCCTCCTACTCTTAGGAAGAGTGTTTGCCAAGTGATGGCCAAACTCTTTCAAGAGTAACCAGCGCAGCCAAGCCTCCTGCTGCCCGGTATCATAGATCTGCAAGTAGCCTCCTAGCTCCTTTCTCATCAACCCCATCCACTCAATCACTTGTGGATGCCTCCTTCTTCTCCACATCCTGGTACTCCTCCAATGAGGGTTACCATCCTCCAAAATCAAATTTCTGAATTTGCACTTCATAGGGTTTTGAAATGTAAACTTCTCAAGGATAAATGAGACCCTATCAAGAATCAAATAGGTAGTAGGCAAAAACCTCCCATCATGATGTGTATGGCTCAAGAGATGTCCAACACAAGCATGAGAGATGTTATCCATCCGAAGATGTCCCCCATCTTCTATCTGCTCTTGTGAGAAGGGAAGAAAGTCATTGCACCCCATGGTGTGTCGAAGTGCATCTCCAGTGAGATCTCTCCTTGAGACCTCCCTCTCATCCATAGTCTTTCCAAACCAATGAGGTCTTGGATCCGAAAGTAGAAGTTTCTCTTTGAGCTGAGAGGAGCTCATTGAGAAAGTGTCATCTTGAAGGGAGAAAAGATTTCTTACTCCAAGATGTCTACCATCAATCTTCAAGGCTTCAAACCCCAACCTCCAATGTGATGTACAATCCAACAATGGCTCATGAGAATGATGGTTTGATTCCTCCTCGAGTGTTTCCACATTGCACAGCGCAGTGCAACCAGGCTGCTCTAGAGTAGCAATGATATTTGACCCTTGGTCTACAAGAGTCCCGTCCTCAAAAGTGTTGGCTGCCCCAACTGTCAATGCGTGTGGCTGCTCCTCCATGAGTGTGACAACGTTATCACAAGCCTCCTCACGAGGTGATGTGATCTCTTCTTGATGAGAATCGGAAGCGCATGGTACTTCCTCTTCTTTCTCTTCAATCTTCTTGACTTCCTCTACGGTGGTTGAGTTTCCTCTGAATCCGAAAAGGGATGAGAATGAAATCTTCCTTTTCACCGTTCCAGTCTTTTTGGGCTTTGACTCACAGGGATTAGTGGGTCCCTCATGCCTGGGAAAAGGTGACCTCCCAGTGGTCTGCTGCAACTTTGAACTCTGCGTGCTAGAAAATCCACTGTTACCATTGTACCTTACTACTCCATCCAGTCTGAGCTCAACGTAATCTCCGAAAGGACAAACTGCTTTGAAGTCTTCCCCCATGGACTGCCATTCTCTGAAATAATTCTCCCAGGGTATACGACCATGTTGCCTTGGTATTTCAGGTAATAATGTAGGCATTTTTATCCTCATATTTTCCATATATAGCTAGCTCCACAGGCTGAGCCAGAACTATGCTCTGATACCACTGTAATATCCCAAAATGGAATTTTCAGCAGATCATGCCATAAAAACGAATTCCTCAGGTATGAGGGCTTCAGCTATCATATAATATCTCTTAAAATGTTCAGCAACCAAAATAAATAGCAGCAACAACCTTTAATCAGCTTTTAAGGGCAAAAAGGTGGGGAAAAGTGAGGATTTTGGCCCTAAAATGAGTGAATAAGGAAATATGCGTAAAATTACGGGTCAAGGTTCTGGAATATGTTATAATAGGTCAAGAGGGACTTCCATGTCGAATTTCAGCTCAAACAAAGGTGTTTTTCTATGTTAAACAGTTCCTCCTTCCCGACTAGTCAAGAAAAACCCTGATTTCCCAAGACTTTGAGTATGCAGAATTTTACTGAAGCAAGGGCTGCGTCTTTTCAGAAGGAATAAGATGTATAACAGTATGGATGATCAGATAATTGGATTGGGAACACGGCATATGCATTCAGCAAGGTTAAACAGCAGTTTGTATACAAAAACCCCTAAAAATAGAGGTGCCGCAAGACAAAGATTGATCCAGAAACCCTTCAGCGTTTTCTCCAGGAGGCTGAAGCTTATATTTATTATATTACAGATCTGAAACTGATAAATACATGAAAACAGAGATCTATAATGAGACAAAATGCCCAAAGGGCTCTTTATTACTTCCCCCTAGGGGATTTCAGCAATACATGAAAATGCCGGAGCAGATCTGAGTTTTACTGCAGCAGATCTGAAGAATGATTCAGAATTTCTGAAGCAAACTTCAGTATCAGATCATAAATATACTTGGATTGGTTGGCCAATCCAAGGATCACCCTCAATCAAAGATCTAACTCCAAAATGATGCCAAAACCCTTGGAACGCTGCTCCCTCAGCAATAACGCAGATCTGGGGAAAGAACTGCGCAGTATACCATAAAGAACATATAGGCCTGATGCCAAGATCTGATAATAAGTGCCAATATCTCCCAATCTGATCCTCCAAAGGAGAGAGAGGCTCTCCCTCTGAAAAACAAGAGAAGGAGGTGGTGTCGTAAAGTCACCACAGCAACACCCTACAACACAGTATTACGCCGCTGCAGCAATAACGCTGTCCTGGAGGATGATGCTAAGAAAATAACCTTGCCTGAGCAGGCACTCGAAGTCCCCCGAGGCTAAGGGTGAGATCTCCGCACGGAGACACTCGGTGCACTAAGCAGTGCAGCAGACGGGCTAAACAGCCAGCGTGCCAAAGAGAAGACAATATGTCTCACTCAATAATCAATCAACCAAATATCCAAGCATGCCTCAAATGAGGAGGCTCCTCCATCTTTTATAGTGTTGGTTTCCCTCCAAAACCAAATGTAGCCTCTCTCTCTCCTCCACATCCTCATCCTTATCCACATTCTCATCCTTATCTGCGCAGAAGCTTGGAGAAACTTCTAGAGTGTACATAGGCCCCTTCCTCCACGTGGTGTTGGGTCCCCCCTTGACTCCCACTTAAGTCACAACGTTGTGCTACTAGGTGGATGTCTTATTTCATTTAAGTGAGTTTAGACCCCTTTTACTCACTTTTTATTTATTTACAAACTATAGGTGGCAAAATAAACAAAATAGAATATTCCAATTTTCTCTCGCAAATTAGGAATATTACACAAGACCACAATTATCCTATGGAAATATATGATGGAAAGGAAGATTAATTTTATCATATTCCCGTCCTTTTATTTTTTATGTATAATTTATGATCATAATATTTTAATATTATTCCTAAAGTTACATTAGGAATATTGTGACCATTTCTTTTAGGAAGCACGTCTTGGTTCAACCAGCTCACCTTTCTCCTTTGTGGAGTCCTAGCCCCCCATACTATTTTCATCCTTTGTTCTATAGTTGTGATGTCATTTATTATTACATGTGTGATTTACATGTTACATCTGCCAAACTCACTATCCCTTTGTCACAAAAGCTCTTTATCCCAACTACATAGGAACTATGACCTTAAAGCACATCAATATTCTAGCTCACCGACCTAACACATTTATACACATAGAGGCATGTAGGCCTCAATATAACCCATCCCAAAAACCTAATTAACATGTGGCTTATCAACCTAAGCATCATATGTAGAAATACATTACAATTTGGGGGTCAAGTTGGGGTATTACATTCCCCTCCCCCTTAGTTATGCATTGTCCTTGGTGCATCTAGATACATGTATAATCTGAATTTACAATACCTACAAAAATACAATTGCACGATTTTATCTTGCATCTACAAACTTGTAAGATGACCATTGAAATTTCATGAGACTAAACCTTATCATCCGCCACATTTTTTGCAATGTAACATGTAAACCTTTGAAGGTATCAACATTTCATCGACATACTTTGCTTCACCAGTCACCTAAAGCTTGGTTGAAGATGCACAACAGGGAGAAATAAAAAAACTTATACCCTCTATTGTATATTATAAGATTTGAAAATAATGAATTTTAAAAATAAACTGGTTGTGAGTGATTGATGAGACACAAAAATGTCCCAAGGACATTCTCTGCAATGATAATATTATGTTTCAATTTTTGCAAATCACCCTCCAATGTATGTAATGTTTGTTGCTTTCCAATGATAAATACTTTCATCTTTATTGCCTAAAAAGAAACTACAATAATACATTATAAACTATAGATGCTTTCACAATTTACCAATCATAATCTTCCTTTACTTGATAAAACAAGTCTTCTTGGTATGCCAACTCTCTTTTCTAATGATTTGAGCTCCATCATGGAGACCACCATATCTTTCAAGGACTCTTGCTCCACGAGTCCCATTTTTCCAATAGCCATATGGATGAGCTTTTAAAAGAGTATTTAATGATAATAAAACAGGATCACCCATCATTATAATAACTCCTCCTTGTTATTTTGGTTTGGAGGCTAATCCGATAGCTCTTTCAAATGCATCCAAATTTTCCTTTTTGTAGCAGCTAAAATGGCTTCAAAATTAATCTTTATGGAATGACAACCATTTGACATTATAAATTAGGAAGTGACATCCTTTTGTCTCCCTTTTGTGATTGATGAGATATTTTGGAGTGATTTCCCTTGATGCACTTGGTAACCACCTTTAGTTGTACCAAACTTAATTCAATGCTTTGTATTGTTACTATTCAATACCTTCATAGCCATAGTTGTTTCTTGAAAATTAGCAACATGTGAAACCTTAGAAGAAGTTGTAAATGTTGTAGCAACAAAGGATGCAAGCTTGCTTCATAGTCAGAGCTTAGTGTAGAGTCTACTTGAGAAACTGAATGACTCCAAATGAATTTCTTGTGCTTGCATATAGTTTCTATAAAGTAATTATCACCTTTAGCATACAATCTATCCTTCTCTATGTAGATTTTTGTTTCCTAAAATATTGACTCTATTGTCTCCCTATTCTCTTGATATGACATGATAATAACAAGGAGATTGTACAAATTGCATACTTGAAATTATATTCAAGAAAGGATTTGAAATTTTAGCATCATGACTATTTTGGGCAACAATTAATGGCCCCTAAGACAATACCACCTAAAATTTAGGCAAAGGTATAGAACCACTAGAGGTAGGCAATGTCAACCTTACAAAATTCAACCTGTTAGTTTCAACATTCCCTTATAATATATGCCTCTTCCTTCACTTTTTTGGTGTCTGATCAATGCTCAACTATATTTCAATTCCCATTCCACCTTCAAACATAGTGCTAGCTAAAAAAATTGACATTTTCAAATAGGGAAGTTTTGAGAGTGTGCACCTCATAAGCACTACTAAATATTTCTCGTAATTTTTTGTTTTAGAAAAATGGCAATATTTTTCCCATAAATTTTCCCTTTGATTGGATGAAACATAACCACTCCAAGTTGTAACAATATCACCAAAATTTGTTGTCATTAAGGATTCTTCAGGAAAATATCCCTTGATAAGAGATCCATACACAATAATTTATACACATAATTGGATATGTTGTGAATCAGTAAAAAGTTGTTGAATTGAGGTTGATATTGGTACTTCTATGGTATTCAAACCGGATAAAGTCCTTGATAAAACATTACTTAATAATAGGAATTGTTCACGTCTTAATTATACATAATCTATCATGTAATCAAGCCTTCTATCATACTCTGTTTTCTTCAATCCTTAATAATTAAGGTAACATTGATCTCTAGCTTAAAGTATGGTCAAAATTTTCAAAATAATTTCATACTCAACTTATTATGAAATGAAAACTTCTTGTCACAGAAACATCTACAACATAATTATCCCATTACTGCAATTATAGCTTTTTTAGCTACATCATCCAAGTTTTCAGCAGTAATCTAGTTCATTACACTAGTTGATTTTTCAATTACAATGTAAACTAGTACTTATCTCTGAACATTGATAATTAATTTTGATTATATTATGTATTCCCTTAACATTTACAACTTCTTCATCAAAAAATTACACTTCATAAATTAAACCATTAAAAGTATAAGGAAATAAGAGATCACAGTGCAAAAGAATAAGACAAAGTTTCTCCTTGGAGAACTTGTTGATCAACGGTTGTCATTGATGTCAACCCAAGCAGCACCAGGGGCTAACCCAATATTGCATGGGATTTTTTACCTACCAAATTAATATATTATGGGTAAATAATGCTTTTGATGGTTTCTACTTGTTGAGATGTTTCCGTTGATATATGGCATGCCATGTAATTATTCACGGTTTGAGAGATATTTATGTTTGAAGTTTGTAACCCTAGTTAGTGGGCTAAAACCCCATGGGGTTGGGGCATGGGTCATTGAAAATTCATAATTAATATTTTTTATGCTCCTAAAATCCCTCCCATGTTCACTTGTTGAAGCCCCTCTCAACTTAAGCATTCATATAAATTGTGATCTTCATTTCCTCCTTATGCAAGGGATTCAGCCATCTCAAATAGGTCATCGTGGAATTTTCACTCTAAATTTGTTTCTACGAAGGTTCAGAAGCTGAAATTTTTATGAGGTGAAGCCGCAATCCTAAGGAAGCTACAGTAAAAATTTTAGATCAAGGTGTGCAATATTGTTTGAGATATGATCTGTAGAAGTCAGGGTTTTTGCAGGCTCCTGAAATTCATCTCAAAGAAGTGACCTTGGTAAAATCGTCATAACTCTCTCTCTGAGTATAGGATTGGAATTATGTAAAACGTGGAAGATAGTGCACATTATTTAATTTTCTCTCTATCAATTTTAGAGCCAAATGAAGAAACAATGACATGTGGCATTCCGTACAAGTGCGCTCTGCTGAAACAGTCCATAATTAGGGAATTGTGAGAGATTGGGCATAAATATTTCTTGAAGAATCCAAATTGGGTCAGACCTGTGGCATTGGAAATAATACTTAGAGGAATACTACAGGACTAAAAATCAGATATTGAGGATCTGAAATAACAGATATACACCAGATTCAATATCGAGCTCCTAGAAGGCAAGAAAAAGCTAGATCATGTGTTGTCAAGGGTTGCAAAGGAATAGAATTTCTACGGCAGCAAAGAAAAGCAAGGTGCAGCAGAGGGTAGAATGAAAAGAGTAGCAACCAAGGTGAATAACAGCAACAATAATTTCATCATATGAAGTCTTCAAGTGGGCAGCACTGCATACTATCATTGTAAAGGTATCATTGTACTTAGTCATTGTAAATACATTATTGTACAAATTGTACTAGTATCTATCTGCCAAGGGTTGAAGAGGCAGTGTTGGGAGGTCTAGGATCATCATTAGGTGGTTGTGTCAAAGTTGTGGTTATGGTCTAGTATATCTTCTTCTTCTACATCATTCTATATCATTGTAAAGTGGACCATTTTCCCTGGTACGAGAGTCCATTCTTCTTTTATTCTTCTATAGGGTGGTAGGGTGGTGCTAGGGTGAGTTGTAGCTCATTGGGTGTTGGGGCATCCATTTAGTTGACTATTGAAGAATCTCGGGCATTGGAGCATCCATCCAGTGGGAGCTGGAGAAGAATGCTTTTCTAGATTCTAGGAAGTTGGAGCTTTATTTTCAATTGGAGTTGAATATTAAAAAATTATTAGAAAAGCATTAGGTGGTTTTTGTCCCGGAGTGGGTTTCCACCTTAAAAAATGTGTGCATTTGTGTTCCTCTTGTTTGCTGCTATCATTGTACAAACACTGATAATAATTAAAGATTAACTAATGCTCTAATTGAAAGAAATACTGATTCACCCCCCCTCTCAGTATTTCCAACAATTGGTATCAGAGCTTGGTTCCTTCAATAGCAGTTTAACAGTTGGAAGGAGGTCATGGAGCATACCAAGAATGGTGTACCTCTATTCAATGAAAATAATTATGCACTTTGGAAAGGAAGAATGGAGGTCTATCTCTTGGCGTAAGGTTACGAAGTATGGGACACTGTTCAAAATGGATTTACATCAACCGCGGATGAACAAGGTAAGAAGAATTTGGTAAATGATGCAAAAGCAAAGAATATTATTATCGGTGGACTTATTGAATCTGCTTATCATAAGGTGTTGGGTTGTAAAACTGCCAAAAATGTATGGGACAAGCTTGAGAATATATATGCAAGTGACTCAAATGTCAAAGAAGCAAAGCTTCAAATATATAGAGCAAAATTTGAGCAACTCAGAATGAAAGAAGATTGCAACATTGCTGCATACTTCCAATACGTTGATGAAATAACCAATACTCTAGAAGGATTGGGAGAGCCAGTTGACGAGAATACTATTATACGGAAGATTCTTAGAACATTACCAGGGAGATTCAACCCAAAGGTATCGGTCTTAGAATACAGTGCAAATCTGGACAAACTCAACAAGGAAGAATTACATGGAGTTCTCATAGCATATGAAATGAGACTTGATGAATAAAAGGGTACTTAAAATCTATAAACTGTGTTCGTTGCATCTAAGCAAACCAATAAGGACAAACAACCTTCAATTGAAATGACATGCACCTGCAAGTGTGAAGAAAAGGGAGATTATGGAGAAGGTCTTTCAGATGAAGAATATGATTACTTTACAAGAAAACTAAAACCTGGTAAGGGAAAATTTAAAGGTAAACTTCCATTGATATGTTTCGGTTGTGGTGAGGTTGGGCATTTCGTAGCGAAATGTCCGAACAAAAGTGATGACAACTCAAAAGGAAAGAAAGGCCTTAAGAAATTCAACAAGCAAGGAAAAAAGAAAGGATCCAAAAGGAACTTTCTCTCTAAATAAGATAGCTCATCATCCGATGAAGAAAGTGACAGCAAAGAAGAGGCCAATGAGAAAGTATTATTTATGGCCAAGCATAATAAACAGGAAGTATCAAACAATGAAGAAGAAGGGTTGAACATAGAAGAATTTTATGAGGAGGCAATCAAGCTTATAAAAGAGCTCAATGCTGAGAAGATCCATTCCAATACTCTTGAAGAACAAGTTCAAGGTCTCAAAATTGAGGTTGAAGAACACAAATGTATTGAAGAGTCACTTCAAAAGAAGTTGGAAGAAAGAAACCAAGAAAGGGAAGCATTAGAAGCCGAAGTAGTCTCGCTGCGTAAGGAAGTGAAGAAGGGAAAAATTGTCCAAAAGTATGCCAACAGCTCAAGGGCATTGGAAGAACTCATCAACAATAAATGATCTTACAATGACAGAATTGGCCTCGGTTACAAAGAAGAAGAAGTAGGACCTTCTACAACAAAATACAATGAACCTATGAGATCTGACATACGTGAAGACTTCATTGGACATGATTCGCATGTTGGAAATATTATCATTGATGGCAATAAAGGCAGCACTGAAGCAGAAACATGCAATAAAGGCAGCACTGAAGCAGAAACATGCAATGAAGGCAGCGCTGAAATAGAGGAAGGCAATGGAGGCACAGCGAAAGCAATAGAGGCAGCAAGAAGAAAGTCAAAATGTAACAGTCATAGAAGAACAGTGAAGAACCGTTATCGGAAGACAGAGACAGAGGCAGAGCGACAGAAGCAGCAGAGGCAGAGGCAGAGGCTAAGTGACAGAGGCAGAGAGCCGTTAGAAAATTCCGAGAATCGCACACTCCAACCGGCGTTATACATATAATACATAATCCTTATTCCGGGAATCGCTTAACTCCAGCAGCAATGCAATGCATATAATACAGAACCATATTCCGGGAATCGGACACTCCAATCGGCGTTATATATTTAACATAATTCATAAACATTATTCCGGGAATCGCCTAACCCACTGGCGAACACATATATACACACATATATATATATCCATCACAATACATATAAATGCCGCACATTACATATGTTGCAAAGGTCCAAGGCATATACATAAATATATTTGAGCGGAGCATGTTATGATCAATGGAAAGGAAGTAATATAAAGTGGGACCCCTCCCCAATCGTAATCGGAGATCGCAAGGGCAGTGGAACATGTAACCAATAGGAAGTTGTGATTGCGATTGAAGTTCGGACCCGATGGGTCTATAAATCATGGTTAATATATATTTGAGTTCCAGGTCTAATCGCATCGGCACTGGTCAATCGCATAGGATAATATATGAGTTGCGATTGCGATTGGAAGTCCGGACCCGATGGAGGTATGAATTATAATTCAAACATGTTTGAAGTCCTTTCCCAATCGCATCGGCAAAATACAATGAACAGTGGCCAATTGCAACACATATTAAAAGACTTGCGATTGCGATTAAGAGCTCGGACCCGATGGGTCTATAAACGAGGTTTAACAAAGTGTTTGAAGTCCAGTTCCAATCGCATCGGAAAGAAACAAACCGTCGGAACACATATTAAAAGACTTGCGATTGCGACTAAGAGCCCAGACCCGATGGGTCTATAAATTATAATTTTTACTGGTTTGAGTTCCAAGTCCTAATCGCATCGGCAAATGTCAATGAACAATGACTAATCACAATCAGAAGAACTTAATAGCGATTCAATCACACCGGAGTATTCGAAGTTGTGATTGCGATCAATCGCAATCAGAGCAGGAGCGATCGATCGCAATCGGAGGAGACTCATTGCATCAAGAATCATGACAAGTGGGCCCGAAAGGAGTTCTTATATGTTTTAAAAGGGTTCATTAGTCACTTCGAGAGTTGATTTAAAGGCATATTAAAAGACCGTTAGTGTAATGAAAGTTGGGTTATATATATAAACCGATGGTTGTGATGATATTAAAATAAGCTGTGTGGTATGTAGACCCACGGGCCTCAGCTTAACGAGAGGGCGATTATCAATATAATACAATTGTAATATATGTATGTTCCGGCCTGCGGAACTCACCACATCAACAAGACACTTTCTGTGTGTAAAGGGCTGGAATTTGCCCAGACTTATTGCCAGCGGTTACATATTTATATAAAATAAACTGATATAAAAGACACAGTTACACGTATGCAACAGTTACACCACAGCAAAGGACAGAAGAGCAAACAGAGCTGAAAAGAGATAAAACACAGTCATAGAAAAGACAGACACAGTCAAAGAAAAGACAAATGTGCAGCGATCCAAAAGGTTGTATGAGTTGAGCTGGAGCTCTCATTGTAATTAAATGTAATATTTTAATTGATTTATATTGTTGTGATGCATTGGCAAGTCTCCGGAAGAAAAACAAATCCCACTGTAATATTAAAATAAGCACCTACAGTTACATTTTTCTGAGTGAGCTGAAAAGAGATGAGAAGGCAGAAGGCAAAGAGAGATGGCTGTCCATTTCGAATTCCCAATGGAATACAAATAGCCATGAAGCTATTTTTGTATGAAACAGGGTAATATCCAAGGGGAGAGGGTTGACGAAAAAGGAGTGAGAGAAGAAGAGAGTATGCAGCATAATTAAAGAGAGTTGAAGAGAATAAGCAAGCTGCAAGAAGAATGTGAATAAGGAAGAGCTGAGCAAAGAAGAAGAAGAAAACAGCAGATGATAATTACGGACAATATCAGGCTGATAACAGTGAAGAGAAAGTCTGAATGGGGAAAAACTGACTCAAATAAATGTAGTGTTTTTTTTGAAGAAAAGTAAGAAAGTGGGGCCTTTATATTTGTGTTTGACCATATTATGTCAGTTGTAGCTGGCTTACAGAGCCTGAGAACCTCCTGTAGGGTAGCTGTAAATGATACCGTTGAAGTGCTCACATCAAAGCTTCAAACCTGACAAAATTGTTGCATTTGTAGGCCCAAGTGAGATGAGGTAGGAGCCTCCTGTAGGTTGGTGCCTGCAGAATATAGATGGGAGTTGGAGCTTCCTTGCAAGTTGTAGCTTGCAGAATTGAGGTTGGAGCCTTTTGTAGGTTGGTGCCTACAGAAAATCAGTGGTGAGAGGGAGTTGGAGCTTGCCTTTGCATCACAACAATAATAAGATGTGGTTTTCTCCCTTTATGGGTTTCCACGTATATCTGGTGTCTATGTGCATGATGTCTATGTGTTGATATGATATATCTATTCTGCTAATACTTTCTGCTAACATATTAAGACTGTTGTTACATTATCTAATCTTCTTATTAATTGCTGCTCATAAATAAAGATTTCTCACACATTATGTTGATCATGAAATGAAGGTGTTAATAAAGTAAAATAAGTTTTAAGGAAAAGTTTTTAAAATTCCATGAATGTGTTAAACTGATTCACCCCCCCCTCTCAGTTTAACTAAGAGTTCAACAATTCAATTGGTATCAGAGCGGGTTCCTTGTATATCAGTCTAACAACTGAAAGGAGATCCTAGGCTCTCAAGATGGCAAGTCAAGAAGGAAGCTCAACCAATAAAGCCCCTTTCTTTATAGGTGCAAATTATGCCTTTTGGAAAATAAGAATGAAAGCTTATATAATGTCTTTAGGATTAGAAGCTTGGGATGCTGTGGAAATTGGATATGTCACAAAGTCAACTGATACTGAGAAAGAAGCTAAAGAAATTTTTGTAGCTAATGCAAAAGAAATGAATGCAATCTTAAATGGACTATGTGAAGCCGAGTTTATCAAAATAATGCACAGTAAGACTACCAAAGATATGTGGGACACTCTAAAGAATATCCATGAGGGAAATAAAAAGGTTAAGACTGCCAAACTTCAAGTATATAGAGCCTAGTTTGAAAATTTAAAAATGAATGATGATGAAGATGTTGGCAAATTCTTCTTAAAAGTTGCAGAAATTGTTAACAGTATGAAAGATCTTGGAGAAACAATACCAGAAGGTATAATTGTACAAAATATTCTAAGATCTCTTCCACCCAGATTCAATCCCAAGGTGTCTGCAATAGAAGAAACAGCTGATTGGGAGACCTTGACCATGAACCAACTACTAGGAAATCTTACAGCATATGAGATGAGGCTCCCATAGAAGAATCCAAGTACAAGGGAGGCAACATTCAAAACAGAAAAGAAGAAAGAAGAAAAGGAAGACATATGCTCCTGCTCTGATGAAGAAGAGGCTAAAGTTGTCAAGAAATTGGATAGAGGCTCAAGTAGATACAAAGGTAAAATTCCTTTTAAATGCTTTAACTGTGGAAGAGTTGGACATTATGCTGCTAAATGTCCTCACAAGAAAGTAAGAAATCAAGCTCAAGAATCAGAGAAAGACACATCAAGGAATTGGCAGAAAGGAAAGAAATTCAGCAGAAAATCCTTCTATGCACAGCAAGACAGCAGTGCATCTGAAGACTCAGATGAACCCTCAAGAGAAGAGGGAACCTCTGAATTTTTACTAATGGCCATAGAAGATCCTGAAGGACTCTTGCTAGAAGAAGAAGAAGAAGGGGAAGTCGATCTTGAGGGGGAGCTAAGAAGTGCTCTGGAGGAGATTGAGAGACTCAAACTAAAATGTAGAAAACAAAAAGATATTCTCCTCAAATGTGTTAAAGAAGAACAAAATTCAGAAGTCCTCATGCTGCTGAAGGTAAGGCTTGAAGAAGCCAAGAAGATAGAAGATATGTTACTTCAGCAAATCAAGGATAAAACCCAAGAACAAGAGAAGTTGGAGGAAGAAGTGGTATGTCTTAGGAAGAAACTATAAAATGCTCAAAGGACAGTGGTTATAAACTCTTCTCAAACAACAAGCTCTAGCAAGTTGAATGATATCCTGGTTGCTCAAAGATCCCCAATGATAAAAACAAGAATAGGCTATGAAGGAGAATCAAGTAAAGGCAAAGAAAAAGAAAACAAAAATATAATTCTTGTAAAAGCAAAGAAGACTGATGAAGAAGCCCAGACAATTCATACAAAAGAAGAAACATGTAATAAGGATGACAGAGATCAGAAGAAATCTCTAGTAACAAGGAATATAATGAATACTAAGATGGCAGAAAAAGAATCATATTCCCCTGAGTATATCAAATTTGGAAGTCATCAGAGGAGATTCTTCCCTCCTATGAAGAATGCCACCTGTTATGTCTGCCACAAGCCAGGACACATTGCTGCATATTGTTATGCAAGGAAGAGTAATTCAGACCTGCAAAAGATGCAAACATTGAAGAGGCTATCTCAAACAAACAAATGGAGAAAACAATCTTACATCAGGTATGCAAATAATTTCTATGGTTATTGTTATTATTGTAAGGAATTTGGCCATAAAATTATTGAATGTAGAAAGTATGGAAAAAGAATGATGTTCTACACCTCAAGGAGGTTCATGAATCAAAGAAATTTTGGTCATACTCAAAATTCTGCAAAAACTATGATCAAATGCTTTATATGCGATCAAGCTGGACATATGCCTTCCAAGTGTTCTCTAAAGGGATATAATTCATCACCTCACAAAAGATACCAAACAAAAGGGGGCCTCCAGTGGATAAAGAAGGTGAATAAATGTGACTTGGCTTTAACTTCTCAATATTTGAAGAGTCAATGGTATTTGGACAGTGGCTGCTCTAAACACATGACAGGAGATAAAAACAAGTTTTTAACTCTTGACGAAAGGAAATCGGGCAATGTCACTTTTGGAAATGACAAATCAGGAAAGATCAAGGGAAAAGGATCAGTCAACATAGACAATGGTAGAGGAAAGGCCCAAGATGTATTATATGTATATGGGCTGAAAGCAAATTTACTGAGTGTCAGTCAGATGTGTGATAAAGGCTGTGAAGTTCTCTTTAGAGCACAAGATTGTGTAGTCAGATCAAGCACAACAGGAAAAACTCTACTCAAAGGTGTTCGAACAGAGAGCAATGTGTACATAGTAAAAGAGGAGGATGAAGCCTGCCATCTTAGCAAACTTGAGGAGTCATGGTTATGGCATAGGAGATTGGGACATCTCAGCTTTGACCATATCATTAGACTGAGCAAGAAGAAATTTGTCAGAGATATGCCAGAAATAAAAAGGCCCACAAACACAATATGCAAATCTTGTCAGTTTGGAAAACAAACTCGCACATCCTTTAAATCTAAAGAAGAGTTATCAACAAGAAGACCACTACAACTTGTGCACATGGATCTGTGTGGACCTGCAAGAACTAAAACACCAAGTGGAGAGTCCTACTTTATGCTGATAATAGATGATTTCTCCAAAATGACATGGGTTGCTTTTCTCAAGAATAAATCGGAAGCTCTGGAAAAATTCAAAAAATTTAAAGCATTAGCAGAAAATCAGACAGGATGCAAGCTGAAATGCATCAGATCAGACAGAGGAGGTGAATTCACTGATTATGAATTTCCAGACCTATGCAATGAACATGGCATAAAACAACAATTTAATATTGCAGGGACACCTCAGCAGAATGGAGTAGCAGAGAGACAAAACAGATCTGTTCAACAAATTGCCAAAGCCATGATGCAAGAGAATAATATTGCTCAAACCTTCTGGGCAGAAGCAGTGCACACAGCAGTACATATCCTTAATAAAGCTCACTTAAGGCCAAGCAGTGACAAGACTCCCTATGAACTATGGCATGGAAAGCCAGCCTCAATCAAACATTTCAGAATCTTTGGAAGCAATTGTTACATAAAGAATAATGATGAAAATCTTGGCAAATTTGATGCAAGACCAGATGAAGGGATATTTCTATGATATGCCTCCAAAAGCAAAGGGTACAGCTGCTACAACAAGACCCTTCGGAAGATAGTTGAAAGTATTGATGTGAGATTTGATGAAGAACTTCCAAACAATACTAGAGATACATACTGATGCAGTACATCAGACAACAATGAAGAAGAAGACCAGAATGATGATGAAACCAGCAAGACAACAGAAGATGCAGAGCTGAGCTCAAAAACCCCCTCAAGATACACTCAGAAGAATCATCCTGAAGATCATATCATAGGAGACAAGAAAGCAGGAGTCCAGACAAGAAGGCAGCTAACAGAACAAACAGAAGAAGTATACATAGCCATGTTATCACAAATAGAGCCAAAGAAATTTGAAGAAGCCAGCAAGGACAAGTATTGGATAAAGAAATGAATGAAGAATTGGACCAAATTGAGAAGAACAATACCTGGGAACTAGTTCCTAGACCTATTGAGAAAAATATCATTGGTTCAAAATGGGTATTCAAAAACAAAATGAATGAGCAAGGACAAGTAATCAGGAATAAAGCTAGGCTGGTCTGCAAAGGATACTCACAAATAGAAGGACTTGATTATGATGAAACATTTGCCCTTGTAGCTAGAATGGAAGCTATCAGAATGTTCCTGGCATTTGCATGCTATCAAGATTTCAAGGTATATCAAATGGATGTAAAATCTGCTTTTCTTAATGGTGATCTAGAAGAAGAAGTGTACATGGAACAACCAAAAGGTTTCTCATTGACAGATAAAGAAGACTATGTATGTAAACTGAAAAAGGCCCTATATGGACTGAAACAGGCTCCTCGTGCTTGGTACTCAAGACTGGATAAATATTTGCAAAAACAAGGTTTTAAGAGAGGTGGAGTAGACAACAACCTATACATAAAAGCCCATGAAAATGAACTTTTGATTGTTGTAGTGTATGTTGATGACATTATGTTTGGAAGCAACAAAGATGATCTAGAAAAAGGGTTTGCTGATGAAATGAAAACAGAGTTTGAAATGTCTATGATCGGAGAGCTCAGTTTCTACTTGGGACTACAAATTCAGCAAAAGAACACAGGTACATTTATTTCACAAGAAAAATACATAAAATAAATGTTGAAAAAGTTCAAAATGGAGGACTGCAAACCTGTGTCAACTCCCATGACCATAGGTTGCAAGCTGTGTGCTAATGATGGGTCTGCTGACATAGATCAAAGACTTTACAGATCCATGATTGGAAGTCTATTGTATCTAACTGCATCAAGACCAGACATCATGCTAGCAGTAGGATTAGTGGCTAGATATCAAGCAGCACCTAAACAAAACCATCTTCTGGCAGTCAAAAGAATATTCAGATATCTACAAGGAACAATACAGTATGGACTTTGGTATCCTAAAAGCAAAAACTTCACTTTATTAGCATACACAGATGCAGATTGGGCCAGCTGTGTGGATGATAGGAAGAGTACAAGTGGAGGTGCATTCTATCTAGGAGAAAGTCTGGTGGCATGGCTAAGCAAGAAACAAACATCCATCTCTTTGTCTACAGCTGAAGCAGAATATATAGCAGCAGCATCATGTTGTACACAAGTCATGTGGATGAAGCAAACTCTTCAAGACATGAAGGTAAGCATTGAGGAACCTATTTCAATCAAATGTGATAATACAAGTGCTATAAGTATATCTAAAAATCATGTACTTCACTCAAAAACTAAACATATTCCAATTAAGTATCATTTCCTCCGAGAACAAGTGGCTCAGAAGATAGTAAAGCTGGAATATGTACCAACGAAAGAACAGACAGCTGATATATTTACCAAACCTCTTGCTAGAGAACCATTTCAATACTTGAGAGATAAACTAGGGGTAGTATCTGCAGATGCTACTCTCTGATATAAAGAGAAAGCACAATTTCAGGGGGAGAACAAAATGAAAATATCATTCCAGGAGGAGAACAGCCAGCAAGGAAAGCATAAAAACAGGTCCACAGGATCAAAGAGCTACAAGAAAATATTCTCAGTATTATCAGCATTCAGCATGAAAAAGCAACAAGGACCTTTCGAGTGTAAAATGAATCATCCTTGTCTGCAATCTGGCACAGATTACAAGCACTTCAGATGAAACACAGCTATAAAACATTTACAAGCTCACTATATCAGACAAAGACAAAACGTATATTCAAGTTTGATAATCCTCAAGGTGTTCGCTCAACAAGTTTTATCCATTTCAGAGAAAGGAAATGAAAAAACCAACCCTTTGCCATTGATGTCAAAGGGAGAGGAAGAACAAACAACAGGAGGAAGAGCAAGAGAAGGAAAACAGAGAAAAGTGGATTGCCATCAATGCCAAAGGGGGAGACTGTTGGAAATATTGTCATTGATGGCAATAAAGGCAGCACTGAAGCAGAAACATGCAATAAAGGCAGCACTGAAGCAGAAACATGCAATGAAGGCAGTGCTGAAACAGAGGAAGGCAATGGAGTCACAGCGAAAGCAATAGAGGCAGCAAGAAGAAAGTCAAAATGTAACAGTCATAGAAGCACAGTGAAGAACCGTTATCGGAAGACAAAGACAGAGGCAGAGCGGCAGAAGCAGCAGAGGCAGAGGCAGAGGCTAAGTGACAGAGGCAGAGAACCGTTATAAAATTCTGGGAATCGCACACTCCAACCGGCGTTATACATATAATACATAATCCTTATTCTAGGAATCGCTTAACTCCAGCAGCAATGCAATGCATATAATACAGAACCATATTCCGGGAATCGCACACTCCAATCGGCGTTATATATTTAACATAATTCATAAACATTATTCTAGGAATCGCCTAACCCGCTGGCGAACACATATATACACATATATATATATATATATATATATATATCCATCACAATACATATAAATGTCGCGCGTTACATATGTTGCAAAGGTCCAAGGCATATACATAAATATATTTGAGCGGAGCACGTTATGATCAATGGAAAGGAAGTAATATAAAGTGGGACCCCTCCCCAATCGCAATCGAAGATCGCAAGGGTAGTGGAACATGTAACCAACAGGAAGTTGCGATTGCGATTGAAGTTCGGACCCGATGGGTCTATAAATCATGGTTAATATATATTTGAGTTCCAGGTCTAATCGCATCGGCACTGGTCAATCGCATCGGAGAATATATGAGTTGCGATTGCGATTGGAAGTCCGGACCCGATGGAGGTATGAATTATAATTAAAACATGTTTTAAGTCCTTTCCCAATCGCATCGGCAAAATACAATGAACAGTGGCCAATCGAAACACATATTAAAAGACTTGCGATTGCGATTAAGAGCTCGGACCCGATGGGTCTATAAACGAGGTTTAACAAAGTGTTTGAAGTCCAGTTCCAATCGCATCGGAAAGAAACAAACCGTCGGAACACATATTAAAAGACTTGCGATTGCGACTAAGAGCCCGGACCCGATGGGTCTATAAATTATAATTTTTACTGGTTTGAGTTCCAAGTCCTAATCGCATCGGCAAATGTCAATGAACAGTGACTAATCACAGTCGGAAGAACTTAATAGTGATTCAATTGCATCGGAGTAATCGAAGTTTTGATTGCGATCAATCGCAATCGGAGCAGGAGTGATCGATCGCAATTGGAGGAGACTCATTGCATCAAGAAGCACGGCAAGTGGGCCCGAAAGGAGTTCTTATATGTTTTAAAAGGGTTCATTAGTCACTCCGAGAGTTGATTTAAAGGCATATTAAAAGACCGTTAGTGTAATGAAAGTTGGGTTATATATATATACCGATGGTTGCGATGATATTAAAATAAGCCGTGTGGTATGTAGACCCACGGGCCTCAGCTTAACGGGAGGGAGATTATCAATATAATACAATTGTAATATATGTATGTTCCGGCCTGCAGAACTCGCCACATCAACAAGACACTTGCTGTGTGTAAAGGGTTGGAATTTGGCCAGACTTATTGCCAGCGGTTACATATTTATATAAAATACACTGATATAAAAGGCACAGTTACACGTATGCAACAGTTACACCACAAAAAAGGACAGAAGAGAAAACAGAGTTGAAAAGAGATAAAACACAGTCACAGAAAAGACAGACATAGTCAAAGAAAAGACAAATGCGCAGCGATCCAAAAGGTTGTATGAGTTGAGCTGGAGCTCTCATTGTAATTAAATGTAATATTTTAATTGATTTATATTGTTGTGATGCATTGGCAAGTCTCCGGAAGAAAACAAAATCCCACTGTAATATTAAAATAAGCACCTACAGTTACATTTTTCTGAGTGAGCTAAAAAGAGATGAGAAGGCAGAAGGCAAAGAGACATGGCTTTCCATTTCGAATTCCCAGTGGAATACAAACAACCATGAAGCTATTTTTGTATAAAACGGGGTAATATCCAAGGGGAGAGGGTTGACGAAAAAGGAGTGAGAGAAGAAGAGAGTATGCAGCAGAATTAAAGAGAGTTGAAGAGAATAAGCAAGCTGCAAGAAGAATGTGAATAAGGAGGAGCTGAGCAAAGAAGAAGAAGGGGCTGAGCAGAGATGATGCAGGTCTGATATAAGATTTGATGAACAACAGAGAAGAAGGTACAGAACAGAGCTGATATCCAAGGTAAATCAGCAAGTGTTTTTCTTTTGAAAGAGTAAGGAATTTGGAGCTTCCCTATCAAGTTGTAGCTTGATAGATGTCAGTTTTAGCTGACTGAGGTAGGAGCCTCCTGTAGGTTGGTGCCTGCAGAAAATAGATGGGAGTTGGTGCTTCCACATCAAGTTGTAGCTTGATAAAATGTCGGTTGTAGCTGACTGAGGTTGGAGCCTCCTGTAGGTTGGTGCCTGCAGAAAATTGATGGGAGTTGGAGCTTCCTTGCAAGTTGTAGCTTGCAGAATTGAGGTTGGAGCCTCTTGTAGGTTGGTGCCTGCAGAAAATCAGTGGTGAGAGGGAGTTGGAGCTTGCCTTTGCATCACAACAATAATAAGATGTGGTTTTCTCCCTTTATGGGTTTCCACGTATATCTGGTGTCTATGTGCATGATGTCTATGTGTTGATATGATATATCTATTCTGCTAATACTTGCTGCTAACATATTAAGACTGTTGGTGCATTATCTAATCTTCTTATTAATTGCTGCTCATAAATAAAGATTTCTCACACAGTATGTTGATCATGAAATGAAGGTGTTAATAAAGTAAAATAAGTTGTAAAAGGAAAAAGTTTTAAAAGTCCATGAATGTGTTAAACTGATTCACCCCCCCCCCCTCTCAGTTTAACTAAGAGTTCAACATCGCAAGCACATCCTTGGAAGACGATTCCTCGATGAAGATTTTCATCTAGGTACCAACATATTTTTCATGGCTATTGTTATTCATGTGGAAAATTTGGTCATAAAGCTGTAGAATGTCACACGTACTCCTAGAACCAATACAATTCCAAGAGATTCTTCAAATATGAACCTCTGTGGCCAACAAAACATCAATAGATTTGAACATTTAAGAAATAATATGGAATGTTACAAATGTCAGAACTTTGGACACATAGCCAGAGATTGCAGACTTGAAAATCCTCCAGAAGAATCTTCGAAGCCACAGAATGAACGAACGTGGAAGAAGAAGAAGACTGATAATTGTGCTCTCGCTCTCAAGGCTGAAAAAAATAAAGATGTGTGGTATGTTGACAGCAGTTGCTCAACGCATATGACTAGAGATAGAAAGAAATTTGTATCTCTAAAAGAGAATAAGGATGGAACCATATCCTTTGGAAACGATGGATCTTCAAATGTTATAGGATCAGGTACCATCACTCTCAGAAGCAAAGATGTTATAGCCAAAAATGTTCTATTGGTCGAAAACATGAATCACAGTCTACTCAGTGTTGGACAAATGTGTGATCAAGGACACACAATTCTATTCAACTCCACAAAATGTGAAATCAGGAAAGGCAAGTATGGTAAAATTGTGGCTACAGCAAGTCGAGCTCCAAACGACATATATGTTCTGGATGAAGCAACTAAAGCATGTCTACTAGCTAAAGAAGATGAAAGTTGGTTATGGCATAAATGAATGGGTCACATAAACTTTGACAATCTTGTTAGGATAAGAAAAAAGGAAGCAGTATGACAAATGCTGAAAATCTCGAAACCTTCCAACACACTATGTGAGGCATGTCGGCATGGCAAGCAGACAAAAGTCCAATTTAAAACAAAAGAACACTTTTCATCACATCCATTGGAATTGATACATATTGATATATGTGGTCCTGTGAGAACAAAAGGCTTAGACGGAGAATTATATTTCATGTTAATGATAGACGACTATACCAGGATGACAGCCGTCAGTTTCCTAAAGAAAAAAATCTGAAGCATTTGAGTGCTTTAAGATCTACAAGGAGTTGGTTGAAAATGAAACTGATTTGAAAATAAAGTGTTTAAGATCAGATAATGGTGGAGAATTCACTTCCAATTTATTTCAGCAATATTGTGACGAAAATGGAATAAAAATGAAATTTTCAATAGCACAAACACCTCAGCAAAATGGAGTTGCTGAAAGAAAGAATAGAATTGTACAGGAAATGGGTAGAACAATGTTGAAGGACTCAAAATTGGATGAAAAATTCTGGGTTCAAGCAATTGATACGATAGTATTCATTATCAATTGAAGTCTTCGCAGAAATAATTGCAACAAGACTCCATATGAATTATGGAAAGGAAAACCAGCTAATGTAAAATATTTCAGAATATTCATAAGCAAATGTTATATCAAAAGAGAAGATCAAAATTTGGGTAAGTTTGAATCACGTGTTGATGAAGGTATCTTTGTTGGTTACTCACGCAAAAGAAAGGCCTATAAATGTTATAATCTAAGACGAAAAAAGATAGTGGAGAGCATAAATGTTACATTTGACGAAGATGGTGTTCTAGCAAGTAATGATGGGGATCTAGAATATTTGAAACTTGAGACAGAGGCTAAAAAAGACACAGATAAAATTGTAGAACAAGATGCGACTATCAATGAGGAAGAAGTAAACAATGATCATCAAGATATTCCAGAACAACAACAAGAAGCTCCTCCAAGGAGAAAAAAAGAGTGGATTCAAAAGAACCATCCATCAAATCAAATCATTGGTGACATAAATGAAGGTCGACAGCTTCGTTCATCACAACAAGCTCACGTTGATTTTCTAGCAACCTTTGAGCCTAGTAGTTTTGAGGAAGCCAACCAGAATGAACATTGGGTAACAGATATGAATGAAGAATTGGATCAAATTGAGAAGAATAACACCTGGGAATTAGTTCCATGACCAAAAGATAAAAATGTCATTGGGACTAAATGGGTGTTTAGGAACAAATTGAATGAAGATGGGAAGGTTACCAGAAACAAAGCAAGATTGGTTTGCAAAGGCTATGCACAAGTGGAAGGAATTGATTTTGACGAAACATTTGCACCAGTTGCCAGAATGGAAGCCATCCGAATGTTTCTCACCTATGCATGTTCAAGAAAAATCAAAGTCTACTAAATGGATGTTAAGTCAACATTTCTGAATGGAGAATTAGAAGAAGAAGTTTACATCGAACAACCTGAAGGTTTTCTACTATCACAAAAAGAAGACTATGTTTGCAGGTTAAAGAAGGCTCTATATGGTCTCAAGCAGGCTCCTAGAGCATGGTATGCTCATCTTGATGGATATCTACGTCAACAAGGGTTCAAGAAAGGTAATGTTGATAGCAATATTTATGTACAAATAGATAAAGATAATTTAACAATCGTTGAGGTATATGTGGATGATATAATATTTGGTAGCAATGATGATCGACTAAGTAAGAACTTTTCTACAAAGATGTAAAGTGAGTTTGAGATGTCTTTACTTGGTGAGCTGACATACTTCTTAGGGCTTCAAATATCTTAGCAAGAGAAAGGAATATTTATATGTCAAGCCAAGTACATCAAGGAAATGCTCAAGAAATTCAAAATGGAAGATTGCAAACCCGTCCTTACTCCGATGGTAACAGGTTTCAAATTGAGCATAGACGACTCATCTAAGGATGTGGATCAGAGGTTGTACAGATCTATGATTGGTAGTCTTCTATATGTAACAGCCTCTCGGCCAGATGTTATGCAAGCAGTTGGACAAGTAGCAAGATTCCAAGCAGCACCAAAAGAATCACATATTATTGTTGTCAAAAGAATTCTTCGATATCTAAAGGGCACAGAAGAATATGGCTTGTGGTATCCCAAGGGTAACAATCTCATTATTCAAGCCTTTACAGATGCAGATTGGGTAGGAAGCGTTGATGATCATAAGAGTACTAGTGGAGCAGCATTCTATCTAGGTGGTTGTCTCGTATCATGGTTGAGCAAAAAGCAAACTTCAATCTCGTTATCTACAGTGGAAGTAGAATACATTGTAGTAGCATCATGTTGTACTCAAGTCCTTTGGATGAAACAAACTTTGCAAGATCTTCAAGTACAATTCAGTGAGCCTATTCCCATATTCTGTGACAACACTAGTTCCATCAACATCTCCAAGAATCCTATCATGCATTCAAAAACAAAACACATTCCGATCAAATATCATTTTGTTAGAGAACAAGTCGCTGAAAAGAATATAAAACTTGAGTATGTTTGTACAAAAGAACGAATTGTTGATATCTTCACTAAACCTTTACCTCGTGAAGCATTTGAATATCTTCATCAAAAGCTTGGGATACTCCCAAGTTCTCATTAGATTACAGGTTTGCAGGATAGTTGTGTGTCAAGGGGAGTGGAAGTGTGTACAGGTCTGCAGGACGGTTGTGTGTCAGCAGGAGTGGAAGTGTGTGCAGGTCTGCAGAATGGTTGTGTTTCAGGGGGATTTACCCTTTGCCATTGATGTTAAAGGGGGAGAGAATGTTGTAGGAAGAGGTTTCATGATCGCAGGGGGAGTACTTGTGTTGCCATCAATGCCAAAGGGGGAGATTGTTGATCAGCAGTTGTCATTGATGTCAACCCAAGCAGCACCAGGGGATAACCCAATATTGCATGGGATTTTTGATCTACCAAATTAATATATTCTGGGTCAATAATGCCTTTGATGGTTTCTACTTGTCGAGATGTTTCCGTTGATATATGGCACGCCATGTAATTCTTCATGGTTTGAGAGATATTCATGTTTGAAGTTTGTAACCCTAGTTAGTGGGATAAAACCCCATGGGGTTGGGGCATGGGTCATTGAAAAGTCATAATTAATTTTTTTTATGCTCCTAAAATCCCTCCCACGTCCACTTTTTGAAGCCCCTCTCAACTTAAGCATTCATATAAATTGTGATCTTCATTTCCTCCTTATGCAAGGGATTCAACCATCTGAAACAGGTCATCGTGGGATTTTCGCTCTAACGTTTTTTCTAAGAAGTTTCAGAAGCTGAAATTTTTATGAGGTGAAGCTGCAATCCTAAGGAATATACAGTAAAAAATTTAGATCAAGGTGCACAATATTTTTGGAGATATGATCTATGGAAGTTAGGGTTTTTGCAGGCTCCTGAAATTCATCTCAAAGAAGTGAACTTGGTAAAATCATCATAAATCTCTCTCTGAGTATCGGATTGGAATTCCGTAAAAAGTGGTAGATAGTGCACAGTTTTTAATTTTCTCTCTCTCAACTTTAGATATAAATGAAGAAACAATGACACGTGGAATGCCGTACAAGTGCTCTCTTCTGAAACAATCCATAATTAGGGCATTGTGATAGATTGGACATAACTCTTTCTTGAAGAATCCAAATTGGGTTAGACCTATGGCATTGGAAATAAATCTCAAAGGAATACTATAGGACCAAAAATTAGATATTGAGGATCTGAAATGACAGAGATACACCAGATTCAATATTGAGCTCCTAGAAGGCAAGAAAAAGCTAGATCATGTGTTGTCAAGGGTTGCAAAGGACTAGACTTTCTACGGCAGCAAAGCAAAGCAAGGTGCAACAGAGGGTAGCATGACAAGAGCAGAAACCAAGGTGCATAACAGCAGCAAGAAGTTCATCATATGAAGTCTTCAAGTGGGCAGCACTGCATACAATCATTGTAAAGGTATCATTGTACTTAGTCATTGTAAATACATTATTGTACAAATTGTACTAGTATATATCTGCCAAGGGTTGAAGAGGAAGTGTTGGGAGGTCTAGGATCATCATTAGGTGGTTGTGTCAAATTTGTGGTTATGGTCTAGTATATATTCTTCTTCTACATCATTCTATATCATTGTAAAGTGGACCATTTTCCTTGGTACGGGAGTCCATTCTTCTTTTATTATTCTATAGAGTGGTAGGGTGGTGCTAGGGTGAGTTGTAGATCATTGGGTGTTGGGGCATCCGTTCATTTGACTACTAAAGAATCTCGGGCGTTGGAGCGTCCATCCAGTGGGAGCTGGAGAAGAATGCTTTTCTAGATTCTTGGAAGTTGAAGCTTTATTTTCAATTGGAGTTGAATATTAAAGAATTGTTAGAAAAGCATTAGGTGGTTTTTGTCCCGGAGTGGGTTTCCACCTTAAAAACTATGTGCATTTGTGTTCCTCTTGTTTTCCACTATCAAACACTGATAATAATTGAATATTAACTAATGCTCTAATTGAAAGGAATACTGATTCACCCCCCCCTCTCAGTATTTCCAACAAAACTCACTAGGGGTAAAAGCCCAACAATATTTCCTTTATAGAATCAGTCCAACAAGAGAGATACCAAAGTCAAGATGATAGAAAAATGACCAATATGGATGAAAATATCAACCCACCAAGAAACTAAGTTAACGCTCACAAAACAACAAGGTTTGAAACCACAAGAGTACAGAGAATTCAGCTTATTTTTCAACAGAGATGGATCACAAGAGATACAACCATTTTACATAGAAATAAACCAAATATTTTCACCCTTTTTCCACATATATGTATCACAAATATTCGACCCCTCTTGTATATATATGAATCACATATTTTTGACCTTCTTACACATAAATGAACCACATATATTAATCATTATTGCACATATAGAAATCATATAATTCAACTTCTTCCCAAAGACAAACTTGTCCTTGAGATGCTTCTTTAATCTCCTTTGTTCTGATGCTTGATTTTCTTTGTATGGGTAGAATATACTATCGTGTTATGCTCAGGTCGAATTTTGATAGAGAGGAGGATGAGTGACTCCAATATATATTTATCATGACATCGAATTAGTGCCATAAGGGGGGGCTGAGTCGAATTAATAATTTAAAGAATCCGACTTGGTTTCTTGCGGAGGGAAAAATACAAATTGAAAATTGAAAATTATTATTTTGAAAAGGTCATGAAGAACAGGTCTTTCATAATTTATTTGAAAAATAATATAATTTATTTTGAGCATGAAGAACATGCGTACAATAAATACATAATGACGAAAATATACATTATGAAGATCGACCATAGTTACAAAATTCAACACTCCCTCTTATTTAGGGAGGTATTCATGATTACTAATCATATTTTTCTCAAGTTGATAGATTCTATAAGGAAGGATAAAGATTAAGATAAGCATCATCGTCAATATCACCAACATCAACATCATCACGGTTCACCATCAAATAACTAAATACATAGTCTAGTTGAAACACTAGAGGCATCATCAATGGTAAACAAACTCATTCTAGAAAGAGATCAGAGTATGATGTTGGGAGGCTACAACCTCGAGGGCCATACTCCATCCAGTGTTCAATTGACACACGAATTATGCCTTATCCAAAACATTTTCCATAGTCAGGTTAGAGTACTTAACAGAAGGGTATCCTCCCTAATAAGGTCAAATTACTTGGTATGGGGAGAATTTTAGTCCACCTGACCACTCTTCCTAATTATGTATATGTTCTTGACACAAATATAACCTCCCTAATCGGTTCAAAGTACATGACATAGGAATAATTTCATTGCATGATGTTATTTAATATGCCAAAAATTTCTCCAACCAAGGTCATAATGACACAAGGATAAGTTCTCTAACCAAGGTCATAATTACATAAGGAGAATATTGGACCAAGGTTGTGAAGACACAAGTTCATACCTTGGAATATTAATATCATGGAGTTGATTTCTTAAAGACATATTTTGGCCAATGTTGTTGATTAAGTACAAAATAATAATAGTATCATAGACTTCTTTTGATGTAGTGAATTCTAAAACAAATGGGATTAAATGGTCCTTAAGGGATTCAAATAGAATCGTTTGAGCCTTGACCTCACCCTTCCTAAACTTCAATTTCCCCACAACATCATTATCATCTGGTTGAGCTACTTTACCTTGGACATGTTGCAAAAATTCATGTTCTTCTAAGACAAGATCGGTCCTCTTCTTCCATGCTTTGAAGTTTGATGCTCCTTCAAGTTTTTTTCATTCCTTGAAAAAGGGAACCATTTTCTCAGAAATATTCGACATAGAGACAAGATATTTATTCCTAGAGAGAGAGAGAGTTTGAAGAAAGACCTTCAAATTTATTTATTCACCAAAGCTCTAATATCATGTTGATTTTTCAAGTACAATGTAGATTAATACTTATTTTTGAACATGAATAATTAATTATAGTTATTATATGTCTTCTTTTGTAATTTACAACTTCTTCATCAAGAAATTAAGCTTCATAAATTCAACTACTAACAATAAGAGGAAATATTATCATGGGAAAACCCACTAGGGGTAAAAACCCATCAATAATTCCTTTATAGAATCAATCCAACAAGAGAGACATCAAATTCAAGATGATAGACAATTGAACAACATGCATGACAAGCTCAACCTCTCGCTAAGAAACTAAGTCAACCCTCACAAAACAGTAAGGTTTTAAACCAAAAGAGTACAAAGAATCTGGCTCCTTTTTCCATAGATATGTAATCACGGGATATATGAACCTTTTGCACAGAGATAAATTGTTGGCTCAGTTGGATTTGACCCAGGTTCAAATTATACTCTGCACCAAAAAAACCCTCAGACACCGGCCCTTTTGGCAACGACCTACAAGAAGATCACATTCTCACCTGAGGTGGCTATGGGTGGTCGTAGAACTAGGTTTCTACAGCCTTGAGGGACTGCACGAGGTGGATTTACTTTTCTTTTTCTGTACTGAACCAATTTTTTAACATGTATATTAATAATGTGCAGTATAGCTTAATCAATTACTCCATGGCATTCCGATAAAAATAAATACATTACAACATAAGATAATCAGTTCTTTTATATCATTACATTACAACCATTTCTTCACAGAGACATGTTGTAGCCGCTACAACAGCACCCAAAATTTTGGGTATATTTGAAATTTTGGGTCCCCCTTTGCTCACTTAGTCATTAAGGTCTTTCACCCGACCTGCAGTCAGTGACATCCCAGTGACCTATCCCCAACCCCTCATGAGCTTTCTCACCATCATGATCAGATGTTGTTGCTGCAATCACGCTATGTGTGAGAGGGATCATTCAGCATATGCTCGAATAGGAACTTTTCTGTGCATTGAGGATATACATTAGCAACCCTCTCGCCATGGGTCATTAAGCATGTTGTTTGAATTCTTCTCTTAATCTTGTTGGTCTCATATAATTTATCTAGGGGCACCATTCTCAAAGAGTAACTGTGAAATAATTGGTGTTACAATGTTTCATACAGGTCAATCCCGCGGGTGATAAACTCATCAATGTCATCACGATACCAAAAACAAGGACACAACTATGAAACATGAAATTTTTATCCACATGCCCCTGCCCAGGTGGGGATGAGACTTAAGACTACCATTGAAGACCATTGTTAAGGAAGATGACAAGGATACGCCCACGAGTGAGAAGGAGGAGCAATTTAACATTATTTTCAGCTGGAGGATGGGGTGGTGTATGTTCATTCAGATAGAATATCAAGGAAGGAATTGTTCGTGGGCGACTGATTGCAACAAAAGCATTCTTCACTAGTGTACACTAGATACTTAGAAACACTCCATTTGGAAATCTCCGTACCGGATGCCATCTTGCATAAACCAGAAGCATTTTCTATGATCGAAGCTGATGTAGGGATCCTGATGAAGTATTTTCCCGAGATGGCAGATATCTCACCTTAAAGGAATTTTTGAAGATCGTTATTAAATGTCACCAATGTTGCTGCGGTGCAATAAAGGAACATATTTCACCACTTCAAAACGTCTAGCTTGAATTATATTCCGGTGAACAAAGTGGACTCATAAGATTTCCTAAAGAATGACAATCTCATTCAAGGCGTTTAGTGCTCGAGTGCCAGTTGCGAAAGCACACATGTTGGTGTTGGCAAAGCCAATGTTATTTCAAATATCAACCATACCTTTGGGAAACAATATCTATTAACCCTGAGCTACATGGTGGACGCAAATATGTGGACCAAGGTTGCGGTTTTAAGCATTATATAATTAAACCAAAGTGTGAAAAAGATAAAAAAAAATATGGTTTCAAAGCCATATAAGATGGCGGAGCAGAACCATATAAAAACATTACAAAGGGGCTCAAATTACTACGACCCATGGTGAAACAATCGGAGCATATATATATATATATGGTAGTTGAAATTTATGTTTGAAACACGGAGCAGAACGTTATAACAAATCTATAATGGCAAGGTTATAATAACTACAGTGCAATTATGGTTAAGAGAAAAGAATAATCGTAAAAAAGATGACAATCTACAACCTATGCGTTAAACGATGCCGAGTTATGGTTTTAAACCATATCGTTGAATAATAAGAATGCAGGTTAACAAAAAGACGTGTCAGCATCGAAGACTCTCCTCGCATGCCACGAGTTTGTTAATTTCCAGATGGTGGTTACATGTAGACTGTTAAACACGTCGTGGGTGATATCACAGGTCCAACTCACGGCGGTGCCTAGCCGTATGCCACGAACGGAGGAGGTAGCGAGCTTGCCAGCCGTATGCCGGAAGAGCAGGATGAGATCCACGTTTTGGTGAGCAGTTTGGAAATATATTATAACGTTGGTTTTAATGCACAAAAACGCGGGAAGTTTTAGCCCTCAGAAACCTAGACTATAGCGAGCGCAATGGCCACAATAAGGAAATTGTGATGGACATCATACGAAACCCCGGTCACGACGCTCCCCTCTACAAGGTGACCTTTAGGCACCCATTCCCATGGCAAGCACGAAAGAGCTCTTCGTAGCTTGCATGTTCTTGGGACAGTTTGGTTGTTGGTGCAGGTGCCAATTTGACCTGCAAGCAGGCTGCCCTTGAGAGACTCGAGGGAGTCATTGTCCGCAACGTGGCGTAATGCGTTCCGCGATTGGGGTTTTGTTTACTAAGGCTTCTGGAGACTACGCCATCATCGTCAGCCATAATATCGATAACGGCACTACCAAGGTGAAGCTTCCCTCTGGAGCTGAGAAGATTATGCCAAGTGGTTGTAGAGTTGTGGTTGGTCAAGTTGCTAGAGGTGGAAGAATAGAAAACCAATGCTCATGGTTGGAAATGCATACCACAAATACAAGGTCAAACAAAACTGTTGGCCCAAGCTTCGTGGTGTGGCTATGAATCCAGTTGAGTTTCCTCATGGTGGTGGTAACCATCAACATATTGTTCATGCTAATACTGTATTACTACCCAAAGAACCGAAGACCATAGGACAAGCTGCACGTTGTACCATGATGGACAACTAATCTTAGTTCATTTCTATTTTCTATGGATTTCATTTTGGTAAGCTTATTTTTTCGTACAAAGTGCAACTATGTGACCTTTTAGAGGTCGCAGCTTCCACCGAGAAGTCGTTGTCGCAAGATGCCCGAAACTAATGAAGTGAGACTCGCTTTAGTGAGACTCAGCACCCCTGCCGAGTCGCAAGTTCGCCTCCGAGTCGCTCGAGTCGTAGATCTATGAGGAAAGACAAAGTACTTGGAGGTAGTGGTGACCGCGACCATTTCGAGAATCACAACCCACATGAAGATAAAGTCGTGCGACCCTCCAGTCACCGAGTCGCCGACCTAATAAAATAAAAGGTGCGTACTTGTGGTATTCAAACATACTAGAAACCGAGTCGCATGCCTCTGATGTACACATTAATTTTGGTAACTCCTTGAAAGCAAAGATGAGGTATGCGTTACCTTTGGTAACTTCCAGAAAACAATGTGAGACTATATTAGCAGGCCCTCAACATATGCGTTACAGTCGATAAATTACGGGAAGTAACATGATGAGACATTAATGAGTGAAGCATCCTCACATTAAATTCTATGTTTAACGGGAGCTATTCATGGAGCGTTGATGAATCACACCCATGTTTGGAGCTGAAAACTATGGCGAAAAGGGATTGACAGGTTCGAACATAAAGATGGCAATATCTGATGCCGGTTTAAGAGCTGATCATCCACGCTTCCAAAAAATCAAGGAAAAGAACGAACCGGATAAAGGAATGGATATTCCTTAGAACAAGAAGATTTTTCCGCTCTAAGCGTACTTGACACAAAGCCACAAACTCTCATAAATTCCCCAAGAGGAACTTTCATGAGTATTTTCACTGGCATAAGCGTAAACTAGTCAAGCGTTTCATTTTTATGCAAGACAAGACTACACAGGGGTCCAAATGGTTTTAGCTTTGACAAAATTATCGCATTTCATATGTTGATTCCCTAACGTGTATATATATATATATATATATATATATATATATATATATATATTGACGTAAATTACTATCTCAGGGTTATATGAGAAGATGCTAATTTACTCTCGTTGTCTCTGGCAGTAACATAAGGAAACAAAGAATGTCCTCCCAAATTAAGAGAACTCGCTAGCTCACGAGGATGCCGGGTTTCAAATCAATCTTCAAAACCCTTGCGTTTTTGCTGATGCTCAATATCTTTCTCAAAACAGAAACCACTCTCCCACTTATCATCACATGAAAATTCCCTTAGCACCGCAAATTTCACATCACTTGCGCATATAATTCGTTGTTTCCATGCTGAGAGCTAAGGCCGGCTCCTGAGATCGAGGCTCGAGCATCTCCAAAAAAGAAATGCACAAGGGGTAGGGCCAAAGGCCGACAAGTTGCCGATCCGCCAAGGTCGCGGGTCGCTGGATTGTCCGAGGTCGTTGTGTCGCGTATCGTCGAGGGTCACAAGTCGCAAGATCCAGTCAAGTCGCAAGGTCGCATCAGTGGCTCAGGTCGCAAGTCGCAAAATAGATTGGGTTGCAAGGTAGCCCAATGGTCAGGAAGACAAAAAGTCAAGGAAGCCTAAAGGACAATATTTTCTCTATAAATATTTCCTTCAGGAACTTGTAAAGGGCTTTTTGTTTGGGACTTGAGCTAAGTACATTGTATTACCAGAGGATTATACATTTGAGCAAGAATATAAGCATTTTGAAAAATCCCTTTGTGGATCCGGTGTTGTCATATTTATGAGCGCTATTGAGTATTATGTTTTCACAATGATCTTAGATTAAGGGAACTGTATCTTTAATTCGTATCACAGTTGCATAACAGTTTTCTGAGTGCGTGAATGGTGGTTGAGTTCATTTCACTTTCTTAACGAAAGTTGATGACTTTGTTTATTAGAATTTTTATTATCATTTAAAAATTTTGGGAAGTGAAGAGTGTTCTTGCCATAAGGAATTGTTTCTTTTGGTCGTACGTTTACAAGCATGACCCTAATGAAGTGTTGTTAACAAAACTTCTTCGGTACTCATGCTTTATTATTTCCTCTCTTGCTACTCATAGTGTTATATGTACATTTAATGCATCAATCATATGTCTTGTATCATTTGATTAAGTGTGTATCCATTGTTTTATAGAGTTTGTTAGACCCAAAGAAAGGATAAATCGGTATCCGGACCCACAACCCGGATGGGATCCCTATTCCAAACGGTTCAAGGTCTAATTGGGACTTTTACCAGGGAGAGATTCCCCCGCCGTTGGCCGACGATATTTTCCCGTCAATAGACTCTGGAAAGCAGAAGGAGGGCCATAAGGACAACCGAGCCCTTAGAGCCTCATAGCTTAATCTCATATCCGTAATGGCTCGTTCCTAAATCATTCGCCCGAGATGTCATTGTCGGAGTGCCTTATGAGCCTCATGTCTCATCCTCGATGAACTTATGTATCACTTGTCCCGGCTTAAAATTCGACAGAAAACAGAGTGTCCATAACCTTAAGACCTTTCATATTTTTGTGACTTTGGTGAGTGCTACGAAATTGACATCGAAGGTTTTATTTGTTTGCTTTTCTTCCTCACTCTTCGAAGTTCGTGCGTTGGCCGGTGCCGTACATTACCGAAAGCTTCCATCCATTCGTTTGAACAACTTGCCGTTGAATGAGCAAATAAGCTTTTCATTATATGATTTTTAGAACGTATTAATAAAGTTAAATGACATCGAATGGAACCTTGTGAACGTCTAGATGAATTCTCTATCGATTTGTTCATTATTGTTTTGAGTTCCCCGAAAGGGATGTTGATTGCAAATGTTTAAGTGAACAAGCCTGTGCATGTGATCCTCGTTTCCCTTGAAAACAATTTCAAGTAGCAACCTTAATCGATCCTAGTGTTCCCTATGACGACCCGCAAGTTGCCAAATACCAGACCGTGTCTCAATGTTTCCTTTTCCATCTCCCTGATTCTAGACCACATTCCGGCCTCCCAAGAGAGTATTGATATTTGTGATATTCCTTGCTCCTCCTCCCGAGTCAGCCGGGTAGTGGAGTTGTGACCTCGAAAGTTCCTGGGAAAGAAGGATATACCTCTGCAAGAGGATAAAGCCTATTATACTACCTTTGAATCTTTCACGCACCCCGTCGAATCAAGGCTTGGAAACCAGATGGGCTCCAACATCCTCCGTGTTCATGAAACCTACCTCGAGCCCACTCGATGTCTCCCCGGACACAGCCTTAAATATGATTCGCATACGAATTATGAATCACCTCATCCCTAGATGAAGTTGGATTCTCATGTGTCCCCGCGCATCATTGTTTTCCGAATGACACTTGACAGTACGTATTGAAAGCCTTGTATGGTTAATGCCCATACGCCAATCTTTTCTTTCATTCATTATTCCCCGATTTATTTCACGATTCCGTCACACCGCAGTTTCTCCGAGACATTCAAAATTTCCTTATACTGGTATTGGCGACAATCATAAGCACGCAGATGTTGTTTCACAATCACAGTCCAAAATCGATGAATATTTTAGATCTGATCTTTCTCAATCGAAATCTTGTCAGGGCAACCTTAAGATGTCCCCTTTGTTGATCCATCCCAATTGGTAACCCCCAGGGAGCCTAACATGCCAGGTACCCAACTTGATCAAATCGATGGTTAGAGTGATAACTTCTTCTCTGAAAACATATTCACTAATACTTCTGAGGATTGTCACTCATATCTCGTTGCCGACCAGATGGAGACTCCATAATTCGATAATTTTCTCTATGAAGATTCGAGTACCCATCAGGGAATCGAAGCACTCCCGCTCTTGCTGGCTGTCATTCCTAGTTCTTTAGACCCTGACAAGATCTCTCAAACAACTCCAACCAGGGTTCCTCGGATTAGGTTTCTGAAATGAAAATTCCCAAGTACCATGCTCCTCCCAGCATAACCACGTCGGATATCATTTCATCTAGGCAGATTTCTAATTCTAGTGAGGTTTCCCTTAGCACATATTATTTTCCCCCAATAGCTGGTGTGCAACAACCGATACAGCCCAATTTATTCACTGGTAAGAAAACACCGTCCATTGTCTCTAATCCTTCCAGTTGTTGCCCAGCTAGTACCAGTTGCAATCAAGCACAAGCATGTGATTTTTGAAAATCCCTCAACTCAGCCTCGAAACCTTACTTCGTAAATTCACCCCATCCCGGAAAATCTAAAGAGTCCGATACATTAGATTATCAATCCGCTGCGCAAACATTTGACCCCGAATTGATACAAATCCCACCGAAATTTTGCAACTCACCACAATCCATGATCACATCCATTCGCCCGTTGATCTCGCCAAACCATCAAAGCCGGAAAACCCCCCCGCTCGAAGGTCCGGATTTTGTTCAAAATGCGTAAGGAATTTCACCCTCCACTAAAAATGGATTCGCATCCTAATATCCTTGACAGACTCAGAACAACTCCGAACCAGGGTTTTCAAAATTAGGTTTCTTTCTCTCATATTCGCAAGTATCTATAATTCAATTCGGCACATGCTTTTGTTTCCACCCCCGTAAAATGGATCATCCTCACCGCCATAATGAGGATGTCAGTTTGTTCGAATTCAATTCTATCCGTGAAGGTGTCCGCAAATAGGAATGGCTTACCCATCACCGATCAGACCAGATTGTGTATCAAGGATTTGTGTCATTTATAAATAGTTTAAGCTTTGAGAATATATTGTTGTGCACTCAGATAAGAGTGAAATTTAGCTTGCACAATCCACTTTGGCACGTTCTCTGGTAAGTAGCCATGACCTTCTCGCTATTGCACACGCTCTATAGGTAAGTCTTGTTGTTGGTACACGATTTTGTATGTTGGCTCTGATTGCGAACATTGTCGTTTCTTGCAGTGTTAGAACCAATGCAATGTGGTTGCACTTCGGGAGCCGATTTCACATAACCCGACTGCATCATTGGTTAAGCTAGGGTTTTAGGTGTAGGCTAGCTAGGACTTGTTAATAAAAATTTGTTAGTTCAAATTTTTTGATTAGGTTTACTTGCAAAATTTTTACTTTATAATTTAAAAGTGTGTTTTCTATTTTTGTTTACGAGTAATATCTTAGGCATCATCATGTTACAATTATTTTCCATTCATTTCCTTTCAAATAATGTCACGATAAATAATCATTGCTTGTATTGCGCTCTTTTTCCACCTACAACTAGTTGATCGTTCTCGCACATGGCGTTGCATTGCATCTTGAGCCTTGCTTATTACATTGCGTCGTACACTCTCTTCCTCACATCATTTCTATCATATCGCCTGCCACTGCACGAGCCCTCATTGAAACCCTACCACCTTGTGGTCTTGTTTTTCCTCGATTGCTGAAATAATAATCCCATTTTTTGCGAGAGGTTGTGGTGGCTATCTCAAGAAGTGGCTTCCTTGTAGGATAAATCATCGAAGTCACATTCTCAACAAGATGCCTATGAGTCTAAATTTATTAGCCAGGAGATGCACAAGCGCTTATTTTTGGGAAACCTAGTGAGTTTGAATGGTTCAATAACCGTAGCTCAAGCCTCAGGCCCAACATAGTCTCGGGACATATTAATAATCTATTTTGCATGCTTCGCCTATTGTGTGTATGATGTAAAGGTTTGGCACAAGGGCAAACCCAAATTAGGATATCTTTCGCCTTCGTAAAACAAGAAACAACCTCTCGCTCGTAAAATAATTCGGGATCCCTCATCTTCCCATGAATAATAAGTGCTGCTGGCAGTATGAAAATAAGTGCTACAAGCACATGAAATAAATAAGGTAAAGGATTGAGAAAGGCTTCGCACAGAGAGGTAATGCAACGACTCCAATTTGCATCGACCAAAGCTCGCCGGGTAGCGGAGCAACGTTTGTGATTTCTTGAAGTGACTCGTCGGGGTACCGTCCCGTGCCCTCGTTGCGCGGAGCAACACCGGAAACTTGCTTTAAAATCTTGAAAATAATAAACCCGCTGCTCTCTATTCACATCATCAACAACCTACCGACATCGTGAGCTCTCGCTTTGTTGTTCTCATCGACAAGACCTAGCCGAGGCACAAGGGATCAAAATACTCCCGGGGCCAAAAAGGAAAGGAACAAATCACCACATTCTCATCACTATTCGGCTTCCACATCACCATGAAGACGTGGGAGAGTGACTTACCAGGCGGCCACAGTTGCTGTGTACCTCCAAAATATTGGGGATTAAATTTTACCCTCGCCACACAAAGGCAGATGATCAACTGAGTCAGACACTCACACTGATCCTCAAAAACTTCGATGAGATTTTCACTGATCAGAGAAGACAGGCTGTAACGTTTGTGGGAGACACCACAGCGATGAGAAATGCACGAGATGGCAGTTGCGCCATGGTATCACATACGCGCTAATTCTTCCTGAAGTCATTATCCTGTGAGAATTTATCAGAAAATCAGGAACCTGACTGTCATCATTAGTCAATTATTGCTGCACATCAAACGTTTCTAATTGTGACTTAATGGACTAAAAGAGGGCCCTCTGTGTGATAACCATAGCCATCATATTCAGGTATTAAATGTGAGCGTATGTATTTGGCATTTTAATTTTAAATATATAGATAACCTTTATCAAAATAACCGATATACATAGATAAATCAATAAATGTTCCACCAATCACAATGTGAATATGACGTATCAAACAGGTCATCTGGAATACTTTAGTGTGAATTTAAAAATGACGAATTTAGATACCAAGTTGAGAAAGACAAGACTACTAATCAATATATAGCATGTTAAATAAAATATATGTCATTAATCATACAAGTATATCCAAAATTAATTAATACAGAAACAAATATCACCAAGGAGGTGCAATATCCTTCAATCGTGGAAACGAGCCACCGGACGAGAACAAGATGTTCCACGCCAACTCATCAACGTCATCAATCAAACATGGAATCTTGTCATTGGCACCGATGTTGCTTCAGTCTAGGTGTTGATTCAACAACTCTCATTCAACAATATCCACACCAACTACCAAGAAAGTTTTATGGAGATAACCGCGCCGCCCAGAGAGGAGGTAAACCAGGATCCCACTTCAATACAATAGAATCCACGTGCAAAATCATACACCTAACAGCTGAAATACGTTCAGAATCTTTGTTACGGTTCAAGGAAGAAAAAGCATCAAGCTGGCAAGATCAGACGGAAAATCATGTAAGACTAAATCATCTTACCATCATAGTAGAAATATAATTACATAAAACTGTACATGCAAACACATATAGCATATATGACTACTATGTCAAGAATCCATCAAATAACCTTTCAATAATTCTTAAAAAGCAACCACAAGAGAAAGTCCCAAACCCATGTAACTACAATGTCATAGCATCAATAATAATTTTCTCTTCAAAGCTACCATTTACAGTGTTTGTGGTCCATGAATAAATGAATGAGGGAGAAACTGTATGTATACCACAGTCTTTGCTGCTGTGGGCTGAAGACTAAACACTTGTTTGCAAAATAAAAGCAAGACCCAGCAAACATTAAAAAACGTTAAAATGAAATATAATGACTTTATAATACTTCAAGAAAAAAATATTTAATGTTACTAGAAAAGCATTTGGAGTCAAAAACACAAAATACTATAATATGCCCAGGCAAACTCACTGTTGGATGTACAGCCTCCTCCAGCTGCTGGAAACAGGCCTATAAGGGTCACAAATCTCTCCGTGTCTACTTTCCGTCGCAAGTGGAATCACCTCAATCTGATCTCCGAAAGTCCCTCAAAACTGTACTCCGTGCGTAAAACGTAAAATAAAGATACCGCTCGATATGGCGGGCGTAACGTGCAAAATGAGGCTGCTTTTCGCCAATTTGAGGGGGCGAATGATCTTCAAATGCCCCGAAAATCGCCGGGAGAGCTGCTCATGGAATTATGTAGAGGATCCATCGCATCATCCTCCCCCCCTCCCTTGACGACTCACCAAACTGAAATGGCGAATTTATGAGTTTTTGGCCAAAAACCCAAAAAATGCCAAAAAACAAAAAGTTTCCGAAACAGCCCAAAATCGCATGCAATGCACCCCCAAGGGTCCATAGAAACATGCTCCGAAGCTGAAGCCAAAATATCAAGGGCTGATATGCTTTTTGCTTTCTTCCGTGCTAGGCGCCTATCCTTCAATTTCTTCAATTTCTCTTGTGCTACCTTTAATTTTCGCTCGTTAACCGAATATCGAAAGTAAGAAAGAGTCCTCTTTCTCTCGTAGCTCAAGATCCCCGTTCGCCATCTCAAGCTTTGTTTCCAAATGTTGGTTAGCCCTCTCAAGCCATGCTTCTTTTTTTCCCTCACACTTCCTGCTCAAGAGGGCAAGGAGAGGAAAGGCTTCGAAAATGAGCTTGTTCTTCGCTCTGCTTCTCCATGTTCTTCTAAGCCCGATGGTCCTAGCCTCCTTCGCCTAGGCTGGTCTTCCTCCTCTTCATCATCAAACTCGCCAATGAGCTCTTCGATTCTTTACTTCGTGTTTTTTCTCTCCGCCTCTTTCTTATACTTGATTGCTCTTGCTTCATGGATAGCCGTATGAAACTTCATTTGTTTGTTTTCAACCTCCAAGAAATGGTTGAAATTTCGCCCTTTGAAGATCTTCGTAACACCTCAATTTGCCCTTCTTTGTGAATGAGGAGGTTTTCGGATGCGGGCTCGTTATCACCGTCATCGCTTGGATAGGGATGACAACATTTACCCCCTCCATGCTTGGCAATTTCTCTTCAACTATGCTTTTGCCTTTTGAATGCCAATCTAGCGCTTTTTCTCCTTGGCAAGCTAGAAGTTGTCTTTTTGGGCAATTTCCTCTTTCTAGGAACATTTTTGGTCAACAAGCCAAGGAGGCGTTTTCGGGCCTTGCCGTCCTTCCTCAACATCCTCGTCCGCCAGGGTTCAAAAGGCGCTTCAACTGCTTGCCCAACTTTCTCGCTCCTCAACTACCGTCCGCCGTTCCTCTTCCTCGTACTTGCTTCGTTCATCAACCCGTAGCCGCCGCCGATCTTCAAACTCGGCCGCCGCTGTTCACTAATCTCCAACCGCCGCCGTCCCTCAAAATCAGTCGCCGTCGCTCACCGCCTTCTTTTTCTCCCCCGTGGTCTGGCGCCCTCTCCTTCTCCCTCGTTCTCACTTGGTCGCCCAAAGGGTCATCTTGAGTTTTTTAGGGTAGGCCTACTAGACAAAGGCACCGGGGCGATGGACAAAGCCGAGAGAGACACATGAACAAGAGGGATAAAGGGGAATTCATGGCTAATGAAGGAATCCCATGAAACCCTTTCTTCTCCACGTGTGTAAAGATAATTCGATCAAGGAATGATGAAAGAGAGAAGGGATTTGCCGAGGTGGAGCTCTTCTTTTGGACAAGAATCGGCCATTTTCTATGCTTTTGGAATAAAAAGTATGGAAGGTTTAGCCGTCGTTCGGTAAAATGCATCAACAAGCGCACATGATAGGCATAAATTTGGTTAAACCTCCCTTCATGAAATATCTCATTATGGCTTTCATCGCCGGAGCATAAATCGTCATGAAGATAGGAGAAGGGGAAAATAGTGCTGATGTTTCTACAACAAAGCTGGATGAAAAATGCTTCATAATCTCCGTATCAAAGAGCTTGTTGTCTGTCTTCACCATGATGATCTTGTCTCTGACACTTTGTGATTTTCAGCCATTCACCAACTGTGCTGCTGTCCTTGAACTCAAAGCGCACAAATGTGTAAGTGGCGGTAGAAACTCTTGACTTCTTCTATCCTCTCAAGTGTAAATCAAGACAAATTTTCTACTTCTGTGAAATTTACACCGAAGCAGTGAGCATTGATTTCTTCTATGGAGATAGGCTCATATATCTTATGTGGACCGCTCTTGTGATCTCGCTTTGGAGGCATTCTGACTTTGACCAAACTTTGGAAGAGGCAACCGCCTTTCACCGTATGAAAAATGTTCTCATGGATTGAAACTCAGTTACTGTGACTGACAACATTTAGACAATGTGGTTTTGATGAAATGCAACAATTTTTGTTTTAAATAAACCACCTCTCGCACTCATTAAAAACAACCTTCAACTCGGATGCACTTCAAATAAGGCAAACTTTTTTAATATGGTACCAGGTAAAGATGAGGCAAACTCCTTTGTCAATTTCCCTAGTACGCTCTTTGAAAAAACTACTCCCGGTGAGCTCACAAGAGGTCAATCAATCATAGCTACATCTCTCCGTCTTCAATATAAATCAGAATCATCAACCACCCGTCCTTTAGAAGTAACCTATTCACTCGTAAAACGTCCTCAAGAACAAATCTTCAACATGATACAATATGGTTTCGGAAAAGGCAGCACTCCAAGTTAGATGTGAACAATGCACAAGGGTTTAGGAAACACACTCGCTCGTGAGTTTAAGAGAGATCCACCAACACATCTATACCCTCGCCCTCCAATGTTTAAAGTTTCAACCATCAACTCGCCCTTTAGAAAGTGGCTCCGCACCTTTGGAAAAACTCGTTCAACAATCTTCGTAATGATACAATATAGTGCAAGGAAAAAGGCATCAGGTTCAAAGGTCAATACTACACCGGCATCTTCCGTCTCAATGCTGTGCCGCAATCACCAACAACTCGCCTTTTAGAAAGTGGCTCGCACTTTGGAAACTTTGCTAACAAACTTACAAAAAGAGGAAAATACGTTGAAATAGCGCATTGGGTTAGGAAGGGGCTTGTTGTGATACAAGTGCTTTATTAACCCCGTCCTTCGAAATGACCTTCCTCTTGCAAAGATACAAACAACAAATTTCCTTCAAAATGACACCATATACAAAGAAAGGTAGAACTAGGTTAGGTGACATATCGCTGCCCATGCTTTAGGAAACACACCCTTTGCTTGTGAGTTCAAGAGATCTATCAATACATCTATACCGCTCAATGTTTAAAGTTCAACCATCAACAACCTCTCACTAAAACCATCAATGGTCATTCATGAACGTAGCTCTCCGGTGATATTATGAGAACCTTGCTTGATTTATACTCTTGCTTGACCCAGACTCCTCTTTCCTATTAAAATTTACTCGTTCTTCCGTGTATGTTATTTCACTTTAAACAAAATCATGCTCATTTTTAGCGTTACCCCTACATAGATATACAAATAAAATCAAGTTTCGCAGCCAAAAGTACTGTGGTTTTAAAACTCAAAGCTTCAGCAGAGTTACAAGGGTTTCTCTTAAAATGGCTTGTGTCTTTTCAACAATGCATAGTTTCAAATCATTGCCACAGAATTTAACTTCGGTTTTCGAGACTTTCGAGGTAGGAGTAGAAATACTCTTTGAATTTTGGGGATAAATCCTTTGGAAGATGAAAGAAGACCAACCTCCAAACTCATGCTAAAGACTTTGAAGAAAACACGTGCCGCGAAAAGCCCAGTCGGGTCGGCCGGTTTGGTGGCTCCGGCGGCCTTGTACTGTGCGCGCGTCGCGCCAACGTACGTGCACGTCGCGCCGACAAAGGGCCCCCGTGTAAATTTCCGCCCTGTGCACGTCACGCACAAACCCGTGCACGCGTGCGTCTTAAATGGTGCGTAAAAACTTCAATTTGCTTGAAAAACGTTTTGATACTGGGGGCCGCGGAATTTGTTTTAATTCTGGAAATGACTTTCTTAGCTCTCCTATTCCACCTTTTTACCACCTTCAACGACCGTTTTCATTGTTTATTTGAAATCATAAATAAAGAACCCACGCTATCCTTTTCGATCATAAAGGTCTTCCTTTCAAATAGTGGCATTTCCTTGTTTTGAGAGTTAATGTCTTTATTTTCTTTCTTGATTTCTTTATCACCGTGTATTTAAACTTTGTCGGCTCTATTTGGTCTTGATGATATCTCTCCGCTTTCTAAATGATACAAACTCGTGTTTGTTATCAAGCTATTTTAACAAGTGATGTAGCTCATCAAATTTGCTTTGCCCATTCATGAAGTTATATACCTATTCTTGTAAGAGAGACATTTCAAAACCTCAACTCGTCTCCTCGTTTTGACACTTTAGGTGAAATGTTAATAAAAGACAAGTCATTCAAAATCCGTCAAAGGCATTTGAAATGTTTTATCACTTAACAGATAGACGCTCGTTCCCTTCCAACTAGTTTAACAATCTCTGCCTAGGTGGTTGTACTGACCGTAAGTGCCATGTATTGGTTGTTTCCTCTTATAACATAATTCTCTCGCTTTCTTGAAAAGCGCCTTCCGGACTTTGGGCATGTGACCGTGTATTGTTTTTTGATCCCTTCCCTTAAGGAAACCGCCTTTTGACATCACTCGGCATATATAATCATAATGTTCCTTACCCATCATGATGTGTATTTTGAGAGATATTTTACTATGGGCAATGCATTTTGAAGCATAACCACCACTTTTACCTATGTAAAAGACCTCTTTGCTCTCTCCCTTGCATCTTCCCACCGCATCTTCACTAATCAACCACAATCCAAGGCTTTGGCCATCTCATTTTACATATGGAGGAGGCTCTTCATCGTGTAAGGCATCCTCGGCTTTGATAACTATGTTCGACACAGCCTTTCCAATGTGGTGGTAAGTAAAACACTTAAAACACCAATCTTAGCATCTTTACTTGCAAGCATTACCGTGTTTCGAAGAAACCCCAATCAGTTGTGCTGACATTGTCTCCCCACCGTTCTAAGGGTGACCGAGATATTTATCATTTGGCTTGGTCATCTTAACTGTTACTTGACAAAAAAATCTTTGTGACCTAAGGTCAATATGAAAACCAAGGACTTTCCTTCACCCGTGTAATGGCATTGGTTAACAAGATCTATTCCATTTGGATCTTGACAAAACAGTTTTATGATTCCATATTAACATGATGTGCCTTTCTAAAGTTCAACAATTTATATGATCTAAAGCTTCAAGGACCTTCTTTATCAAACCGTAATTTTTCCTAGCATATTCCAAACTCGTTCCCCGTTATTATTACTCAAATTCATAAAACCTGGAGATATTGTTTCACTCGTTCAATACAAAGCAAACCCGGACCTTTGCAATCTTTCCAAGTCAATATTCGTCGCCTCTCGCTTCGTGGATGAAGGGAGGCGCCCTAACCCCCGCTTGTAAAATGAAGGAGGTTCGGGCCTCGACAATTTACCTACTATCGAGACACAACTTTTCATCGTGATTTTCATGTCAAAAGATTTAAAGTTCAGATGAGTAGTCAGTTTTGCGTACATATCTCTTGTGCTCAAGTTACATTTAGAAGTGTACTGCTCCTCTCCAACTCCGTAAACTCAAACATTTACTCCATGAGATGAAATATATTTCGCTTGTAGAACCATAGAACCATAGAACACTGTGGAAAACCCAATAGTCACTTGAGATTGATTTTATGGCAAAGGTCGAGATCTAGGGATGAGTGGCGCGACTTAAGGTCGTTTGTCAATTTCATTTGCAAAGTAAGGGATCACCATGGTAGGTCTCAAGGTGATGGAGGTTTTTTTTTGGCTTTTTGATGATTGCCAAAGGTGAAATGTCTTAAAGCGCCACTTCCTAACATAGGGGAGACTTTTTGTGTACCGTATGTGGATTTGCCTTTAAAGCCGATGGGCAGACCAATAAGGTCAAGCTAGATAGGATTGTGATATGAGGTTTTGATATTCGAGAAGGCGAACCGAAAAGGTAGAAAGCAGGAAAAGTTTTAGGAGGGTTTTCTGGATGACATATTGACATAAGGAAATCAGTTTCTAGAAAACTCACCAGATATAGTCATCACTAACATGTAAAAAATACCGATGGCTAACAAGTGGCTCCATTTGGGGAGGGCAAACCGTCGTATGTCCAATTCATATTTCGCTTATGAAGACCAAGGCTCATCCATTGGCGCAAAATTTACCCTTCTTTTGATGTTATGCTTCGAGAAATTACAGTTGCTAACATCAATGATACTTCTACCTACCCCACTATCTTTCCTAACATTTTTCTTCGTTTGCTTATTTGAACTAGCAAATTTCTTTTCGACAGTCGTGTTATTTTTTCTTTTCGCAAATGAAACTATCTATTTCTACTCTTATATCTCACGGAAATGTATTTAAGTCGACAGAACTACCATTTCTCTACCTAAAACTAGATCGACCGTCAAGATTAGCGCTTGACAAAGATTTCATTCTCTAATCTATAACATGAAATTTAAAAATGATCAAATCGTGATTAGGTACCGATTTATTACTATGCATAAAAGACAAGTCGCACACAAATGTTATTTCCGCAATAAAAGGAAACTAGACAAGCTACGCAGATGTGTGTTTTTCTATCCCTCGCTTTCCTTTTGGTCTCGTTTTAGGCATGTGGAACCGTAATCTCTTCCTAATCTAAGCTCTGATAAGTCAATCTTACACAATGTTGACTATCTTGGCACTCACTAACTTATCACAAATAAATTTAAACATGCTCGCCTACATTAGGCTAGATAGCTAAACAAGACATTGGAGCACTAGTAGCAAGATTTAGACTTGCTCGCTTTCCGAAAGACTATTTTTTGGAACATGGGGCCTTTGTTCTATCTTCACTTGCCCTCTTTCTCTCGCTTTTTGGTCGTTTTTGACTTTCCTATCTTTTACCGTTTTCACTTTTCTATTTTTTTCAATATTTTAAACAATGGTATGTACAATGACCGAAAGTGTTTCAAACTCAAAAATGGATTTTCTTGACGAAATGTGTTTTAATGTCCCGCCATTCACAGACCCCCAAAATTTCAAATTCCATCAAAGTTCTTGTAAGAAGAAAGCATTGTTTCCACTAACTCGAGCCGATGATGTAAGGCCCTTTCCATAAATTTTCAAACTTGCCATGTTTACCTTTATCTTCTCTTCTAGAATCCCATTTTAAAACTTTATCTCCAATCTGAAAATCATTTTCCTTAGTTCTTCTCGTCAAAAATCTGTTTTATTTTGTCTTGTGCTAACCGAGCCCTTTGGTAAACTTCTTCTCCGGTTTGTTCTAAATGGATAGTCCGATTTACTCTCCTTTGCATGTCATTTTCTTTCTATTTGGACTTCTTTGTAATAGTTTCATTACCGGAACTCCTAGAGAGGTTGGGAAAATGGCATCAACACCATAAACTAGCCGTAAGGGGGACATACCTATGGACTTCTTGGTAGTTAATCTATCAGCCCATAAAGCGTGTACTAGTTTCCCATGCCATGCTTTTTGATTTTGTTCCAGAAGTTTTTTGATAATGTTGACTAGGCTTTTTGTTAGAAGACTCGGCTAAGTCATTACCTTCTGGAGGTAATAGGCTGTGGAATGCCCTAATGAAATATGATACTTGTGACAAGTCTATCATTTTCTTGGAAGAGAAGGCAATGGCGTTATCCGTAATGATTTTCCCGGGATGTACTCGAATCTCGGATAGGATATTGGTTTCTAGGAACGTGATGAGATCGAATCGCGTGGCGTTCCAAGATGGTATGGCTTCTTATCCATTTGTAAAGTAATCAAGGGTCGTGAGGATCCATTTATGTTGAGCGGAGGAGGAGGGTGAATTTCCCATTGAAGTCTAGACCCCATTGTTGGAAGGGTCCTTCAACTATGATGGGATGTAAGGGCAAAGGTAGAAGCTTTTTCTTGCCATCAAAATTTGACATTTATGGTGTCATGACTACTTTTGTATATCAGTGGGAACAAGGTGGGCCAATAATAAACTGCCTCTAAGGATTTTGTTTGCAGTAGCTTCGCAGAGATGACCTCCACATTCCCCCTCATGCATTTCCAGACACTTTCTTCAGCTTCTGACCAAGCAAACATTAAGCAAAGATACCAAGAGGGATTTTTCCAATACGTAGAACTATCACAGTAATGGTAAACTTTAAAGATTTTTGTTTGAGGAATATTGCTTTTGTTTTTGATAGGTTCTGAGGAGCATTCATATAAGTTAATACATAGAGAATGTCTCAGATACCAAGGTGAATCCAAAAATGCTCGATCGATAGGGGGAAGTGTGCACTCTCTTTGTTTCTTCTAAGGCATCGACAAAATTTATATCTAAAGCTTGGAAGAGGTTATTTTGGCCATTAATCACAGTCCTTGTCCTTTAACTAGTTTAGTAGGCTCCATTTCTAAATCATACTCTAGATGATAGCAATCCACTTTCCCCTTTTACCATCGGGATCTTGGTTGAGAAATGTCCTCGAATGCATGCGTATTAGGGACTAAAGCCAGCATTATGAGAATGTAAGATGTAAACTCAAATCTTTTAGTGCCTTTACCAATGCGAATGCCCGTTTCTCCACATATTTCAAGGGAGAATCTCTTAGGACTTTCTAAAAAAAGCAATGGGTTGCTCTGCTCAAAATGATTTCACAACACCGCAAATTATCGTATGTTCCCGAGGCAAATGAAAAAATGTAAAAATCTTTGGTAAATGGCTTATTAGTCAGTGTTTCGCTTACAGTCTTTAATTAGTTCAAAATATTTTTTTATTTCTAAAGTCCATTTAACTTCACCTCTTTTCTTAACATATTTGTGATCCTTTCGTGGAGCTCAAGAAGTTTGGGATGAATCTTCTCAAGAAATTTATCTCTACGATAAAGGACTCGTAACTCCTTAATGTTTCGGGTGACTATCCGTAAAATACCTTCGATTCTCTCGGGGGTCTAATTCCTTCTTCCGAAATAATGTGACCTATGTTTTCCTCTTCTAGACCAAAAGCATTTTCTTTGGGTTTAGGACAACCATACTTCCTGCATTTGTTGAAGACCTTTCTTAAGTGTGCTAGGTGTCTTCTTATCCGATTTAGAATATACCGTTATATCGTCGAGATATATGACTATGAAAACACCACGTCTTCCGAGAAAGTTATGTCCATGGCTCTTTGAAGAATAAGAAAGCAAAGATTCATTATCCCAAAGGCATTTTAACGTACATATAAAAATTGTGGGTAGAACGTCGTTTTATGCTTCTGATTCTAGAGAGAAACTAACACGGCTATAACTAAAACCATCAAGCAATGAGATTCTTTTAGTACTTACTACCTTCCTCGAAGTATGTGGTCCATTTTGCGCAGGGTAGTTATCTTTCGTACATGCTCCTCATTCAAGTTTCGGAAATCTATGCAGTAGTCCGGGATTACCAGTTTTTTCCTCTAATCGTATACTAAATTTGAGACCCACTCGAATACCTGAGAGATACGTCATTATCCCCAAGATCATACATCTTTTTAATTTCCTTTTCAACCAATGGGAGCATTACCGGGTTTATCCTTCTTAACTTCGTTTAAAAGGTTTTTGGTTTTCTTTATAATTCTTATGTTGGATGATGCTGGTATCATATGATTTCAAATCTTGTACCCCCCATGCAAACATATCTACACCTTTCTAATAGATTTATGTACCTATGTTTTATGTTAGTGGGAGGGTTTTGGATAGTTTAATGTTTTTTGGCTCTTCTGGGCTTCCTATGTTGTATTCTCATGTCATCTTCTCTCGTAGATTCCATTTTGGGCTTTTTGGCCACATCATTAAAGTCAAACAATTCTTCTAAAGGTGCGACCTTCCGGGTATGGTGTCATTTTCACAATGTAAGACTTCGAGTTCTCTTGGTCAAGGTCTTCTTCTATCTCCTCACTTGCTGATGGCTCACTGTGTTTAGATTTTTCCACAAAGGTAGATTTGATTCTTGGTCCCGACTCTCAGGGTCGGGTTTCCTTTCTTCATCTCCGAGTCCGTTTTGGTTATTTCAAACTCATTCCCAGATTGCGAAATCATCAATTCGATCATCATCTTGGAATATTTGCCAATGGTCAAGATTATCCGGTACAAAGAGGGCGGTGTTTCACTTGAATGTCATATTTCTCACTCATACATGGTATTTATTATTGCTTGCAAAGAAAGGCGAGCTCATTTGCCGAGATCGTTTTGAATCCCGGGGGATATAGGTGAGTCTATATTTTTCAAAAGTTTTAAGGATATCCAAAGCCGCATTCTATATTCTCTCGCTCCTTGATTCTTTGCCGAATATTCACCTTGATTTGTTCGATTGCTAAAGCTCGCAGTCTCCTTGGGTCGATATTCTATTGGCGCCAAGTCTCTAAGCATGTGTAGACCAATGAGAAGGGCTTCATATTCCGACACGTTATTTCCGTACATTGGAATTCTAATCTAAAAGAATGACCTTCTTTTAGTATTGTGTATCCGTATGCCGCCTCCCCGAACCTCGTCTTGCCACAAGAACCATCAAAGCTTATACTCCAAAGAGTTTTTTCATATGATAATAAGTCGTTTCTCATGTTTCTTGGGACTTTGGTCATCAATAATCAAGAATGGTTTGGACATGTCTTCATTTTCTTTTATTTGCTTGTTTATATCATCTTCATTGTATAATATAAAAGAATCTAAATTGGAATGAATGGAATAGATGGGGGTATTGTTTGGCTTTATCTCTATTGCTAACCATGTATTTCATGCGAGCTTCTTGATAACCTCCTAGTTTGGTTGAAAACCTGGATAGTAGCGAATGACATATCTATTTGAGGCTACCTTGTATTTTGGCAAAATTTCATGTTTTGACAATACATCCCATACTTGGGTGTGATGTCGGCCACTACTACATCCATAACTAAGTTTTGGCTGGTAGTTGTGTTAGGGCAAAATCTAGATTTTTTATCGACCTAAACATTTTACCCGACTTGAGTCGAAAGAATACAAGTTTTTGTAAGGTTGAGTCACTTCTAGTCCTAGGTTTTCCATGACTGCTTTAGAAGCAGGTTGCGGGAAGTACCCGTAATCCAACATGGCATTATGTAATATTTTGTCCCGTATATTTAAGCTCAAATAGAAAGGAGAAATAGTTCCTTCTTGATATTCACCTTCTACTTTAGGGCCAAATAAAAGTTTCTGCTCGTCGTCGGGGCTAAATTCAAGGTATCCGCCTTACTGTCTGTGTCAAAGACTTAGAAGATTTGAGATCTATACCTATCTATAGTTATTAACTCGTAAGGGGTATGGTAATTTTTATTTTGAAATTTCCCCTCTCGAAGCTAAACGGAGTAGGTAGCTTAGGCGTATTTGTTTGGTTTCTTCTTCGCATATAACCCTTCAATGTTCTTAATGGCCGACTTCGCTTGGGACTTCTTTGATATAGTCACTTTTGGGGTTTCTTTGGAGGTACTAGGGGTGTCTGAAATGGGTACTTGTCCGAATGGCCTTACCTTTTGTTTTGGCTTTCTTCCTATCTCCTTTGGCCTCAATTTTATCATTTCCTATTGCTTTTCGAGATGGTACTAGGGACTTTAGAAGTATCCTAGTTATCTTCTTTTTTACATTACTTTCGTTTCTTTTACTTCTAAGGTCATATTGCCCGTGAGCTTTCTATAATGGCATTCTCGAAATCTATGCAGTGTGGTCGTCAAGATCTTCATACCTTTGTCCTATCTTGATCGGCGAAAAGAAGATTTTCTTGTTCTTCTTCTCGTGAGGCATGACCCATTCTCACTATCGACTCCTGCGGATAAGCGTATGACTCTATCAAGAGGTTATGTATCTCTATCATCCTCTTCCACATAGTTTTCATTAAATGGAAAGGTCGATCTCGTTGGTCATTATCCCTTGGTTCGTTTAGTCGCTCCTCCAAAGTTTTGGTTTCGTTTCTCATTGGAGGTTTGGGTTTTGGTTGTCCCTAACAGAGTTTTTTCATCGATTCTTTCCTAACATTTTAGCCATGGATTCGATCAAGTCATCTGACTCAGATCTAGGAAGGTGATGGCGGGAGACCCTATCTTTATATGTAACCTTTCTTTTCCTCGATCTAGTTCTAGCTCTTTTTTCACCAAGTTGGCATCTCATTATTATTGCCGCCCTCCAAGTTAGGGATCCTTATCTCTCGATGATATGTCATGTCCGGATCAAAACCCTCGTGGAAATTTTGCCAAAGCTAAACCAAAGTGGAGGTTTGAAGCGAGGTGGGGAGGGGGAGTTATATACACTGCTGAACCTAGTACAAAGAAGTTTGGACACTTTCCCCCATTTTTCCCTTTTAGATTGTTATATTCCTCGACAGGATTCGAATGGGGTTTCTTCCTTTGACTTCCCACCTATTTCAAAACTCGATGTAGTTCGGGGGATATTATGGATGCTCGTTTGAGCGTTTTTGAACCATGCTTTGGGTTCACCAACAAGACTTTGGGCAAATATTCTCATTCCGCCCCGTCTTGTACCTCTAGGTATTCATAAGCACTGGCCATTCTACTTATATGCCGTTGAGGTGTGGTGGTGTCTTCTCCGTAAAGTGTGGGATTTTGTCTTGATATTTATTTGGGAGAGAGCCAAAGGCGGTGGGCAACACCAAAGGTGCGATTTGTGCCGCCATGATCGGAGCTAATGGATGATGTACAAGATGAGGACTAGTAGGCCGAAATGAAGTGGTTCGAATGCTGGTGGTATCGGACGGTGTGACGATGATCCGTTGGACTCAGTGATCCTGCTTGAGCAAGATTCGGGAGATAGGGACGCAAATTGATAAAGAAGTCAGAAATCGTGAGGAGTGGTGGGTAGAAGCTTCTCTAATAGGACTCGTGGTGGGTTTAGGGTTCAAGATCGTCGAAGTTTATCTTACTATATGATTTACTTTGTGGAAGAGCTTGTGATGACTCGAATTCAAGGTGAATCTAGTGATATTGCGAGTTTTAGGTACGTATCTTGTTCTACGGATGGATCTATCGGTAGCTAGATGACTGGGCCGTGCTTGCTGCTGCATCTTCTCGGGTCATCTACTATGATAGGGGGATTTGGTCCGGATGGGATCCTCGGTATCATTCTTCTAGAAGCCGCATTTTAGATCCAGTTTAGGAGAATGGTATTGGTGAATGTTCGATGAATGGTTTTTCTAAAGTTTTACTAAGGTGAAGGATGGTCAAAAGTAAAGGGATGGATTAGTGGAGTCACCAGGTGAAAATGGGTTGTTTTTGTGAAGATAGCTATGGTCCACCAACAATAACTATTCTCGAGAATGTTTTTGATTTTGAGTTTTATGTGCAGCTCTATGGTTTAAAGTATCCTAGACTGCTTCAACACTTTGCTAGGGTGATGAGAACAAAAGAGTTTACTCTAAAAAATGAGTCTATGGACTCGCTTGTTTGTTTATGGTACCTAAAGGACCAAAGAGTCTATAAGAGTTTGCCGGACTATTATGTACTGTCTTACCATCTCCCGCTATGTTAGTGAGTGATGGGAAAGGTCTATCGGATAGTAGCCTAGAGTTTGGTAAAATAGTAAGGCTTACTAGAAGTTAGTGGAGTCGCTGTGTGAAAATCGCTTGTTTTGAGATATACTTGTATGGTCCACCACTGCGCATTTGACAAAAACCAATCTAAGGGAGTTTTTGGGGTTTTTTGAGTTTGTGCCTACAAGGTTTGGAAGAGTTTTCTATAACTGGACTCATCATTTTGCTAAGATGGTGAAAGAGCTATTTTCTACCCTTCGTACAAAATCTAAGTTTACTAAGCCCTCGATTGAGACTTTCCGAGGAACAAGGTGCACTTAGATCGTAACTAACTCTGAAGGTCCCACCGTGATCGCCATTATGTTGAGCGTGGGATAAGTCAATCAAATAGTATTCTTATACTGCTAGACAAATTAGGAAACTAAGTTGTTTAATACTCGTAGTTCCACCGTGATCGCCATTATGTTAGAGTGGCGATGAGGTGGCTAAATCGGATGGAATTCTAATTTCAGCAAGGTAGTAAGGCCTACCGGAGGCTAGTGGAGTCGCTGTGGATTTTTAGTTGCTTTCTGTGTATATGTGTATGGTCCACCACCAAGATCGACAAAAACCAATCTAAGGGAGTTTTTTGGGGTTCTTTCCGAGTTTTATGTAGTTCCGAGGTTTGGAAGAGTTTCCTATAACTGACTCATCATTTTGCTAGGATGGTGAGACAACCAGATTCTACTCTTCTAAGTTTCCGACCGAGATTTTGAGAGTTCCTAAGGGAATACCTAGGATAAGCTGGGACTCAAAGTCCCACCGTGATCGCCATTATGTTAGTGTCCCGCATTTGGCCGATTGGCTAGCCAAATGACGATGTAACATCAAACTGCTTGAGCCCGAGGACCTAGCCTTTCCCCCGGACCTGCAGAGGGATCTCTATAAGTGTAAAAGATGTCGTGTGTTTACTTCGCGATGTTCGATATTAGGCTAGTTATGAAGTGTGTTTTTGGTTTTTTAGTTTTTAAGTTTTCGAGGGATGAAACTGATCAAAATACATAAACTCGGATAACAAGATGTAGATAAATTGGGCTATGGGGTCAAACAAACATCAAGTGCTTATGAAGTGATGATGAAAAGTCGTCGTAGGCCGATTTGATTCACTTCGTAGAAGGGATCTTTGGGCAAAATGGATTGAATGGACAACAAGTTGGTGAAAGACAAGGGATTTCAAGCGTAACTAGTTAATAGCATATGAACATGTAGCAAGCCATTAATCATGGCAAGTATAACTATAAGCTAATTAATACATAGAAATCAAACATTCCAAACCCATACAGAGGTATAAGACCTCTAACTTCGGGAAATGGCTATCGACTTAGGGAAAACACACAAGACAAACTAACAACTCATCAACTACGCCCTAACGCCTAAACATAGTCTCTAAGTCATTGGGCACTTGGACAAATAAGTTTTCATATGCAGGCAAAGGGCTAGATCGACTAGGCCTCTCTGGTTCAACAAGATGATCAACAAATCAAGCCAAAGAGAAAGTTTTATGGACTTAACTATATGCCTTTGTAGGTAGGTAGGGAAAACCATACATCCTACTTAACATACATAGAACTCGATGTATAAAACTTAGCAACAATACCTTAGGTTACCAAAGAGCAATGGCACCTTAGCATAACTAAGGAGAAGAAAACATCGTTGCGAAGATTCGTGGATTTTGAGGTGCCTCCATGGGCATATCTCAAAATCAATCTTTACTGATCTATAGCAAGCAAGAAATATGAATTATGAGTGAAAACTAGAAGACAAAACACATTAAGAAGCACTATACCATTCTACCATGTCAAGGAATCCACTCCACCACCGATCATTCCTCAAAAGCATCCAAGAGGTGATTCAAAAATCATATAACTCAAGTGTATCTTCAAATCTCATATATTCAATGTATTAATTCTTCTCTCAAGTTCAAATTTCTCCGATTTACAATGAGAACCATGGTAAATAAATAGGTTGAGGGAGGAAAACCTCATGGAGCAACTAGCTATCCCATCGTCATGTCAAAATATCTAAACTTGTCCTTGAGGCTTTGCAAAGCCCAAGGCACAAAATATCCCAAAATATCTAAAAAACTCGCTAAAAATGGAAATTATATTGACTTGCTACTTCCCAATGATAAAAATAGCTTAACGCACATTTGGGAAAAGGCATTTTGGAGTTCAAAAATTACAAAAATACTTCATATTTATGTTCGAAAAGGTCCCCTCGACTGCTGGATGCAAAATGGAAGCCTTCCGATGTCAAAATGAGGCTCATGAGGGCTCGCCTGAAAGCTCGTACTACTTTCCGGCGTGCGGAATCACCTCAATCTGATCTCTGAAAGTCCCTCAAAACTGCATTCGTGCGCAAAACCTGCAAAATAGCATACCGCTTGATACGGCGGCGTAACGTGCAAATGAGGCCGTTTTTCGCCAATTTGAGGGGGCGAATGTGATCTTCAAATGTCTCCGAAAATCGCCGGGAGAGCCGCCTGCGGGAATTATGGCATCCATCGCATCATCCTCCTCCTTGACGACTCAATTAAACTGAAATGGCGAATTTATGAGTTTTTGGCCAAAAACCCAAAATGCCAAAAACAAAAAAGTTTCCGAAACAGCCCAAAATTGGGAAGTGCATGACCTTCAAGGGTCCAGAAACATGCTCAAGCCGAAGCCAAAATATCAAGGGCTGATATGCTTTTTGCTTTCTTCCGTGCTAGGCGCCTATCCTTCAATTTCTTCAATTCTCTTGTGCTACCTTTAATTGGGCAACCGATTTAGCTTCTCAAAGTGAGAGTCCTTTCTTCCGTAGCTCAAGATCCCTATTCGCCATCTCAAGCTTTGTTTTCAAATGTCGTGTTAGCCCTCTCAAGCCATGCTTTCTTTTTTTCTCTCAATTTCCTCGCTCAAAGAGGGCAAGGAGAGTGAAAGGCCGAAATTTGTCGGTTCTTTCCTCGCTTCTCCGTTTCTCCAAGGCTCTCTAAGCCCGATGGTCCTAGGCCTCTTTCGCCTAGGTCGTCTTCTCCTCCTTCTTCATCATCAAATCCGCCAATGAGCTCTTCGATTCTTACTTCTGTGCTTTTTCTCGCCTCTTTTCTTATACTTGATCGCTCTTGCTTCATGGATAGCCGTATGAAACTTCATTTGTTTGTTTTCAACCTCCAAGAAATGGCTGAAATTCCTCGCTCTTTGAAGATCTTCTTGTAACACCTCAATTTGCCCTTCTTTGTGAATGAGGAGGTTTTCAAGGATGCGGGCCTCGTTATCACCGTCATCGCTTAGATAGGGATGGGATGTTCGATTTACCTTCATGCTCGTTAAATTTCTCCAAGTATGCTTTTGCCTTTGAATGCCAATCTAGGCGCTTTTTCTCCTCGGGCAAGCTAGAATTTGTCTTTTTGGGCAATTTCCTCTTTCTAGGAACATTTTTGGTCACTGTTAAGGAGGCAAAATTTCTTCACTTGTTGTCCTTCCTCAACATCCTCGTCCAAGCTTGTGGCTCAAAAGGCGCTTCAACTGCTTGCCCAACTTTCTCGCCTTCCCTCAACTAATCGGCCGTCGTCACCCTCCCGTACTCGTCGTCGTTCATCAACCCGTAGCCGTCGCTGATCTTCAAACTCGGGCCGCCGCTCGTTCACTAATTCCAACCGTCGCTGTCCCCCGCAACCGGGCCGTCGCTACTCACCGCCTTATTTTTCTCCCTCGTGGTCTGGCGTCTCTCCTTCTCCCCGGCTCACTGGCCGCCTGGTCATCTTCGAGTTTTTTAGGGGTAGGCCTATCAGACAAAGGGCACCTGGCGATGGAGTTGTAGGCTGGTAGGAGACACATGAACAGGTGTGGAGGGATGCTGGCGAAATCCGCATGGCTAATGAAGGAATCCCATGAAACTCTTTCTTCTCCACTGTAAAAAGATAATCTTGATCAAGGAATGATGAAAGAGAGAAGGGATTTGGTTTATAGGAGCTCTCTCTTTTGGACAAGAGGCTGCCATTTTTCTATGCTAATAAAAAGTATGGAAGGTTTAGTCGGTCATTTTCCGGTAAAATGCATCAACAAGCGGACATGATAGGCATAAATTTGTTAAACCCTCCTTCACAAGTGAAATATCTCATTATGGTTTATCGCCGAGCATAATCATAAAGATGTGTGTGTGGAGAAGGAAAAAATAGCAAAGATGGTTTCCCATGTCTCGTGCTTGATGAAAGGTTTATAATCCTCCCGCATCAATACGCGCTTGTTTAAACCACTTTTCACCATGATACGGATCTTGGTAGCCTTGGATACATACCTTGGGGAGATTTTGAAGTCAAGACCCGCTAACCGGAAGTGTCTTCATTCTTGAATCTCAAAGCGCACAAATGTGTAAGTGGCGAGAAACTCTTGACTTCTTCTATCCTCTCAAGTAAATCAAGATGTACTTACCATGGAAATTGAAAAGTAATCAAGGGTGAGCATTTATTTTCTTCGGCGAGATAGGCTCATATCTCTTATGTGCACGCTGTGATCTCGCTTTGGAGGCATTCTCGACTTTCACCAAACTTTGGAAGAGGCAAACCGCTCTTCACTGTGATGTGAAAATGCTCGTTGGATTGAGCTAGTTACTGTAGACTGCTGGGACAAATAGACAATGTGGTTTTGATGAAATGCAACAATTTTTGTTTTAAATAAAAACCACCTCTCATACTCATTAAAAACAACCTTTTCAACTGATGTACTTCAAAGAAGGCAAACTTTTAATATGTACCTTGTGTAAAGATGAGGCAAACTCCCGTGCCTCCCCGTGCTTTTGAAAAACTACTCCCGGTGAGTTTGTCGCAGGTCAATCAATCATAGCTAAGACCCTCGTCTTCAATGATAAATCCGTAATCATCAACCACCCGTCCTTTAGAAGTAACCCTATTCACCTTCGTAAAATCTCTCGTTAACAAATCTTCAACATGATACAATATGGTTTCTGGAAAAGGACTCCAAGTTAGATGTAAATTCCATGCACAAAGTGGTTTAGGAAACACACTCTCTCGTTTGTGAGTTTAAGAGATCCACCAACACATCTATACCCCTACCTCCAATACGAAAGTTTCAACCATCAACAACTCGCCTTAGAAAGTGGCTTCCACCTTTTGGAAAAACTTCCGTTCAACAATCTTCGTAATGATACAATATAGTGCAAGGAAAAGTTGCGTACCTAGGTTCAAAGGTCAATACTACACCGCACTGGCTCAATGTTAAATGCAATCACCAAATGTCAACTCGCCTTTTAGAAAGTGGCTCGCACCTTTGAAACTCTTTTGCCAACAAACTTACGTAGTGGTGTCAAGGCTGAAATAGCATTTTGCCAAGGGGCTTGTTGTGATAAGTGCTTTGATAACCTCGTCCTTCCGAAATGACCTTCCTTCTGAAAAATATTACAAACAATGTACTTCAAATGACACCATATAGTGAAAGAAAGGTAGAACTAGGTTAGGTGACATATCGCTGCCCATGCTTTTTAGGAAACACACTTTGCTTCGTGAGTTCAAGAGATCTATCAATACATCTATACCGCCTTCAATGTTTGCAGTTCAACCATCAACAACCTCCCCGCCCAAACCATCAATGGTCATTCATGAACGTAGCCCTCGGGTGATATTATGAGAACCTTTGCTTGATTTATACTTTTGCTTGACCCGGTAATTCTCTTCCTATTGTGCCCCATCAAGCTCGTGTGCTATTTCACTTAAACAAAATCATGCTCATTTTTAGCGTTACCCTATGTGATATACAATTAAAATCAAGTTTCGCAGCGGAGGCAACAGGGTTTTAAACTCAAAGCTTGAGCAACGCAGGCTACAAGGGTTTCTCTTGGAATGGTCAAGGCCTTTTCAACAATGCAGTTTCAAACTACTATCACGAATTTAACTTCGGTTTTCTCGAGACTTTCGGTAGGAGAAATACTTTAAAATTCTTGGGGATAAATCCTTTGAAGGATGCTTGAGTAGCACCGGAACCTCCACAAACCGCGCAAGACTTTGAAGAAAACACGTCGCGCGTAAAAGCCCTTGTCGCGTCGCTTTTACGAGTGGTTCCGGCGGCCTCAGACAGGCGCGCGCGCCAACGCATGTGCACGCCGCGCCGACACCCCTGTAAATTTCCCCCGCCTGTGCACGTCGCGCACAAACCTGTGCACGTCGCGCGGCCTTAAATGGTGCAAAAACTTCAATTTGCTTGAAAAACGTTTTGATACTTGGGGTCATGAATTTATTTAACTTTCGAAAATGACTTTCTTACTCTCCTATTCCACTCTTTAACACACCTTCAACGGTCAGCTTTCATTGTTTATTTGAAATCCATAAATAAAGAACCCACGGCTATCCTTTGATCATAGTGAAGTCTTCCTTTCAAATAGCATTTCCTTGTTTTGAGAGTTAATGTCTTTATTTGCTTTCTTGATTTCTTTATCACTCTGTGTATTTAAACTTTTGTCGGCTCTATTTGGTCTCGATGATATCTCTCGCCTTTTCTAAATGATACAAACGTGTGTTTGTTATCAAGCTATTTTAAACAAAGGATGTATTCATCAAATTTGCTTTGCCCATTCATGAAGTTATATACCTATTCTCAGTAAGAGAGACATTTCAAAACTCAACTCGTTTCCGTTTCATACACTTTAGGTGAAATGTTAATAAAAGACAAGTCATTCAAAATCACGAAAGGCATTTGAAAGTCAGTTTTTATCACTTAACAGAGATCGCCCGTGCCCTTCCAACTAGTTTAACACCGTTCTTAGGTGGTTTAAGGTGTTTCTCCTCGGACCGTAAGTGCCATGTATTCGGGCCGTTTCCTCTTATAACATAATTTTCCGCTTTCTTGAAAAGCGCCTTTCCGGACTTTGGGCATGTGACCGTGTATTGTTTTTTGATCCTCTCAAGGAAACCGCCCCTTTTGACATCGGCATATACAATCATAATGTTCCTTACCCATCATGATGTGTATTTTGAGAGATATTTTACTATAAGCAATGCATTTTGAAGCATAACCACCACTTTTTACCTAAGTGTAAAAGACTCGCTCTCTCCCCTTTGCATCTTCCCACCGCATCTTTCCGACTAATCGCTCAACCATGTCCAAGGCTTTGGCCATCCGCTTCATATGGAGGAGGCTCTTCATCGTGTAAGGTATCCGAAGGCTTTTTGACAATTATGTTTGACACAAACACTTTCTCCTCGAATGTGGTGGTAAGTAAACACTTAAAACACCAATCTTAGCATCTTTACTTGTAAGCATTACTGTGAGCCGTAAGAAACCCCAATCACAAGGATATTATTCCCCGACCGTCTCTAAGGGTGACCGAGATATTTATCATTTGGCTTGGTCATCTCATAACTACATTTAATAAAAAATTCGTGACTATGAAGGCCGTGCTTTTTTGAAAAACCAAGGACTTTCCTTTTCCGCCCGTGTAATGGCATTGGTTACCGCATCTATTCCATTTGATCTTGGACAAAACAGTTTCTTATGATTGGGATGTTTAATTACGGATGCCTTTCTAAAGTTCAACAATTTACATGATTCGAAAGCTTCGTATGACCTTTCTTTATCAAACCAAGACTTTTTCCTAGCATATTCCAAACTCTGCTCCCCATATGACCATTACTCAAATTCATAAAACCTCGGAGATATTGTTTCACTGCTCAATACAAAGCAAACTCCGGACCTTTGCAATCTTCCAAGTCAATATTGGCCATTGGGCCGCTGTGGATGAAGGAGGCGCCCTAACCCTCTCGCTTGTAAATGAAGGAGGTTCGGGCCTCGACAATTTATCAGCTGGTCGAGACAACTGGTGTCCCTTTCTTACCGTGATTTTCATGCCGGAAAGAGCTGTAAAGTCCATATGAGTAGCTTTTCTGCTTTGGTGGTGACATATCTTGTGCTCAAGTTACATTTGTAGCGCTGTTCCTCTAACCGTAAACTCAAACATTTACTCCATGAGATGAAATATATTTCGCTTTCGTAGAACCATAGAACCATGTAACACCGTGGAAAACCTAATAATGGCCTTGAGATTGGATTTTTATGCGCGTCTTCAGATTCAGATGTGAGTGGCGCGACTTAAGGTCAAGCGGTCATTTTCATTTGCAAAGTAAGGGATCACCATGGTAGGTCTGTTGCGTATGGAGGTTTTTTGGCTTTTCGATGATCACAAAGGTGAAATGTCTTAGCGCCCACTTCCTAACATGGGGGAGACTTTTGAAACAGATGTGGATTTGCCTTTAAAGTCATAAGAATAATAAGGCTGAAGCTAGATAGGATTGTGATATGAGGTTTTGATATTCGACATGGGCGAACCGAAAAGGTAGAAAGGTGAAAAGCTTTAGGAGTGCTCTTTGATGACATATTGACATAAGGAAATCGCTCAGAAATCACCGTAGATATACTATCACTAACATGTAAAAAATACCGATGGCGAACAAAATTCATTCTCAAAGAGTAACCGTGAACTAATTGGTGTTACAATGTTTCATACAAAGTCAATCCGAGGATAAACTCATCAATGTCGTCATGATACCGAGGGAAATAAAATTGAGATGTTTTTAAAACAAGGACACAAGCTTTTAAAACAGAAATTTTTATCCACATGCCCCCCGCCTGTGTAGGGATGAGACTTAATACTACCATTGAAGACCATTGTTGGTGCATGATGGGTGATATGCCCACAAGTGAGAAGGAGGAGAAATTTAACATTATTTTCAGCCGGAGGATGGGGTGGTGTGTATGTTCATTCGTATAGAAGATCAAGGAAGGAATTTTTCAGGGTGACCGATTGGTACCATCAGTGACTTTTCTCACTTGCAGTGTACACCCTCTGATACTTAGAAGCACTCCATTTGGAAATCTCCTCGTAATCGCATGCCATCTCGCATAAAATAGAAGAATTTTTATGATCTAAGCTAACGTAGGTATCTGATGAAGTATTTTCCGAGATGGCAGACATTCACCTTAAAGGAATTTTGAAGATCTCTCGTACAATACCAACCAATGTCGATGTGTGCACACACAAAGGAACATATTTCAATTACCTACAAGTCTAGCCCGAAGTATAGCCCGGTGAACAAAGTGGACTCGAAGATTTCCCTAAAGAATGAAAATCTCATTCAAGGCGTTGCCGAAAGCAAGAGTGCGAATGCACACATGTTGGTGTTGGGAAGGCCAATGGCAGTAGTTTCAAACATCAACCACACCTTTGGGAAACAATATCTATTAACCCCCGAGCTACATGGTGGGCGCAAATATGTGGACCAAGGTTGTGGTTTTAAGAATTATATAATTAAAACCAAGGCATGAAAAAGATAAAACAATATGGTTTCAAAGCCATATAAGATGCATACGTAACCATATAAAAACATTAAGCAAAGTGGGCTCAAATTACTCCACATCAATCCCGACCCATGAAACATTCCTGAAAGTGTATATATATATGGTGATCGAAATTTATGTTTGAAACACGTAGAAAAACATTATAAAAATTCAGCAATGGCAAGGCTATAATAACTATGCAGGCAAGTATACTAAGAGAAAAGAAGAATCGTAAAAAAGACGACAATCTACAACCTATGCGTTAAACGATGCCGAGTTATGGTTTTAAACCATATCATTGAAGAATAAGAACGTTGGTGTTAACAAAATATGTGTCAAGACCAAAGACTTCCTCTCGCATGCGCCGGGTTTGTTAATTTCCGCATGTAGAGCGTGTGTAGACCGTTAAACACGCCGTGGGTGATATCACAGGTCCAACTCATCGCCGATGCCCACTGCATGCCACGAACGATTTGGGAGGAGTAGCCGCCTTCCAAACGGATGTCGAAGAGATGGTGATACGATCCGTTGTTTTGGTGAGCAAAGCTTTGGAAATATATTATAATGTTGGTTTTAAGGCACCAAACGCGGAATTCTACCGAAATTGACTATAGTGAGAACAATGGCCACAAAATAGGGAAATTGTGACGGAGCATCATACACAACGCCGGGGCCACGGCGCTCCCCTCTACAAGTTGACCTTTAGGCACCCATTCCATCATAAGAATCGTAAAGAGTTTTGTAGCTACTTAAGGCATGTTCTCGTGGACAATTCATTTTTTTCGTGGAAAGAAGGATAATTTCCACCGTGGGTAATGTCGCCTGGATGTCTATTCCCGGAGGGAGCCATTGTCTACAACGTGAGCAACGTCGATCGGCTTGTTTGCTAAGGCTTCTGGAGACTACGCCATCGTCGTCAGCCATAATATCGATAACGGCACTACTAGCAAGGTGAAGCTTCCTCAGAGCCGAGAAGATTGTGCCAAGTGGTTGTAGATTTGTGGTTGGTCAAGTTGCCGGAGGTGGAATAATAGAAAACCAATGCTCAAGGCCGGTGAAATGCATACCACAAATAAAAGGTCAAATCAAACTTTGGCCCAAGCTTCATGGTGTGGTTATGAACTGCATGAGTTTCCTCATGGTGGTGGTAACCATCAACATATTGGTCATGCTAGTACTATATTACTACCCGAAGAACTCGGTCATCTACATGGACAAGCCGCATCGCAGCTACAAGGATGGACAACTAATCTTAGTTCGTTTCTATTTTCATGGATTTCATTTTTTGGTGTTTATTTTTTTAGACAAAGTGTGACTATGCGACCTTTGGGAGGTCGCAAGCCAGCCTAGGTCGCCGAGTTGCAACATGCTCCGAAACTAATGAAGTGTGACTTGCCGTAAAGTGAGACTATGCGACCCCGTCGAGTCACAAGTTCACTCCGAGTCGCTAAGTCACAAATCTATGAGGAAAAGACAGTGCGGCGACTTGAGGTAGTGGTGACCCCCCAAAGTACCCTTTCGAGAATCGCAAGCCACATGAAGATAAAGTCGCGTACCCTCCAGTCGCCGAGTCGCTGACCCTACGAGGAAAATAAAGAAGCACTTGGTGGTATTCCAAACACATTGTAAAACCGAGTCGCATGCCTTCCGGTGTACACATTAATTTTGGTAACTCCTTGAAAACAAATAAGTGAGGTATGCTACCTTTCGTAACTTAAAAAAAATGTGAGAATATATTAAAGGTGGCCTCAAATATGCTACCATACCCTGCTAGAAGTAACGTGATGAGACATTAATAAGTGAAGCATCCTCACATTAAATTCTATGTTTAATGAGCGTCTTTATGGAGTGTTGACGAATCATGCCCATGTTTGGAGCCGAAAACTATGGTGAAAGGGGGATTGAAAGGTTCGAACATAAAGATGGCAATATCCGGAGGTCGGTTTGGGAGTCGATCATCCACGCTTTCGAAAAAATCATGAAAGAACGAACCGGGTAAAGGAATGGATATTCCTTAGAACAAGAAGAGTTTTCCACTCGCCGTACTTGACACTGTGCCACAAACTCTCATAAATTCCCAAGAGGAACTGAGAAGCCACTGGCATAAGCGTAAATGAGTTGTTTGTTCATTTTTATAAAAAGACAAAGAGAGACTGGCTACGTGGGTCCAACCGGTTTTAGCTTTGACAAAATGACTACATTTTATATGTTGATTCCCTAACGTATATATATGTATATATATATATATATATATATATATATATATATATATATATATATATATATATATATATATGGCTGATTTTTGCAAAGTTATAAGTGGGAGAAGATGTTGATTTACCTTTTGTCTTGGTGTAACATAAGGAAACAAATAACGTCCTCCCAAATTAAGAGAACTCGCTAGCTCACCGGAGGATGCAAAGCCGGGTTTCAAATCAACTTCAAAACCTCGCGTTTATATCGCATTCGCTTCAAAACAGTAAAACCACTCTCCCACTTATCATCACATGAAAATTTCAAGATCGCAATGACATCATTTGGCAGATAGAAGCTATTGTTTCACATAGCGAGAGCTAAGGCTATCCCGAGAGCGAGGCTCGATATCTCCGAAAAGAAATGCATAAGGGTAGGCCAAATGTCACAAGTCGCTAATCCGCTCAAGGTCAAAGGGTTGTGGATCGTTCGAGGTCGCAGTCGCGTATCGCCGAGGGTTGCAAGTCGCAAGATCCATCTGGGCCGCAAGGTCGCATCGTGGCTCGTGTCGCAAGTTGCAAAATAGACCTGGTCGCAAGGCACCAACAACATGAAGACGAAATTTCAAGGAAGCCCAAAGGATAAGATTTTCTCATAAATATTTCGGGAACTCAGAAAGGGATTTTTGTTTGGGACTCGAGCCGAGTACATTGTATTACCGGTGAGGATTATGCATTTGAACAAGAATAAAAGAATTCTAGAAAAATCCTCAGGGATTGGTGTTGTCAAATGTTTGAGCGCTATTGAGTATTATGTTTTTAGTTTCCCCGAACATCTTAGACTAAGTGGAATCGTATCTTTAATTCGTATCAACCAGACAATATTTTGTCGAGTATGTGTGAATGGTGGTTGAGTTCATTTCACTTTCTTAAAGGATGTTGATGACTTTGTTTAATAGAATTTTTGTTATCATTTAAAAATTTTGGAAGTAAGAGTGTTCTTGCATACAAGGAACAATCTGTTTTCTTTTTTGGTCGTAATGTTTACAAGCATGACTCCTAATGAAGTGTTGTTAACAACACTTCCTTCGCATCATGATTTATTATTTCCTCTTGCTACTCATAGTGTTATATGTACATTTTAATGTGATCAATCATATGTCTTGTATCATTCGATTAAGTGTGTATCCACTATTTTAAAGATTTTAAGCAGACTCAAATAAAGGAGAAATTAGCGTAGCTATACCCACACCCCGACGAGATCCCTATTCCAAATCTGCCCAAGGTCTAATTGGGACCTTTTACCGGGGAGATCCCCGCCGTTGGTTGGACAGATTTTCCCATCAACAAGACAATAAAGAGTAGAAACATAACACATGTAAATACAAAATATGCCAAAAAATTCTTCTTCTTTATAAAGATGACATATGTTCAATACATTCAACTTCTCCGGTATGTGCACACGCTTGTAGACTCTTCAAGGTCTTCGCACACTTAGCCGCGAAGGCTTCCCCAAGGCCCAAAAACATACTAAAGACAAAAAATACAATAGTTTGTGCTCATCCACTATCAAGTTCAACTTCAACAAAACATTAACCCCTTTATATATCTTTACATAGCTTACAAACCGGTCCACATACCATGGATTGGACAAAACAATGGACTAATAATTCTATACATGTTACAAAATTAGGGGCTTTGACCCACCATGAAGCTCCTAGACACTCACGGGTAGATTTCACTTCATGGTACCGTGAATTTGGCTTCGAGAAATGCATAGTATTTCACAAAAAATGGACCAAGTTGGGCCACTGCCAATGTGCCCCAAACACCAAGATGTGACCACCACGAGTCACTCGCTGAGCCCTAAATCTTGGTTGCTATGTTGTTGTAGGGATTGTTGTATGGCCGAAGTATCTCCCGTAATTTTCTTTCTGCACACTTCTTCTAGTACTTTATGTAGTTGGTCCAAGCCTTTTGTAGTACTTATTTTTCTCTTCGTCGAGCTCCTTGAGCTTCGATCCACTAATTGTGAGATTATAATGGCCTCATCTTGCCATGACTCGCCCTTACACTCGTCAAAATCGCACCTTGCGTCGAAGGTCTTCAATTTTTTTTTTTTTTTTTAAAGATTCTTTCCTTCTCGTGATCCTGTAGGCCTCCTCGTGAATTTCTATGTCCTCAAGTTGCTCATAGATTTCATCCATATTCTTCTGGCTTCATTTGTATCTCTTCTTCAATCATCTTACTTTTGGATCCACTTGCGCGAGGTCTGGCCTCTATGGTATCATTTAGAAATTTTCACATCTCCGTCATCTGGCTGAGATTCCTTTCACTACAAATTTTCGAGGTCCATCTCCCTTTATTTCTTAGACTTGCGAGGAGTGACCGGCCACAACCTCATCCGTAGCTCAAAAATATTTACTTCACACTTGAACTTCATCTCATCGAGCTTATTATTAGAATCCTTGATGGTGAGGCCAATCTTCACAATCTTTCTGCAACTTCTTCCTCGGGGACTCGACGTCCGAACTTCACTAAAACTTTTTCCTATGGCTTCTTCTAACTATTTTTGTTGTCATGTGTGCCTCATTTATTTCCTTAATCATAAGGTTGAGCTCTTCTTCATCGAAGTTATTTCCCTTTCGCCATGGTTCTATCATACTTGACATACTTCCGAATATCGCATGCTGATCTTTATTCTCGCGCGATCTTTTTGGAATTTGACGTAATTTCGAATATCACGCAAGAATATTCCTTTGGTGGAAGTCCCGTTATGCGCAGTATTTTATAGTCCAAAGGTTCATTTTCAACGACAGGTGGTACTATGACTTTCTCCCTTTGTTTTTCAAAGGCGAAGCTCGAAGGATAGATTCGTCTCCTATATATCTTCAATTTTCTATCATTCACTTGCCTTGGAATCAAATCGACTATATAACCATGATCCGAAATATGCCACCATCATATATGTGCATGATGATATATGGTCCTAACCAATTTTTAAAATTTTTCCTAGGAAATCATGAATTTTCTATCGTGTAAAATTATAAGATCTCCTTCTTGGAATGTCTTTTTTCGATGTGCTTGTCATGCCAGGATTTCTCCCATGCCTTCCGTACTTCGTTGATGAAAAAATGCTATAAACATGTCTTATTCAAGAGAAAGAAATTTCTCTCCATCCCTTCTTCCATTATATCATAAGATACCATACGAGAAGGTTGCAATTCTCAAACATGGCATTTAAATGTACTCCATAGGTACGATCGTTTCTCGTCCATGTATTCAAACATAAAAGTCATTTTCCCTATCATTCTCTTGCATGTTGTCTTGTATGCCCATAACACCACCGGAATTTTATTAGATCCTAGTCATTTATGTTGACATCGTACACTTTTGTGAGTGTATTCTTTGGAATCTTATTAAAATATTCAACTTTTCTCTATCTACCTAAGGATGATAGGGTGTATTATTCTGATGATGTACTTTAGGCTCCTTCGCCGTTGCCTCAATAGTCTTATGCAAGAAATTTGAACCCCTATCACTCATCAAGATCTTTGGACACCCAAATATAGACATAAGATACTCAAATATGAACTTCGCGGTGGTATTTACACCGTAATCTTGCACCGGGTTATGCCTTGGCCCACCTTGTCAAATAATCGTTGGTAGTGATTATGTACCTTGTAGTCACCTTCTTTCCTATTGTATTGATAGGTCCAACAAAGTCAATAACTCCATTACCAAATTCTTGAAATGTCACTTTTGGATTTAATAGCATTTCATCAGCTCTATATGGCTTTCCCCGTTCTCTAACATCACAAGCTCGACAAAAATTATTTTTCATATTTATGCACCGTGGGCAACCATAACCCAGCTCTCAAGATTTTCTACACAATGTACTTTCGCATAATGTCCTCCTAAAACTCCTCCATGAGCTTCTCGTCAAAATACTCTAGCCTTCATGTTCAGGACATATCTATGTAGTATTTCATTCGGTCCCATCTTGTACCAAGCCCCGCAATAATTGTGATCTTCACTAGATGCACCATTAATCTCTTCTTATAAAACCATGGCCCAATATTATCATATAGTACACAAAATATACACTTCTTCAAATTAATGATATTTGATATTGCTCCACATGTATCCAACATCAATATTAAGCTTGCAACATGCTTCTTCAACCGATCAAAGACCTGCCTAATCAAAGTAAACCTCCAAAAATGTTTGCATATACTTTAAAAGTTGCAAACCTACAACTCTAGAAAATATGGCGGGAGAATTATCGCCAAAAAGGCATCACCGTGTACCGATAAGATCCCCACTCCATAGCAAAATTTGTCTTATGTCTATCCTCTAAAGGCACTATAATTCGATGATAGCCCAAAAGCCATATGTGAAGCAATAGACTCTCCGTCCTCCTAGTATTGTCCAATACTTCGTCACAAATGGTGTGGTAAAAGGTCACAAGCATGCATCATTCACCCTTAGGTCCACACATATCTAATCTCAAGCTTCTTTCCTTTTTTCCCCGAATCCACCCTAGGCTTACTCCGTTGACTCTTTGACGGCTCAATGATCCCATATTCGATCATTTTACTCTAACTCCACCTTCGTCGCTTTTCCTTGTATTTCAGATTCAACCTATAGGTATTTGCTTTATCTGCTTCGCATCGGTTTCGTATAAATCTCATAACCTCTAGGACCCCTACTATGTCCTTCAATTTAGGAAAAAACCTTGTGGGGAAGAGCTCTTAATACTTGTGCAAATAACCCTACAATTTTTCTAACTATGTCTTCATCCCAATATTATCCAATCACAACTTTTAAGCTATTCTATGATCTCTGACAGGTTCACCTTCTTCTTCTTTTGCAAGCTTAGTTAAGTCAATTATTTTAGGTTTTGGTCCAACAACTTCATGATTTCCTTCTAATTCTAGAATATCAATATTGCGCATCCTCTCTCATCCTCTTCCACTTCCGTCACATTATAACATTCCACTTGCCTTTAACCGCATTGTCCAAACTGGCTAGTCCTCGTTAGTGAAGTTGTGGTCATAAAAAACCTTTCTATGACTTTCGTAAGGATTCATTTATGCATGTTTGGTCATATTCAAAACTAAATGTTAGTATGAACCCTTCAACCAAATATGTCTAATTTTCAATTCCATGTCGCGGTTTTTTTTCAAGATACCAATTCATGGGTATCATTTCCAATGTGTGAAAAAACACATGTACTCACTTGTTCTAGAAATTCTTCCTAAATCAAATCAGAAGGAAAATATGCTCCCTAGGGTCAACCTTTCCATCCTATTTTACTTTATTATCGTATTTACTAGCCCAAATATGACCCATATCGCCCTTTGGTACTCTTCCCAACTTCCTACATTCCTTTTACGAGTACCCCACCATCTAGTAGGTGTACACCTGAAATACATCCATAACTTGGAACCTATGTTCTTTCTAGTATTTATCTTTCATATTGATCTAGAAAAGACTTACATCTCTCGTCCCATCATAGCAAGTAGCACATATCTCCGAAGTTATGCAAACAAGTGACCGTGATTCCGGCACATTGTCCGGTATAGCTTCAGAGTGTAACCTATTCCCGCCAATTTCCCACTTCTTCCTTAGAATATTAAGTATAGGAATTGTCTTACTCCCGCATTAGCTCTCCATATTTAGTGGGATTAATCCAATCTCCCCTCCTTGTTTTCACTTGTAACATTGTCGACATCTCTGTCCCGCATCATCATGGATAGGCTCATAATTCTTCTAATGGGTCTAGAGGAACAATAACCCTTAGATCACCTTGAACACCATTTGACTCTTCATCAAATTTATTATTACATCATTATAAAATCCCAAACTAATCCAAGTAGCAACGGATAGGGTTTTTTTGTCGTCTACAATTTCAATCACCTAAAAGTCTACAACAACGCGTTCTCCTTCAATGTCTACTACAATTCTAGGTAGCCTTCCCATAGAGATGTTCTTCTCGTTGTTTGGCCATCCTAAAAATTAATCAAGGACCATTGCGCCTGGGCCTTTCCCATTTGATCCTGAAGTTTTCTTAGGCAATACATTGCAATTGAATCATAGGTCTAGGATTACTTGATCCATCTCATATTCCTTGATCTATGAAATTTTTCTCATCTCCCCTTCCTATTCTCTTCTTATGTCGATGTAAATTGTTTACAACGCATCATCGCTTTGCGATAATTCCTTATCGCCGCAAGAGAACAACAACAAGAGTCCATTAACAACCTTTTAATTCCTCAATAGCTTCATGCAAGTTCGTAAGAACAATCTTAAAATACTTGGATCGAATTCTTTCTTCTAAGTTATTACTTTAGCGTTGTCCTTCTTTGGCATTAACTTTTGCATCGGTTGCGCTTCGATGTTGAAGCTCTAGGATCCATGAAGCTTCGATTTGCCTCCATGAACGTTTTTTTCCATTTGAATACTAAACCAAAGGGATTTATTTGTGGTCTTTTCACTTTCATGTATCTTCCATCGTTCTCACCTTCTTCTTATCATCTCTCATCGTTCCACTCCTCGTTACAATACTTCGATGCGCGGTTCATCCTCCCTTGGTTCAATGCGCTCATCATTTGCAGATTTTGTGGGTTTTTGCTCCTTTTCTCTTTCGTATCTTTTCCATAAGACCAAACGTTGTTTTATCACATGATCAAAAGATTTGTAGTACTTACGTTGTATTAGGATTCTAACAATCTCTTGCGTAGTGTCTTGTCTCAACTGCATTTATACATACCTAATTTTCGCTCCTCGACAAAACGCCTCCTCCTCTCGTCCTCATTCACGCCCTTAGAATCATCCTCGAACAACATGTTGTCTCGATCGCCATGTGTACTTCCTTCGATTGCATTCTATAGGAATTATCGCTATGCTACATCATCAAATCATAAATATGACAATTTTTCTCATCATGTCCTACTAATTTTCAAAAGTTGCGAAACAAATTTCGCCTTGGTGTATGCACATACTTGTGTAGTAGATAGAATTCTTTAGAGAAATGTTGGCTCGTAGTTCTACATATCTCACACCATGCATTTAATCTTGGATTTAATGGATTAGGTAATTAATTAGCTAAGTAATCTATCAACACAGGGAATTGTTCCTTAGAATCGCCTTATGCTTTACACTTTATACAACACACTTTTGTTCTAAATTTTGGTCTCGACTCCTTTAAATTTCTTCAAATCTTGTAGTTCCTCATACAAGGTCAAATGTAAGATGACTCGAATCTATTGTACTCCTATATGGGTATCAAGCATCGGCGAATCTTTCGACTTCATTTCAATTTCCGTATTTCTCATTGTGTTGCTATCTTCTCGTTATATCAAAGGTAACTCGATATGTGGCATTAATGGAGCTATGAACCACTCGGTGCTCTTTCGGGAATGCTAAAGCTCACTTCGCCCATTAACATTTTGAACCTTTGATCCAACTCCAAACATATCTATATTTGTCATCCGTTTGATCTCGTTCTGCCTAACAATACATTTAAATTTCATTTTGGCTTCTTAAATTATGAAGTTAGTGTTTTCTTTATACTATTCAGTGAAGTAGTCTTCATTGTTGAAGAATACTTTATGTACCATATCAAGACTCTTTCCCGCAACATTATGACAAGCCGTGTCTTCTTTACATGTTCATTAATAATATGTCTTTCTTTCCATATTACCTCACGAAAAACGAAAATTTCTCAAGATCATTCGTCCGAGTCCTCTAAAGATAGGTAGCTTGATATCATCGACCATTTTTCTCGGGAGGTTAGGGGAGGAGGAGGAGGTAGGAGAGACTATGTGAGGGGGGATGGGGGGTAAGGGGAGTAGAGGGAAGGGGAAATCAAATATTCTTTGGTTGTTCTCGCCTCCTAACTTCGGAACACCTGTGAAGTTGAAGTGAGAATATTAAATAGGCTGCGGGTTAATTACTTCATTCACTCGATTCAATACAAGGGGTTATAATCATTCTAATTAAGTTCTTCAAATTTATTAACTTTATCGCTTTACCACTTTGAGTTGTTCCAATATTCAACTTGGATTTACTTATTCATCCAAACATCAAATCTACTTAACTCCGTAGCATGTCCTTTTCACATGTACATTTAACTCAGACAACTTCAAATAATTTAGATACTTACCTCATAGTCCCTTAAAAAATATTCACTTGGCTTCACCGTAAGAGCTGCTTTATCACGAGCCTGATAAATCCTCCCATAATAATGTCGATCTATAAATCAACAACTCTTGAGATGATATTTGTTGGTATCCTTGAGTCGTTGTATCAATTCATGGATCCACACATTAGGCTCGTCGTTATTAAAATGATTCTTATTCTCGGTCAACCTTCATAATCATTCATGTATTCATTAGAAAATCATTGCTAAAGAAAATATCATGTTGTTCGTGAAAATATACCTCTACAACTAGGATTAAATCGACAACCGTGGATTTATGTTTTCCCGAGCTACGAACTCTCGTTATTTTTTTATTCATCGCCCATATTTCCTTATCTTTTATGGATTCCACATCCACATGTCCCTAAAATGATCCTAGTCTCAAACCGAATATTTTTGCCTCATTGGGCTTCACCAGGTTCAACTTATACCCTCACCAACAAAACCTCGTATACCACTTCTTTCGGTAAACAACCCTCGCAAGAAGATCGCAAAGCCTCACCCGAGGTGGCTATGGTTGGTCATATAATTAGGTTTTTGGCACTTTATGGACTGGTATGAGGTGGATTTACTTCAATTTATTTGTACTTAACCAATATTCTAACATGTATATTAATACCATGGTATATCTTAATCACTTATTCGTAGAATTTGATAAACATAAATACATTACACATAAGATAAGCATCACTACTATATCATTCTATTTACAACCATTACTTCATAGAGACAAACAGAAAGCAAATGCAACACATAATATGCCTGCAATGTTCTTCTATTAAGATGGATATGTTCAATACATTCATCTTCGAATTCGCACACACAATGTGTATTCACGCACATCAAGCAGTGTACTCTTCATATCTCCGCACTTAAATGCAGATCTTTCCCTTAAGGCACAAAAATAGACTAAAGATGAAAATACACACCGTGCTCATCAACTCATCCAGATCATCACTTGAATTAATAACATTTCATCCTTTATATATTTACATAGCTTACAAAACCATGGTCCATATGCCATGGGTCAGACAAAAGAATGGAGATCAATTTTCATACCTATTACAAAATTAGGCTTAATCAATCAAAGCCCCTAGACATCGTTATCTTTGAATTCATGGTATCATGCACTTTGCTCCTAAAATGTGGAGTCTTTAATAAAAATTAACAAGTTGGGCCACTTATAAACTACAAATGTTCGCCTTTTTCCATAGAGTCATATCACATATTTACAACCCCTATTACACAAAGATGAATCAAATATTTTCAGACCTTCTTCCACAAAAATGAACCAAGCATGTTTTTCTGTACATATATAAATTAGAGAATTTGACTTCTTCATAAATATTAAACTTTTCCTTGAGATGCTTCTTTAATATCCTTTGTTCTTCTCCTTGATTTGCTTTGTGTGGCTAGAATATACTATTGTGTTATACTTAGATCGAATAATGATAGAGAGGAGGATGAGTGACTCCAATATATATTCATAATGAGTTTGAATGGGTGCCATATGATTGAACCAATTTAAGGCATTTAGAGAAATCGGATTTGTTTCTTGTGTGAGGAAACACAAATTCAAAAATTCAAAATTATTCTTTTGCAAAGTTCAAATAATAACATGTCTTTCATAAATTATTTCATTAAATAATATAATTTATTTTGAGCATGAAGAACAAAGGTTTACAATAAATATATGATGATGAAAATATACATTATGAAGATTGACTCAGTTACAAAATTCAATAACAATTTCCTACATATTCATCCAAAGAAAATTTCGAAATTCCACTCAGATCTCATTAGTACAATGAAAAAAATTTTAGCAAAGATCATCCATTTTTTATAGTAATCATGTTATTCCCCTTTTCCTTAAAAATATTTTATACCCAAATCAACATTTTTCACTTCTAAGTGAACCACTATAAGGACCTTTAACCGAACCTATTTTTCAACATTTATAATTCCACATTATAAAGACATAACATTTCATAATTCCACCAAAAATGTTGACTAGAATTGCTTTGACATTTTCATCAAGTCAAAATTTAAATTATTTGACCACTTGTCCCTCAAAAGCATTTCCTCCCCCCATTAAGAAAATTGGGAGTGAGTTCTGATGTAATTTTATGATATCCATGTTATTTGTTTCCAAACTTGTACATATAACCATGCATCCTATTTCTCCATCCAATCCAACATAGTTCAATTCCACTTAGTAGAAAATTTCGACCTCATAATATTTATCACATTAGGAAAAAAATATATTTCTAACGATACAAAGTATTTTCATTAAAATTCAATTTTGCATCAACAACCACTAACTTTCCATCATCATTCTCAGAATATTATTGATTTGAAAATATGAAAAGAGGATAATATTCTTGAACAAATATCCCTAATTACAAAAAGATGAGCTTAAGGTTTATTGAAAAACGTAGGTGTTCTCCATGGCACATTTAAAAATTTAGCAATCCCTTGACTTGTCCTTCCCTTGTCACCTAAACTCGTCATTAGATACCATCATTTCAAAAACATTTACATCTATACATGGAATTAATTTTTTCCATGACAATAAATTCAATGCTAGTGTTGTCCTTAATTTTAAAAGTGTGACTATATTTTTTCAAAATGCATAAAAAATAATGATCATAGTAGATGAAATATATGTTACTACAAATATGCAAACATTTGCGGTAAACATACCAATCTTTCCACCACAAAATGATCATGACCAACATACCCTTGTGTGGCATGAAATAAGGGCTCGAGTGTACAATTTGTAATTTTAATAGACTACCGGAGTAGAGACCACCCAACAAGTAATTTTTATAATTCCATGCACCCAAGATCCGTTATATGCTTTATACATAAAACAAAACACAAGAAAATTCGTAACTTTAAAAACTTTTGCACAATGAAATATACCAAAATTTAGATCAATGCATAATATACAAGAATTAATTCCCCAAACTTGTTTTCCTACAATTACATTAAGAAAATCCATAGGGGTTCAACCAGGGATATACTTGCCAACAGAAAATCCCCCAAATATAAGGGCCTAACCTTTAATACCTAGGGTTGAGAATCTTTTCCTTTAATCCCTCTATACCCAAATATATACACCTACAACACCCTAACTACATTAATGTAGAAAACTAAGGCTTTACAATCCCTCCGAATAAATCACCCAATCAATAATCTCATTACCTAGAATTCCCTTGCTTAGTTTTCAGGGCATACATCTCTCCTTTCTCTATCCATGATAACCCTTCCAAAATTTTTATCCCATGGCCCTTATTAATTAGCCATTGTTTTCTCTCGTTCTTGCTACCTAGGTTCTAGCCTCCTATTCCAACCTACAACTAGCCTTTTATCCGTTGTAACCCTCAACTCATTTTCCCCACCCATCTTCCCTCCACTATCCACAGAGAACTAGCAGGTCACTCTCCCTCAAGCCCTACCTATTTAGACCCTTAGATGCACCTATGCCTATGTCCCATCATTTATTTGCTCTCGCATTTCCCTAGTAGGCCTCCATTAGGTTACGGTCAACTCGTTAAGGCTCATACTTTCTTGTTATCTCAGATTGCTTACCGAGGGAGCGACTTGATTAGTCAACCCTCAAGCTAGGGACCGAATTCTCCCTTTTCTAGGTTGTAACTTCCTTGTCTCATGATGTCCTCCTAAGTCTATGGCTAATTCACTTAGCCTCTTCCACCACACAGCAACAATAACCCCGTATGATCCCTTTCATCAAGACTTTACTTTGGATTTTTATTTGCATTTTTCCATTTTTTACTTTGAAATCCCCTTTGTCCTTCAAGAAACATACAAAATTAACCTCAATATTAAATTAGAGTAATAAATGTTTTCCTTTGGTTCAAATCCCACTCACTTTTGGTCCAGCTAAACCACAACTTGGGTGAAAATCCCGCACGCTCATTTTTTTCGGTGTTTTTATCTCACAAGCCTAACACCAAATGCATGTGAGAATCCCTATCGATGCTACCCAATTTAAACACTCCCTCTTAAAATGGAGACTTTCCATCCCTTGAAGTCTCTCTATTTCCCACAGCGTGCAATACATTCGTATTCCATGGCTACCCTCCTACGTTCATCATAGGCTTCATCTTTGGTCACATAAGCAAAACCCGTTGTAGGAACAAAATCCCTTGGAAGTTTTCTTGCTTCTAGAAGCCTCCTCTTCTTCTTTTCGTAATATGCATTTAAGCTAGTCAAAGGATATTTTTTGTTGGATATGGAAGCCTCATTTCTCTATCCGATGATGCACCTTTGTGGGTCGTTGAATCTTCCTTTTGAATGAACAAATTCCCTCCGTCTTTGTAACTTTCTTCCTTTCCCCGATGAATAGGCTTTCCCTTTAGCCTATATAGACCATTCTATTTGACTCATGGAACCACCCTTCTGACAGAGTTAGATCCATTGCATTGAGCATCACTTTTCCACCCCGAAATATAACATCAAACTCCTTTTACTCAATTGTCGAGACTAAAAGCATGCAACATCTAAGATTTAGTACCCAAATTACATCCTAGACTTGCAAAGAATCCACCCGACTCCATCCCGAATGGTACAATATTGGTTCCTTATATTGCATGTTGAATATTATCACCAATCCTCACATGTAGATCGAATTCCCACTTGGCCAAGCTCTCAAATGATTCTCATTTTCTTTGTCATATGCTTCAAAGCCCAAATATCCAGGAACCAATAACCCTCATGAATGGTGCCGATGGAGAAATGAGAGCTAAGAGAAAACTCCTCATTGAATTCCTTAGAGAAATCATCTCACTGGCCAGAGTTAGAGCAACCATCACCATCTAAAGCTTATTTTATTTCCCTCCTTTATTCTTATGTGGACACTTGCTTGTATAATGAATAAACACTTCACATGTAAAAAAATTTACTTTTTCTTAAGTCTGTTGGGTATGTGTTATATTCTTTCCACAACTAGCCCCACGCGGCCAGACGCTGCGACTAGTATGTAGGGGCCGCGCGGGGGGAGGCGCCCCCCTGCCGGGGTTCCCGGCGTTGCCCCGCCGAAATTTTTTTTGGTGTGCACCCACCCCCGTCTGCATGAGTTTGCACATGGTTTTTGGGTACGATGGTTTTCGGCCCCTGGTATTTTTTGTAGATCCGGTCAAGGGAAATACGATTATGTTCTAATCCAGGGTTAATGGATTGGGGTTTATGTGTGCTTCGACATGTATATATATGTGTTGTAACACTAAAAGGAATATAATGAAAAATCAAGCTGGTCGTCCCGATTTGGGATCCAAGGGAAAATCTCTGTGTTTATCTGTTTTATTTTTTATGCTCTCGCTATTGTTTATTTTCTGTTATAAGATTCATGTGTAGATAATTTCTGTTCATGGTTAAAACCTACATTTGGTATCAGAGTTGTTTCAGCTTCAAGGGGACACCTTTGCTGCTGAGGGATTTTTGCTTGGGCCTGAGGTAGACGCTGTTAAGTGGGAGATTTGTGGGATCGATTCTTGCGGTGAAAGAAGATGGCAAGCGACGGAAAGATAGAGATCGAGAAATTTAATGCTCAGAGTTTTGAGTTGTGCAAGCTCAAGATGGAGGATTTTCTGGTGGATAAAGATCAGTGGATCGCGGTAGATCCAAGTACTAAACCAACGACAATGTCAGATGAATACTAGAAGAAACTGGATCAAAAGGTTAAGAGCACAATACAGTTGTGTGTCTCAGATTCAGTATTGTTGAATGTATCTAGGGAAGCTACAGTGAAGAATTTGTGGGAAAAACTTGGGACTTTGTACCAATATAAGTCTCTGTTGAATAAGTTGTTCCTGCAGAAAAATATGTATAACTTGAGGATGAAGGATGGAGACTCGGTGATAGAGCATCTGAATGCCTTCAATACTGTGGTAAGTCAGCTCTCATCTGTTGATATTAAAATCTCAGATGAAGATAAGTGCATCAGTTTATTTTGTTCTCTATCAGAATCGTGGGATAGTCTGGTTATTGCAATAGGTAGCAATACAACTACCTTTAATTTTGATGACATTATCTCAGCCTTGTTTTCGGAGGAAATGAGATAGAGAAATACTAAGGGCCAGAATGGAGATGCTTTATTTTTACGAGGAAGGTCCCAAAACAGAAGCAAAAATAAGATTTCGATTGGAGATCCAAATCTAGAGGGAGATCTAAATCTCCTGGAAATTTTGTAAAGGTATGCTGGAAATGCGGAAAGGAAGGGCACTACAAAAAGGACTCAGACGCGATCTCCCGAGAAAGGAAAGATCTGACAGATGCTCCTTCAAAACAGGCAAAACCACCGAATGACTAGGTCTTCATGTGTATTTGGCTTCTTCTTCAAATACACATGTAGATCATGAGTGATGGTTGATTGACTCATGTGCATCCTTTAACTTCACTCCCCATAGGAAGTGGTTCTGCGAGTATGAAAAATATGATGGTGATGTCTTCCTAGGGGATGATAGGAAGGACAAAATCGTTGGACATGGAAAGGTTAAGCTAAAGCTGCAAGGTGGAAGGATTAGAACACCTCCTGGTGTTCTGCATATTCCTCCATTGGCCAGAAATCTGATTTCTGTAAGCAAGATGGATGATGCAGGTGTAAAAAAAGTGTTCGAGAAAGACGCCTACAAGATGGTTTGGGGAGCACTGGTATTAATGCGGGGAGTTCAGACTGGAACTATGTACAAGCTACAAGGTAGAACTGTTATTGATGGGTGTAACAGTTCTGCGGTTCCTGAAAGTGGAGTTGAAATCCTAGCTATCTCTAGAGAAAAGACCATGTTATGGCATCAAAGGCTTGGACATATTGGAGAGAAGGGCCTTCAGATACTACAAAGAAATGGTATGGTAGAATTTATATCTAATTTCTCTCTGGATTTCAATTTCTGTGAACATTTTGTATATGGGAAGCAAAATCAGGTGAGCTTTTCTTCTGGTGCTAAGAGGGCGAACAAGATATTAGAACTTTTGCACAGTGATGTGTTTGGACCCGTGTCAGTTCCATCACTAGGAAAGTTTGTGTACTATGTTTCATTCATAGATGAATTCTCAAGGAATATATGGATATATTTTTTGAGGAAGAAATCTGAAGTCTTTGACAGATTTAAAGAATTTAAGGCTCTGGTGGAAAACCAGACAGAGAAGAAGATAAAGGCGCTGAGGACAGATAATTGTGGGGAGTTCTACAAGAAGGAATTTGAAGAGTTTTGTAAGAAGTGTGGTATAGCACGGTAGAAGAATAATCCATACACACCTCAGCAAAATGGAGTTGCAGAAATAATGAACAGAACACTGATGGAAAAGGCAAGAAGCATGCTCAGTGGTACCAGGTTAGGACAAGAATTCTGGGCAGAGGTAGTGGAGACTGCATGCTATCTGGTTAACAGATCACCTTCATCAGTGTTGGAGGATAAGACTCCACATGAGGTATGGACTGGTAAGAAACCCTCTCTTTCACATCTAAAGGTATTTGGATGTGATGCATATGCACATGTTCCAAAGGAGAAAAGGACCAAGTTGGATAATAACTCTGAAAGGTGCATCTTTATTGGGTATAAGGATGGCTTAAAAGGTTACAAGATTTGGAACCCAAAAAAAAGGAAGGTTGTGTACAGCCGAGATGTGGTGTTTAGAGAGGTGAAATATGTTGTTACACATGAAGTCCTACCAAAGGAACCTAAGAAGATAGAGTTTGAGCTAAAGGAGTATGAATCAGACTCTACAACAGAAGAAGACTCGAAGAGAAGAGCCAAACTCCACCGTGAGAAGATTCTATTTAGGAAAGAAGGCAACCAGAAAGGTATATTCCATCTGCTTTATGTTCAGGTTTTGTCTTAACTATAAATGATGATGATCCCAAAACTGTCAGGGAGGAAGTAGATTCAGAGGATAGAAAACTTTGGAAGGAGGCCATGGTTGATGAAATGGCATCCTTGCATAAAAATGAAGCATCGGATTTGGTGGAGTTGTCGGCTAGAAGGAAGGCCATCGAGAGAAAATGGGTGTTTAAGAAGAAGATGAACGTAGAAGGAAAGGTGGAGAAATACAAAGCTCAGTTGGTAGAAAAAGGTTATTCCCAGGTGCCAGGAATTGATTTTGGTGATATTTTTTCTCCTGTTGCCAAAGGTACTTCTATTATATTACTTTTATCTGTTGCTGTTACATTTGATTTTGAGATAGAAAATATGGATGTGAAGACACCATTTCTTAACGAGGATCTAGAAGAGGAGATCTACATGAAGCAACCTGAAGGCTTTATGTTGAAGGGTAAGAAATAACTGGTGTGCAGGTTGAAGAAGTATATGTATGGGTTAAAACAGTCACCAAGGATGTGGTATCAGAAATTTGATACCTATATATGGGGACTTGGCTTCACCAGAAGCAAGGAGGATCACTATGTTTATTTTAAATTAATTGGTGACTGTATTATTTATTTTTTCTTGTATGTGGATGATATGTTGTTGATTGGAAATGACAAAGAAATTATCCAAGATTTGAACTTTGATTAATGTTGCAGATGCATTGACGAAGTCTGTGAGCACTCAGAAGTTCTCTTGGTGTAGAGAAAAAATGGGTGTTTAAGAATTGGCCCAATGACTAAGCTCTCCTGTGGCCCCCTGTGGAAAGAAAACAACAAGTGGGAGAATGTTGGGTATGCGTTATATTCTTTCCATGACTAGCCCCACGCGTTGTACGTTGCGCCGAGCGCAGCAGGGGGGTCACAAGGGGGGAGGTAGCCCCCCCTGTTGGGGTCTGGGGTAGCACCCCGGTGAAAATTGTTTTGGTGTGCGGACCCACTCATAGGCGGACCCACCCATGTCTTGTGCATGAGTTTGCACATGGTTTTGGTGTACGATGGTTTTTGGCCCCTGGTATTTTGTAGATCTGGTCAAGGGAATTATGGTTATGTTCTAATCCAGGGTTAATGGATTGGGTTTTATGTATGCTTCGGCATGTATATATATGTGTTGTAACACTAAAAGGAATATAATGAAAAATAAATCCGGTCGTCGCGATTTGGGATCCAGGGGAAAGTCTCTGTGTTTATCTGTTTTATGTTTTATGCTCTCGCTTTTGTTTATTTTCTGTTATAAGATTCGTGTGTGGATAATTTATGTTTAGGGTTAAAACCTACAAATTCATTCCTATTTCCATCATTGAACTTCCCTTTTACCTTTTTTAACTTAATAGAGAGGGAAAATTCTCATCATTAAGACTCTTCTGCTAAATATCCTTATGATCCCAAAATTCATCATAGATGAAATCATCCAACAACATATTCCAATCTAGAAGTTTCTCTCTGGTGGATAACATTCCTTTGATGAATGGCTTCCATCGTTTTTAGAAGCCCTTCAATGCATTCCTCACTCAACTTTGAGTCTTCCACATTTTCTCTTGCAACTACAATCTTATCACAAAATTTTGAAATCCCTATGATATTAGAAGTGACATTCTTCGAAACTATCATATTGATGTCCCCCGAGCTTCTCTCTCAATACCATATTTCATTTTTCATTCTTGTTCTAAAACAACACTTTGAGCTTCCCACATGTCCCATGTAATGTGTTTTCTTGTGATATGAGGTATCAAATGATCCTTGATTCCATCAAGAATAATCAACTTGTCATTTTCATGTTCTTTATTATGCAAAGCCAAATTTTTCATATTAGTTGGTTCCTTGATATGGGTGTTAGAATAATCCCACAAATAATTCACTAGCAACACTATCTTCGATTATTTTCCTCCACATACCGTAGTTGGTTATTCCTTCCTAAAACGATCCTCAAAACCTCAAGCTAGAAAATTCCTCTATTGGATTCTTGTCCAAATCCAAGATACTAGTTGTCCCTCCTTCAATAGAAAATCAACTCAACTCCCTCTTAGAGTTTCTACCTGTAACTATTATGACTCAACTACTTTCAAAGTATCTTTGATACCATGTTATAATTCCTTGCACCCCATATGGTCTATGTTTTAGCTAGAAAACACAAACACACTAAAAATTTCTAACTTAAAAAAAATTTGCACAATGAAATATGAACAATTAAATCAATGTATAGTAGGAAATAATTAATTCCCAAACTTGTTTTCTTATACATACCATTAAAAAAGAAATCCATAGTAATTTCAGATTAGGGGTAATGGCCCTTTAAAATCAACTAGAAAATTCCCAAATATCGTGTCAATCCCTTTGAACAAATCACCTAAGGATGAGGCTTTATCATAAGACATATCTCGCCTAAATAAATACACCAACACACCATAAATTCATTATATAACATTAGGGCTTTACCATCCCTCTTTAAATCACCAAAATAACAATATACTTCCCTTGTTGTCCCTTTTCAACCTTAATGTAGTATACAACTCTCCTATTCTCTCCACTAGATCCCTATACTACCCTCCTTAAGCCATCATCCTCCTTCAAAGATCCCTTGTTATCCATTGTGGCTAGTGCTTAGGCCTCGACCTCCTATTCCAACCTTTAAGAAGCCTTTTATCCTTTTTGTAAACCCTCATCTCCCTTTCCTAGTTGTAGTTTCCTCCACTATCCACAGACATGTGCCCAACTTCTCAAGCCTTGCAAATTTCCCCGTTCAAACCCTCGAAAGCACCTATATACCTACGACCTATATTTTTCCGTTGTATTGTTCTAATATACCTCCTTTATGTTGTGATCAACTTTTTTTAGCCTCATATCCTTCCTTGTTATCCTTGGCTTGATTTCTAAGGAATTAGCCTCGACCATGTAGCCCTCAAACTAGGTATTAGCCTCTTATTTTCATATTTTTCTTCCTTATCTCATAACTTCCTTCCTTCAAGTTCCGCCTAACTCACTTCTAGCCTCTTCCACCACAAAAGAATAATAATCCTTCATGCTTGTCATCAAGCCTTTCCATTGAATTCTTATTTATACTTGTCCATTGGTCCCTTTGGAAGCCCGATTTTCCTTCAAGAAACCTCCAACATTAACCTCAACATTAAATTAGAGTAATAAATATTTTCCTTAGGTTCATAGCCCACAATTTGGCTGAAACTCCCATACACTCATAATTTGTTGGTGTTTCTCTCACAATCCTAACATTAAGGGCATGTGATAGTACCTCTTGATGCTACCTAATTTCGACATCAATCTCCAAGAAACATAAGTCTTGATGATATTCACATTTTTTGCAGGAAGTTGAATGTGTTCATTGGATATATTTCCATATATTGACATGGAAAAATCTAACATGCTTTCAGGAGAAAAATGGCATATATAAATACTTAGTCTAGATGTCGCTAATGTAAACAATTTTATTGACCCAATAGGCAAATTATGCTAGTTTAAATTTGTGGCTCCCCATATCATAATGAAGGTCATCATGATGGAATCCATGACCCTTTTGTCAAATTTTCAAGTTAACCTCTTCCAAAAATTCCAAGCAATAGAAGCCAAATTCTATCAACTCCAAATCGAAATATTTCCTCTCGCTTCCATATTTGGTATCCCTAACAATAGAAAAACATTATTTTCTTTATAAAATACCTTTAAAATGGAATTAAAATCCAATTTATGTTGCAATATTTAGTTAACAAGTTGATGGATTCGATAAATAGTCACTTGATTTCTAGATGATGGTAAATATCTAACTCCCATTTTTGGATTTATGGAACGGTTTTTCTTCATCAATACATGGTTATTCAAGTTATCCAAATTTGAAGATCATAAAGAAGGGGACTCACCAAGTGAAATCATCTACACAGCTACTTTTAGTGCACATTGATCTCTTCTTATGCCAAATTTTGTATCAAGTACAACATACATACATTCCCCTACTCGGTATTTATAAGCTAGAGTGGCAAGCTCTAAATCATTGTTTTGTTGATATTAATTTTCACAATAATAGAAAATATTGTAGTGTTTATGTACACAACCATTGATTGGGTGTCCCCATCATTTTCACTTAGTATTTAACTCGGTTCTACAATCGAGACAATTTTGTAAAATTTTAAATATGCATGGAAGTAGAGACTCCATACATCCAAGTTCATTGCCTCCATTTTTTATTTTCCATATCCTCCCTTTTTTTCAAATCAACGACTTCCTTAAAGCTAAATTTTGCTACAAATCCTTAAGGAAGCTCCTTCTTAACTAGATTTTCAATTACTTTCACTATCCCCGATAATAAATTCATTCGCCATTAGAGGCTTCATCTAGCAATATAAATCTCCATCACTAATTCTACTTTATTCTCTAGGACTTCTTGAATATTCTTTGCTATAGGTGTTCAACATTGGATCCCGCTAGTTTATTTTGTTTATTTAGCAAGCCTTCAAATCCAAATTCATGACATCGTTTCAAAATGATTTGTTGAATGGGGTGAAGCTTTAGCTTTGGATTTATTTGAATTTGTTTCTTCCTACACATTCATTTCGAGCAAGGACCAAATAAAATGACCTTTCTTGTACAAAATAATTTTAAAATAGAACTTCTAGCATTACAAGGAATTATCCTATATCGCTTTCGAGTGAGAATAAACATCATATCTCTTAGAATTATTCATCTAGTATATCACCTCATTTCTCACAATAAAAGTTTTTGATTAAAAATTATTTCAAACATTTTCCATGCATTTTCTATGCTTCACATCAAATTTCTCAAGTTTTGAAACAAGTTTGATATGGAAAGTATATAAAATGATCTCATTATACATGATCTTTGGGTATTTATTTGAAACTTATAACAGGATTCCAAGAAAGTCCATCTACAAGATCCATGATATCGTCTTGTTCATTGTTGTTACCGCTTTCCTATCGTTGAGATATGCATATTCAAATGCAACCAAATCCACTTTGAGCATAAAGTTGTTATTACCTTTAGAATTTGACGACACTTAGAATAACCTCATGTTCCAAACCAAATTACTCTCCCTGTTTCCTTGATGAAAAAATATTGAAACTACAGGCTTGGTGAGGATTCTATGGATATTTGAACAATGAAAAAGGGAAGTGGAAATATCTAATTATTTCCTCATCTATAGATTAAGGGAGCTAATGTCTCCGCCCATGGATGAGATGTCGCCCTTCAAATCGAATTCCTATTCCACCTAATGGATTTGATGACCTCTATGGGGAATTTTTCCATGGAGGAATGCATTTCATAGGTTTTGAATTAAATGTGCGTGCATGACCTTCATGACATCCGCAACAACTTCATTCACAAGGGGCCCAATGCCCTATTATGATATAAGGGTCGCCACCTTGAGGCTTCATCCTGCCGAGGCATGTATATTATTCCTCGATGATGACACATTATCCAATGGTTTCTCTACCATTTTCAATCTCAAGGGGTGATAATCTATCTTGGTGGTCATTTCTCCAACGACTCGATCGCCCCATCCTATGTTTGGATCGTAGATTACAGGTTTGACTTCTCCGAACATTCGACCATGAATCCCTACTACAGATATGTGCCATAACCAGACCCATATTTCATGATGTCCTTCCCTCTTTTAGAATTACAAGCCTATCACAAATCATAATAACACTTAATATTTTCGCTTCATTGAGATTCATGTCTTCCAAACTTCTGGCATATGGGGAAATAACTCCATAACCTCATAATCACACCCATTATGGGCATAACCCCATATCATGGTATTCCATAAAGATGCATTTGATTCTTCAAATTTTCAACAATTCCAAAACATGTGACTCCATTACCACATATTTTTTAAATGGCCAACCTGTGAGAATACTTAAAAGAAGTTGAGTTGGGTTGCACATATGTGGATTACATTTGTATAAAATTCCAAGGCATCAAATTAATACCCATTCTAAACAAAGGTTGGAGAAATAGTATTCCAAGTAACCATACTCCTTTAAGACATTTTTCTAAATAGTTTCATACTAATCCTCCCAAAATTTTCTTTTACATTTTTTTCTTTTCCTATGCAAACCCGATGTTGAAACCATGGCTCGATACCACTTGTAAAATCCCCCCAACCACCCAAATCCGTAATGATGCCACTCTCATAGTGTTTTTTGATGCCATAATAACACAATAATAAATATTTATAACATAACCAAAATCATAATAACATATGAGAACCATAAACAACATAAGTAGCTTTGAGCACTCATTTGATAACCGCCACCAGTTGCAAACCTTGGACATACAACCCACCCATAGACCATGCTACTCCAACTCTCTTAGAATTAGTCACTCGTGAAGCTAGGCCATGATTCCACAATGCAAACAACTACCCATGAAAAGTACATTTCCAATGTCAAATATCGACACATCCATGTACCAAACCCCAATATTCTCCAACATTAGACTCATACATCCCTTATCATCCCACAACCTAAGTCATGCACCCTTCTCTACACTTGTAGTCCCCAAAGATCCACCATTACGTCCATGGTTTCCAACTCAATTAACCAGGGATGTCTTAGATCCCTATGGCTTCCAAAATTTCCTATTACTCTACTTCGGATCTCAAGGTACCCTCCAAACCCATATAAGGACACATGTCCCTACACTTTTCCCTCCAAACCTCCAACCTTCCCCTAAGGCAACCCAAGGATAAGTGTGTTGATCACCTAACCCACCTAGGGTCCTCAAGGTATAGTTTGCAAGGATATTTTTTCTCTCCCTAGAAATAAGACCATAGTTATCCCTTAGAAGTCTCTAATGGAAAGGGAAGTTGTATACCATTTCATATTCCCTCACTTTACCATTTATTTACGCTTACTTAATATAATATTTTAATATTATTCCTAGTTACTTTAAGAATATTATTATATTAGGAGCCATGTTTTGGTTCTTCCATCTCACATTTATCCTTTTATGGATTCCTCGCTTCCAATACTCTATTTCTCCTTTGACCGAAATTGTGATATGATTTATTATTACATGTGTCCTTTATATGGTACATACCATACTCACTAGGCATTTAACACATAGGATCTTTGTCCTAACTACACATTGGCCCACCAGCCTAACACACTTATAAACAAAAAGGAAATGTTTGTCAATAGAACTCGAATCACTAAGAAAATTAGCATGTGTTGGCTCACCAACATAAGAATCATATGTACAAATGCATTACACCATGGTCAATTTGGGGGTATTACATTACCATGCATATAGAACAATGCACAAAAGTGATCTAGGTGGATATTAGTGGCCACCCGCTTATTCCACTTGGACCTCCCAACATTTTTTTCTATTAGTTTCCTATTTTTCAACACAATTTGATATTTCGATTTTTTTATATTTTATCGCTTTCAGGTCCTTAACTTTTGGATTTTTTTTGAGGCCATGTATGGTGTTTTGTGGGGAAAAATGAAACATGGAACATGTATTGATGTTTGTAGTTGAAATTTGTTTCCTTATATCGATTTATGTTGGATGTCGCCAAAGTACAAAGGATGTGAAGTCCCAATTAGACCTCACAATGTTTGGTGTAGGAGTCCCATCCTCTAATATAAGGTTTGACCATTGTTGCAAGTGATTTTAAAGGAATTGCTTAGCCGCAAAACATACACAAGATATCATATGCATAACTTTTGGGGTAGAATTTATGTAAGTTTTGTGAGACATTGAGTGTAAGGTTGAAAGGGAGAAACCATGAAAGTGAATAAGAAATATACCTCTCATTAGAAAAGTATTAGTAATATCCTAAGAGAGACATGTGAGAGAAAGAAAGAAAATCGTTGATTAACGTACAAATTGGTCTACAAGATAACAACAATCATATAAACACATAAAAACACCCATTCAACAAGATTCATATATGATTAAATGAACTGGGTTTACTCTATTTAGTATGTGTAACACAACATATGGGCCACAAACATTCAGCTAATAATATTAAAACATTATGATACATGCATGATAGAGTGTTGACTCTAAGATATTCTGACAATTAATGAAAGATTCAAGTACATTGTTACATAAATGAATCATATCCAATAGAGGAACATACAGACAAATTTCTTCTCCAAAAGAATGATATTCTTCCTTATACACCACTAGAGAAGCGATACAAATCTCTAAAAGTCCAAACCTCTTGTTTGAGTTATGAGGATTACTTATAACAAATGATAATGAATTTTGGGATTCCTCATGACTCTTTGACTTCTACAACCTATGGACTTCCATGTGACACTTCATATTCAACATGTATCTCTCGAACTTATTTTTACATTAAACAAAAGACAAATTGCATCAAAATGGTGGCTATCTAGATAAACATAATAAGACAAAATATTCCCGATATAAGAGAAAGAGACAAATCAATAGGTTGAACACAGAATTAATTTTTTATGTAGGATTTGGCTGCTTTAACCATAGATAAATTAACTTTGATTGGAAGCTCTAAAACATATCGCATCTTCACCTCCAATGCATCCGATAATATGGATTTTGGAGTTTGACTCCATGTTATTCCACATTAAGAATAATTTCATGAACTTTAGTTGGCCCAATTGCATACTATAGAATAGCGTTCTCTTAGTGATCTCCAAGCCTTATTGATCTCGTTTGTTTGATTCTCTCAATAAAATATTTTATTTCCCACATGATGACATCCTTACCTCTTATTTCTCCAAGTGAACTCACAAAAGGAATTTTATGTTTCTATGCCAAGGACCCAAAACACTATCTAGTCTAACATAAGTTTTATGGTGCTCGTAGGCTTTGTTCACTAAGGTGGGTGTAATTCTAAATATGGAGTCTTAACTTTGTTCACTCCACCTCGTAAAACCAATTTATCCTTCGACTCAAATTTTCAGAAAATCGGGATACTTCGATGGCTCAATCCTACACCAAATCTACAACTCTACTTGTAACCTCTCGAAGCTTCATGGTGTCTTCCATCGCCTTTAACTCTTTCATATATATGGAGGTAGTTTCTTTGTCAGTGTTGATATTAGTAGAAGACAATTATTGATTATGTAGGTTTTAACCTTGTATAGAAATTTCCCGCAAATGAATTATTAAAACAAAAATAAACAATGGTGAGAATATAAAAATATATATACACTAGAGATTTTCCCCTGGATCCCAAACTCTGGGACTACCATATTTCTTTTTCATTATATTCCTTTCAATGTTACAATACATATATATACATGTATAAGCATTCACAACCCCAATCCACTAACCCCCGATTAGAACATATTCGTATTTCCCTTGACCGTATCTACAAACGCCATTGGAAGAAAACCATCATGCCCAAAACCATGTGGATTCTTATCCTCCAATGTTGCTAAAGTTGATCTATTAACTAGGCCACATGCAATATCTACTACCTCTTCCCGTAATTCATGTCCTAACCCTACACCACCGAGCATGTTTCTTTCCTTTTCCATCAAAATCATGTTCATTCTTTTCCGCAACTCCATTATTTTTGAGGTATGTATGGAGTAGTATTCACCATGATATACCACACTTCTTACAGAACTCTTCAAATTTATTGTTGCAGAACTCTCCACCATTATTTTTCCTCAACACCTTGATCTTCTTCTTTGTCTAATTTTCCACCAGAGCCTTAAATTATTTAAATTCTTTTCAAAGACTTCATTTTCCACAGAAATGTATCCATGTATTCCTTGAGAAATAATCTATAAATGAGACATATTACACAAAATCACCTGTGCTGATGGAACCTAAATAGGTCCAACACATCACTCGTGCACAAGCACTAATATCCCTTTTGCCCTCTTAGCATGAGAGGGAAAATCCCCGATTTTGCTTCCCATATACACAATGTTCACAGTAATCAAATCCAGCTAAAGAACCGGACATACCTATACCATACCATTATCATGTAGTATTTGAAGTCCCTTCTCTCCAATATGTCCAAGCCTTTAAGTGCCATAGCATGGTCTTTTCTCCAAGAGACCATTAGGTTTTCTACTCCACTAAGGAACCATAGATCTATTGCACCCATCAATAATAGTGCTAATTGTAAGCTTGTGCGTAGTTCCAATATGAACTCCCAACATCAATACCAAGGTTCCCTAAACCATCTTGTAGGTATCTTCTTAAAAAAAAATTACACCCCCATCACTATCTTTTCTTACAAAAAATCATATTTCGGCCACGCAATATGCATAACATCGTAGTGTTTTAATCCTTCCATCTTTCAACTTCAACTTGAATTTTCCACGTCTAATGATTCTATCCTTCCTATCATCCCCTAAGAAGAAATCACCACCATCATATTTCTCATACTCAGAAACAAATCCCTATCTAGGAGTGAAGTGAAAGGACACAAACGAATTCAATGAACCATGCCTCATGATCTACATGTAATTAGGAGAATTTTGAGATCTAAAATGGGCCTCTAAGGAAATTATAAAATAATAGTGGAAATACCAAACAAGATTTGATTACATCATCAAATTTTAGAGGGAAAAGATAAAAACTGGTTTCTTTCAACTCGTATTTTGAACTTATCTCCCTATAGTTTTACTCTAAATTTCAGCAAGACACCGCTGGATGAAAACATTACCTCCCATCCAAGGAGTGTCCATGTTCCATACTTTTGATGGACTCCACTCACACGAAAAATGAGAAAAAACACAAAAACATTATTGTAATCATGTTTTTCATGTATTTTCATTTTTCGTGTAGTAGAGTCCATCAAAAGTATGTGGAAATATGGGCAGGCTCCTTGGATGGGGAATTAAAATTTTGCATCCAACGAGTACTCCGCGAAATTTGAGTAAACCCTTAGGGAGATAAGTTGAAAATACGAGTTGAAAAAATAGTTTTAGTTTATTTTATTATTTTTAATATATATATATTTTTTAACTCCAAAATTGGTGAATCATCCTCATAGTTGACATCATCATATTGAATCCTATTGGTTCTCATAAAGTTTATTTTGGTTGTACATTTTTCTTAGAGGCCCATTTTAGACCTCAAATTCCCCCTAATGGTACTTGAAGAAGAATCCAAGTACACATCCCCACATTCATCTAAGGTGGTTTAGCCGATACAAAAAGGAGAATCATCATATCCATTTCCTTTCTCTTTGTGGAGCTTTAGATCACAGCTTTTTTTAGTTCCCTTCCTTTCCGTACTTCTAGCACACCTTTACAAGTTTTCCCGAGATTTATATCTCCTCTAGATATATATATCTCCCACTCGAGACTTATTTTTGCTTATGTTTTGGGACCTTCCTCATACAAACAAGGCATCTCTATTCGGATCTCCATATTTTTCCATATAATCTCCTCCAAAGACAAGGATGAGACTATTTCATCAAACTTCAAGGTAGTTGTATTGCTACCTATTGCAACAACTAGACTATCCCACGAATTTGGTAGAGAAAATAGAAAGCTAATGCACTTATCCTCATCTCAAATTTTTATATCAATAGATAAAAATTGGCTTACCACAATATTAGAGGTGTTCATATGCCTGGCCACCGAGTCTCCACCCTTTTCACTCATCCTTAGATGTTGTCTTGAGGGGTCCCGACCTAGGTTCCGAGTTGAGGTTAACCAACAAAAGCCTCTTACTATTGGCCCTTTAGGTAGTGACCGTCGCACAAGTAAAAGTCTCACCTGTGTTAAAGATGGGGGGTGTGGAACCAAGTTTTCACACTCGAGATAGGTTCTGAATGATGTGGGTTCCTTAAGATCCAAAATAATCATAAACAAACCTTCGCAACAATATACCCTAACTAGAAAACCCTTGGCTGCATATTTAGGTCCAATATGCGTATCACTTGCGCAAGTTAACAAAACATCTATAATAAAAAAAATAATAACCCTTAATACATAATGTCATAACCTTATACCATCACATCAATCCAATAATAATTCATATAAACCCAAACACAATATAAGAAGAGACAAGAATCTAAATAAGATGCGTATCTATTCATAACATAAACAATGTATGCATTTGTAATCGTATATCCACAACAACAAGCTTATTTATTAATACTCGGGCCATATCCTTCATACAAAACCCTTAAACAACCTCTCCGTACACAACAATGTGGTCCACACACAATAAAGACAAAGGTCTCGTGCAATAAGCGCCTAGTATGAGCCTTCTACCTAGAAAAATCTGCACAAAATATCACAAAGTATCCAAAATTATCATCCACATTCAAGTTTATCCAAAAACCGACTTCTTAGACTCGATCTGCACTTCCATTTATACTATTAGATCACGCTTACTCTAGGGTCTCGTAAACCGTGGCTTACGCCCTTCATCTACCCTTTTACCCATTACAACTCATGAGGGGATTTAACCCACTTAAAAGCCTATGTGGACGAATAAGCTTGCACCTATTACAAAATTATAGCAAAAAGTGGTCTTCGTACTTAGGGACCCTCGTCTCCAACAAGCTCCCCAACACAATCTTGTGACTCATCCCATGTAACACCGCGCGACCAGATTCTTCATTTTGTTCTAGAACTCCTTGATAGAAGCTTCCAAAATGGTGCCAAGACACCTACACTGTCCACTACGCAGTAGCTACCTCCACCATATTCTCTAAAGTCGGCCCTTCTATGGCCAAATTATGCTTTGTAAAGTCTAGCTAGGGTTTCGAATCGCAACATCAAGGTCCTAAGAAGATATTTTCATGGCCTCGCCGCCCATGGCTTCATGTGATCGTTGAAAATTTGTTTTTGCAATGGAGCTCCTCAACCTTATCGCACAACGCCACTGGTCTAAAAGGTGTTCCATTCACCGGGCAGGGATGAATGTAGGGCAAATCCTCCTACAAATCTTCGAGCCCCCGCCTTAGTTTGCAGCCTCGGGTAATTTTCTTGGACTAGTGGATTTATCTCATTGCAGGTCCGCGTCCCATGTCGTATCTCTGGAAGCTCTCAAACCCTTATCAACATTGCGTAGATTCTAGCGTTTTTTTTTTCACTAGGGCGCCACACGCCGCACCGAGGGGTCTCAACTTAGCCTACAATGCAACAATCTATTGCTCAAAATCTACTTTAACTAACTAGATTTTAGACCCTCGGGAAGCTTTGAATGTTGCACAACCAAGCTCTCAATTTTTTCTTGTGGTGGAGGACGCTCGAATGACTACACTAGATCTCACCACATAATCTATCAATGAAGCTCTCTAGATCTCGCTTATCGTGACCGTTTCTTGAGCTCGGATAGACTATTGCATCTTTATGGCTGAAATATTTTCGACCTCACTAAGTTGCTACTATGTAAGAGCCTCTCTTTCTTGCGTCGATCGAAATGAAGATGTGGAGAGTGTGTAACTTCCCTACTTGGTAGCTTCGTGAGGTTAATTCCCACCTTCATGGCAGTGTTTGGACCCACACACACAACTCTAATTATTCCATAGATGTTGTTGTGTCGGGGAAGGGGCAACATTCTCGCTTTTTGTTGGTGCGATGATCGATGGATGGCAAGCTCGCTTTATCTACCCTGATCTATGCTTGTCCGTACGATATCTATCTTTAGTTGTATAACTTTTCATACTGGACAAAGGTCACCGCGGCCTTGTGCTATGTCTCCATTTCCACATAACCCGTCCTCCGATGTCAAGAAAATACATCTCGTAATTTTGTCAAGGTCCTCTTCTATTAGAGTAATCTATTCCTCTCCCTCATGCCTTGGACCCTTTCCACTTCTTTCCCCGCCCTTTAGATTTTTCCTTCCGCCTCGCTTGGTGTCACGTTGAGATTCAACACCATCCCCATTGAGCTCATCCGTATCTTCGAGGTCCACCTCCTCTTGGTCTCCTCCCCAACTCCCGATCTTTTATCCTTTCAAGGTCAGCTCCTTCTCCGATTTAGCCCCGCATCTTCCCACCATTCTTCTCAGAGCTGCCTCTCGTGCGTTGTGGTTGTTATGTCTTTGAGCCATACGAATCGGGCGGATGGCGAATGGGCCGGGTGGTGCCAAGCCTAATCTTCCATTCATTCGGCCATGTCCCCATGACCTAGTAACCGCCTTCGTGACCATATAGGTCAAAGTGTACCAGCTTGAGTCCTTGTGTGCCTTGATCTCAGATATCGTGCATGGTCACCTAGAGTTCTCGTGACACTTTTATACTTATCATGTACGGCAAAAGAAGAGTCTTCCGGGTCTATAATGTAGGGCTTAAGCCAACGTGCCTTCAAAAAGTACCCAAAATATCTTATTCCTTCAACTTCGTTGGATGAGTCCCACAAGTTCACGTAGCGTGCTCCCTTCGCATACGTTTACTGACTGGGAGGAGTACACACCGGGGTCTCCCATGCCACTAACGCACTAACAATAACAACCACGAGTAGAAGAACCGATTCCCGCCTGTGCTCTGCGCACATTTTCTATAATTTCTTCACATAATAAATACGACTCAATTAGGACCCCCTTTTAACATTTCCCCATTCAAGGCAATGACATGCGCGGGGAATTTTTTCTTGGCCAAAATTTTCTCATTAGATTGCAACCGAGGACTAGGGTTCTTGGTGTATTGTTAGGTCAATTATGGTCCTGACCATAAATCCCCTTGTCCCTTCCCACCTTGAACTTATTATTTACATCTCACACATTTATTTCATTTCTCTTCCCGAATCCCTTCATCGATGGGGCCCTCTAGGGAAGTTTGGTGATCCGATGGGATCGCTGTGGCGTCGATAAGAATTCGCTCAAATCCATAAGGAGCTCCTCGTGGACCAAGGCTAGCAAACTTGGTGCATGCAAATGCTAGTGATGGGGTACCTTCTCAAATGTGGAATCCTTATTAGGTCGATGACTCCTACATTGTGTAAACCTGTGCCAAAGGCATTGGCCCAACCTTTGGCACATTGTCATACATCACTTGTTCCAAGTAATTATCCGGCACAAGATCGTGGAACATTTCTTCATTTTTTAGGTCATAATCATCAAAATTAATCAGACAATTGCCAAAAATTTCATTGATCAGGGACATCCCGAGGGATCAAAGGCATCTACAATTATTCTTAAACAGATCGACGTTATGAATTTCACGCAGAGGGCTTCCGCGCTTGATATAGGCAATCGGCCACGAGATAGGTTCAACAAACATAGCTTCTTGTCCGCACTCATTCTGACAGTTTTGATAGATCATCGATGGGATTGATCCTTAGTGGCTTTCCCAAGGGACGTTACATTCTATGGAGAGGTGCACGACTTGAGGTAGCCCACTTCAACATCTTTCCCTTCCCTTCTCTTTTCGCCGGAATGGATACAACTTATTCTACCTCTAGGACTAATTATTTGACCTCATCCGATCCCATCTCCCGTAGATGCAAAGTGAGGGGCGCAAAATGCTCCCTCCACTGTGGTTGGTGGCCATCATTCTTGGGTGAATATGAATTCGTATTTTTGATGTCGATGAGTGATTCTCACGTAGATACGAACTCGCATAAATGTAGTAGAAGAAATTATAGACAATCATAGAGTACCAAATATTCAAACAAGAAAGGAACCAATTGAGATCCTCACCCACATTTTTATAAGCCATCCATGGTAAAAATGGTTGGATTATCATTAATTTCACTTACCTTCAAGAAAATGGTAAAAAATCCTCCAATATTGCCTCATTAAATGCGAAACTTTCCTAACCAATGGTAATTTCACTCACCTAGTTTCACTGCTCTAACGGCTAGTTTCCTTTCATGTGTGTCACCCCGCATTTTTGTCGACCTACTCTACGCCTCCCTTTAGTGCCGCATGTAGACCCATCATTATGTTGCTACCGCCATAGTCATTTGGTCGACACTGCATTGTCTCTATAGTGTGGTCAAGCACACGCGCCGCCACCGCACCTCCTTCACAATGTATGGCCCCAACCAATGCTTTCTCGAACTTTCCCGGTTGGCACAAAATTGACTATCATATAGCAAGACCAAGTCTTCCTCCTTGAACACATTTTGCCCCGATGTGCTTGTCATATCAGGATTTTTTGTGCACCTTCGCACTTGCCGCTCGGAATTTAGCAATGAAACGATCTTCTTCTAAGGCAAACGAGTTACGCCAACCGTTCCTCCATAATTTCGGCTTGACCATATTAGTGAAAGTTGTAATGTGCAGGCTTGGAACAATATACTCCATATGCATGATGGCTTCTCGCCCACACCATCCCGAAAGGTGTTTTTCCCGTCAAATTTTTTCATGTTGTTCTATAATCCCATAATAGAGAAGGGATGTGCACGTCCCAACCATCTCGCTGGCATTGCTGCATCTTTGTGAGTGCATTCTCCAAGATATTTTTTGAAAGCTTCTACTACGCCATTTTCATATGGGTGATAAGGGGTACTCTTCTTGTGATGGATCCGAATTCCTCTTTCAAAGCTTCAATTGTTTCATTAACAAAGTGTGTACCCCTATCACTCATCAAAACCTTCGGCATCCAAACCGGATCAAAATGCTCAAAGATGAAGTGTGTACGTATCTCGTAGTATAGTCCTAACTTCCTTGCCTCTACCCATCCGTTACATAATCAGCTGCAATAATGATATAATGTGCTCGAGTCTTCTCCGGATGGTTGATTGGTCCAACAAAATCTATAGCCCATTTATCAAATTCTTGTAAGGTCATCTAAGGTTGGCAGAGAATTTAATCTCTCGCGCAAGGGCTTCCCTATTCTCTTACATGCATCATAGGCCCGAAAGTACGCTTTTGTGCATCACTTCATAGCCATGGACCACCATAACCCAACATGCAACACCTTATGCACAAGTGTTTTCCACAGTGGCCCTCCTCCCACTCCTCCATGAGCCTCAACCAAGATATCCCGTCTTTCATGTTCCAACACATATCTCCTTAATACTTCATTTTCTCCTAATTTATACAATGTAATTCGTAATCGTGCAAAATAAGTTATGCGTGCAACCAACTCCTTCTTTTCTAGACCGAATATTCGCACACTTTTCCCATGGTAAAAAGATGAATAATATCAACAAAGTTCTCATCCACCACCTTGATAGCAAATAGTTGTGCATCAAAATCCCCTCCTCTAGATCGGTTGGTTCTTACTCATTTTCAATTCATGATAGATGATTAGGGTCTAAAGATTTAGCATTCTAGGCTTCACTATAATTTCAAAGTCATACTCCAAACAATAGCAATCATCAAAAAGATCTCCCCCAACACAAACTTATTGACCAAGTATCAAAGAAATGATCAAGTGAACATTTTGAAATGCCCTCCTAGCAGTATAGTGTCTATATATTTGCCGCATGTATACCATGGCCAATCCTTCCCTTTCAGAAGTTGAGTAGTTTTTCTTTGTGCTGGAGAGCTTGGAAAAGTGATTGGGTGATCAATGCCTCCTTCTCCCCGGATGCTAAACAACCCCAAGTGTTATACCGTATGCATCCACATGCATGAAAAACTCAGACCGCCTCTTCGAATATCAAGATAGGTGCAAGAATCCATTTTCTCCTTTATCAACTCAGATCTCTTCTAACATTAATCATCCCGTAAAAATGATACATCCTTCTTTAGCAACTTCTCCATTGGCACAAGATTAGAGCATACCCTTTGATAAACTTCCCGTAATAATGAGTATGTCCTAGGATGAAGCATAGCCGTTTTTCATTGGTCAACTTCTGTTGATGATAACCACGATCTTCACTGGTCTACCATCAATCCTTTACAATATACGTATATGCCCTAAAAATGCCAAAAGGCATTACGTAATATACATTTCTTCAATTTGAGAGAAATCAAAGCTTCCTATAGGTGTCAAGCATCATAGGTTCAACACATGTTTCTTTACTAATCCAAACATTTTCCAGACATCAAAATATACCTCCAAGAATTTATTCATGAATTCTCAACACAACCACTACCACGCATGAGAAGATTGCAGCATTTTTCAACCCAAATGGCATGATAGTACATTGGAAAGAACCCCATTCGTAGTGAAGGTGGTCTTGTTGCGGTTTTCTGCAATTCTAATCTAATGATACCCCTAAAATCCATTATTAAATGAATAAGCTCTTTTCCCTCCTAAGCATTCTCCAAGATTTAGTCAAAAAATAGAATAGGAAGGGGTCATGCACACAGGAATCATCTGACTATATAAACAAATCCTTATTTCTCCTTTGGTATTTTCTCTTTGAACCACCATTGGGATTACCCAACCAAACTATTCAACCCTCGCTCGATGATGCCCGTAGTGACCATATTTTATAATTCCTCCTTTACTTTCTCGCTATATTTGATTCTCAATCGATATGAGCACAGTGGCGCGCATCTCGTTTTTAGCGTGATCTTCATAACACCCAAGTCCCCACAATTCCCTTTGAGCTCAGTAGAACTTTGTAGGAAACATGTCCTTATACTCTATCAACATCTCCGAAATATTTCTAATGTATCATCATCCCCGTAATCCCCAATTTCCTGCCAACTTGGGTTGTTCTTCTGCCCCAATGTTGACTTCCACCATCCCTACTGTGGACCATGCAACCGCATGCTCTCCTTAAGACTCGCGGATATTAACATTCCTTGGGTCATCTTCATTATCCTTGATTGAAAGTTTCTATAGTTGATGATATCTTGCATCTACGCATCCTACGAGCTGCTGGCAAATACATTCCTTTCGGGGTTGGGATTCATCAAAGATCAAAGCATCTATGTGATCCTCGAAAGGAGTGGCTATTTCTATTGTGCTAAGTGTCCTTTATGTAATATAAACATGTATAATTTGTCTCCATATGTTTTCTTAAGGGAATGAGAGTTTTAACCACGAAATTTAGATGAATTAGTGAACTTTAAGCATGTAATAAGCCTTAAAACATCAAAAAACAGCAGACAAATATAGAAAAACATTCACACATGTTTTACACAAGAGGGCATGATGGTGCCATCTCACCCCTCCCTGGCTACATCCGTTGGTCCAGCCTCCCAATGGCATGTCCCTCTTTGTAATTATGCTCAAAATTGTAAATTACATATGTTTAGGCCTCTAATGTGGTTTTTTTTTTCTCTACACCAATGGCTCGAGAATGCTCAAATTATCGAGGTAGATTCCTCGTTTCACCAAAATTGGTTGAAAATTACTCCCAATGCGTTTTCCCAATGACAAAGCCTAGAAAATATCCACTAAATGTGGAGGCAAAGGCTAACTTGGTTAAATTGATGGAAAACCCTAAAATTTAGGGGCGTGCTCCATATCAGATGTGACTGCTAAAAGCTAACATTTAAAAGTTTAGAGGCTAGGTGGTCACATACCAACCCCGCCATAACCTCCATTGATAATTTGAACTTCACCGAAAGGTTTGAATCTCGGGAGTTGTGGTCTGTAAACCCAACCATTGCATTTAAAACCTTTAACCCCCAACATGTGATCAAGAAAAATCCCACCGGATTTATGTCATGTTGTCACCGACAACTGCTGATCGCTGCGCTAAAACCTGCGGAACGAAATATCGCCAAGTTGAGTTTTCCGTTGTGGTTAGAGCAAAAGCCCAAGTTTCTGGTGCAAGGCTGCTACGAGAGGGAGGCTGGCCCTTTAGGTTGGCCTCCCAAACCCCGAATGTAAACCTTTTAAATAATAAATTAATGTGGAATTTGTTATATGTTAAGAACTACTTGTGGTGTAATGTAGTGTGTCGAAGCCGGCGGATGGAGGTTCACAGGGTCGATTCTCACCAAACCTCCAAATAAATTTTACAATGAAATTTCGAGGACACATGGCGCCTCTAGGCTGGCCACGTGTTGCTCATCCATTGGTCCACAAAAAACCTAATAATGGTCAAAATCAACTCCGCATTTCATAAACATTCAACAACCTGGGACAGCCACGTGGTACAATCATGTCGTTTTGGGTAAAAATGGAATATTCCAAGTATATACCTATCGATCGTACTTGCATGTTGACTAGGCATCTAGTCATAAAATATTTTTGTTTAGGAAAATGGATAGAAAAAACGATATCTTCCTCATACGACATTGGCTTTTCAAACCGTTTGTGGCAACTCGGAATTATAACGATGAGACCTTTCCGTCGTCGTGTTCTACCGTTTTGAGCACTTTGATATTTGACATAAGACATGATATATTGATCACACTCTAATAGGAAGCTTTGTGACCCCAAAAGACTTTAATCACCCGTTCGTAAAATGAGGGAACAACTCCCCTCACCTTTTCCCCTTCCATCCATCTTTCCTTACGTGATTTGTCGCTCTTGAGCCCAATCCAAAGATAATCGACACTTCCCATTTTAGAAGTGTATGTCCTTTTGTCAAGGATAGAATACTCCTTGAGCTCATCCGTAAATTGCGTGAGAAATCTTCTATCGATGGCATTCGAATGTCACTCCCTTGATCATCAATCAAAGGAGGCTTATACAAACGTAAATTCTCCACATTGACAACAAAAATACATTTGCATATATGAAGGCAAGTCAAGTTGAAATGCATTATTACAACTTTTTTTAATAATCTTGAATGTACCATAACGAATAGGCTTGAGATTTTTATTTTCCGCATCATTTCCTTACCGATGTGGAACCATACTTCATTTCTTTTCTTGAAATCTGTGATCAACTCTATGTTTGTCATGCCTTCTTGTACTTGCTTTGACTATTCTCAAGTTGTTCTTGAACTTGTTGATGAATAATTTGAATTTTCTCAATGAACTTTCGAGTCTTCTTTTTCAATATCACTATGCCCATAAATTGCAACATCCTTCTCATAGATGAAGTCTAATCGCGATTTTGAAAAAAATACCCAGTTGTTTTCAAAAGGTGAAGTATTTGTAGAAGAGTGATCGGCCCAGCTTGTAAGTGTGTTAAATGTACGCGCTTCTGTTTGTCCCACAACTTGGGATTTTTTGGCTGCATAATATCCTCTCACAGATGCACAATGCTCTTTTCACCACCTCTCCGTTTTGCCATTAGTTTGGTGTATTTAAAGTGTTGTGGTTCCCCGTGTTTTGCCGTACTGGCAAGACCAAAAGACAAGACAACATCAAACCAATTTGGGATCCTAGGATCTAGTTTCTCTTGATCCGTAGAGGATCTTCTATAAATGCAAAGAATGATATATCTTTAAGGTTCAAATTGAGGAATTAGGCTAGGTATGAAGCATGTGGGTTTGTAAGTTTGTTTGTTTGGATGGAGACCATTAACCTGTGAAGGCTAAGAAAATGAAAAAGGAAACTAAATAGAGGACAGCCAAACATGGGAAGATAGGTTTAAGAGAAGTGTCAATCCATTGGGCTATGGAGTCATAATAGGGAATTACCATATAACAACTATCTAAGTGTTTCCATATGGCAAGTCATCTATACCAAAGGATATTTTTAGATATATGGTGGAATGGAACATTAAGAATGGGTGAAAGAAAGAGACCAAAGTGCGTACCCTAAGATCGTGTAAGGACTTTGAACCTATCATGATTTTGACATACTTCAAAGAAAACTCTCAATAAAGACACACAGTAGTTGCTTAAGATCAAGTAGGGACTTTTTAACCCAAAATTTCGTTTCACATACTCTCAAGGGAGACGATCCAACAAATTCTCATAACCACTCTCTTTGTGATATAGAAAAAATTTAAGATTTAAACACAGAAAGAAGGCCTAAGATCGTAGAAATAATTTTAACCTTCAATTCTTTTCGACACTAACTCCAAGGGATCTTGAAAGGCTAACTCGTTGGAAAAGGGAACCTAAAGTGGATGGCTAGCTCTAAATCCCAAATTTCCCAATTCTTCCAAAATTAAATCCAACAAGAACATCTAAGAAACAATCCTCTAAATTCATACACAAACAAGCATGGGCAAACCAACATCTTTGACTAGCTTAAATTATGGTGAATTTGTTCTTATATACATAGACAGGAAAACATAAAGGATAATGTATGGGAAGCATTAGGTACTTTGGCAATAAAGATATCCTAATCTAGATTATCGATTCTTATTATAGAATAATGGACAAGATGATAAAACATGAAAGGAGACAATTGCGTTGAGGAAACATCACCAATAATATAAACTAGGATCCGTGAATCTTCTTGTTCAATTGATGTGCAAAAACCAATCATACACTTTGAGCTCAATGGCTTTTAACAATACAAACTTCTCTTCCCAACCTACTATTTACAAACTACTCCGGCCTACTTCCCCCAATAGTTCTAACAAATATAAAATCCCTATCAACCAACCAACAAATTTTACAATGTATTTTCAAATCTAATATTTATAGGTGAATGAGGAGGATGAGTAACAGAGGAAATTGTTGGCCCAATTAAATGAAGAAATTTAATGTTTCTCACATCTCGGGAGGCTTCGATGGAGAAGAAGTGAAATGCTCCATACTTCATTAAATGGACCTTTGCTTGTATCCGCACTCCGATCGTTTTTTTTTTTTTTACTTTCTAAGCTCGGTAGGTGGGCAATTGCTTCCGAGTTGCACATATGTCATAACTTATGATAGTCTTCGACTATGACCTTTGTTAATGAAAATAGGATTGTAGGAGGAAGTATGGGTCGATGGAAGGTGACTAGCCTCTCGATTTGGTGTGTAGAGGCTTTCTCTCATTTGATATGTCCTTCTGCGTTTCACTCCGGTGCTCGATCTTCTTTGTTTAATTATCGTTCAATTATGGCTTGCTGCTTATGTGCACGCAGGAGGCTTGCACTTGTGGAGGTGTTCATTTAATGAGGAAATCTGATCCCTCCCTATCGAAGACTTGGAACAATCATTCCCGGGCTTTCAGGAAAATTTTAAATCTCTCGAGAAACCTTATAACTCCGGCAGAAAAAACAAATAAAAGTGAAGAAAACCTCGGTGAAAAAAGGCTTAGAATTGGCTTTGGAGGTTTGGGGGCATGGTTAAAATGGAATCGTCGATATAGATTAATCGACGAAGATCTACTACCGAGACTGCTCATAGAAACACTTGGGAGGAAAGATGGAGGGAAATGAATTGGTGCGAAGTTAAATCGTGAGCCGTCCGATCACACAGACCGATGGCTAAGATCAAAAGATAAACAACATTAAGGTTTAGTGGTAAAGGGGAAAACTGGAGCTGCTGCAAAATTTTTGCAGTAAACTATATCACCAAAAAGAATGCGAATCTGTCTGCCGTTTGGACGCGTGTCCCCACAATACCACCTATTTCGCAAAAAATTTGGGGATTAAACTCGAGGCGGATTTTTTTTTTCAAAATGCAATATCTAACGTTTGATCGTATGGCCCAGATCGATGGTGCGTAAAAAATATGATGTGGGGAAAGGTGCAGGAAAGATCTTAACCGCCAGATTCGTAAAATCAAGGCGGCATTCAAATCGCAGGTCGTAATGGTGGAGGGTAGAGCGATGGGCGAGCGTGATACGATTAAGCATCGTCGTCTGATCCGGAAAGATTGACAAATAATACTCGACGGGAGGGGTAATGGGGAGAGGTTATGGGTAGAGAAATGGTTTGATATCAACCGTTGGTTTCTACAATCTGGATGATCAAGATTAGAAGAAAAGGCGAAGCATTTTGAAAGGCAAAGAAGGGGTAGGGGAGTGTGTAGGCGCCCGATGACCGTTGATTACGCAAAGATCGTACTCGCTGACGTTCATTTGAACATTGAACATCGGAAACAAAAATAAAGGGAAAAGGCTTTGGAGAAGGGTTTTAAAGGCTTTTTAGCGCTCGATTGCGCGTTTTGGGTCACATGGAGGAGGAGAGCAACATATATAATCCCTTGGGGGCTTAAGGGTATTATAATGTGTAAGTTAAATATTTTAGGCTTAAAAATGTGGATTTTTAAGCGTATGAGGGGTTCCGTAGATGAAAGAAGGGGTTTTTTGAGGTGTTTCATGAAGGAAATAAGGATGTGAAATGAGGGATTTTGTAGGGATGAAATGGAGGAAATGGGGGGTTTTGAAAGTAGCTTCTTTCAATCGATTAAAGGTGGTTCTTAATGGAAACAAATAAGTTGAAGATTCTTCAAAGGATAAAAGACACATGGAGGCTTCCAAGAATGAGAGATTTAAAAAAGGAAGTGTTTCTCTTGAAGGCTCGTGAAACATATTTAGCCACCGCTTGCTTTGCCAAAATTCTTATAGGTGGCTAATAAAGGGGTCTGACATGGGGATGACATCTCTTGAAGGTGTCAAAAATCTCGTAAAAATAATCTTTGGGAGTAGGCCAGATGCTCCTCGTTATCGACACATCCCTTTTTTTCTTCACTCACCGCTACAAATCATGAAGACATCATATCGCAGTAATGTTCTCCCAAACAACTACCTACCCATTCTACCTGCCCTAACATTTTCTCTTCAAGGTGCAATTTAGACTTGCGTGACCTTTACATCATCAATTTTTACAAACAGGAAAATAAACCTATCTACTCGCTACCCTATTTCCTCCATGAGACTAGATTAAACAGCTTGGACTCATAGCTTCTTACCTACACTAGTATCTACTAGGATTAAACTGCCTAGCAGATTTCTTTCTCTACATTCTAAAACATAAATTTAAACATAGAAAATCCAGGATTAGACCTGTCTGACGAGCAGGTCCATGGCATAATGACAAGCTACATATGGACCGAAACTTTTAGAAATTAAAAAAAATTGAAGGCTTCGTATCTGAAAATCACCGCATCCTTCATTATTTTATGACTCGGGGATTTGAGATTTTTAAAGTCCTCTTTCTTTCTTCTTCGGCCTCGGGGTTTTTATCTTGTTAGAGCCGTTCTTCTCTCTTCCCCTTCTTCTCGGTTCAAGTTTTGAGCATGTCCGAACCCTTCTCTTTCTATTTTTGTATTTTTTGAATTTTTATTTAAAGCAAAAATCAACAACTAACTAAATGCTCACATGCCGAGCTTCTTTATTTAGATTTCCTACCTACCCAAATTTCTAACTTGAGATATTTACATGTCTAGCCGATAAAGCTCTCTTTTCCAATACATCCAACCAATCAAATGAGATCCCATCACCGTCTCGCCACTTTTGAGCATGTCGAACAGGTGGCTACTCCCATTCTCTTTATTTTTAACAACAACTTTAAAATGTTTCTCAAGGCTCGCAATGTGTTTTTTCCTCTTGACCTTTGATCCTTCTCCGAATGTCTCAGAAATGAGCATAAGGATATTGAAATGATACCCGGTTCTCGAGTATTTGGCAAGTTTCAACCGTGATTACTCTCCTTCCACCGGATCAAGGAACATATTATTTTGAGAAAGAAAATCTCCCTCATCTTCATCATCATCCGAATCGGAGGACCCATCATATAATGATCAAGTCTTCTTGTAGCTCGTGATAATTCTAATCTAGTGGGCTGAGCTCTATGAAAATATCCATGTATTCTTGAGCAGGGGTTTGTTCCATTGCATCATCTTTTCCAAGAGAAGGCTCCTTGTTTTCAATCTGCTCAAAAATCTCTTCCTTGTTTTCCTCTTCATCCTCTTATATGAAAGGCTGTTGACTCCCAATCACATGGAAACTATTATTGATGATTTGAGATAAAGCAGAGTGATTATTCAATGAATATTCACCTGCTTCTAGAATTTCGTAACTTTCTTCATTAGTATCATAAATAGCCTGCATGGGCTCATTACTCTCTGAAAGCTGATGGAACCGATTTCCCTCCCACAAATCTATTGATGATGGGCCTACAAGATCAAATTCTATTTGTAGAACATCATCATCAGATGAATCAAAGTCAGGAAAATCATTAAAGTAGGTAATGCTACCAATCAGACACACTAGATTATCAGCAGATCTTCCTTCATTCTGATTTACAAGGGGACTTTCTAGATCTGTACAACCAAGCTCAATATATGAATGGGAAAGAGTGTTTGCTCTATAAAAGACTTCGGGGGTAGACTGCTTGTTTAATATTTGGTCAATCTCTTCTTCTATCAAAGGAGGGATATCCTTTTCAACATGGATAGAAGAACAACAGTCCTCTTTCTCTTGTGTTAGCTAGTTTGGAGGCTGGATGTCTTCTTGAGCCTCTTCTAGGAGATCTTCACTTGTGCTTGTAGGGAAACCTTGAGGATTTTCTGATGTTTCCTGATCTCTTTCTGTTTCAAACAAATCCTCATGATCATGATGATATTCAGTTAAAATTCAAGGCTCGTGAGTTGTTTCTTCTATATGATCAGGATGCCACTCTTCTTGTGTAATGTGAGATGAGTTATAGTCTAGAGGGGGAGCTCCTATATGTGTTGGTTCTCCTTCCACATCAGATTCTGCATCTTCTAAGTGGTTTCTTGTTTCCTCAGAGCGGCGTTCCCTATTAGCTTTTTCCATTTGATCATGATATCCTCTTATCAGCATAGTAAAAGATATAGGCATGCAATCAGGCAGTTCTTGACAACCTTCCTCTTCATAATGTTAGGCTTCTGAAATTTAGCAGAGTGGCAAGACTAAAGATGCAAAGACAACACTTGAACCACTTTGGGATTCTAGGATCTAGCCCTCCTGAATCTGGAGAGGGATCTCTTTTATAAGTGCAAAGATTGATTTATTTGTAAGGCTTTTAGGTGTGATATTACGCTAGTTATGAAGAAAAAGGGTTTTTTGTTTGTTTGGATGGTTCAGCATGATTTTTAATTGAGTGGAAAGTCCTAAAAAATGAAAGAGTTTCAAAGGGTGAAGGTGTGAGCAATCAGAACAAGATTTAGCTGATAGGATAGATATGAAACAAGACTTAATGCATTGGGCTATGGAGTCATAAAAGGTTTTAATTGTGCAACAATTTCAAAAGTGCTACAAGGGGAAAGTCATCTATATCAAAAGATCATTTAGATTAAATGATGAATGGAACATTAAAGTGTTGAAAAGGTGGAAGAAGTCAATAATTTCAACAAGGATTTATCAACTTTCCGAACAAGAAAAGCCTTTTAAAGCAACTGTTTGAAACCAACCAAAGACAGGGCTAACCTTAAACTTCTTTGGACAAGCTTGTATTAAAGCTAACTTATCAAACAAACAATCTAGCAATCCACATGAGTACTTTCAGAAAGGATGAAAACAGATAAGAAAACAAAGTGCAGCTTAAGATCAAGCAAGATACATTAAAATCTAAGCTTGCTTCAGCATACTCTTAGGGAAACCTTCAAAACAACCTTTGGAGAAAGAAACTAGAAGATAGGGCAAACCATAAACTTTTCCAGTCTAACTCTACTCTGCATATAATGAAAATATCATTCAAGAACTTCCTTTTAAGTTTTGCACATCAAGCCAGGGACAAACCAATATTCCTTGATAATGTTTACACTTAAGTCATTCTTAAAAACAAAATTGGAGGAAAACATGAAGATAAAGCTTATTAGTGAGAGTACGGTACTTTTAATAGTAAATTCTAGCTCTATATTTGTTGTTATTTATCAGAGAAAAGGTGAAAAAAATGGCATACATGAAAGGAAAACAAATAACAGTAAGAAGTACTTCACCAATGATATAGACCAGGATCCCAAAAATCAGCTTGTATATTGATGTCAATCTAGTTACATACTTAAAGACTAGTGTTTCAGTACAGTAACATCTTTTCTTCTCAGCCTAACTTCTTTGATCACAAACAGAGCTTCAAGAGCCTCTGAAAACTATTTACATGTAGAAATTTTCGAGCAACAAGTATTACATCAAAGTTCAACAACCAAACTGTATCTCATCTTCTTCAGAAGTATTTATAGAAGAAAAGAGGAGGTGGGATAAAATAAAAGATCTCTAGTTCAATTAATACAAGTTAATGCTTTCTCGGCCTTTGAGGGGCTCAACAGAGAAGTTTTCTGATATTTTATTTGTATTAATTGATTTCCATTAAGAATTTAGCCACTTAGCAGAGTTTGTTGACTTTAGAACCCTTCAGGCAGAGTTTGCAATAACTCTGGCCGCTTTTAAACAAAATATCACTGATAAGGCAATAACTATGCATTCTTTTGATTTATGGAAGCTGTAGGTGGCTTTTTGGTAGATGAAGAGGATTCAATTAGCCTTTGATGTGGCAGTGGAGGCTCCTTACTAATATTTCTTTTTGTTTTAACCTAAAACACCTTTAATATGTCTTTATTCTGTGTTTTAGGCCTAATTAGGCCTTGATCTTAATTTCTGGTCTTCATTGTATCCTTTGACACTGATACTCTTCGTCTGTTTGATATTCACTGTGTTTTGTTGTGTTGTAGGCACGTAGAGGGTGTTATGACATCACCAAAGCTCATGAGGCATGGAAAAATCACAGTTTGAACCCTTGTAAATTATTTTTCTTCATGAATAATTTCCTGAGGGATCGTCATTCTTGGTCTTTCATTTCATTTTGAAACTGTGGAAAAAACCTTTATAACCTGCAAAAAAACAAACAAAATTAAGAAAATCCTTTGAAAAATAGGTTTAGACTGCTTTGGAGGCTTTGGGTGCAGGATTAAATCAGAGTTGTTGGATGAAAATAACCAATGGTCAGGATTAAATGGTAGATTCATTTGAGAGGTCAGAAGGTGGGGATAGGCAATGGAGGGGAAATTAAATTAGGGCCGTTCGATCTTCAGAGATCGATGACGGAGAACTATCAATGGTTGTTTAGAAGGAGAGGCGAAGGGCAAGCGAATTGAGGATGAAATATAATGTGAGTCATCCGATCTAAAAGATCGACGATGGAGATTTATTGTTGAAACGATCGGGAGAATAGACGAAATGGCAAATGCACAGGGGTCGCCTTAAGTCAAGACCGTCGGATTAGATTGATGGACGGCTAGGATTAAATGCAGAATTATATTGGGGAAGAGTGGTTTTAGTGTAAAACTGCTGGTTTCGTGCAGTTCTGAGGTGGTTTTAAAATTTATCCAAAAAAAATACGATTTTCTTCGCTACCTGACACACGTCCTCAAAGAACCACTTTTTTCTTGTAATTTTTTAGTGTTAAACCTCGGATGCAGAAAAAATGCGAAAATAACTATGAGCCATTGGATGGGAGGTCGGAGATCCAACGGTGTGGATCGCACGTGATCGATGAAGATGCGGGTTGGGGAGTTAGTGGAGTACACGTGGTGCTGCGTGAGTGAGCAGGAGTTTCACGAGGTAGGAGGTACGTCTCGACAGAAATTGGATCTATCAGGTTTCATTTTGACTGTTGGATCTTTATGACAAATGGTCTAGATTCAATCTTGGGGCGATGAAGGAAATGTAAGGCACAGAATCAGGCAGAAGGATTAGGCCTGATGGCCTTAGATATTTGAATATTGACGGTCAGGATTCACTTTAAACCCTTTTGTCAGGAAACAACAAAAAAACATAGAAAAGGTACGGTTTCACAAGAAAATGGCAGAGAAACGAGGAGAAGAGGGACCCACTTTTTATATAAGGGTGAAAGGGAGGATGAATGTAGACCGTCGGATTATGAGTAGATCAACGACAAAGATTTGATTGCAGGAGCGCATCGGTGGAGGGAAAAGGCAGAGTGACAATGTAATGCACCGATGCGATTGAACATGGCCCATTATATCTAAGAGAGATCAACGATGGAGATTTCATCGCATTGGAAAAAAGGAAAGAGGTTGCAACACTAGGTCTTTTTTATTTTGCGATGCGCGATTAAGCGCTGACCATAGGATCGGTTTTTAGAGATCTACGGTGGATATTTAATCGGCGGGTGCGATGGTAAGGGCTTTTGAGCGGAGTGCGATTTAATCTGAGCCGTTGGTTCTTGTGGATTCAATGGATGAGTCCTCATAAAGGCATCACAATCAGCGGAGGTCAAAGGAACAGGATAAGGGATTTGCGATTGTCGATTTTGCGATGGAGCGAGAGCTGTCGATCTAAAAACTAGATTGACGGTGGAGATTTAATCATAAAGAAAAAGGCAGAAAGGTGGGTTCGGAGAAGGGAGCGATATGGACCGTTGGATCTAGGCATGATGGATCAGATTAATGGTGGAGAAATGATTGTGGGATCGCATCGGAGAAAAGGAAAAGAACCAAGAAAATGGTCAAATAAACATTTGCGATGCGATTACTCGCTTATCGCTTGGTCTTAGCGCAGGTCATATGCGGGAAAAGGGGCTAGGGCTAAAGCTGAAAGGGGCTTAGAGCCTTATAAAAAATGAGTATTTTTTTAGGATTTTTCGAAGGTTTTTTGAAGGATTTTGAGGGTACCGATAAGGTTAAAAAAAGAGATTTTAAACCTCATAAAGGGATTTTACAAGGCTTTAAAGGGGAAACTGAGGGAATGAGAGGTAAATGAAAGGGTTTATGGATGAAATGGAGAAGGGTAAATGAGGGAAAATGGAGCTTTATGAGAATTTTTTCTCTTAGTAAACAACAGAGAAGAGTAATTCTAAGGACATCATTAGACTTCAAGAACTCACAATTTGGTCATAAAATTGTTTCTTGAAGGCTAAAAAATATTTAGCCACCATTTGGTATAACAAATTTTATAGGTGGCTAATAGTGGCTCCACATGGGGATGGCACATTTTTTAAGGTGTCAAGAACTTCAGCTATTAATCTCTGGCTTTCAGTAAACTAGTGCCTCATCCATTAGGCTGTAATTTTCTTTTCTTTTGCTGATCTTCTTTTGATTTGACAATCTCTGTAGCAATCTAATCAATGGAATTTTATCAAAACATCATGTCTACCTACCCATTCTTAATGATCCTAACATTTTTTCTTCTTTCAGAGTGCATTTGGATTGGCAAACTCTTTTCATAACATTTTATTATTTTGAAAAGAGGAAACTAATCTATTTCTACTCTTATTTCTCCATGAACACAGATTAAGCAGTTGAGTTCATATATTCTCTACCTAACTACTATCTGTCAGGATTAGACTGTTTGACAGATTTTTATTCTCTAATTTCTAAAACAGAAATTTAAAAGAAACCAAGCCAGGATTGAACAGTCTAACTTGCTGCTGATCTATGGCATAAAAACAAGCTACACATAGACTAAAATTGCAGAAAATTTAAAACAAAATGGTGAAGGCATAAGATCTGAAAATTAAAAAAAACCTCCTTCACTAACTCTTCAGCTCTGTTTTGAATCTTTTTTGAGCTGCTTCTTCTTTCTCATCTGGTTCAAGTTTTGGGCACATTAGAACCAGTTTGCTTCTATATCTGGCTCAAGATTTGATCTAGTTAGAGCCATTACTCTTTTGAAATTCATAGGTTCATATTTTTAGCTTGTTTGAACCCTTTTCTTCTATCCTAATCTACCTAACTGATAAGCCAAGATTGAGTTGTTTGGAAAATCTAATTCACTAACCTATCAATAGTAAATTTAAAAACTAATTAGTCATGATTAGGCTGTATGACTAACTAGGAGTGTGTTTTTTAGGAGTGGAATTTGAGCTTGCACACTTTCAGATTTTATTTCTCTTTTTGGTATGGGGCTGTACCTTTTTTGTTTTTACAATTTGCCCTCTTTTTATTTCTATTGTTTTTGTATTTTTTCTCTTTTTTCAACTTTGAATGCAAATGATGGATATGATATTCACAATGAGGAAAAAATAGATAGGCTTTCAAACTGATATGTGAAGAGAAATAATGTTTGAGCATCCTACCATTGACAGGACCTCCAAAAAGCTCAGCTCCATTCAATTCTTGCAAAAAATAAGCATTGCTACCAGCAGTAGAATGAATGATATAAGGGCCAAGCCATAAGTTATCAAATTTCCCATGCTTTCTCTTATATTCTCTCCTGGAATCCCACTTCAAAACTTTGTCACCAATGCTGAAATCACTGGATTTTATCCTTCTATCAAACAACTTCTTGATGCTTTCTTGCTTTTGTAATGCTCTGTTGTAGACTTCTTCTCTAGTTTGTTGAAGATGTACTATTTGATTTATTCTTCTAGTCATATCATTTTGTTCAGACTGAATTTCTTGGATCAGCTTCATGACTGGCACTCCTATACTGGTTGGAAAAATTGCATCTGCTCCATACACAAGATGGTAGGGTGACATTCCAATTGATTTTTTAAGTGTTAATCTGTCAGCCCATAATGCATGTACTAGCTTTTTGTGCCAAGATTTCTTATTGTCCTCCAACAACTTCTTGATTATGTTTACCAAACCTTTGTTTGAGGATTCTGCCAACCCATTACCTTGAGGGTAATAAGAAGTAGAATGCCCCAAAGTAATATGATATTTGTGACATAATTCAATCATATTTTTGGATCCAAATGTAACAGCATTGTCAGTAATTATCTTCCTAGGACAGCCAAATCTAGATAAGATATGATTTTCAAGGAATTTTATGATGACAGAGTCATTAGCTTTCCTAGAAGGGATGGCTTCTATCCATTTGGTAAAGTAGTCTGTTGCAGTGAGAATCCATCTATGTTGGGCCGATGAGGGTGGATGGATTTCTCCTATGAATTCTAGATCCCACTGTTGAAAATGAGCTTCAACAGTGATTGGATGCAAAGGTAAGGAAATTTTCTTTTTCCTTCTAAGAGTTGACATTTATGACAGGCAATAATCATTTTATGGAAATCTTGAAAGAGGGTGGGCCAAAAGTAACCAGCTCTAAGGATTTTATTGGAATTTGTCTTCCAATAGAGGTGGCCTCCACATTATCCTTCATGGAACTCATGCTTGATCTTATCTGCATCATCCTTAGGCAAAAATTTAAGCAATAATCCACTAGAATTTTTCCAATATAGATATTTATCTAAAATGTTGTAATTTACAGCTTTCAAATTTAAAAATCTTGCCTTTGTTTTAGACAAACCAGGAGGTGTATTCAAATTGAGCAAAACATATAGAATATCAGCATACCAAGAGGAATTCATAAAGTGATCTTTAACAATGGGAGTTGACAATTCCTCTTGTTCATCTAATGCATTTATCATGTTTATATCAAGAGCTTCAAAATTAGATTCAGCCATTAATCTTGCTAGTCCTTGGCCTTTTATGAGCTTAGTGGGATTGATTTCTAAATCATATTCAAGTATCACATCAATCCACTTTCCTCTTTTTCCATCTGGATCCTAGGTTAGAATATCTTTCACAACTGAATTTGGCACAAATGCAATTATGTGTGAATGTAAAATGTATACTATGAAGTATTTTAAGGCTTTGACTAAGGCAAAGGCTTTTTTTTCCATGATATTGTACTTCAGAGGTGAATATCTCAATGCCTTACTAAATAATGCAATTGGCTGCTCTTGTCCCTTTGAGTTTTTCTATAATACGACAATAGCCACTGTGTGTTCTAATGCAAATGAAAAAATCAAGAAATCCTTTATAAAATCAGGACTTATGAGAACTGGTGTTTTGGTTAATGCTTGTTTTACCAGTTCAAATGATTTCTTTGCTTCTAAGGTCCATTTAACTCCTTCTTCCTTTTTGAGCATGTTTGTTATGTTTCTAAGGAGTTCAGCTAAGTTGGGTATGAACCTTCTCAAGAAATTAATCTTCCCAATGAAAGATTGAAGTTTCTTGATGTTTCTAGGATGGTTGATTTGAAAAATACCATCAATCCTCTTTGGGTCTATCTTTATCCTCTCTTCTGATATGATGTGCTCAAGAATTTTACCTTCTTGGAGACCAAACATTGTTTTCTTTGGATTTAAAGATAACCCATATTTTCTGCATTTCTCAAAGACTTTTCTCAAGTGTTCTAGGTGTTCTTCATCTGTTTTGGAAAAAACAGTGATATCATCAAGGTAAATAATGATGAAGTAGAATAATTCTTCTGAGAATGCAATATCCATGGCTCTCTAAAATATAGCACCAGCATTCATTAAACCAAAGGGAATTTTCACATACATGAAAGTGCCTCAAGGTGTAGTAAAGGTTGTTTTGAGTTGATCATCAGGATGTACTAATATCTGATTGTACCTTGAGAAGCCATCTAGCAAAGAAATTCTTTTAGAACCAACTACCCTTTGTAAAATATGATCCATCTTGGGTAAAGGGTAGTTTTCCTTTAATGAATCTTTGTTTAAGTTCCTAAAGTCAATATAAAGCCTTATTTCTCCTGTTTTCTTCCTAACTGACACTAGATTAGACACCCACTCTAAATATCTAATAGGAACAATAATTCCAACTTCATACATTTTCTTGATTTCTTTCTCAACCAAAGGCAATTGAACAGGGTTGATTTTGCGCAATTTTTGTTTAAAATGTTTTTTGTTTTCTTTGAGAGGTATCTTGTGCTGAATTATCTCTGTGTCATAGGATTTTAGATACTCATAACTCCATGCAAATACATCAGAAAATTCCTTAAACAGCTCAATGTATTTCCGCTTGATGTGAGCTAGCAAAGTTTTAGACAGTTTGATCATTTTTTGTTTTAGTTTACTGCCTATGTTACACTCTTCAACTTCAGTTTCAACAGGCTCTAGTTTGGGTTTTTTGGCAACATCATTGAAATCAAACAACTCTTCTAATGGGACCAAACCTTTTGGAAAACTTTGATTGTTAGATTGCAGATTTTCTACATCCTCTTTTCCTAAATCTTCACTAATTTCTGTGGTATTTTCATGTTTATTAGTTAACAGATTTATATCAGAAATCTTTGGAGACTTTACTTCTTCATCAAATGGGTTTTCTTCAATAGAACAATCATCTTCATAATCTGAATCTGAACTTGGTAGTTCAAATTCATTTCTGGACTGTAGGAAGTCTTCTATTTGTTTGTCTCCATCAGACACTTGCCAATATTTCTCATTGTATGGGACAGCTGGTCTGAATTTAACTTGGGCTGTGCATTGTTTGGTTTCATAAGGTGTTAAACATGTCCTAGCAGCAAAAGCTAAACTATGGGCAAGGATATTTTGGCCTGTTGGGACAAAGATAAGTTGGGATTCCTAAAATGTTCTTAGTAAGTCCATGACATCATTTCTATAGGCTCTAAGCTTGGGGTGTTTGGCACTATATTCCCCATTCACTTGCCTAACAATCAACTCTGAATCCCCATGAAATTTTATCCTTTTGGCTCCTAATTTTTTTAACAAGTTTAGGCCTAAAAGGAGGGATTCCTACTCAACTATGTTATTTGAACATTGAAAATTTAATCTGTAGGAATGCCCTTCAGTATGATTATTTTCAGTGTTATGTATCCAAATGCCTGTACCTGCATTTTTCTTTGTGCAAGACCCATCAAAGTTCATACTCCAAAGAGGACTAGTTTTAGAATTACTAGTTTGGCTACTATCCTCTTTATCTTGTGTGTTTTTAGATTGTTCTTGACAGTCAGTATCGTTTTGAAATTGTCCTAGTTCCTCATGTTCTTCATTAATTTGAGGACTTTTCTCTTGGTTCTCAAAGTTAACAAGTAATGGATGACTTTTTTGTAGCTCTATAACTGTGATTAGTTTACAGTGATTTTCTGTTTTGACACACTATTTTGACCTTTCTTTCAAGACTCATTCCTTTTCTATGTTTACCACTACATTACAGTGAGGAGTGGCCACTAAATTAGTAAAGGTTTCTTGCTCATTAACTATTTCATGATTGAAGAGAATAAATGAGTCAAGGCCTGTATGTATAGAATAGATAGGAGAGCTTTCTGGTCTTTCTTGGCTACTTACCATGTATTGCTTATGAGATTCCCTATAAAGTCTTCTTGTTTGATTAAAAACAGGGATGGTAGCATATGCCATATCCATTTGCATTATTCCTTGTAACTTAGCTCCCCAAGATCTTGATAACAGCATACCATACTTAGGGGGTACATCAGCCACTACAATCTCCATCACTAAACACTTGGATGGAATTTGCGCTAAGTTTACACAAAGGCCTTTGATAAAACCTAGGAATTTCACTGTACTGGAGTCAAAGGAGTATAGATCTTTGTATGGCCTGGTAATTTCAAGACCTAGGCTCTCCATCACTGATTTGGGAATTAAGTTATGAGAGGCCCCTGAGTCATGCATAGCGTTGTGTAAAATTTTGTCATGAATCTTCAAACTAACATAAAAAGGAGGAACTGGTCCTTCTTGGTATCTTCCCTCAATCTTAGGACCAAATAAGAGCTCTGGTTGGTCATCATTAAGATTGACAGTGTCATTATTTTTTTTTATGTTAAAAGCATTCAAAATTTGTGATCTATATACATCTTGGGTGGCTAATTCAGTAAGAGGAACAATGATTTTTATTTTGGAAATTTCCTGCTCCAAACTAAAAGGCAGCTGATTTTTTACAATGTTTGTTTCAGCCTTATTAACCACCATTTTATCAGCAAAATCATCTTGCTGATTTCCTCTATTTACATTGATCAAAATTGTTTTAACAGGAGCACTAGCTGAAGTGCTAACGCTGCTAAGATCTGCACTCTATTTTTCATTATTTTGAGTGTCTTTTTCCTTGTTCTGATCAAAATTTACAGCTACTGTTTTGTCTTTCTGTTTAATGTTTTTGGGTTTAATTAGAGGGTTGTTTTTTGCAGAATTGTCAGAGGTTTTACTTTTGGGAGTTTCTAGATTCTTTTTACTCCTAAGGTCATACTCTTTCGGAGTTTCTATGATGACATTTTCTAGCTCTTGATAATAATATTCATCCTATGCTCTTTTATCATCATAGGGTGTGTAAAGACCTTGTTTTCTATTGTAATGAACATAAAAAGTATCATTATCTACTCCCAACATGTTTATGTCATCTTCCTCTATTTGTTCAATTGTTTCTTCAACCTCACTTACATAGTTTTGATGAAAAGGAGGTGTAATCTGTTGATCATCCTCCCTTGGTCTGTTTGGAAGTTGGTTTCTCCTAAAATTCTAATTTTGATTTTGATTTCTATTTTGAGGAGCTGATTGGTTTTGAATAGCTTGTGCTCTCTCAAGTATGCTCATTTTTTTCATCATTTCTTCCATCATTCTCTCCATTTTTTAACTAGATGTGGAAGGTGTAGACTCTTCCCTAAATGATACTTTCTTCTCATTCCTCATTCTAGCTCTTTTCTCCATTATATTTACTTCCACAGCTAAGGCTCCTTTCTGCATATCTTCTAAATTTAGAGGGTCTCTTTCTCTAATTTGATAATCCATTTCAGGATCAAAACCCTCAGGAAACTTGTTTAAGGTTGAGCCTTGTGGAGGTTTCAATTCATGGGGTAAAGCATTATACACACTATTGAATCTAGTGCAATAAGCTTGAACACTTTCCCCAATGTTTCTTTTGAGGCTGTTATAATCTGAAAGTATTTGGAGAGGGTTTTTCTTGACTTCCCACTTGTTTAGAAATAACTGATGGAGGGCTTAAAGGTCATTGATACTATTAGGGGTTAAGCCTTTGAACCATTTTCTTGCTTCTCCCCCTAAACTTTGAGAAAACAATCTAAGTTTGACAGTTTCATCATCAATCTCATTTCTGTCAAAGTAGTCATTCATCTTGTCCACATGTTGTGAAGCATTAGTAGCACCACTGGCATCATACAAAGGAATCTTGGACTGATAGTCCTGTGGAAGATTGTGCAAAGGTAAAGGAAGGACCAAGGGGGCATACCATGTTGCCATGATAGGAGGTAAAGGTGGATTTACAAGGGGTGGATTAACAAGAGGGAAATTTGGCTGAGGTGGAGTATTTTGGACAATGGATGTATGAGGAACAGAAGTGGATTGACTAGCAAGAGACTGTTGAGCTGATCTTGGATGAGAGAAACGAAAATTATGAAGGAAATGTAAATCAGGTGGAGTAGTTTCTCTACAACCAAGATGTTCACCTCTATCTTGGGATGAAGGTGGAGACTCTAAATCTATCTGATCTATATCATCAAGCGACCTAGTTCTAAATGGATTTCTTAAGTCAACTTGTGATTCTTGTAGAGCTGCAAGGTTTTCAGGAACAGAATTAGCTCTATGGATTAATCTAACAATAGTTGAAGTTTTAGCCTTAGGATACTTCCTAAGTATTCTTTCAGGGTTATCAACTATCTCAGGAGGGTTTGGGTCAGGATAGGCTCTAGTATGAACTCTTCTAGAAGCCACAGTGTTGTGTTTTTCAGACCCAACTAACAAGAAAAGTTTAACCAAATATGACAATATTCAGTAGGCTAACTGATCTTTTAAAAATAAAAATTTATTCTCAAAGTCTTTTTAACTGAGTTTGTATGATGTTATAATAGAAATGGGTTTCCCAGTGGAGTCTTTAGGTCTGTTTAGGATTGTGGAGTCACCAGGTGGAAAATTTTTAGCTTTTGTGAAGGTAAAATGTTTTATGGTTCCACCACCATGTTTATTTTGAAATCATCTAAAATATTTTTGGATTTTCAAAGTTTTTTTCAGTCTTATAGGTTGTGAGAGTGTTATAAATTTGTTTCAACACTTAGCTAAGGTGATGAGACAAATAGATTTTACTCTTATGGCTAAGCTAGCTAATTCCTTCAAGGTTTGATAAGTCTTTATGAGAATCCTAAGGGTTGCTTAGTTTGTCACTGATTCAAATGAGCTCTATCATGATTACCACTTACTTTGGTATTGCTTGAAGAGAGCTACTTATACTATACTGAATACTGAATGTTTTGGCTTACTGATGTTCATTGGAGTCACCGGGTGAAGGGTTTTTTCTTGATTTCAGGGTTAGAAAGTTTTTCACCATCAACAATCAAAACCACTCTAGGCAGACACTCGGTTCATTGTCAAAAAAGGGATTATCTGAGTTGTGAAGTTATCTATTACTTCAGAAGTCCCCAGTGGAGTCGCCAGAAATGTTAGGCCTATGTAATTTAGCAGAGTGGAAAGAATAAAGCTGTAGAGAAAACACTTGAACCACTTTGGGATTCTAGGATCTAGCCCTCCTGAATCCAGAGAGAGATCTCTCTTATAAGTGCAAATATTGATTTATCTGTAAGGCTTTTAGGTGTGATATTAGGCTAGTTATGAAGAGCAAGGGTTTTTTGTTTGTTTGGATGGTTGAGCATGATTTTTAATTGAGTAGAAATTCCTAAAAAATGAAAGAGTTTCAAAGGGTGAAGGTGTGAGCAATCAAAACAAGATTTAGCTGATAGGATGGATATGAAACAGGACTTAATCCATTAGGCTATGGAGTCATAAAAGGTTTTAATTGTGCAACAATTTCAAGAGGGTAATGTTGGGAAAAATACTGAGAGGGGGGGTGAATCAGTATTTAGTGCAGACTAAAAAAATTTTAACTTTTTCTTTCTCTACAACCCATACGCTACTTTACTGAATAAAACTCGCGTATACACGCGGATATCCTTCAGAAAAATCGCGTATGTCCAGAGATATAATTATTGCATTTAATTCTTAACTTGGATCATTGTATCATTCATTCATCAGATGTATAGTAAGAAGTAAACAGATGCAGTAAGAACAGAATAAATCATCACACATAAGCAACACACATGAACACCAGGATTTAAGGTGGAAACCCAATTTGGGAGAAAACCACCGCTGCCGTCGTCTCAGTCTTCAATATTTATTATGTAAAGAAAACTTCTTACAACCATGTACTGGCGCAAACTCATACTAGCACGCATGCACCCACCTACAGAATGCCACAACTTTCTCTCGTTTACCAGCCTCTCCTGGAAGGGAGCTACAACCCCCTACTCTCGTTTACCAGCCTCTCCTGGAAGGGAGCTACTACCCCCTGCTCTCGTTTACCAGCTACTACTGGAAGGGAGCCACTACCCCCTCACTGAAGGCTTGACCCTCAGTACCACTGCAGACCACGTTTCATCAATTTTCAAACTGGATCAAACAGCTTCAACACAACCCTTCACTTATTAACAAATATACTTCGCCTAGTGCTTCAAACAAAATAGTGAAACCACTGTAACCGGAATATCAGAGATAACCCAGACTTCAGAATAGATATGCAGAAACATATTCAACCTTGAGCAATCATAAGTTCAAATTCCATACGCACTTTTATTTAATCAGACCCGCATATGCACGTGCTTTTCATTAAACGAACCCGCGTATACATCTGTGCATTTTTTCAATAAACCCTAACTTCCCACACGCACTTTTATTATATCAGATCCACGTATACACGCACTTTTTCCACAACAAACTCACGTATAGATCTGTAAATGAAAGCTTTGCAGAGCAGACCAGATCTATATACTTACCCATATTTCTTTATTACCTTCAGCAGACTTTGTGCCAGATTTTCACCAGTTATTCTTCTGCAGATCATCTTAGAGATTTATCATCATCAGATCTAAGGATTTTGAAACATCCATGGGTGCATCATAGATTCAGATTTATCAATCAAGAACAAAGTTCATTCATGCAGATATAATTCAAGGTGAAGTATTCATTCAATACCGAGACACATGCACACCCTTGCACCATGATCTTCTTCTCCTTATATAGATTTAGCTTTTGTCAATACCATGAGTCAAAACCACTCAAATACTAATGGTATTCCTGGACGGGATCAAATAGATATTCCAACGCTCAATACAATGGGTCAATACCATGGTAACACCCCTTGGTATTCTAAATTTGGAGCGCAATAGGGCATACGCGACTTGGCATGTACTTTTCCGCGTGCATACACTACTTTACTTTAACAAATCTGCGTATGCATTGTGACATACTTTTTTCAACATTATTCTGGCACTTTCTGAATTCCTTTCTTCTGCCACTTCTGAACTGATCTGTAGATACATCAGATTTACATTTAACAACTCATCAATTCAATTTCCATCACGAACAACTTCATTAAGCAGGTTCCATCAAAGTCAACACATTGTATCACATTGCCAACAATCTCCCTTTTAACTCATCAAGAAGGTTGTCATCAAATTTATCAAGTAGGTTGCCATCAAGGAAAACACTCTGCATCATATTGCCAACAATCTTATTTCATCAAGTAGGTTACCATCAACTTCATCAAGTAGGTTGCCATCAAGGACAACATATGCCAACAATCTCCCCCTTTGGACTTGATGGCAACCCATGATGGTGTTTGATCATCACAACAGATAGATACATTGATTATAACCATTATGCAAACATTATGAAACTCCGCCCTTATTCAAACACCATGTTACTCTCCCCCTTTGACATCAAGGGCAAAGGGTGGATGAAAACCAAAACAAGGTTTTTCTCCTCATGTAGAAAGAAGAGCTCTGTAGATCTGATGTGCACTGAAGTTACCTTGCTCCCCCTGAGTTCATGCTGAATATTCAAACATATTATTCAATGAAGTACACAACTCTATGACCTTTCCTATCACCAAGGACTCATACTTATAGTAAAGATCCAACCAAGTGGATTTACATATGTGACTCAAGTACCCAACCAAGTGGGTTTACACATTTTGACTCAACTACCCAACCAAGTGGGTTTACAAATTTGACTCAAGTACCCAACCAAGTGAGTTTACACATTTGAACAAGTCCTTACATGACTGAATATCACAATTTTTCATCATAGTTCTCAACATGACCTTTTCATCAAAGTACAAATATGACTTTTTATAATCAAGACCAAGGAATCTCAAACATGAGATCAGATCACAGCAAATCAAGAGAATGCCAACAATGCATCCTTTCCATATGACCAATGCTCCCCCTTAGCTTGTGCATCCTGAACACGTTCAACAGAAAATCATCAAGGCATATTCACCCAATATCAGAGAATAAAACAGAAATATAAGAGCTTAAACATCATCAGAGATTCCAAACAGCATCAGAGATACCAAATAGCACTGCAGCTGTGCTGAAGAATACTAACCCCAAGTAAAATTTGTCAGCAATTAACCATACGCGGTTTTCTTTGTATGAACTCGCGTATATACGCGACTATCTTTCAGGAAACTCGCGTATCCAATTTAATATTCTGAATTTAAGCAGTTCTGATTTTCTACATGGCAGAGACTACTCTCAGCTTCTGTCTGAGATATTCGAACGCTTCCCTGGGCAGAGGTTTGGTAAATATATCAGCCACTTGTTCTTTGGAGGGAACATACTCTAGCTTCACCTTTTGTTCAAGCACTTGTTCGCGTAAGAAGTGATACTTGATGGGAATGTGCTTGGTCGTTGAATGCATAACAGGATTATTTGAAATACTGATGGCACTTGTATTATCACATATAATGGAGATAGGAGGTGAGCACTTGATTTGAAAGTCTTGTAAGATTTGCATCATCCAAAGAAGTTGCGTGCAACATGATGTGGCAGCCACATATTCTGCTTCTGATGTAGATAAGGAAATAGAGTTTTGCTTCTTGCTGAACCAAGATACTAACCGGGGCCCCATATAGAATGCACCACCACTAGTGATTTTCCGATCATCAACATTTCCAGCCTAATCTGCATCAGTGTAAGAATGAAGAGTAAGATCAGCATTCTTTGGATACCATAGTCCAAAGTCTTGAGTTCCTTGTAGATATTTGAATATTCTTTTGACAGCCTGAAGGTGAGACTCTTTTGGATTAGCTTGGAATCGTCCAACAATCCCAACTACATGCATAATGTCTAGTCTAGTCCCAGTGAGATAAAGTAGACTTCCTATCATAGATCTGTATTCTGGTTGATTCACCGTGGTAGAATCATCATGAGAACTGAGATTACATCCGGTTATCATTGGTGTACTTACAGGTTTGCACTCTTCCATGCCATACTTCTTCAGAATTTGCTTAAGGTATTTTGCCTGTGATAAGAATATGCCATTTGTAGTTTGATGCACTTGCAAGCCAAGAAAGAATGTTAGTTCCCCAAGTAAAGACATTTCAAATTCTTGCTGCATAACAGAAGAAATTTCTGACTCATAGATTATTCATTACTTCCAAAAATGATATCATCAACATATACAACCACAATCAATAGTTTTTCATTTTCAATTTTTGTGTACAAGTTGCTATCAACAGATCCCTTTGAAAATCCTTGTTGATGAAGATATTTGTCAAGACGATAATACCATGCCCTTGGAGCTTGTTTGAGACCATATAAAGCCTTTTTAAGTCTACAAACAAGATTTTCATCATTTCCCAAAATGAACCCTTCTGGTTGTTCTATATAAACTTCTTCTTCTAGATCACCATTGAGAAATGCAGATTTAACATCCATTTGATAAACTTTGATTTGTTGAGAACTTGAAAAAGCAAGAAACATTCTTATGGCTTCAAGTCTAGCTACAGGAGAAAAATTTTCTTCAAAGTATATACCTTCTTGTTGAGTATACCCCTTGCAGAAAAGTCTAGCTTTATTTCTTACAACATCCCCATTCTCATTTAACTTGTTTTTGAATATCCATTTAGTTCCAATGACATTTTTGTTATGAGGTCTTGGTACTAATTCCCAAGTGTGATTCTTTTCTATTTGATCAAGCTCTTCATTCATAGCTTGAACCCAACATTCATCTTTGCTAGCTTGATTGACATTGTGAGGTTCAATAGTAGATAGAAATGCCAGATAGCTAGAAGATCCTACAAGAGTCCTTCTTGTTTGTACACCTGATCCCTTATCTCCCAAAATTTGAGATTCTGGATGATTCTTTTGAACATATCTGGATGGAGCCTTTTTAGATAAATCATCTTCAGGTTCTTCATTGGGTTCACTTTCTATATCATTGCCATTTGATGTAGAAGGACATAAGTCACCATCGTCTTCATTTGTTGTTTGTTTTTCTTCCTTTGGGGCTGCAGGAGACTCATCAATAACAACATCAATACATTCAACAATCTTCTGAAGTCTTTTATTGTAACATTTATATGCTCTACTCGTAGAGGATTAACCAAGAAGTATTCCTTCATCTGCTCTAGGTTCAAACTTGCCAAGTTTTTCATCATTATTTTTGATAAAGAATTTACTTCCAAAAACTCTAAAATGCTTCACAGATGGAAAATTACCATACCAGAGTTCATATGGAGTTTTTTCACTATTTACACGAACATGTGCCTTGTTGAGAATGTTTACCGCTGTATGTGCTGCTTCTCCCCAAAATGTGTCAGGTGTTCCAGAATCATCAAGCATAGCTCTAGCCATTTGTTGAACTATTCTATTCATTCTTTCTGCTACGCCATTTTGTTGTGGAGTTCCAGCCACAGAAAATTGTCTTTCTATGCCATGTTGTTCACAAAATTCAAGGAATTCATTTGAAGTATATTCTCCTCCTCGATCAGATCTAAGGCATTTGAGTTTTAGATCTACTTCATTTTCAACTAGAGCCTTGAAGATCTGAAATTTCTCAAATGCTTCATCTTTGTGCTTTAGCAACCCAATCCAACACATTATAGAGAAATCATCAATAAATAAGATATAGTATTGTTCACCATGAGGTGAATTTTTCCTCATAGGTCCACATATGTCAGTATGAATGAGTTCAAGAGGCCTACTTGATGATCCTTTCTTGGCATTAAATTGCACTCTGGTCTGCTTGTCGAATTGGCATGATTTTCATATGATACTTTCAGATAGAGTAATATTGGGAAGACCATGAACAGCATTAAGTCTGCTTGATTTGTTGATTTGAGAGAAGCTTAGATTCCCCAACCTTCTATGCCATAGCCAGTTTTCTGAATATTGACTCAAGTAACATTGTTCTTTGCAGTTCTTCAATACATATAGGTTGCTTGGAGTTCTCTTTCCTTTTATAATTGTTTTACCTTTATCAAGATCATGAACCACACATTCTTTTGAACTAAAGACAACTTCAGTTCCTTGATCACACATTTGACTTACACTTAACAGGTTATGCCTTAATCCATCCACATACATGACATCATTAGCCTTCACCTTTTCTTTTAGAAACACATACCCTTTTCCTTTAATTACAGCAGGAGTATCATTTCCAAAAGTAACTTTCTTTTCCTTTTCTAGTGTACTATATGCACGAAGTTTGGTTTTGTCACCTGTCATGTGTCTTGAGCATCCGCTATCAATGTACCATTGATTTTCTTCACCTTCTGCAAATAACACTATGCCACAATTTTCAACCTGTAATTCCTTCTTTTTCCATACTTTGGAACTTGAAGGAAAATGCTCTTTTGGCTGAACTTTGCTCCTGCATTCAGATTCTTTATGCCCAAAGTTATTGCAATAAGCACATTCAACTTCATTTAGAAGAGGAGAAATTTTTTTATAGGTATTCTTCTTTGTTTCAATATTAATCCTTTTCTTTCTCGCTTCTCTTGTCATGATGGTTTTATATGCAACACATTGAACAGCTTTGTGACCAAAATTGTGACATGAGAAACATTGTCCATTGAAGAAGAAATTTCTGCGATCATGAAATATTCTACTTGAATTTACCTGTTGATTGGCGTTTCTTTGAAAGATATTCCTGTTAGTGTTCTTTGAATTGAGATGATCATGCTTTACCTGTAAAGATTCTTTATTCCCTTACTGAGTGGCAGAATTTTGTAATCCAACTGTAGCTGCTTTTAGATAATTTGGTGTTGAAGCCTGAGAAGATTCCCCGGTATATCCAAGAACTGTCTTTACAAGAGGAGAGCGTTGTACCTTGATAATCTCATTTAAGGTTTCAGATCCTTTAAAAAATCTAAGATTCAGAGTCTTTTCTTTCTCAAAATATTTTCTTAGACTTACCACTTCACATTCTAATTTCTCAATGTGTTTCTTTGCTTCTTCAAACTGCCTTTCCAGAGTCTCTATGGTTATTTTCCTTTCTTCTAAGAGTATTTTACTTTCTTCTAAATGTATTTTGAGTTGATTGTTTTCTTCAAGAAAATCATTGTCCTCTAGAGCATCCACAAAAGTATCATTTTCTTCTCTAGATTCAAATTCCATGAGAAGTCTAAGATCTTGTTCACATTCTTCCTCACTATCAGATAACCCATCACTATCTTCATGAGTATAGTAACTTTTTCTAGTGCTAGACCGGTTCTTATTCCTTCTTGCTACTTCTTTTCCTTTTGTGGATATTTCTTTATAAGGACACTTAGCAGCATAATGACCAACTCTTCCATAATCAAAACATTTGAAAGGAAGCTTACCTCTGAAGTTTCTTTACAAAATTTACCTCATCTTCTTCTGAGATATATCCTGATCCTTCTGCTTCTTGCACTTCTTTCCCTTTTGTAGAAGCTCTAAATATGGCTTCTTTGACTTCATATGGTCCTCCTCTTCTCATTTCATATACAGTTAGTATGCCATGAAGTTTCACCACAGTAAGATTTTGAAGATCCTGTTTTTCTTCAAGAGCAGAAACTTTTGACTCAAATTTTGTCGTTAGAGATCTTAAAATTTTCTTAACCAAAGTAGATTTGGTTATTGTTTCTCCCAGATTTCTCATACGATTTACAACATCATCAAGACGTAAAAAGAAACTGGAAATACTCTCATCATTATGCATCTTCAAATTTTCATATTCAATTCTGAGAGTTTGGAGTTTTTCACTTTTTACCTTTGCATCACCTTCATAACTTAGAATGATTTTGTCCCACATTTCCTTTGCTGTATTCAGCTGCATGACTTTGACAAATTCATATTCAGTCAGACTTCCCTTTATAGCATTGACCGCCTTTTCATTTGATTCATAATTCTTCTTTTCAGTCGGATCTGTTGGTATTGTAGCTGGATATTGATATCCTTGTTGAACAATGGCCCATACATCTGTTCCCATAGACTGAAGATAGGATCTCATCCTTTTTTTCCAGAAGATTAAATTTCTTCCATTAAAGAGCGGAGGCTTGATAGATGCTATTCCATCTTGATTTCTCATCTTGCTTGATCTTCCTTCTAGCGGCTAAGCTTTTTCAGAAGGACCTGCTCTAAAACCAATTGTTGGGAAAAATACTGAGAGGGGGGGTGAATCAGTATTTAGTGCAGACTGAAATTTTTTTAACTTTTTCTTTCTCTACAACCCATATGCTACTTTACTAAATAAAACTCGCGTATACACGCGGATATCCTTCAGACAACTCGCGTATGTCCAGAGATATAATTATTGCATTTAATTATTAACTTGGATCATTGTATCATTCATTCATTAGATTTATAGTAAGTAGTAAACAGATGCAGTAAGAACAGAATAAATCATCACACATAAGCAACACACATGAACACCAGGATTTAAGGTGGAAACCCAATTTGGGAGAAAACCACCGCTGCCGTCGTCTGCCTCGGCCTTCAATATTTATTAAGGAAGAAAACTTCTACAACCATGTACTCGCGCAGTAATTAGCATCGGCATGCACAATCCCTGCTAACACACAACTTTCCTCTTCGTTATCACCTTTCTCCCTTAAGGTGGGAGCTACAACCCCCTCGCTTCTCGTTACCAAATTTCTCTCCCCGGAAGGGGAGCTACAACCCCCTGCTCTCGTTTACCAGCTACCACTGGAAGGGAGCCACTACCCCCTCACTGAAGGCTTGACCCTCAGTACCACTGCAGACCACGTTTCATCAATTTTCAAACTGGATCAAACAACTTCAACACAACCCTTCACTTATTAACAAATATACTTCGCCTAGTGCTTCAAATAAAATAGTGAAACCACTGTAACCAGAATATCAGAGATAACCCAGACTTCAGAATAGATATGCAAAAACATATTCAACCTTGAGCAATCATAAGTTCAAATTCCATATGCGCTTTTATTTAATCAGACCCGCATCTACATGCACTTTTCATTAAACGAACCCGCGTATACATTTGTGCATTTTTTCAATAAACCCTAACTTCCCACACACGATTTTATTATATCAGATCCGCGTATACACACGCTTTTTCCACAACAAACCCGCGTATAGATCTATAAATGAAAGCTTTGCAGAGCAGACTAGATCTATAAACTTACCCAAATTTCTTCATTACCTTCAGCAGACTTTGCGCCAGATTTTCACCAGTTCTTCTTCTGCAGATCATCTTAGAGATTCATCATCATCAGATCTAAGGATTTTGAAACATCCATGGGTGCATCATAGATTCATATTTATCAATCAAGAACAAAGTTCATTCATGCAGATATAATTCAAGGTGAAGTATTCATTCAATACCCAGACACATGCACACCCTTGCACCATGATCTTCTTCTCCTTATATAGATTTAGCTTTTGTCAATACCATGAGTCAAAACCACTCAAATACTAATGGTATTCCTGGATGGGATCAAATAGATATTCCAATGCTCAATACAATGGGTCAATACCATGGTAACACCCCTTGGTAGTCTAAATTTGGAGCACAAAAGAGCATACGCGACTTGGCACGTACTTTTCCGCATGCATACGCTACTTCACTTTAACAAATCCGTGTATGCATTGTGACATACTTTGTTCAACATTATTCTGGCACTTTCTGAATTCCTTTCTTCTGCTACTTCTGAACTGATCTGTAGATACATCAGATTTACATTTAACAACTCATCAAGTCAGTTTCCATCACGAACAACTTCATTAAGCAGGTTCCATCAAAGTCAACACATTGTATCACATTTCCAACAATCTCCCTTTTAACTCATCAAGAAGGTTTTCATCAACTTTATCAAGTAGGTTGCCATCAAGGACAACACTCTACATCATATTGCCAACAATCTTATTTCATCAAGTAGGTTACCATCAACTTCATCAAGTAGGTTGCCATCAAGGACAACATATGCCAATAGGGAAAGTCATATATATCAAAATATCCTTTAGATTAAATGATGAATGGAACATTAAAGTGTTGAAAAGGTGGAAGAAGTCAATAATTTCAACAAGGATTTATCAAATTTCCGAACAAGAAAAGCCTTTTAAATCAATTGTTTGAAACCAACCAAAGACAGGGCTAACCTTAAAATTCTTTGGACAAGCTTGTATTAAAGCTAACTTATCAGACAAAAAATCCAACAATCCACATGACTACTTTCAGAAAGGATGAAAACAGATAAGAAAACAAAGTGTAGCTTAAGATCAAGCAAGATACATTAAAATCTAAGCCTGCTTCAGCATAATCTTAGGGAAACCTTCAAAACAACCTTTGGAGAAAGAAACTAGAAGACAGGGAAAACCATAAAATTTTCCAGTCTAACTCTACTAAGCATATAATGAAAATATCATTCAAGAACTTCCTTTTAAGTTTTGCACATCAAGACAGGGACAAAACAATATTCCTTGATAATTTTTACACTTAACTTAAGTCATTCTTAAAAACACAATTGGAGGAAAACATGAAGATAAAGCTTATCAGTGAGAGTAGGGTACTTTTAACAGTAAATCATAGCTCTATATTTGTTGTTCTTTATCAGAGAAAAGGTGAAAAAAACGGCATACATGAAAGTAAAACAAATAACAGTAAGAAGTACTTCACCAATGATATAGACTAGGATCCCAAAAATCAGCTTGTATATTGATGTCAATCCAGTTACATACTTCAAGAATAGTGTTTTAGTACAGTAACATATTTTCTTCTCAGCCTAACTTCTTTGATCACAAACAGAGCTTCAAGAGCCTCTGAAAACTATTTACATGTAGAAAGTTTCGAGCAACAAGTATTACATCAAAGTTTAGCAACCAACTTGTATCTCATCTTCTTCAGAAGTATTTATAGAAGAAAAGAGGAGGTGGGATAAAGTAAAAGATCTCTAGTTCAATTAATACAAGTTAACGCTTTCTCGGCCTTTGAGGGGCTCAACGGAGAAGTTTTCTGATATTTTCTCTGTATTAATTGATTTCCACTAAGTATTTAGCCGCTTAGCAGAGTTTGTTGACTTTAGAACACTTCAGGCAGAGTTTGCAATAACTCTGGCCGCTTTTAAACAAAATATCATTGATAAGGCAATAACTATGCCTTCTTTTGATTTATGGAAGCTGTAGGTGGATTTTTGGTAGCTGAAGAGGATTCAATTAGCCTCTGATGTGGCAGTGGAGGCTCTTTATTGATATTTCTTTTTGTTTTAACCTAAAACACCTTTAATTTGTCTTATTCTGTTTTTTAGGCATAATTATGCCTTGATCTTTATTTTTGGTCTTCATTGTATCCTTTGACACTGATAATATTCGTCTGTTTGATATTCATTGTGTTTTGTTGTGTTGCAGGCGTGTAGAGGGTTTTATAACATCACCAAAGCTCATGAGGCATGGAAAAATCATAGTTTGAACCCTTGTAAATTATTTTTCTTCATGAATAATGGCCTAAGGGATTGTCATCCCTGGTCTTTCGATTCATTTTGAAACTGTGGAAAAAACCTTTATAACCTGAAAAAAAAAACAAACAAAATTAAGAAAATCCTTCGAAAAATAGGTTTAGACTACTTTGGAGACTTTGGGTGCAGGATTAAATTGGAGCCGTTGGATGAAAATAACCAACAGTCGGGATTAAATGGTAGATTCATTTGAGAGGTTAGATGGTGGTGATAGGCAATGGAGGGGAAATTAAATCAGGGTCGTTCGATCTTCAGAGATCGACGGCGGAGAACTCTCAATGGTTGTTTGGAAGGAGAGGCGAACGACAAGTGAATGGAGGATGAAATATAATGTGAGTCATCTGATCTAAAAGATCGAAGGTGGAGATTTATTGTTGAAACGATCAGAAGAATAGACAAAATGGCAAATGCATAGGGGTCGCGTTAAGTCAGGACCGTCAGATCAGATTGATGGACGGCTAGGATTAAATGAAGAATTATATTGGGGAAGAGTGGTTTTAGTGGAAAACTGTTGGTTTCGCGTAGTTCTGAGGTAGTTTCAAAATTTCTCCAAAAAAACGTGATATGCTTCGCTACCTAACACGCATCCTCAAAAAACCACTTTTTTTGCATAATTTTTCAGTGTTAAACCTCGGATGCAAAAAAAATGTGAAACTAACTGTGAGCCATTGGATGGGAGGTTAGAGATCCAATGGTGCAGATCGGACATGATGGAGGAAGATGCAGGTTGGGGAGTTAGTGGAGTACATGTGGCACTGTGTGAGTGGGTGGGAGTTTCACGAGGCAAGAGGTAGGTCCCGACAGAAATTGGATCTATCGAGTTTCATTTCAACCATTGGATCTTTATGATGAACGGTCTAGATTCAATCTCGGGGTGATGAAGGAAATGTAAGGCAGGGAATCGAGCGGAAGGATTAGGCTTGATGGCCTTAGATCTTCGAATATCGACGGTTAAGATTCAATTTAAACCCTTTTGTCGGGAAACAACAAAAAAGCATAGAAAAGGTACGGTTTAACAGGAAAATGGTGGAGAAATGAGGAGAAGAGGGACCCACTTTTTATATAAGGGAGGAAGGGAGGATAAATGTAGACCGTCGAATTATGAGCAGATCAACGGCAGAGATATGATCGCAGGAGTGCATCGGCAAAGGGAAAATGCAGAGTGACAATGTAATGCGTCGATACGATTGAACATAGGCCGTTAGATCTAAGAGAGAACAACGGTGGAGATTTCATTGCATCGAAAAAAAGGAAGGAGATTGCAACACTGGGTATTTTTTATTTTGCGATGCGCAATTAAGCGCTAACCGTCAGATCAGTTTTTAGAGATCAATGGTGGAGATTTAATCGGCGGGTGCAATGGTAAGGGCTTTTGAGCAGAGCACGATTTAATCTGATCCGTTGGTTCTTATGGATTCAATGACTGAGATCTCATCGGGGCATGGCAATCAACGGAGGTCAAAGGAACAGGATAAGGGATTTGCGATTGTCGATTTTGCGATGGAGTGAGAGCCGTCGATCTAAAAACTAGATCGAAGGTGGAGATTCAATCATAAAGAAAAAGGCGGAAAGGCGGGTTTGGAGAAGGGAGCGATATGGACCGTTGGATCTGGGCATGATGGATCAGATCAACGGTGGAGAAATGATCGCGGGATCGCATCAGAGAAAAGGAAAAGAACCAAGAAAAGGGTCAAATGAACGTTTGCGATGCGATTTTTAAACTTGTGATGCGATTACCCGCTTAGCGCTTGGTCTTAGCACAGGTCATATGCGAGAAAAGGAGCTAGGGATAAAGCCGAAAGGAGCTTAGAGCCTTATAAAAAATGAGGATTTTTTAGGATTTTTCAAAGGTTTTTTAGAGGATTTTGAGGGTTTCGATAAGGTTAAAAAAATAGGTTTTAAACCTTATAAAGGGATTTTACAAGGCTTTAAAGGGGAAATCAAGGGAATGAGAGGTAAATGAAAGGGTTTATGGATGAAATAGAGAAGGGTAAATGAGGGAAAATGGAGCTTTATGAGCAGTTTTTCTCTTAGTAAACAATAGGTATTTTGAGGGCTTTGAAGTGAAACAACAGTGAAGAGTAATTCTAAGGACATCATTAGACTTCAAGAACTCACAATTTGGTCATAAAATTGTTTCTTGAAGGCTAAAAAATATTTAGCCACCATTTGATATGACAAATTTTATAGGTGGCTAACACATCTTCTATAGATTCTTTAGCATCATACATGTCTTGCTCATTGTCTAGTTCATGATTTTGTTCTTGTTTTGGAGAAAACATGGGCTGCTCTAAATAATCAACATTTGCATTTAAATTAGCCTCATACATTTCCACTATTTTTTCACCAAGTATGTTCATCACTCTTGTCACTCTATAAAAAAGCATTTAGCTTTGCTTCTCTGTCCATACTTGGATCCATTTTTGTAAAAAGAGGTCACTGTATCTTCTCAGCCAGTTCAGGGTCTTTTACCAGTGAAGTCATTTGGTCTGTTGAGAGTTATGGAGTGTGGAGTCACCAGGTGGACAAATGTGAATGTTTGAAGCAGGTTGCTGTCCACCATCAGCATTTAAATACCAATCTAACCATAGATTTTGGGTCTTCTGAGGTCCTAAGGATATCTAAGATGAAATTCACTCAGAATTTCCCCAGCAGAGTTTCCATTATGTTGTGGTTCCTGTGTTTTGGATAGATTGGCAAGACCAAAAGACAAGACAACATCAAACCACTTTGGGATCCTAGGATCTAGCCCTCCTGGATCCAGAGAGGGATCTCTCTATAAATTCAAAGAATGATATATATTTAAGGCTCAAATTGAGGTATTAGGCTAGGTATGAAGCACATGGGTTTTTAAGTTTGTTTGTTTGGTTGGAGACCATTAACTGAGAAGGATATGAAAGTGAAAAAGGAACTAAATAGGAGGATGTTTCAACATGGGAAGATAGGTCAAGAGAAGTTTCAATTCGTTGGGCTATGGAGTCATAATAAGGAATTACTTGCATAACAACTATCCAAGGGTTTCCATAGGGAAATCATCTATACCAAAGGATCTTTTTAAATAGATGGTGGAATGGAACATTAAGAATGGGTGAAAGAAAGAGACCAAAGTGCAGCCTAAGATCAGGTAAGGAATTTGAACCTGTCCTGCTTTTGACATACTTCAAAGGAAACTCTCAATAAAGACACAAAGGGTAGCTTAAGATCAAGTAGGTACTTTTAACCCAGCCTGCTTTCAGCATACTCTCAAGGGAGACGATCCAGTAGTCCTCATAACCACTTTCAGAAGGTAGAAAAAATTTAAGATTTAAACACAGAGCAAGGCCTAAGATCATAGAATAATTTTAACCTTCAATGCTTTTGACACTAACTCCAAGGGATCTTGAAAGGCTAACTGTTGGAAAAGGAACCTAGTGGACAGGGCTAGCTCTAAATCCCCAGTTTCCCAATTATTCCAGCTGAAACCAAACAAGAACATCTAAGAAAAAACTCTAAATTCATAAATCAGTAAGCATGGGCAAACCAACATCTTTGAATGGTTAAATTATGGTGAATTTTTTCTTAGATACATAGACAACAGGAAAACATAAAGGATAAGAAGAGCAAGAATCATTAGGGTACTTTGCAGTAGTATATCCTAATCTAGATTACTGATTCTTATCAGATAATAATGGAAAGTATGATAAAACATGAAAGGAGACAATTACAGTGAGGAAACATCACCAATAATATAGACCAGGATCCTGTGAATCTTCTTGTTCAATTGATGTGCAAAACCAATCATACACTTTGAGCTCAATGGATTTTCACAATCCAAACTTCTCTTCCCAGCATACTATTTACAAACTACTCAGCTACTTCCCCCAATAACAGTTCTAACAGTCGATAAATTCCCTATCAACCAACCAACAACTTTCACAATGTATTTTCAATGAATATTTATAAGTGAATGAGGAGGATGAGTAACAGAGGAAATTGTTGGCCCAATTAAATGAAGAAATTTAATGTTTCTCGACCTCTGGGAGGCTTGATGGAGAAGAAGTGACATGCTCCATACTTCATTAAATGGACCTTTGCTTGTATTTTCACTTTGGCTATTTGTTTTTGACTTTCGGAAGCTCTGGTAGGTGGACAATTGCTTCTAAGCTGCACATATGTTAATAAATTTTGATAGTCTTGACTGTGACCTGTGTTAATGAAAATAGGACTGCATGAGGTAGTATGGGTCGATGGAAGGTGACTGGCCTCTCTGATTTGGCGTGTAGAGGCTTTCTCTACTGATCTGTCCTTCATGTTTCACTGGTGCTCTGATCTTCTTTGTTTAATTGTTGTTCAATGTGTTTTTGATGTTTGTAGGCATGCAAGAGGCTTGCATGGGTGGAGGTGTTCATTTAATGAGGAAATCTTGGATCCCTCCCCATATCAAATACTTGGAACAATCATTCCTGGCTTTTGTGAAAATTTTAAATCTCTGAGAAAACCTTTATAACCTGCAAAAAATAAATAAAAGTGAAGAAAACTCGGCGAAAAAAGGTTTAGAATTGGCTTTGGAGGTTTGGGGGCGTGGTTAAAACGGAACCGTCGATTTAGATTAATCGACGGAGATTTATGGCTGAGATTGTTCGGAGAAACACTTGGGAGGAAAGATGGAGGGTGAATGAATTGGTGCGAAGTTAAATCGGAGCCATTCGATCACATAGACCGACGGCTAGGATCAAAAGATAAACAACATTGCGGGGTCAGTGGTAAAGGGGAAAACCAGAGCGGTTTTCGCAAAAGTTTTGGGCGGTAAACGATATCACCAAAAATAATGTGATATGGTCTGCCACTTGATGTGTGTCCCTCACAATACCATGTAAGGATTCTGGACACCACATATCTCCACAATGGTATGATATTGTCCACTTTGGGCCTAAGCCCTCATGGCTTTGCTTATGGGCTTTACCTCAAAAGGCCTCATACCAATGGAGATATTTGTCCATCCTTATATACCCATGATCCTCCCCACTTCTAGTCAATGTGGGACTTTGGTCGTATACCCAACAATCCTCCCCTCGAACAAAGAACCATCGAGCCTCCCCTCAAACGATTATCCATCTGTCCACTCTCTACCAACCAGGATTCTCCGCTCCAATGCGTTGGAAGCACACACCTTACATGGAGCACCACCTGCCTCGAGAGCTTGCTCTATCCCAGGTCAACTCCTCTTCACCGTGTTGGGACCAGGACACGTCCATGAAGAATCCGGAGCATACCGCCTGTCTAACCGAGCTCATCCATGGATCCCATCGTGATATTACCGGGGCCCACCACCTTCGTTTGGCATTCGAGGATTCATCCACTTCGCTAACTTCGGGGCATGGCTCTGATACCACTTGTAAGGATTCTGGACACCACATATGTTGTGTAACCAGCTCCAAAGAGAGAAGAAAAGAGATATTCACGCCTTAGAAATGAGCCACTTCGAGGGGGCAACCTCCAATACATTACATGAATGAACAATTCTTGGATGATACTATTCACAAAACCTCCTTTCTATATATAGGAGTCCATGGGGCCATAATGTAATCCTAGTGGGCCACAATGTAATCCTAGCCGACCTAACAATAATAATTTAAGGGCACAATAATAACAAAATGGGGGTTACAAGTGTACAATAATAACAATAAGGGGGTTACACTAACAACAATAAGGGACTATACTAGTAATATAGGGACCTAACATGCCCCTCTCCTTCAAAAAAGTGTTGTCTTCAATGCTTGAGTAGCTTTGGGTGCTTCTGTATAAAATTCTCATCCTCCCATGTAGAATCTTTAGTGGGTAAGTTCTTCCACTTGATGAGATACTCTGAAATTGATCGATTTCGTAGCTGTCGAGTTCTTGTTTCCGTGACTGCTTCAGGTTCCAGTATGATTTTTCCTTCCTCATCAAGTTCGGGAAATATTGTTTGAACTGGAAGATTTTCACCTATAACCTTCTTTAAGCATGAAACATGGAAAACTGATGTACTCGCGAAGATGGATGTACTCGAAGAAGTAGGAAGCTCCAAGCATGAAACATGGAAAACCGGATGTACTCGCGAAGAAGCAGGAAGCTCCAATTTGTATGCCATAGTACCAATCTTTTGCAACACCTTGTAAGGACCATAGTACTTTGGCGATAATTTATTATCCTTCTTAGCTTGCTCGAGGGACATTTGTTTATATGGTTGTAGCCGTAAAAATACCCAATCTCCTACATCAAAACTTCTCTCGCTGCGATGTTGATCTGCCTGTTGTTTCATTCGATTTTGTGCCAAATTCAGGTTATCCTTTAAGAGTTGGAGAACTTCTTGCCGATGCTCGATGTGATCTTCCACTGCTTGAACCTTCGAATTTTCCCTTAAAGATGATGTGATGGATGGTGGATGATATCCATAAAGTGCCATAAATGGGTCATTTTTGCTGCAGTATGGAAGGAAGTGTTATACCACCATTCAGCAAGAGGTAACCACTTGACCCATTGTGTTTGTTTATCAGATACAAAACAATGAAGATATCCTTCCAAACATTTATTTAATATCTCAGTTTGACCATCAGATTGAGGATGATAAGATGAGCTATGAGCTAATTGAGTACCCAAACAAGAAAATAACTTCGTCCAAAAATTTCCAGTAAAAATGGGATCTTTGTCGCTCACAATAACCCTTGGGCTTCCATGTAGCTTTTGAATTCTGTCCACAAATGTAGTAGCAATCGTACTTGCTTTAAATGGATGAGATAATGCACAAAAGTGTGCATACTTGGTAAGTCTATCAACTACCACCATGATGACATTCTTTCCTTCAGACTTAGGTAAACCTGTGATAAAATCCATTGAAATCTCCTCCCAACGCCGACTTGGAATGGATAAAGGTTGTAGAAGTCCCGGGGTCTTAATTGTCTCCACTTTATTCTGCTGGCAAACCAAACATTCCGCCACAAACTTTTGAATATCAGATTTAAGGCCATCCCAAAAAAATTCTTTCTTCACCCTGTGGTAAGTTTTTAAAAATCCTGAGTGTCCTCCTAAAGGAGAAGTGTGCAATTCCAGAGGAATATTTTGTTTTAGTTGGGAATTCTTACAAAGATATAAGCGATCTTTGTACCATAAGGAATCATTTTTCCAACTAAATGTATCAGATGTACTAGGATCTTGCTGCAATTTTTGAATGAGTGTCTGTACATCTTTGTCCTTCTTCCATTCATCTCTTGTTTCGGTTATCCAATCTGGTTGGATAATAGAAATGGCACAAAGCAATGCTTCCACCTCTTCATTCTTTCTTGAGAGTGCATCTGCAACAACATTAAGCTTTCCTTTTTTGTAGATTATTTCAAAGTCATAACCCAACATCTTTGTGACCCATTTTTGCTGCTCTTCTGAAGATAGTCTTTGTTCCAAAAGTGTTTCAGACTATCATGATCAGTTTTTACCTTGAAGTGTCTTCCCATTAGGTAAGTTCTCCATTTCTTTAGTGCATGCAGTATTGCTAACATTTCCTTCTCATAAATAGGTTTCTGTAAATACTTTCCTTTGATTGGACGACTTTCAAAAGCAATGGGCCTTCCTTCCTGCATTAAAACTGCACCAATTCCATTTCATGAGGCATCACATTAGACAATAAAGGTTTTTTTGAAGTCTGGCGTAGCTAAGACCGGTGCTAGGCACATTGCCTCTTTAAGATGTTCAAAGGCCTTAGTTGCTTCAGGAGTCCATGAAAATGCATCTTTCTTCAATAATGTTGTTAGAGGTGCCGCTATTCTCCCATAATTCTTAACAAACTTGCGATAATAGCCTGTTAACCCGAGAAATCCTCGCAACTGCTTTATTGTCTTGGGGACTTTCCATTCCTTAATGGCTTTAATTTTGTTAGGGTCTACTTTAACACCTCGTGAGATATAATATGACCCAGATATTCCACCTCTTGTACTCCAAAGAAACATTTGGATGTTTTTGCATATAATTGTTTCTCCTGCAATAGTTTGAGCACCCTGTCAACATGTTCACCATGATCCTTCCAAGACCTGCTGTAGATTAGTATATCATCAAAAAATACTAGCACAAATTTTCTAAGGAAGGGTTTGAAAATGGAATTCATCAACCCTTGAAATGTAGAAGGTGCATTGTAAGGCCAAAAGGCATGACCAAAAATTCATAATGACCCTCATGAGTTCGAAATGTTGTTTTTGGAATATCTTCAGTCTTCATTCTAATTTGATGATATCCCGAACGAAGATCCAACTTGGTAAAATAAATTGCTCCATGTAATTCATCCAATAATTCATCAATAACAGGAATGGGAAATTTATCTTTAATGGTGAGCTTATTGAACTCCCTATAATCCGGACACATTCGCCATGATCCATCCTTCTTGTGTACCAATACTACAGGAGCAGAGAAAGAACTTTGACTAGGTTGAATTATACCTGCCTCTAACATTTCTGCAATCATACGTTTAATTTCGCTCTTTTGGACATAAGGATATCTATAAGGCCTGATGTTTGGAGGAACACTTCCTGGAATCAAATGAATAGCATGATCATGATCATGAATAGGTGGGAGTCCTTTGGGAGTTTCAAACACCTTGGAATGATTGTCCAAGAATTGTTGGAGATCTGCAGAAATAGATGATTTTGATGTTGGAACTTCTAGTGAGCATAATTGTGCAATTACGCCTCGTTGTTCTTTCTTTAGAAGCTTTGTCATGACATTAGAGCTTATTATCCTTCCTGGCTTCCCTTCAATACCCTGTAATTCAACTTCCTTTCCTTCTGAAAAAAATTTCAAGAAAAGTTCTTGAAAATTAAAAGCTACCGTCCCCAAAGATTGTAACCATTGTACTCCTAGTACAACATCAGCACCTCCCATAGGAATGGAAAGCATTGGACTAGTCAACACATATTCCCCCATGGTTAGCTTGATGTTATTGCATTTTCCAGAGCAATTGATAGTTCCTCCATTTGCAACCATCACTTGACATTCTGGTGCTGGGTATAGGAAACAATTTAATTCCTTGGCTACCTTACAATGAATAAAATTATGGGTGCTACCCGAATCAATCAACACTATTACCTTTTTCTTCTTGATTTGTCCTTGTATCTTGAGAGTTTGAGGAGTGGTAATTCCTGCCAGTGCATTACACGATATGGTCGGATTCATTTCTTCCTCTTCTAGGGTTGGTTCCCGGTGTATATCCTCTTCTTGTTCATTTTCTTCTTCCTCTTCACAATCTATGTAAAATAATTTCTTCTCAGCACACTTATGACCTTTAGTGTATTTGCTATCACAACTATAGCAAAGCCCTTTTGCTCTTTTTCTTCCAATTGTTGTGGTGTCAACCTTGTAGGTTGTGGAAATCTAGGCGTAGCAACACTTCCTTCTTTATAGAATTGAGTGGTAGGCTTCCTTGTCGCCATAATTTTACATTCAACTTTTCTTGCCAACCTGAATGCCTTCTCCAATGAATCAGGTTCCAGAACGTGAAATTCATGTTGAATGTTATCCTTTAAAGTGCCTATGAAGAGATCAATCCTGTGTTCCTCTGGAATATCAGTTACCCTTATATTCAATTTTTGGAAGTCCTCAATGTGCTGCCTCACTAAACCCTTTTGTTTGAGATTTATCAATTGGCTAAAGAAGGTGTTGCTCTTTGTATCCTCATAATGTGCTATCATTTCCTCCGTAAAAATTGACCAAGTGACAATTTTTTTACGGGAGCAAAGCCATTGATACCATACAAATGTATTTTGTTCTAAATGTAAAGTTGCAATGCGTACCTTTGTGTGTTTTGCACGTTATGGAGATCAAAATATTGCTCCATCTATAGTATCCATGTTACAGGATCCTTTCCATCAAACTTCCTCATATCCATTTTTTGAATATGGTGGTTCTTCCCGCCAACATTCGAGTTTATGAAATCACAATTAACATTTATTTTGTTCTCATCATGAGGTTCTTCTCCTATATTTCCGCCATTAGGAATCATTTCTGGTTTTAAGCTTGTCATCAAGCCTTCCATGTATGCTTTAGATCATTCTTCATGTTTTCCATGTTGTCTTTCATGTCATCCATCTTAGCTTCCATGCCCACTTCCATGCCATCCATCTTAGCTTCCATCTTAGCTTGCACACCATCCATCTTAGCTTCCATGCCTTTCTTCAAACCATCCATCTTCACTTCCACACCTTCTTCAAAACTTCCATTTCATTTTTTGCTGCTCTTTGCGAGAGTGAAATTTGTTGCACTTGTTCTTGTAATTTTGATAGATCATGTTGCAATTCTTCATCTTCATGAGTCATGGTAGAGCTTTCTGAAGGCTTGATGGGTGTTGAATTCTTTTTAGGGGCCATTTTAGAATTCAATATTGATATCTATTCTACAATATGCCCTTGGAATCAATTCAACTTGATTCTTCAAACAAGACTTATGCAATTTGGGAAAAAAATACACACCTTTTACTAGCTTTTAGGAGCTCGATATTGAAATTGAATTATCTCTGTATTTGAAAATCTTCGATATCTGAAATTCAGCTCTGTAGTAGATCCCTGAAGCTTCTTTCAAATGCCACAGGTCTGACCTGATTTGGATTCTCCAAGACAAATTTGTGTCCAATCTCCCACAATGACCTAATTCTGGACTGGTTCAGTAGAACGAACTTGTACGAATTGCCACGTGTCACTGTTTTGTCCTTTGTCTCTGAAATTGATAGCGAAGAAACTTCAGTCTGTGTACTTGCGACCACTTTTTACGGCACTTCAATCCAATGCCCAGAGAGAGAGTTATTGAAGTTTTCCCACGATCACCTCTTGGAGATGAAATTCAGGAGCCTGAAAAAGCACTACCTTCCACAGATCATATCTCCAAAAATATTGCGAACCAAGCTCTGAAATTTTTTGACGAATTTCCTCAGGATTTCAGCTTCGTATCATATGAATTTCAGACTCTGAAACTTCGTACAAAAAAATTTATAGCGCAATTTCCACGATGACCTGTTTATGAGCCTGAAAAAATACCTAACTTCCACAGATGATATCTCCTCAAATATTGCGAACCAAGATCTGAAATTTTTAGACAACCTTCCTCAAGACTTCAGCTTCGCACCCTAGAAATTTCAGCTTCTGAAGCTTCGTAGAAAAAAAGTTATAGCGAAAATGCCACGATGACCTGTTTGGAGCAGCGAAACCCTAGAATCCCAAAGCTCCGATACCAAATGTTGTGTAACCAGCTTCAAAAATATAAGAAAAGAGATATTCACGCCTTATAAATGAGCCACTTCGAGGGGGCAACCTCCAATACATTACATGAATGAACAATTCTTGGATGATACAAATGAACAAAACCTCCTTCTATATATAGGAGTCCATGGGGCCATAATATAATCCTAGTGGGGCCACAATGTAATCCTAGCCGACCAAACAATAATAATGTAAGGGCACAATAATAACAATATGGGGGTTACAGGGGTACAATAATAACAATAAGGGGGGCTACACTAACATAATAAGGGGCTACACTATTAATATAGGGACTTAACAACATATCTCCACAATGGTATGATATTGTCCACTTTGGGCCTAAGCCCTCATGGATTTGCTTATGGGCTTTACCCCAAAAGGCCTCATACCAATGGAGATATTTGTCCATCCTTATATACCCATGATCCTCCCCATTTCTAGTCAATGTGGCACTTTGGTCGTATACCCAACATACCACCTATTTCACAAAACTTTTGGGGATTAAACTGTAGGCGGAAAACTTTTGCGAAATGCGATATCGGTTGTCAGATCGGATGGTGCGGAAAAATTCCGATGGGGAAAGGTGTGGGGAAAGATATTGACCGTCGGATATGTGAAAATCAAGGGTGGGGATTCAATCTAAGGTCATAATTGTGGAGGGTAGAGCGATGGGTGAGCGCGATCTGATTAAGCACTGGGCGTCGGATCTAGGAAAGATTGATGGTCAATACTCAATTGGAGGGGTAATGGAGAGAGGTTATGGGCAGAGAAATGGTTTGATATCAATCGTTGGTTTCTATGATCGGACGATTAGGATTAGAAGAAGAGGCGGCGAATTTTGAAAGGCAAAGAAGGTACAGGGAGTGTGTAGGCGCCCGATGACCATTGATTATGTAAAGGTCGATGGTTGACGTTCATTTGAACATTGAACATCGGGAAACAAAAATAAAGGGAAAAGGCTTTGGAGAAGGGTTTTTAAAGGCTTTTAGTGCCCGATTTCAGGCTTTAGGTCACATGGAGGAGGAGAGACAATGGATATAAGCCCTTGGGGGCTTTAGGGTATTATAATGTAAAAAGGTCATTTTAGGCTTAAAAACAGGGATTTTTAAGCCAGATGAGGGGTTTTGGTAGATGAAAGAAGGGATTTTTACACCAAACAAGTGGAGGTATAAGGTTTAAACAAGGTTTTGGGGAGATTTAGAGGTTAAATGAGGATGTTTTCAGGGGTTTCATGAAGGAAATAAGGATGTGAAATGAGGGATTTTGTAGGGATGAAATGGAGGAAATGGGGGGTTTTGAAAGCAACTTCTTTCACCGATCAGCGGGGTTCTTTAATGGAAATAGTAGTGAAGATTCTTCAAAGGATAGAAGACAGATGGAGGCTTCAAGAATGAAAGATTTACAAAGGAAATGTTTCTCTTGAAGGCTCAGAAACATATTTAGCCACTTGTTTGCTTTGCCAAAATTTTATAGGTGGCTAACAAAAAGCATTACTCTTTTTCAACTTTGTGTCCATCATCTTCCAAAGATTGGACCAAAAATTCCCAACGAACCTGGAATCCTTGTCACTAACAATAGAAGTTGGAAAACAAAAATGAACCCATATATGTTAAAAATAAATTTCAGTAGTTTGTTCAGCAGTAATGGTTTTCCCACATGGCATAAGTATACACATTTTATTGAATCTATCCACAACTACATAAAGATAATCATGTTGTTTTCTTGACATAGGTAGACCTCCAAAAAATTCCATGGAGACTCTTTCCCATGGCCTTGATGGTATTGATAGTGGCGTGTACAACCCAAGATTCCTATTTCTATGCTTGCTTGTTGCACACATATAACATCCTCTTATAAAACGTGACACATTATCTATCATGTGAGGCCAATAACAATACCTCTATAGATGTGCCATTGTTTTTCTTACCCCAAAGTGACTAGCAATAAGAGATGAATGAACCTCTCTCATGACACTAAGTCTCTCTCCTTGTGGTATATACAGCTTGCCCAAATGAAACAACAAATTTTTATGCATGTGATAATCATTTTCCTCAACTTGATTGCCTTCACTCAAACTATCATACACATATTTAAAATCAGCATCAGATGCATATTGTTCTATGTAACTCTCATGTATAATAGAATCATTTTTAAGAAAATTAGGATCACTTATAATTGGCCTTGAAAGAATATCAGAAACTTTATTGAAAGTACCTTTCTTGTACCTCATAACCAAGGGAAACTGTTGAAGAAATCCCATCCACTTGAAATATCGTGATTTCTGCAATTTTATTTGTGACTGTAAGTACTGTAGCGGTTGGTGATCGGTAAGAATAATCATCTATTTACCCATCAAGTAGTGTTTCCACTTCTTGACGCTTTGTACCAATGCATACAACTCTTTTTCATATGTTTAATAATTTATTAAAACACCATTGAATGTTTTAGAATGAAAAGCGATAGGCTTACCATGTTGCAAAAGTACTGTGCCCGTGGCATAATCACTAGCATCGGTTTGTATCTCGAATGGCTATCTAAAATCTGGTAATGCAAGGGTCGGAGCTAAAATAATCTTGTGTTTTAAAGCTTCAAAATCTTGTTGCTTTTGCCTCCCCATTGGAAGCCTTTCTTCACACTTGTCACTGCATGCATAGGAGCTACTATGGCAGAAAAGTTAGCAATAAAATTTCGCCATTACTGAGCTGCACCTAAAAAAATTCTTACCTTGGTTGCTGATTTGGGAGTGGGCCAATTCACAATGGCTTCCACTTTAGAGGGATCAATTATCAATTCCTCTCCTCCTACAATGTGTCCCAAATAAACCAAATAAGTCTTTCCAAATTCACACTTAGACATCTTAAGAAATAATTTCTCTTTCTTCAAAAAATCAAGTACCCTTTTAACATGCAAGACATGCTCTTCTCTTGTTTTTCTAAAAATGAGTATATCATCTAAATAAAAAATCACAAAGTCATCAAGAAATGGACACAAAACATTATCCATAACATGCATGAAAGTCATCGGTGCATTACATAAACCAAACAGCATAACCAACCACTCAAAGAGTCCTTGTTTGGTTTCGAATGCAGTCTTCCATATGTCACTTTCTGCAATTCTTACTTGATAGTATCCACTTCGTAAATATAAATTAGTGAAATAATTTTCTTCTTTCATCTGATATAATAAATCATCTATCCTTGGGAGTGGGTATCAATTCTTTACCGTTATCTTGTTCAAAGCTTTAAAGTCGACACATATGCACCAAGTCCCATATTTCTTCGGAATCAAAACTATGGGTGAACCGCATGGCGAAGTGCTTGGTCTTATGAGTCCCTTGTCCAACAAGTCCCTGATTTGCCTTTTTATTTTAGAATTCTCCATTATTGACATGCGATACATGTCGATGTTTGGAAGAGGACAATCTTGTTGAAACTGAATCTTATGTTGAATCTCCCTTTTAGGAGGCAATCTTGTTGGCTCCTGAAACATCTCATGATGTGCATCAACTAGATCATATAAAAATGATTTAAACTTAGGATCACAATCTTCAAATGACTCATGATTAACATCAGCTATAGGCTTAATCATTAGAAGAACAAAATTATTACTTGAATTCACCAGCCTTTTTACCTGTCCAACATTTACCATTGCAATATTTTTCTTCTTGCGATGTGCTCTAACATTATACTCCTTGCCATATTTGAATAAATGGTATTCATTCTCATGGTGATGGAAGATATATTTTCTGTCATACAAGTAAGGAATTCCCAAAAAAACACCTGTAATATCAAGAGGAACCACATTTAATTCAACTATGTCAACAAAATGTGCAGTTATTGCAAAGCGCAATATGCACTTCTTTGAAACCTGTAAATTTGCATCCTTAAAAATCCACCCAAGTGGATATGGTTTTGGTTGTGGAATGGTCTCAAGATTAAGTTTCTTGACCAAGACTTCAAATATTAAATTTTCTCGTGAACCACTGTCAAAAAGTGCATCAATCTTGGTATGTTTGGATATGACCCTCACATGAAACAGTTCATTTCTCTCTTCTTCATTTGGAGCTTCTATGTGACAGTTTGAAGTACGAGTACTGGGTTTTGTTTCAATTTATTTCCCCTTCATGTTCTTCAATCCCATGGCTATAATTTTAGTTTCATCACCTGAATCCTCTCCTAAGTCACGTTGAGTTGTAGCTGCAGTTTTCTACTTCCCTTTGTTATTATTAAACTTGGGTCTCTTTTTAGGATGTAGTTTCCAACTATTTTTCTCTTCATGGCCTTCTCTTGAACAATGTTTACAAACCACTTTCTCTCCTGCTTTATTGATAGATGCATTCTTTTTTACTTTTCCTTTTGAGGTATTCTCTTTTTTTTTTCCCCTTAAAAGGTTTGTTTCTACCCTCTTCAGAAGTATTTTTCCCTCTAGCTTCTAGATGTGTGGCTTGAACACATACCTCATCTAGACTTGTATGATTAAACATGAGGATAGTATGTCTAAGGTAGATATGTAATCCCCTTATGTACTTGAGCAAAGTATCTTGAATATGCAAATCTACCCCTAATAAGAGAGGTCTTCTCCTAAATTCTTGGGTGTATTCTTGTACATTTTGTCCTTTCAATTGTCTAAAATTTTTCCACTTCATTATGGATTTCTGCATGTGAGCTAATGGATAAAACTATGGTTTTATTGCAGTTATGAAATCAATCCATGATAGAATAATATTACCATGCTTTTTGATCTCCTCATTTTTCTTGGCTTCCCACCAAACAAGAGTTGCACCTTCCATCCTCAATGAAGCTAGTTGGATTTTGGTGTCATCATCATGAAGGTTCTGAATTCTCAAATAAACCTCCAATTGCCTAATCCAATTATCAAGATTTTCTGCATTGACTTCACCATTAAACATTGGAAATTCAAACTTAAGATCAAGTTTTAGAACAATACTTTTACCAATGTTCTTTGACTTGTGTGACTGGTGTACTGAAGATGAAGTAGAGGATGAAGATGATGAGGGTGAGGATGGTGACTTTCCACTGCCTCCATTTCCTCCATTTCCCTTTTTTTATTTATCTTCATCATTGTGGCCTCCTAGTGATCCCTAACCTTCCTTATGAAGTTTGGATCCTTCTCCTTCTAGTCTTTCATTCCTTTCTTGATAAAGGACTCTCACCATTTTAGTCATGTCAAGGAATGCTTTCCTGAACACTCTTTCTTCCTCTTTGGAATCCACGTCTTCATGGGTTTCTTCTTCTCTTGGAGGCATGCTTGATGCTGATTCTGCTTCTCTTAGAGGTGAACTAGGTAGTGGAGAATGTGGCAATATTTCCCTCCTTTTTTGTGGATCACTTTGAAAACCTCTTGCTTCCACCAATTTTCCTTCTCCTCTCTTAAGCTTGAGCCTAGTAAGCATGAAAAGCCTTGCAAACAGTTAACAAATCCTTGCACATAAAAACACCAGAGATAAAAACTGACTCCGATACCAACTTGATATGAAAGGAGTGTATTAGTTATGTTGTGCTAAGTTTCCTTTCAGTAATATAAACATGTACAATTTGTCTCCATATGTTTGCTTAAGGAATGATAGTTTTAACCATGAAAATTAGATGAATTAGTGAACTTTAAGCATGTAAAAAATCCTTTAAAACACTGAAAAGCAGTGCATAATAGAGAAAAAAATTCACACATAAGTTTTACACAGTAGACATGATGAAGCAGTTCACCCCTCCTGGGCTACATCTGTTGGTCCAGCTCCCAATGACATGCCCCTCTTTGTCATTATTCTCAAAATTGTAAATTACATATGTTTATAGGCCTCTAATGGCTATTTTCTCTGCACCAATGGCTCCAGAATGCTCAAATTAGTCTAGGTAGATTCATGTTTCACCAAAATTGGTTGAAAATTGACCTCCCAATGCATTTTCCTCAATGACAGCTAGAAAAGCTCCACTAAATGTGGAGACAAGTAGTTAACAAAAGTTAAATTGATGGAAAACCCTAAAATTTAGGGGTACGCTCCAGAATAGATGGACAGTTAAAGTTAACATTTAATTTTAGGAGGCAGCATGGTCACATACCAACCCCGTCGTAACCTCCGTTGATAACCGTTTGAACTTTGCCGAAAGGTTTGGAATCTAGAGTTGTGGTTCCACAACCTTAATTGTCGCATTTAAAACCTTCAACCCCCACCATGTGATCACAACAAATCCTGCCAAATTTTTATGTCACGTTGCCACTGATTAACCATTGATTATTGTGGTTTAAAACTCATGTGAACGAGAAACGCTGCGGAAGTTGAGTTTTCTGTTGCGGTTAGAGCGGAGGCCTAAGTTTTTGGGTGAAAGGCCACATGAGAGGGAGGCTGGCCCTTTGGGGCTGGCCTCCCAAACCCCCAAATGTAAAACCTTTAAACAATAAAATGATGCAACATCTGTTATATGTTAAGAACTACTTGTGGCACAATGGCGTGTGGGTTGGCTGGTGAATGGGAGGTCCGGTGGTCGATTCTCACTGGCTCCAAATAAATTTTACAATGAACTCCTCAGGACACGTGGTGGCCTCTGGGCTGGCCACATGTCGCTCATCCATTGGCAGACGAAAAGCCCATCAATGGTCCAAATCAACTTCGTACCACATACATTAAATGACCTAGATTGAGCCACATGGAACAATCATTTTGGATAGGTAAAAATGGAATATTCCAAGTATATACCTACTGAATGTACTTGCATGTTGACTGGGCATCTAGTCACAAAATTTTGCTATTTGGGAAAACAAACAGAACACGATATCTTCCTCATACGACATCAGTGTTTCAAACCGTCCGCGGCGCCGAAATCACAACGACGAGACCTTTCTGATCACTCAGGTTTAGACCTATTTTGAGCACTTTCATTTTTTAGCATAAGACATGATCTCCTGATCACTATGTCCTGCAGAGCTTCATCCAATTTCTCTGAGCCCCCGATCGAGCCAAAGGTTGCCAAGAAATCCTCAGTCATTGTAAACCAGTCTCAAGTACCTCGGTGTAGCTCAACTTCTAGATACCATGTGGTGGGTACATGCCCAAATGAGTGGAAAAACCTATGAACCCACTCATTCCATGTCTTTTCGTCCCATACCTCCATCCACATGGCCAAATGCTTTCGCGGATCTACTGGACCATAGAAGATATCAATTGGTGGGGTGGTTGGAGGTTCAAAGCATAGTGTCATCATTTGTCTACATTCCTCCCAGTCATGGAAATCTCCCTTCTGCATCTCCCACCAATGCACTGAAGTTTCCCACATAACCAAATCAAGTGTCTAGAACCTTCATTACTCTGGGATGACTTTTTCCAATGCTTCCAAAATTTATTTGACACTACTAGAACCATCAAAGTAGGGTAGTTATCTTACCTCTAAGGAGATGCATCGGAAGTTCTTTGTGATCTTGAGGCAGCACAACGTAGAGACATCATGCAACAGGTTCTACCAGTTCTCCCTCTCGCCATCTGAATTGTAGAAACACAAGTTATCCTTCTCCCAGTTCAACATGCCATCAGCTTTAGGGTTGATCTAGTTTTCGTCCCACGCAATCAGCTTGTATATATGGTCGACATCATCCCCCTCACACTATGGCTCTGTGTATCATTCTCCTTCTATTAGATCCAGTGGGACTATAACCCGCGTACTATTATTCTAAAAAATCATACTTTTACGTTTCAAGGTAATGATTCCTCCCATATCAATGGCCCAATCCAATCCTAAAATCGTACGTCAAGGGTCTGCATCGTCCATAATTTGTATTACCTTGAAATTCACACATACCTTCACTCTGGTAATGCCTACCACAACTTGTGGAAGCCTTCCAAGTGGAATGATATTTTGCTGATTAGCCATGCGTAGCTGAATGGCAGACCATTCCAAATTTGGTTCTCCCATATTTTTCCAATTCCGCTTAGGTAATATATTTGCATTAGACCCCTGATCTAGGATGACTTGATCCATCTAATATTCTCCAATCTACACAATCATGCACATCTCCCTACTAGTTCTCTTCTTCTGCTTATAAACCTTGTTCACGGCCTTGGTCTCAGTTTGAGGCACCTATTTTTCTGCACAGTTGTCTTTCATAGCCTGGAGGTTATCTACTACCTTTTGATTAGGAAATAGCTTAATGTGGGCTTGTAGGAATGGTTTAACTTCATCATCAGATTTTGGTTCCATAGGATTCCTTGATGTGGATGCTCCTGCATCAGAAAAATCATTCTTAGCCTCAATGAAAATCTCTTTTTCCTTCTACAGGTTGAGGCTTTCCTTCTTGTTATATGCATTTTTGATTAGTGGCTCTGCGGTATAATTTTCCTCATTTCCTCTGGTGGCAACACTGCTGCGTGTAATTATATTTACACTTGGACCATCATCGCACGGTTCAGCCTTAACCATCTGTATTTTTTCGTCGGCGTCTACTTCTTTTCCTACATTTTAGTTATTAACACAGGACAATCTTCAATTACATGGTCAAATTTCCTACAATACCTGTAGGATTGTCACACAGGGTTTAGGCAGTCACATGCATAATGTCCAACGTCTCCACATTTATAGAAAATTAGTTGCCCTCTCCCTCAGCCTGCGCCTCCACCTCTCCCCCCTCCCCGTCCTCTTGCCAGGGATCCTCCTCATCCAGAGGGAGATTCTGGCGATGAAGGGTTGGCCTACACTCTATAAAGGCTCTCATTTTCTATCATCAGGTCAAATGTTCTGCAATGGTGCTCATTGTGACCAACTGAAGAGAAGAATCTGCACCATTGTTGCTTCAATTCTGGTACATAGGCTCCTAACCACAGACAGTGGTCTGTATCATGTCGCCCAACCACCCTACAATCAGCACACCATGGTGTGGGGGTACTAGGCCATGCAACATATCTGGGGCGCATTGGATTCGGTCCCCCAGTTTGCATACAATCCAACAGAAGAGGGCACTGATATTTGGTGTGGCTAACTCCCTTGAAGGGTATGCACTAGACATATACACCAACTTATTTACCCCAATATCTTTGTAAATTCTGAATTTCTAAGTGCATAGCTTCTAATTGGCTTTGAATTTGTATCGCTCCAAATTGAGCGTTGTCCCTCACACACAGTTTTTAATTTCATAGCAATTTCCAGAGCTTCTTCCTGAGAATCAATATTTTGTTGACCCATAGGCCCATGCAGATGTGGCAATAGCATGGAAATGAACCATTCCTTATGCTTTTTATCATCGTAATAAAATTATCCATCACTAATGGTTTTCTTTAGTCATTGGTCAACTTCCTGAACTGATTCCATCGGCCCTTGCTTAACATCTTTTAGTTCTATTATGCATTAAGAATAGGATTTTGGCTTTTATAATTGCTACTTCAGGGCATCCTTGATCTTCTAAAAAGTGGGATCTACATTTTGAGCAAGGTATCCCATGAAACAATGTAAAAGCACGACCTTATTCCTGAACTGATTCCATTGGTCAGCTTCCTGAACTAATTCCTTCAGCCCTCGTCCTCTGAACCCTTAAAGGTGGGTAGCTTCATATGTGTGGCCATATCTTCCATAGGTGGGGATGGTGGTGGGGTAGGAGGATTCTTACCCCTACGCGAATTTGATGGGGGCGTATAAGGAGGGCTATTTTCAGCGTGCGTAGCCTCGCTTCCATTTATATCATGGGAGTTCCTCAAAGGAATGTATACAGATCTATCCCCTCTCTGATTGACCCGATAATATTAATCGTTGTGCATAGTTCTTTTTATTTGATTAGGGGTCATTCACTCGGTGTGGCTACAAAAAATATCCTTTTCTCACAATAGCATATTAATCAGCAGGGGAAAATTTTGTAAGAACTTACCTCTCAATCCCTTGAAAAATATCCTTTCAACTTCAGAGTATGAAAAAAACTGATCGACTACAAACTTTGTCACAAACCTGCCCAGGATGCCATCAACCCAGTGATCTACAGTTCGAGTAATGGAATTATCATTTTTCTCCAATTGTTGGATCAATTCAGGGGTCCACTGCATGACTCGATCGTCCTTCCAATAGGTTTAGAATTCTGCTAACCTTGCCAACCACTCCGGAAATTTGTGTGTAAAGGTTATGAAGAAGATATCGTGTACCTCAGTGAAGATATACTTATTCTTCCACTCTTCATCAGATAAATTCTTACTTATGTTTTATTTTAGGGAAAATTCCTGAATCTGTTTTTCAAACCAATCCTCAAGTTGAAGCTTTAATGGCTATTAATGACCTCTCGCCATCACCCAACCTCTCTCAAAATGTTCCTAGTCCCGGAAACGGAACCATTTGTTGGATTGACGGGTCTTAACCCAGGTTCGGAGTTGAGATTAACCAAGAAAACCCTCTTGCTACTGGCCCTTTTGGTAGTGACCTGCTTGCGCAAGTCAAAGTCTCACCCGAAGCAGTATGGTGGGGTGCTGGAACCAGGTGTGCACACCCTCAGAGAGGTTTGAATGATGTGGGTGCCTTAAGATCTAAAATAATCATAAACAAACCTTTGGAACAACGGCCCTAACCAGGAACCCTTACAGAAATATTTAGGTCAAATATGGAGAATACCTTGCACAAGTTAACACACCATCTATAATCAAAGTAATAACCCTTAACACATAATATCAAAACCTTATACCATCAGATCAATCCAATAATCATTCATCTAAACCCAAACACAGTTGCGCAAGAGACAGGAATCATAAATAAGATGCAGAATCATTCATAACATAAACAGTAGATGCATTTCAAAATTAGATATCTACAACAATATTTCTTTATTAATATCAGTTTAGATCCTTCATACAAAACCCTTCAACAACCTGCGCACACAGCTAGTGGGGTCTGCATACAACAGGACTGAGGTCTCTATGCACACAACTAGCAGGAGCCTTCTACCCAAAAAAATATGCACAAAATATCACAAAGTATCCAGAATTATCATCCACGTTCATACTTATCCAAAAATTGAATTCTTAGACTCGATCTAGACTTCTATTTATATTATTAGCCTATGATACTCTAGGTACCACAAACTGTGGTTTGTGGCCCCTTCATCTACCCTTTTTACCCATTAAAACTCATGAGGGGATTTGACCCACCCCAAAGCCCCTGCTCACGACTAATATTGCAAAATGTATTACAAAATTATAGTAAAAAGTGGTCTTCAAACTTAGGGGACCCCACTCCAACACTCGGGTTATATAAATTTTTCTGTAGGAATAGTTTGTTCACCAGAGACTTAGATTGATACGAAGTCCCTAACTTGACCCAAAAATCCTTCATCGTAGCTTCCCTTGATAAATTCAACAATAATAAATATGAGATACACAACCATATTATGCTATTTTACTTATGAGCCAACCTCGTCCAAACTTCTACTGACATTAGCATTGGTTTAGTACCCAGATCTATCTCGATCCACTAATCTTTATCCACCAATAGATCCTCCATCTTGAGCTTCCACAACTCAGAAAATTTTCCATTGAATTTATCGACCTTTATCTTTTCACTTTTCACCATATTCTATCACCATAAGAATTGGTCCTGCAAATATCCCACTGAACAGAGTCTACCATAGGCCCAAGTAAAACCCCTCAGCACCAAAGGCATCCCCTTGACTCCAAAACAACTTTGATACCAAATGTAGGTTTTAAATTTTTACAGAAATTACCTATAAATTAATTCTTAAAACAAAAAATAAACAATGGATAGAACATAAAATAAATGTACACATATATTTTCCCCTGGATCCCAAAAATGGAAATACTAGATTGATTTTTCATTATATTCCTTTCAATGTTATAATACATATATAGACATGTCGAAACATTCATAAACCCCAATCAATTAACCCTATATTAGAACATAACCATAGTTCCCTTGACTGTATCTACAAAATAAAATGGGCAGAAAACCATTGTTTTCTGGCGGCTACCTCTTTCCACAATCATACATTCTCACTCAAAAGATGATTTGTATTGTCTTGTGCTACTGTCATAAAATACACATTCACTGTCATGATTGATTGAGGATTCCTCCTAGTATTGGATGTTATTACATTCTCTATGAATATGGATATTGGATGATCAAGACCATCTGGAAGGTACCTTTTCCTTTCTCGTGCAATCATCTTCTTCAGTTGGTCAAAGGCTAAACTGGACACATCCATAACCCTGTCATCAACCAAAGGAACAATTCCCAATTCGTTGAATGGGAGATGGCCACTAGTGAGAGGAGGTTATGACTTAGCTTTGGGTTCATATCCAATTGATTTAATGATATCCTCCTCAAACTTTTCTTCCATTTCATGCACCATTCATTCTTTATCCATTATTTTTGTGATTTCTTCCTCAATTTCATTCCTAATTTCTTCTTCCTGTAACCTTCTATTGTTCCTCTTCCTCTTATTCTTTTTGTTATTGTCTAACCAATTCCTCTTGCTTCCTCTTTTATTCTTATTCTTTTTGTAAGTTCTCCTCCTCTCTTTTGTGCCCTTCTAGCTATTTTTCTACTTCTAAATTTTTCTTCCCTGTAACACCCTCCTCCCACAGTTACCCAAGATTACCAGTCCATTGGGGTAAATATGTAACAAAGAGTTACTATGACATGATTCAACACCCTATATCACCTTAAGGAAGTGGAACTAATGAACCAAAAAATTTATAGACCTCCCTTAGGTGCTACACAACCCCCAAGAGCTAACCAACCACCCCAGGTGGCCAACCCATGAGTTAACTTAGCTTTTCACTAAACTAAACCCCTAGTCACTCCCACAGGCCTACTTCCGAGTGACTGCATCCTTTTCAGCCAGTTCTTCTCAAGTGACCACAAAATTTATGCCAGTTTTCTAGGGCTAGGACCCAAGCCTCTGCCCATAACTTGATGAAACACTCGTAAGTGATACTTAACAAGAATACAAGGCCTCTAATGAAAAAATTTAACAAGGACCTAGCCTAACCCATCCTAACCATGACATACATTTCATCAAACACATCTTGAGAATGTAATGTACAGGTCATAAAAACACATATGAAAACATGGGCCTCATACTTATCTGAGATTCGTCAAGAAGGTCTGATTCCCTCTCACAATAGTGGCATTATAATCTATTAGGTTATAAATTCATTAAAATTTCATTTACTAATCAAAACATGATGAGATCCATGACTCATGTCTGTCATAAAACCATGCTTGTAACCAACATATAACCATATAAAAAACAATAATAGAATAACTGTCATAGCCACATAATAACAAGTACATTTGCACATTAAACACAAGAGGAAAAAGAGCTCTTCTAAACATATGCAAAAGCCCACCAAGTCAGGGACTTTCACGTACCACCTGACCATATATTGGGTTGAACCAATATTTCTTTCGGTTAATAAACTTGATGCCATATTCCAAGCATGAATGCGAGACTCACAAAAAAAAAACCAGGGATTTCTCAGGCTTTACCATGTATCCTGCCATTACGATTCAAGGAATTCCTAAGCTTGAAACCCTCATTTATACAACTAGGATTTACCGTGTATCTCGCCATATACCTGTCAAGGGATTCCTAGGCCCAAATATAAACATACAATTCCAGGCTTTGCCGCAATCCCTCCAAATTCCAGTCAAGGAATCACTAGTCTCTAAACAAGCATGGACGACTCCAGATTTCTCCACCTAAATTGTGAGTAATTTTTCTATTTGCACCCTTAGGATTTACCATGTATCCCGCCATTTACTGGTCAAGGGATTCCAAGGCCTTTGATATTTTTTCTAAGACCACCCCACTCAGTTTCAAAACCATCTAACAATATAGCTCAACCAAGTAAAATAACCCCATCACACCATGGCTATCTGGAAATGGCTAGGCAAGGCTGAAAACCACTATCACACCTGGAAAAACCCATGCCAATGAGAGCAAGAGAACCAAATACACACATGCATATACCATGCATGTCAAAAATATCAAGGAAATCATACATGAAACTCGATACTTGCAAGTAATCATGCTATAGTCGCTTGATCTAACTCTTCCTTGCTTGATATTTGCTTCCCTTTTCCTTCCTTTTTCTAATGCTAAAGTGCTTCAAGAATGCTCTAATTGTATGAGAGATTAGAGAGAATAGATATATAGCTCCAAAATGGAACTAAGAAAAAGGTTGTGAACTGATCCTCAAAAGCCTTTTATTAATGAGGGCTCTATTTTCTTCAATTTCCACTATTTTCCTTCATTTTTCTCTTTACATGAAACCCATGACCTTCACCTTCCTTTTCTCCTAATTTCCTTTATTTTCATAAAATAAAATTCCAATTAACACCTCTTACCTTTTCAAATCCTTTTCCATTTCCTTTTCCAATTTCCCCTTAGCCATAATAAACCAAATGAACACCCACTAGGACATTTTTCCCAACATTCATATTGGAATATGTGTCCCATGAACTCGGTCTTATTTTTCCTTCATTAAATTTATTACATGAAATTTTAACCCGAGGTTTTTATAGACCCCTCCCCCATAGGGGACACCTAAAACTAGAAAACTCGTTGAATACCAAAACATACTTCCCATGGAGCTTTATAACTTAGCTCGTTGCATCATTTACAATGATTCACTAGCTAAAAAAAAAACTAACATAACAACATGACACCCATACCGCTTATTGAAGCTTTATAACACAGCTCATTTCAATATTTACATCCATAATACATATATGCATATATACCAAAAATTATTTGCCTCAACTAGAAAACCATAAATGATACATAGCTCAAATTTGATCAACCATCTCCCATGTAGATCCATCGTGCCCAAAGTGCTTCCACTACACTTTAAATTTCTTGATTAATCGGTTCTAGAGCATGAGCATCTTTCTCTGCAAAATGCATTGAGGTTCTGGCTAGAATTCTCCTTCTAGATCCACCTGCAATACAGACAAATAAATAACATGATCAACATCCTTTACATTTCTTTTAAGAAATGAAACATGGAAAACATCATGGAATTTCACTGGTGGAGGTAGTGAAGGTTTGTATGCCATTAGTCCAATCCTCTCAAGGATCTCAAAAGGCCCGCAATAACGAGGTGCCAACTTCACACATGACCCAATCCTCAAGAAGATCTTCTTGGGCTTGATGTGTAATTACAAATGCTCCCCAAATGAAAACTCCTTAAATGCCTAGTACTGATCTGCATAGCTCTTTTATCTATCCTATGTTTCCTTTAGATTCTTCTTGATAACCTGCATTTCCTATTCCATCTCTGCAAACATGTCTAGTCCTATAAGTACCATGTTTAGTGGATCACTCCAACTAATCAAAGGATTACAACTTATCCCATAAAGTGTCTCAAACGGACTCATCCTCAGTGACTCATGATACCCATTGTTGTAAGCGAACTCAACTATTGGAAGATACTCTTCCCACCTTCATTGTTGATGTATAAAATACATTCTCAACATATCCTCTAAAATCCTTTTGACCCTCTATGTCTAACCATCATTCTATGGATGATAAGTTGCACTGAAGGTTGAATATTTACCCAAACATCCTGCAAATAATTCTTTCCAAAGTGTAGAAGTGAACTTGGCATCTCTGTTTGATACAGTCTTCTTCAGGACACCATGCAACCTCACTATCTCACTGATGAAGACTTGTTCTACCTCATTAACTGAATTCGTAGAATTCACTGGAACAAAGTGAGCTACCTTAGTCAACCTATACACCATGACCATTATGGAATCATGATGACTATATGTCCTTGGAAAACCTATGATTAATTCCATAGAAACGACCTCCCATTTCCACTGTGGAATCACAATCGGTTGTAGTAAACCACTTGGATGTTTACACTCAGATTTAACCCGTTGACAATCCAAGCATCTAGCCACAAACTCTGCCACTTCCTTCTTTAGATTCAACCAATATTATAACTTCTTCACTTATTTCAATGTCTTATATTATCCTAGGTGACCTGAATAAGGATTAACATGAAATTCCCTTAAGATAAGCTTCTGGAGCTCATTGTTGTCCGATATTTAAATCATATCCCTAAATATGACCAAACCATCCGTTGTGAGATGATAGTCCACATCCTGATCACCTGTACCATGTTGTAGTAACATGTGCCTAAGATCCCTATACATGCATATTGTTGTTCTTACTGTAAGATCCAATCTTGTAAATATGTCCCATATGAACTCATAGTTTATATGTGATTTACCTGCACTCTTTTGCTAAGAGAATATACAAACTTGTTCTTTGTTCCCTTAATGTACCTAAACTCAAAGTTAAACTTACTGATCATGTCCAACCATATATCTTTCTTGGAATTCTGTTTTGGTTTTTCAATAGGTATGTTAATCCTCTGTAGTTTCTCATCAACACAAATATCCTACCAAGAAGATATTTCCTCCACATCTTCATTGCATGGATGATCATTGCCAACTCAATATCATGCATCACATAATTATGCTTTTTCTCATTCAATTTCCTTCATTCATAACATACCACCCATCCTTCTTGCACGAATACTCCACCAATTCCTTTCTTACAATAATTTGTACACACCATGAACTCTTTATCCAGATCTGCAATATTTAGAACTCGAGAATTTTTCAACAACTATTTCAACTGCTCAAAACTTGCTGCACATTCTTCTATCCATTCAAATTTCCTTCCTTTTCCTCTGCAATGATATAATAAGATAGGAAATATGTGAGAATTTCCTTATGAACCTCCAATAATAACCAACTAACCCCATGAATGATGTGACCTCATGCACATTCCTAGGAGTTTCTCATTCCATAATAGATTTTATCTTTTCTGGATCCATTGTTATGCCTTCCTTGGAAAGCACATGTCCCAAGTAATGTACCTTTGGCTGAAAGAAACTGAATTTCCTAAGTTTGGTATACAACTGATGCTCTCTTAGCAATCTTAATATTGTTTCTAAGTGTTTGACATGATCTTCCTCATTCTTAGAATATATCAATATATCATAAATATAATAAAAAAATTGTCCAGATAAGAATGCAACACACTATTCATTAGGCACATAAAAGTGGTTGGGGCATTATTCAAACCAAATGGAACTACAAAAAACTCATAATGCCCATACATGTTCTAGAAATAAATCTTGTATATTTCCTCTTCTTTAATGTGTACCTAATGGTATCCTAATCTCAAACAAATCTTCGAGAACACAGTTGCTCCCTTCAACTGGTAAAACAAGTCATCAATCCTTGACAACGGATACTTTTTCTTGATGGCCACCTTGTTCAACTTCTTGTAATCAATGCATGACCTAAGAGTACCATACTTCTTCTTCACAAAAAACACCAGTGCACCCCAATGAGATACACTTGGCCTAATGTACCCGTTGTCAAGCATTTCCTTCAACTGCAACTTCAATTCCACTAACTCTAGAGTGATCATCATGTACGGTACCTTTGATGCTGGTGCTGCCCCTAGTACCAACTCAATAGAAAATTCCACTTCCCTGTGAGGATGAAACTTTGAAATCTCTACTTGGAATACATCCTAAAACTGTTGCAATACTGGATACCTCTTCAAGACTTCCACATCCTCAACATCCTTACCTTTATCACTGGAAATATGTACTACAAATAACACACACCCTTTTCTACGATTACACTTGGCCTGCATATTTGTAACCATCCTCGCTCCTCATGGATGTAGCCTTTTTCTTACCCTGAAAGATTATTTTTTCTCCATTTTCATCCAAGCACTCAATGACCTTGTTGTAAGAATCTACTTTGGTTCTATTAAGATACAACCAATACATACCCAACAACATATTTTATGATCCCAACAAAATCACATTCAAATGCACTAATGTAGGCATACCATTAAACTCAAATGCACAAGCTCTTATCCAATAATGAAATCTCTTCTTAGTACCTATAACCAATTTCAATAACCAAGACTTTGCATGCACTTCTTTATTCAAACCACACTTATCCACCAGGACATGGTTAACATAACTATAATTATATTCAGGGTCAATAAAAATATAAACAACTTGATCATGAATCTTACCATCCATCTTGATAATAGATTCGTGATGATTCACCTTCTTCTTATCCAATGATGCATAGATCCAAGGAATGCTCTATCCAACATCCCCAACTGTATGTTTTTCCTGCGCATTACAAATCTGAGGCCTACCACCCTGATACGATAGAAAATTATTCTTGAGATTCTCCTTACCACATATCCAGCATTGCAATTGTCCTTTACCCACACCTTTGTTTTGATGCCCCCTAAGGTGTGAACCATGTCCCTTTCCAACTACATTAATCTTCTTGTAAGGAACCAAATTCTCTTTCTCGCATGCATCTTGAGGTCTTGTTCACTTCAGTGGAAACTTTCCCTTAGCTTTGTCTTTCCCTTTCCAACCTTGTTGAGACTTTGTCTTACACTTCGATTGCTCATAACATTGTTTCAAATTTTTGGTGTCTTCCTCCAATGATCTAGGCTCATCAAAATCGATCATGTCTTTGTCCACTACCATAAATCCCCTAATGAATCTCTGAATCTTCTCCTTCAAATAAGACACATACCTCAAAAACTCCAAGAATTTGTTAGTATACTCCTCATTGGTCATGATCCCATCTTCAACTCATACAATTATTTTTCCCTGTCATCATAGTATCTCTCAGATAGATACGTCTTCCTGAAAAGCATTTAAAAATCCCTCCAAGTAAACTTTTCTTCCCCAATTCCTCTAACATTCTTCACGTCTTCCCATCAAATGTATGTTTTACCTTTAATACTGGAGGTATCTATCTTATATTTCATGTTCTCTAAATAGTCATGCAATATGAAGAAATTATTCATCCCAAAAAACCAAGCATCTGCATCTTATGACTTCTTCATTTCTCCATCAAATGTAGGTGGATTGGATTTATTTAACACATTCAAAAATATTCCCTATCACTCCTATTGTAACGATGATAGAGATGATGACCATGATACCTGTCTGAACTAGAAATAGAGTAATGCACATGTCCACTACCTCTCCTATCACGTGTGTCCAAGAATCTACTATCCCTGACAGTATCATCCATGCCTGATATATGTTATTCATGATATCTCCTACCATATGCTCCATTAGTCTCATCCTCCTGTCCATGACTGATCCTAAGTGGTCCCTCTTTCTGCAAGTCTGACAAAATCTTAAGGATAACTGCATTAATCTCTTCTTGTTTCTCTTGTGCCTTGGAAAGTCTCTCTTGTGACTAAATGATTATGTCATTATCTTCTTTGCAACTTATTATTTATTCCTTAAAACTTCTCAAAGTGTTTTCTATGTGAAGGGAGTACTCATCATCATGTTTCTCATTTGATCTATATGGATAATCTCGTGAACTATAATCCACCATTTTTCTAATAATCTTTTATCTTCTTCTTTGTGCAACTATGTCATATCAGTTAACCAAAATATAAACATAACGAACATACCTTAGTATAGTCCAGGGGAGTATATATCGCATGCAAGATCAATCCATATTAGCACAATATATGTATAATCATAATCATAACAATAAATTGACATCATGCATGACAATACCAGTTGCATACCATGACCTTGTGTACGACAACCATAACCATGAAAATGCATGAACAATAGCATATAAACACAAGACATACACAACAAATGCATATTCAACCGACAAGAATTCACGACAAACAAATCCCAACAACAACACCTTCAGCTTCTACATGAAAACACAATTGGAACAATGGCCATCATCACGCATACACATCAAGGACATATACAATCTACATGAATGCATCACAACCACATTCCACCCATCTAGTCCAAGGGATGAACCATGCTCTAATACCACTTTTTAATACCTCCTCCCACACTTACCCAAGCTTACCAGTCTATCGGGGTAAATATGTGACAAATAGTTGCTATGATATGATTCAACTCACTATATCACCTTAAGGAAGTGCAACTGACTAACCAAAAACTTTACAGACCTCTTTTAGGTGCTACAGGACCCCTAGGAGCTAACCAACCACCCTAGGTGCCCAACCCCTGAGTTAAATTATCCTTTCACTAAACTAGACCCCCATTATCTCCCATGACAAGGCTTCCATGCAACCGAAACCCTCCAGTCACTCCCACATGCATACTTCCCAGTAATTGCAGTCTTTTTCAGCTAGTTTTGTGCTAGCGACCATAGAATTTAATCCATTTTTTCAGGGTTATAAAATATGCCTCTGCCCAAAGCTTAATTAAAAACTCATAAGTTATACTTAAAGAGAATACAAGGCCTCTAATGAAAAACTTGAACAAGGACCTACCCTGACCCATCCTAATTATGACATGCATTTCATCAAACACATCATGAACATGTAATGCACGGGTCATAAAAACACATCTGAAAATAGGAGTCTCATACTTATATGAGATTCATCAAGAAGGTCTAATTCCCTCTCACAATGGTTGCACTATCATCTATAGGTCATACATTCAAGAAAATTTCATTTACTAACCAAAACATGATGAGATCCATAACTCAAGTCTGTCATAAAACCGTATTTGTAACCAACATATAAGTAGATAAACAACAATAATAGAACAAACATCATAGCCACATAATAACAAGTAGATTTACACATAGAACGTAAAAGGAAAAAGAGCTCTTATTAACAAATGAAAAAGCTAAGCAAGTGAAAGACTTCAATGTACCACCTGACCATAGATTGGGATGAAACAATTTTTCTTTTAGCCAATCACACTCGTGCCATATTTCAAGCATGAATTTGGGACTAAAAAAAATGACCATGGCTTCCTCATTCTTTACCATGTATCCCTCCATTGCCATTTGTTTGGTCAATTTAATTGTCTTAAATTGATTACATAAATTATTGACCAGAGTTGGTAAACTTGTGAAGTGCAAGTGCACAATATATGCTAGAAGCCTCTTTTATTCATTTAGTTTATTGGTGTGATGATTGGATTTGTAGAGTTTACTTCTAACGATGTTTTTATTCTTATGTTCCTAATGAAATTGATAAACTTAAATTACAACTAAGTTCTAAAAATCAACATGCTTTCTACTCTGTAAAAACTAAAACAAACTTTATCTATCTTATGAAGAAATCTTAACTAATTTATTTGTTAGTCTCTAAAAAATATTATTCTCTAATAGTCTTGTGCATGAAGATAAAATTGAATTCTAGAAAATGGAATTTATACCATTTTTATGTTTTTGAAATGAAATGTTATGGCAATGAAACTTGTAAATAAATCACTATAAAAGAAATCACTCATGAACGGAAAATAACGCACTCATATGCTGAAAGGAAATCACTCAATCACTACTATTTTGAAAATAAATCACTCATGAACGGAAAATAACGCACTCATATGCTGAAAGGAAATCACTCAATCACTACTGTTTTGAAAATAAATCACTAATGCTCTTGAAATAATCCACTCATGAACTTGTAAAACTACTCTAAAATAAATCATTACTGCTCTAGAAGTAAAATTATGAATCCTCTACAATTTGACAATTCGAAAGGAAAGATTTATGAATCTACATCAAATGATAAAAGAAGACTTATGAAAGCATCTACATCAAATAACAAAATCAAATTCTGGAAGTAAATAAAACAAGTGAAAAATTGGAATTTTGGAAACAACTACATCAAATGACAAATTGGAATTTTGAAAATAACTACATCAAATGATAAAATGAAAACATGAAAAAAACTACATTAAAAACATAAAATGCAGAACCTTCACTATTCGCAGGGGCCCTCCACAAATAGGCAGTCTCAAAGCTTCACACGAAAATTTAGATACACATCAAATATTCAAGGCACTTCTTCATTAAAAAGGATGTAAAACAAAGTTTCAACAATTCACTGTATGCTTTAGAAAATTAACCTCCCCTCTTTGTTTTAATGGAGTGTTTATTAGGGGTTGCAATGTAACTTCATGGAGATTCATATGGGTAAAAATAATAACTAACTGGACACCTATTTTCCATGAATTTGATGAATCACAGTCCATTACAACCTCTATTTTCTTGATTGGGTGTTTATTGACACATGGGTGCAATATTTGCTCACGCAACTACAAAATAGGGCCCCAAAGAATTTGAAATATCTCGCAAATGGTTACGAATTCGGGAAAACTACACATAGATAACATAATTGGGCCCGTGCTGAAAATAACCCATGTTTGTTTTTTGCGATATTCACTTTAGTTTTTTGAGAAAAAACGTTTGAAGTAGACTGTTAAAAACTGCTGCAATTTTCCCTTTATATTTGCTTAGAGGTCCACATGTGTGAGCTGGGTGGAATTTGACCAACAAAAATCCACATTGGAGCTTTTAGAAACAATCTCCATGTGTTGGATTTCATTCTAGAGTGGTTCTACTACCTCAACTATGAATACAGCTGTGGAAACTGTAGAAAATTGAACTTTCAATTTATCATTAGTAAAACCATGCATAATTCTCTTTAATTCATTAAAAAAATAGAAATAATAATAATAATAATAATAAAAAACCATGTAAACATGTATGCGGGAATTTGGTGTGTTTATGAAGAAATATGGTTAAAAAATATGACAATGGGTGAATGGAATGATGCGAAAATAGATGGTTCCAACAACAAAATTATGACAAAATTCCCCCACACCGAATATTTTGCATGTCCTTGTGCAAAGAAAACATTGCAAAGTTTCATAACCTAACTGGTTCCTTGTGTTCATTTATTCTATCATTTCAACAAAATCCTTGACCAAATCTCCAATAGAGCAATATTGACCATTTATCTCAATAAGATGCACTTTTCTCCAACCCTTCATTATTTATTATATGCAACTTGTGTGAAAATAAATGATGCCAACATAATAGCATATCCAAGCATTTGTCACTATTTTAATTGTGCTTGAATTGTTCAAGCCTTGGTAGAATACCATATTGTGAAGAACACATCAAGAATTTTACTCCATATATAGAATGTGTTTTCCATCCTTGTGAAGTTGATCCCATTAGTATGGATGGAAATGATCATAGATTGCAGCCCATAATTCTTATCTTCTTATCTTCCATGCATAGCAACCAATCATATTTCAACAATGTTATCAAATAGTTTCTTCAAGAACTCAAAAACTAATGAATGAAGAATACTTCCCAATGTGAAGCTTTTGACAAGATGAGTTGCACATAACACAAAATAAGAGTTGTTGTTGAGGTTTATACAACTCATCAAAGCCTAAAATATGCTTCCAAGTGATTTCAAGAGTGTGTGAACAAAGCCTTGTTGCAATCTTCTTCTTGTGGCTTTGTACTCATCATTTCTTGGCTTCCATTAAAAATCTGAAGATGAGCAATATGAAACATAATTTAAGTGCTCCATGTACTTTTTGATCCTGCGCTACAAACATGTACCATGAAGTCTATTTGTAAAATAACTCTTTTTCTCAAGAACATCATGTTGATGGACCATTAAGGAAAGCATGGATTAATAAAAAGAGAAAGTTTAAACAAGCGAGTGATGAAAGCATAGAAGAACATCATTATGACCATGGAAAACAATGAGATGATTTCATGGGTGGCAGGAGTTTGTTGATAAAGAATCAATCATAACTTGTGGGATTGTTTGTTAAAAGGTATGACAAAACATAATGGGAGAAAAATTGGAACTACATGTTTACAATAGCTTTTCATCAAAATTTCTATAATTTTTAACAAATTAAAAAGTTTAAGGCTTTTTACCTCAAGTTCACCTTTTTGAATTGGAGAAGAGAACATAATCTGATGGCTGATTTGGTGTTGATTTGGCTCAGGTACTCTGCTTCATGATGCATTGACCTCTACTTTGACCTTGCTCCACAAAATGTATCTTTTAATGTAGCAGATTTGTTTTTCCAATTTATCTCAAATGGAAAATTAGATTCTCCTGAAATTTTTGAGATTGTTACTATTAATATTATGCATCTTCCCACAAAAAATATCAGCCAATGGGTGCATGGATCTCGAGAAAAGTGATAAATTACTATAGGTGAAAGTAGCCAACTTCTTGAAAAATGCACACTGGAATTTTCTGAATTTTTTTTTTTTCATTTCCCTACCTCAATGCATTTACCATAAAAATTTCAGGCCCAACAGATGAACAATTTGAAAATTATCATCAAATCAATTTCTACCATGTTTCACCTTTCACGGTGCCCAATGTTGTGACAAAAACATATGCCACGAACTCATTTTAAGGCCAAATTGAGTGATTCAAAAGGGAAACCATGTAATTTTAACTTTTCTACCGCAACATACATTCAAAATCCCATTTTGATGAAGAAAAGGCACTTTTGTGCAAAAATACAGAAATCTATCCTAATCTGTCCAAAATGGTGAAAAAAGAAAATTCGCCTTTAAAACCCACTGAAAAGTCCTAGAAAATTGCACTTTTTAAAAATTCTTCCCATGTCTTACTCAATTTACTATATTCTGAGAAAACCTAGAAGCTTGTAATTTTTTATTTCTACTCCAATATCTTGCAATATTTGTGCCAAAACTGCCTCTGGAACAAGCTGCTACAACAATAGCTGCAGAAACTACAACTTTCCGTAGTTGTTGCAAAAAAATATTTTCTCTGATTTTGAACTGCTAATTTGAATTGTGTACTGCATGTTGAAGTAGAAACAATGAAACATACTACATATTGACTAAAATAGGCCCAAATTTATTGTTTTACTTGAAAATTAAAATGAATGAAAAAGTGTTGTAATGGTGCCATCATGCTGCTGTTGAATGAAAAAAAACATGAACACGCTGCTACAAGAAACCAATAAAATGTACTGCTGCAAGTTGTTGTTGATTCCATAAAACCATTAGTCTTCATCAAAGCCAAAATTCATGGTACAATTATTACCATGCAAATGAATGTGTCGAAGTCGAGCATGGGAAGAAATCATTGGATTATCGATCAATGATGAAAATCAGACAACTCACCGATAATGTAAATGAGTGTCAATGTACTTGAGTGCATCTTGAAAGGGATGAATGAAAGTGTTGAAGTCGAGTCACCTACAAGATCTGACAATCAAGAGACATCGTTGTATTCCCATTGTTGTCAACAAGGAGGCTTGCCATTGATGTATGCAAGTTCCAAGGCACTCCAAATAATCTCTGATCTTGATCCCAGATAATGTGTTGAGGTTGATGGACAAGATATGTTGGAAGGTGGACCTTAAGGAATTCCACATCATCCAACTCGATCATAGAACCAAAAATTATTTGAAGAACCATAATAAAATATTGAAGCCGTCATGAAATTTCAGAACTTATTGTGAACTTTGCTCACTAGTTGCCTTGTTTTCAAGCAAAGCTCATGTCCAATTGCGCCAGAAAGTTGTTTTTCCCAATAGGACTTATTTTTAAATTTACATTTTATTTTATTTTTTATATGTCCTACTCTACTTGAAAAAAATTCTTGTTTAAGTATATGAATACCTCCAATGGAACCATGTCTGTAACAAGATGATAGATAAACTCATATGCAGGTTTGAAATATACACTTTGATATGTACTAGTATATGAGAGACCAACTGTCTTGATTGAGATGATGTAAAATATACTGAAGAATGGAGAAATTGGATCCGATGAGTGCCCTAAACCAAGATTCAATGTAATCTTGTATTCCTTGGTTTCTTTCTATCATGTCATGCAAGTCTTCAGAGATGTGATCTTCATTCATAGAATCTAGTGATAGGCATGCAAGAAACTTTTCAATCTCAGGTTCCAACAACTACTCTTTATCAAAATGAATCCATGATTCTTGGAACTTGTTTGAATCTTCTTCTTCTGGTTGTTGTTCTTCAATGGAAGCTGGTGATTCGGTGAATCATTTTGCAATACCTAAAAATTGTAAGTGGATTGAGGTGTTTTATTGTTGGGGATTCAATATGGTTGTGTAGGTAGTGGAGTGGGAATGGATCTTTGGGGTGCTTGTGTGGTTGGTAATAAGAAAGGTTGAATTGAGGTCGATTGATGGTAAAATTGATGTTGTGGTGGAGGTGAATGGCATTGATAACATTGATATTGGTATTGAGGATAGATGTAATATTCCTAAATTAGCATGCAGCTAATTGGAATATTCATTTTTTCTTTTGTCTTTTAGATAGATGAATAAGTGAGTAGGGAGACCCATAAATCTCTTTAGTAGGAATAAAATCCCTCTTAATATGAAAAGGGATCATCATTATAGCTGGATAAAGCACCTCCATGTGTGAATAGGGGAAAAAGCATGTGGACAAGGTCAATGTTGACCAAATCAACGAAGCTGGTATGGAGAGAGTGGATCATTAATGGGATCCAATGCAGTGTTAATGGGAGATAGTCTCCATGAGAGTAATGGCTTTAATGAGTGGGACCCAAGGTGAGAAGGCTCACAATGCATATAAGAAAGGGAAAGGAAACCATAGAAGGCATGTTAGATGATTATTGAATTTTATCTTTTTAGATTTGGATTTGTTAGGTGAAATTTCTATGCATGTTTTTGCTGTTTAGCAGGGTCTGTTGTACTGTTTAGTACAAGGGTGTTCCCGAGTGGGAATACCACACTCATCCTCGGGGGACTTAGAGTGCCTACTCAGGAGAGATTATTGAGCTGTATAGTCCACATCTAGGCATCATACCAAGCTTCAATCTTCAGCTACAATGCAGTTTCTATACAAAGTTGTGTTGTGTTGCAGGGTGTTGCAGTGGAGGGTTGAGAAACCCACTTTCTGAGCCATTTTTTTAGTGGAGGAAGAATTATTCCCATTGGGAGATCATAAAGGAAGGCTATTGAGCTTTATTTCATATATTGGCACTAGACCAACCTATTTCCATCATCTACATCACATATTCCCTCTTTGATTGCGTTATTCTAGTGGGCATTTGCAGTGGATGTTTTAGTGCTTGATTTGGAGGGTGAGATCTTTAGTGTTGGGATCAGCCTTTCACTTGAAGGATATATAGAGGAGATCAATACATTTATACATCAATTTCAGCCACCTCCATCCAGTTATTCAGTTGCAACTGCAATTCAGCCCTGGGGCTGCATTCCAGCATTTTTGTGTTTTGGGCATTTCCAGAAACCCTTTCTAGGTTGTCTAGGAAAAGAGTTTGGGAGTCTAGATATTCACTCCCAGAATTATTTGAGCTATTTAACAGAAGATCCATATTGTTGTATCTTTCTGTAGCATTTTATGCCCTAAAACTGCGCTTTCATGGCTCATGGCATTTTTATAGTAGTGTATTTCATGTATTAGCATATTTGCTTATTAAAGGCTTGTTTTGTATTGCCTAAGTGACTTGATCCTCAAGATCTTGTGCCTATTATTTGCTAATATGTTTAATAATATGGCTATACATTTGTATCATGTAATTTTGTATTGATGTATTCACTGCTATTTTCCATGTTTATGTGCTATATTGTTGCTTTCCCCATTTGGGAATATTATTGTGGTATCAAGCATAATCTTGGCTCACCCTGTGGATCTTAGCCATTATGCTATCAGGAGAATGAGAAGAAGGAGAAAGAGATCATAATGATGGAATGAATGAGTTTTATCTCATCTATTTTCATATCTATGAGGGACCTCACCAAGGAATTCAAGAAAAGAAGAATGGAGAAAAACCATGAAACCACAATATGGTTTCAAAATGAGGAAGGTCCATGTACTTCCTATCAGTATAAGAAAGAACCGACATTGCATAGAGCTCCAAAGAAATATCCTATGCCATTTTCTTTTGAAGAAGAAGATAAAAGGCATGGAGATGGAGGAAAATTAGATCATGAGATTCTAAGTCATTATCTTGCAGAGTACAAGTCTCAATCAAGGGATTTTAAGGAGAATCTAAATCTCCCATGGTTCATTCAACTCAAAGAAGAGAGGATAACTTGCAGCTATGGAAGGAGAAAGAAAAATAGATTTCTATTGTCTACATTTGATGGATTATCCACATGCATAGCAAGGGCTTTGGAAATGGAGTTGTATGCATTCTTCCTGCTACATCCAGTAGTAGAAAGAGAAGCTATTGAGATTGCAACACTGCACCTTGAGGGTGAAGAAAAAATTTGGTGTTTCAGCCATTTGAATCATGCAAGAGTAACTGCATATGCAGATTTTACTCAAAGGATGATCAAGAAGTTTGACAAGAATAAATCAGAGGAGAATAAACCTTCACCACCACTTGCCGCAGGAGTACTTGCATCAGGAGAAGGAACACTTGCATCTTTGCAAAGTGGTCTTGAGCTCTTGACATTTAAAGTCCCATGCATTATTCAGGAGATGCATGAGGAGGAGGAGACTTATACCAGTGCTGGTGCAGCCATAGAAGTACAGTCATCATCACCAGTAGTTGGGGAAGTCATCACACTGGTGAGAGAAAACCTTGTAGTAGTAAAATATGTTCCCAAGCAAAAACAAGGTATGCAAATGTTTCCACTTTCTATTATTTCATCACATCTTGGAAGGTTGTGGGGATATGCCATTGCATGAGCTAGGGTCAATATACACTGCTAATTTGGAGTAGCAGACTATCACTACATAGAGGACCCTTGATAGAATCAAGGAAAATATATGCCTTCATCCTAGTATGTCATTGTTGAGATGTACACAACTCTTGGGGTTGGAGTGTAGATTTTTGGAGGATAGGATGAGTATTGTCCTAAGAAATCCAATGCAGAACTATATGTTCAACATTGAGCATAATCATGAGACAAAAAATGCACCAACATGGAGATTAACATTGTTTTCATTGAGCAGCAGTGATGAGTTGAGGGGCCAACTAGTATTGGGACATTTTGATGACCATTATACTTTTGTGACATTGGATGGGTAAATGATTGATGGAAGACATATTATGATGGATGATATCTCTCATTATTATGATATATATTTCTTGATGAGCCCTTCACAGCTCAATGAGAAGTTTTTGCCTACAACATATTTGGATCCTCATGGGGTCAATTTGGTCATTGATGAGTGGTCTTCATATGGAGATCTCTAGGAGATTTTACTTCAACTTCCCATGAAGTGAAAAGGCAGTAATCTGATTTGGGAGGATGGTATTTGTCATTGGAGGGATACAAATTTTGAACATGGAAGGAGACACCCACATTTGGATGGATGGGTGAGGATGGTGAGCAAGAGGTTGGTGAGCCACTTGCAGATCTATGACACGGGGCATTAGGAGGCATGGCTGCGGTGGTTACTCTTGAGAGAGTTTGGCCATCATGTGACATATCCTATTTCTAGAGGTATGTTATGGTTTGGGTATTTTCATGGCACCGATATGATATGGCAGCATAAGATTTGGTTGTATGTGGTATTATACAAGTCAATCATCATGATGTTACTCCATCACTTGTATGATGATGAGATAAGGAGGCAACAAGAGTTTTTGTTGCTTTGGATACTCTTGGGAGAGTATGGGCTGATTTTATCCCATACTTTACATGATGTTGTAGAATTTTATCTTTGGATCAAGAAAGGCGAAGAAGGAAAAGAGGAAGCAAACATCAAGCAAGGAGGAGTAGGATCAAGCAACTACAGTGGGTTTACTTGCAAGTATCGATTTGCATGTGTGATTTCCTTTCTAAATTTGGCATGCATGGGTAATGCATGTGTGTTCTTGATTCTCTTGTTGTCATTGGCAAGGGTTTTTCCAGGTGTGATAGTGTTCTTCAGCCTTGCCTTGACATTTCTAGATAGCCATGGTGTGATGTGGTTTTCATGTTTTGGTTGAGTTGGATTGTCGGATGGACTCAAAGCTGAGTGGGGTGGTCTCTGGATTATTCACAAGTCCTAGGAATCCCAGTATGGTATACATGGTAAAGTTTGGATGTGAGCACCTTGATTGAGCCTAGGAATCACTTGACTAGTGAATGGTGGGATAAATGGTAAAGCTTAGTGGTGGTACACTTTATTGGGCCTAGGAATCATTGGTTGGGATACACGATAAATCCCAGAGGGTGGAGACCTAGTAGGCCTAGGAATCCCTTGAACGATAGTGGCGGGATACACGGTAAAGCCGAGAGGTTGATACAGAAAAATTCCTCATGGTTTAGGTGGAGAGATCCAACGACATCCATGCTTGTTTATGCCTTATTGATCCAGTGAGGATTGTAGTAAAGTCTAGTTATATTGATGAGGGTGAGGTGGTGTAGCCTCAGGAAGCCCTGGTTGGTTCTTTTGGTTTTAAGTCCCACATTCATGCTTGGAATATGGAATAGGGGTGATTGGCTGAAGAGAGATTTGGCTCAGCTCAGGAAATAAATGGTTGGGTGGAAAGTGGTAGTCCTGTACTGGGTTGGATTTTAATTTTTTTTAATATGATATCCTTTCCTTGGTATTTTATGTGTAAATTTACATGATTCTATGTATAATTTATGGTTGTTGTATCCTCAATATTTTTTTGGTTTATACATTGGCTATGAATGTGTTTTATGACACTAAAAATGTGTGGTTCTCATCATATTTGATTTGTAAATGAATTAGTAATGAATATATGACCTAATAGATGATAATGTCATTAATGATATAAGGCATAAATGCTTCTTAGTCATTCTTAAATAAGTATGAGACCCTTATGCTCGGATGTATTATTTAGACCTGTAGAATGCATATTTGTGACATGTTTGACGAAATTTTTTTCATGGCTAGTAGGGGTCCAATCAAGTTTATGTTCAATAATATGCATTGGTATCATTATTTCTATGTTTCATTACATTTTTATAAATTCCATGAATTCCTAGCCATGGAATTTAACCTTAAATCCCACAGTCGTTGGAATAGCATTTACAGAAAAAGGCTATGGTCGCATTCATGCAGGCTCATGGGAGAAACTGGTGCTCTTAGTTGCTTGGAGGGATTGGAAAGGGACAAACTAGGGCTCTAAGTCCTTGAATTATTGAGTTCCCTTAGGGGTTGGTCACCTGGAAAGGTGGGATAGCTCCTACAGGTCTGTTGGTTGTGTGGATGGTCAGTTTGGTTGTGTTTTGTTAGTTCACTTCCTTAAGGTGACCTAGGAGGTTGAATAAGATCATAGTTGCCTCTCATAACATGTTTACCCCATTGGACCATTTAGCTTGGGTAAGTGTGGGAGGAGGGTGCTATAGAGTGGTCTGAGAGGTTGGTTCACCCCTCAGACTAGATGGGTGGTGTGTTCACTAGTACAAAATGACTAATTAGTTACTAAAAAATGACTAAAATTTGCATACAAATGTCTAGTTTTCAATCGGTGACCAATAGTAGCTAATTTACAATATCTTATAACAAGACCAACTTCTAGTCGTTTTTAGCTTAGTTGTTAATTGATTGTCTCAATTTTAATTTCTAATAGTATATTTAGTCATAAATTTGGTCATTAATTTAGTCGTTGATTTATTCATTAATTGTCACAATTAATAACCAAATATAGGACTAAATATATTAGTAAATGATCACTTGATAAGGGCCAATTAATGACCAAAGAAATATGACCAAAATGTTGGTCGTGTTATAAGATACTCTAAATTAGCTATTGATAGTCATACATGTGCAAATTTTAGTCATTGTTTATGCAAAATTTAGTCGTCATTTGTAATCACAAATTTTAGCTACTAATAGTCATATATATGCAAATTTTAGTCATCGTTTGAAACCAATTAATGACCAAAGAAATATGACTATATTTTGGTGTTGTTATAAGATACTATAATTTAGCTACTATTAATCGTATATATGCAAAATTTAGTCATCATTTGTAATCACAAATTTATCATTTGTAGTAGTCATTTATCTTTATTTGGTAGTTTCATATTCATTATATAAATGACTACTTTAGTAATTTATAATAATTTCATTTAGTTTCATTAACAATCATTATAAGCAACTAATTTAGTCATATATTCATTTTATTTTTTTCATCATTAATCAACATAAACTACTAATTTAGTAGTTTTAGATTGATTTTATGTGTTCATTATTAATTAACATAAATTAATTAGTATGTTTTTGCAGCTAAATTTAAAAAAAAAATGTCATACAATGTACATGTAGATCTAATATGAAGATAGAAAGTTACATATGTTAATTGCATTACTAAATAATATCAAATGCAACTATAAATAACTTCAACCACGTAAATTAAATTATATAAAATGTCAAGTATTACAATATGAGTTTCTAACTTAATATTTGTTGGAGTACAATTTACACATTAAATATTGTTTCATCAGTGCTTCGAAACATTATCATTTTGTTGCCAAGGCATTGCAAGTGAATTCACCAACTCTGAAGACTTGACCATCAGTCTCTATGTGCGTGTCTTATGTGGGATATTGGATCTACGAATACCACTAGACCAATTTTCTTTTCTCTCTTTAATTCACATTTTTCCGTTCCATTGTTATTGCTCTCCTCTTTCTTCAATTCATGCTTCTTACCATCAATATTGAGTTCATTTTCTAAAAAAGAAAGAATATACAATGCAGAGTATAAGACATGAAAGATGATGAACACTAGAATATAAACTAAATTAGACTATAAAGGATTTATACGATACATACCTCAACATCAGTGATATTGTCAATGACATTTTCTCTCATAAAAGCAAGAAACTCAAACAAGTTTTCTTCAGTTTGGCAATAGTGGTCACTATGTGGCCAGATGACTTGTATAAACAAAGAAAATAAAACATCACCATAGAAAATAACACCTTAGTAAACTTAATATTCAAACTTCAAGGAAAGCTTAGGAACAATCATGCCAACTAAGTTACATGTTAAAAAGCTCAAGCTGTATATTACTTATACAATGTGGGAGTGCAAAAAAAACTCCTAGAAAATGTCAAAATTAAGTCTAGAATAAATTAAATGAAGTAAAAAATATACAATAATAGGATAGCCTCATATACTAGACTGTCTTAAAGAAAAATATATATCTTAAATAGGTTACCATGCCCTAGATTCTAGAACTAAATCTACTCTTTACTAAATTATGCCACATCATTTGCACAAGCTACAAATCAAGATGACATGAATATTGAAATAATGAAAAGGACAAAAAATCCCCTATTACATATATTTGTGGTTGTGGCTATTTTTACCTCGTAGTTATATGAGACCACAATATTATTATTCCACGATTCATACAATTCAAGAAAATGATTTTTGACTTTTTGGAATAAATTGACACTAAAGAATGCAAGAAATTTTAAAATTGACTTCAATGTGGTCATCTCTTTTAGAGGTGTATATAAATTCATGTCTACATTAATGCAACACTTAAATTTAAAATCGAAGAGAAGATGTTACTTCCTTCACAACTACCTGTTGCTTTTGAATTGAGCAATTTATTTACCTTAATGTTACCCATCACTTCCATTAGTTGATTTAATCATATAATTGGAGACCAAAAAACTTCAGGCTCAGTCTGAGAATTGTAATTAGAGCTAAAGAAAAGAAACATTCCATACTTTATATCACCAAGGACAAGAAAAAATGAAGAGTTAAATAATTTTCTTCAGAGAGAGAACGTAATAGCAACTGAACACATAACAATAGGAGCACAAGTTCTCATACATTTAATGTAGTAGGATTGTAATTATCTATTGGCATTCATGTCTTATACATCAATATATGGCAGAGAAATCGTATTTCTCTAGCATATCATTTGGAAATATTTTCTATGATTTCTTAGTAAAGCTCGTATCTAGTTCAATTACAATATTGCATAGACCAATAGAGCAAGTCTAGAAGTTGGTGGGAATTTTCTACATATATTTGCATACAAAGGAACATTAACCATAGAAGTTTCTTTTCAATCAAACATGGAAAATATATATGAGAAAATGGAATTTATCCTTGCTTACAAAATGACATCTCCACAAAACTTTCCTTGTGTCCTGCTTGCTTCCATCAACATCCTGAATCATATGTTGCTCCCCCTTGCAATTTAGATAGTCCTTTAAAGAAAAAATGGAAATCTTAAATTGTAGAAAGCAACACAAACATGATTATTATATATTAAATATGTTGTTGACTCTCAATCTCCTTTCATTGTTCAGATAAATCTATATATGTTCAACAACAAGGAATTATAACAAGACAAATTGTATTGAAAAATAAATTTACTTGTTAATTCCTACAGCTCTCATCCGCTCATCAACATGTCCCATATGTCGACATGAAATGAAACTAAAAAAGATGCAATGCACTTCTCCACTATTGAAGGAACATGAACCTACTTGCTAAAGAAATCAAATAGGATTTTCATAATCTAATATAATAAAGTAGTTGAGGCACAATCTTGTCTATCAATATCATATAAATATTGTATGTATAGCACTGACCATGTGTAATGGTAGTTGAGAAGAGATTAAGAGAGGAAATTTGACCTCTCGATAGCTTGTACTCTTACCACTGAAAAAGGAGATGCCTTTCCATTATGTTGTCTTTAGATTGTTTAAAGAAGGATGGAATAATCAATAAAGCACATCCATGGAACAGTGAGATCATTGTAAAGTTGTTTCTTTAAATAAATAATGGCACACTGCGAGAGCTACTAACAAAACCTAAGGTCAAATCAAGAAAGTATTGAGATAATATGGTGAAGTTATGAAAAGCACAGTTGTATACACAATCTTTTAACATTAAATACCAGATTCAGAACCACAACTAAGTACTTGATACCAAATCCTATATAAACCAAAATTACAAATTCCATGTGTAACTAGACATAGAGTGAACAATTAAGCTATATTATTTCAAACAAAAAACCTATGCAAAAAGGATAGGAGCTTTCAAAATACAAGTTGGAAAAAAAACCTTCAATCAAAGGTTCCCCTTTAGCTAATAACCCTAACCCAAATTCCTTTCTTACTCCAATTTTTTTCAATTCCATATATGCCATCATATTTAACACCACACTTTCTGGTGCATAAGATGAATGCTTCCCCTTATGAGAATTTAAATTGAGTTACAAAGATCCAAATTAAACTTATTTTAGCCACCTAATGAATGAACTACAACCTGAGGCTTGCTGATAAGTTAAATCACACACGTAGATATCATGCTTTATCAAGTTTCAAGCTAAGAAAATTGAAAACATACCTGACAAAAAAGACTGGCTAATGCATCTTACAACTATCTCGCACTACCTCATTAGATTTATTGAACTTCTGATCAAAATATTGCTCCTTATTTTTTCTCTTGTTCACACTAAGATCTCTTCCACCACTACTAAGAACATAGCGAAGTCATAAATTTTTATCAGAGAAAGTAATAAGCCAAAAAGTGGAAGAAATTTAGTATCATTGGCATTTTTATTAATAAAAATTCAATAACACTAATGAAAATCATTTATATGTCACAAAAGCATGCAGATTGTGCTTTCACCGTAAAGTACTAATGCTTCATAGATGCATAGTTTTAAGCAAAAGAATAAATTTCATACCTTCCAGTATAAAGAAACCATTCACCATGTTCCTTATCATCCTCATACCCACCAGAAAATGTTATAGACTGAGTGCCACAGTGAGACTGCCCAGAAATACCAGCAACATAAGGAAGATGAGCACCACACTGCCTGCATTCCATTATGTCTCCCAAGGCTCTGCTTAGAATACCTTGTAAAGATACTTTAAAAAAAAACAAATTTCAAAAGCTCCTAATTGTCCAAAGAAGCTGAATCTTGCACAATCGTATCAGATGCAACACTAAAAAATCTAGCAATAGGTTCATGTATTAATTAAAAAATAAGGTCATTATCATAATAATCTATCTTAAAATGATGGCAAATACTCCCCTAAAATTTGATAGGATCAACTGCACCAAGATCCCCAAGGCACTTTTCACATACCAATTTAAGTCTTTGGCCTCTGGTGTCCTTAACTCCTTTGCACAACCCCCATGTGATTCATGAAGAATTTGATTCACATTATCCAGACTGGAAAGGTTGGGAATCATGGGCAACTCAAGCAGTTGTTCCCCTAACAACTACTTTTTCTTCACTATCAGTTGTTCTAATATTTCCACCTGTATATCCAAATGTATAATATTTTGATGTTTCTCTCTCTCAAGACATGGCATAAGTGTAGCCACTACCTAAGGAGAGACTTGAAGGAGATACTTGAGCAACCTTTAAATGAATAAATTCCACACATGAAAACCTTCATATTGAAGACTCTCTTTCTCTACAACATGCATAAGTAAAACCATAATTTTTGGTACAAATGCATAGAGATGAAGACCAATCATTTCAATCAATTTTTCCAAACATCTCAATGCTTGCTTTTGTAATGACTAGTCATCAACAGACAACATTTTGTTACCAATACACAACTAAAAAGTCCAATAAAGTAATTCCTTAAAAATCCTAGAAGATTAGCTGATCTAGTGACAAGACCGACCACCTATTAAATCAAATCTGGAACCTTTGATAGACTTTCATCAGTATTTTCATTGTGTGCATCCCTAAGGAAATGTACAAAATCCTCAAGAAGAGCTGGCAAAACTCTAGTATTATATCATGTATGGGCTTCATAGAATTACATTACAGTAACCAGCTCCTTTCAATCTGAGTGAAGAAACACAAACAATGGAGCCTTGTGACACCATTCCAGCAGAAAAAGTGGCAAAAATGTATTTAGCTATGAGAAAAACTGGAAAAAATATATTTAACTATGTTTCCAATTCATGAAAAGCAGCTAATGCATGGCAATTATGTTGTTGTAAAACTACAAGAATTGGAAGAACTAAAGGGATCATCTCCTGAACAAGATCTACACCTGGTATACCCAAAATGACCTCTGCAAAATCAATTCTCATAACTAGGTGTGTGACAAACCTTGCTTTCAAGTATTCAAACGGCTCATCTCTAATTCCACCAAACTTGAAAGGGATTGATCCGATTCCTCCCTTTTGTTTAAAACTAGTAGATTTATGTATTAACCTAGCAGTTGTTTCTCTTACCCAACTATTTGAATTGTCAAACTGATCAATCAATAAAGAAAATGAGAATTTTTTTTTAATCCATGGACATCAACCCTTTTCATAATTTTTGCTACCATTTCTAACAAAGTCTCAAATACATCTAGATCCTCAGTGGTTTCCAAAGCATTTTTCAATATTCCAAGCATATTTTCTTTTTTTTGTTGCATGCGTCATCATCTTCAAAAAAAATATCCATTACATTATTCTCAATGAAGTAATGGATTTTCAAAAAAATTATCTCCTCACAACCTTCTTCTCATAAAGTGGAAGTATATCCAAGAATTTTATCCACAAAGGTTTTGTTCCCAGAAGACCATTTTTGATTGCATGGCATAGAAGATGAGAAATGCTTCCCACAATAGTGACATTAACTTGCTCTAATGATTCACTAAAAAGAAGTCGAGAAAAGAGATAGTGACAAATACTGAAAGAAAAATCTAACAGCTGTATTATTAAGCATGTCTTTCCTTTATATCTGATATAAAGTTACATCAAGGTCACTTTTCCCTGGGTTAGCTGAAATTTGTTTATCACACTGAGCGCAAAAGAATCCTGATATAAGAACATCTATGTTTCCCAAATTCACTTTCAAACCAAATTTTTTGTGGATTTGACACAGAAATTTGGTTACATAATTGGTTAATAAAGGAGTAGCAGATAAGCATGCAATGTATCCAATATCATGAGCTACAATTTCACAAAATTTTTCATATTTGTCTTCAATAAAGACCTCCAATCTTCTACACATGGTTGTAATAACATCATAGCTAGAATTGAATGCAAAAATTGGCATAGATGCAACATCTTCAGCTTGGACATCAGCAATCTGATCATGCAATGCTAAGTCCAAAACCTCAAAAATGTTTTCACTCATTGCTTTGATCTCTATCTTAGGCAACATACTAATAATTTTTCACTTTGTGTTCTTTATGATATTTGATTTGATGTCAATATCAGAAAACAACCATGGAAGTTTTAAAATTTACAAAAGTGTTTTTTTGTTCACAAATATTTCTCTACTGCTTGTATTTTCAAATTTCTGAGAAAACACACTTAGCATTGAGAAACTCTTTATTTGTACATTCAACAATGCATCTATGGAATATGGCATATAAAGTATGAAAGAAAGCACCCATGGTCAAATCATAAATAGTGGTCCATTGAATGTACAAGCTTCTTTATAGGAATCATTTCTTCATCCAGTGATGATGATGCTAAATGTATAAAGTCGAAAAAAGGCCTTTGTAATGTACTGTCTCCTTAAGTAAGTAAACTACAAGATGCAGACATGAACGATGAGCTAATAAGGCCTTATACTTGAAGCCTTGTTTTGACAAGGCATCTATTCAGTGATTTTAACATCCAAGAGGTAAATAGTTTCTAGTGTGCCTCTCATGTAACATCAATTAGAATACCCACACTGCCCAGTGACTTGGAGAAAGTGGGGAGGTCACAGAAAGGTGTTGGAGAGTTGCATATATAAAATTCAGTAAAGGACATGCCAAAGCATGTTATAGACAAAGCAGTAGAAACTGTGAAGTTGGATTCATTTGCGTAAAATGATGCAACATATAATAGGTATGCCACATGATAATTACATCAAGTCCATTTTCTAGAATACGAATTCATGACCAACCTGGCTGCTAAGGAAGCATGTCTGGTTTCCCAGGTGTAAAATGAATCTCTCTCAAAATTGACAAGTGTGACTCCTTCACCCAGAACATAGAATGGACTAGATAACTAAGTTTCCGCACACTATGAAAATATATTTTTGGAAAATTTTTGGAAATTTTCTATAGAAAAAACTAACTCTCAAGCATGGCAGGAGAAGATTGATGCACATCTTCTAGAGCCTAATGAGTTCTAACTAAATAAAATTTCATGAAAAAAATTCAAAGTAAAACAAATAAAAGCAAGCAAAGTTCATGTAGGCTAATAAATCCAAAACAAAATGAAGAAGCCCCATACTAATTTGACTCCATCGAATGTGGAAATCAAAATAGTGTAGGAGGGTTGTTTCTAGCTCAACACATCACTGCTTACAAATCAACAAATTTATACAACCTGTAGCAAATATTTGAGGATAGTTTGATGTATTTTTACATACTTGAAGAGGCCAAGCCACTAGTGAATAGCTGATAATTGCCAACAAACTATACTCAGAAGTTAGAAAAAATAAGGTAACATGAAATATTATATAGTATCAGTCACACATGCCTTCTGAGTGTTGAGTGATCAATTTCTCTTCCTATGAGAAGAAGATATGACTTTCTCTCAGATCTATTTCATTGTTCAAGTCTCACTTGCATCTCTAGCGATAATTCAAACACCTTTTTTAGATTTGTTCATCAAGGAAAACAATTGATATGTTGGCCAGATATATGATTATAAGGAACTCATAATTTCAACAAATATGTCAAGGGTCATTACCCCTTTGAGGAATTTTTTAGTCAATGGAGAGGACACCTTATATGAGGGGAAGTCACCTTGCACACATTTCCAAGCTATTATGATGAGGATGTCCACTCATTGATAATTACTTCAGCTTCTCCTTTGTAGATTGTACTTCCACCTTGGGATTTTCCAAATGGAGCCTTCTGCATTGAATATTGATGGAAATTTCTACTCATGATGCCACAAGTGCCACTTAATTTGAGTTTTTCATGGTCTTTGTGCATTCATTCAAGGTTTGAAGAAGGAATCCACTTTGGAGGAGGCCACACATGCTTCTAAGGAGGATTCGTTCATTGTTCTTGAAGGTAGATACATGGTCAACCACTTGGAGGAGGAATCGTACTTCATGGTGCCATTTTTGGAGGATTGTTTCAAAACCAACTCCCTTATCATGTTATTGTTGACTTGTATCATGGATTTGGTTGCTTGAGAGAATTATTATAGCCTTTTTCTAAAATATTTTCATGATTTTTCTTGGAGTAGAAATGGGATCTCAACATCCTATTTCTATATTTAGTATAGAGTTGTTGAGGAGGTTTGAATGGTAATATTTGATTGTATTCCTTTTAGAGAATATTGAAAATAAGAAAATGTTGCACTAATAGTTGTGAGCATGCTTACATTGCTTCAGTTACAACAAATGACACTATGGCTGCTAAAAAGAAGTGGTAGCAACAAAAGTTCAAGGGTTGGGAATAACACTAGCCATTCAAAAAGGAAAGAAGGAGATACAAACATTGAAGATCATTTTCCAAAACATTGAATAGGTGAAAAGACAAAGCTTCCTATTATTTTTTAGGGTCTGACATGCATTAGATGTCCCCTTATTTACTGCAACTGATCAATCAATGGTTGCAATCACAACCTTAGTACTTGTCAAGAAGTTATGTACTCTAAAGTTTTTATCCTTGTTACTTGGTAGAATGGATTTCATTTACATTGTAGATGGGAGACTTTCAAAGGAAAGAGAGATTCATATTTAGTGCGGTTATTGTTTTTTGAATTTTCAAAAAAAAAGCTTTGTGCAATTCTAGCACAGATTGTGAAGTGTGTGGTATATGAATTAAGTAGATAGAGCTACTTAAGAAGGAAAATTTATAAGCTAGTGTATTCTAGTATTTGAAGATGCCTCATACAGTTTGTCGAAGGAGGCTGTCAGCGACTATGGTCTTTTACTAGTTGATTGAATATTCTTGTACATCCAAAAATTTTGCATAATCACTCTAGGTTTGGTTTTCTCTTTTACTAGCCGATTGACTACCCCTTTACATCCTAAAGTTTTTTGAACAACACCCTCTATAGGAAGTTAACACATGGCATGTAAAAACATTTACTGATAAATTATTTCACATCGGACATACAGGAGCTTTACCTTCCAAGGGAGATTTGGATGCTTTAAATATTTGACTGTTAGAAAATGAATCCAGTTTGGAGAGCACCCAGCTAAGTTTCAAATGAAGTTATTAGAGAAAATTTTAGGAAGGAAAATTCATTCTAAGGGTGGGCATGGATGTCGTAAGGATGACATTTGGAAAATGAGACCACTGAATGGAACAAGAAGCCAAGAATAGGGGAGTGCTCCACTTTACAAGAGATATCGACACCATATCTCCACAACTCAACCACTAAATGAGATACACCCTATAGTATGATGACACTTGGCAAGATTGACGATTTCCGAAAGGGGCCATATAAAAGAGCACTCCAACCTAAGAGACATAGAATTTTTTTGATGTTTTATTGTTATTTCTTTGAAGAAAAGATGAATCCATAGCTCTCTAAAGTATTCCCTATAACATTGTATTATAAAGTTATTAGTAATACAGACTATAAAAGGAGGACTATTGACCTGCAAATTAAATTAATGTGGAGGAAAACCCCCATAGGCGCAGTAGAAAGTTCTTTACAAGAAAGGGAGAAAAGGCCCATGAAAAATTTATGCTTCTGTCATTGTCTTCCTTTCTGTAGGTTGGATTGATGTGCAAGGCTACCATTGTAATATGCTAGTGTGCCCTTCTTAAATGGAGGTGCTACTTTTGGCCATGGAAGAAGGCTTTGGTTGTGATCTTTTAAACCTTTCATGCTAGAAGAGAAGAATGAATTCTGAGAAGGAATGGGTAGAGGTTTCCAGCACATATTTCTAGGCTAAAAAGGTGGTTTGGTTGCATGCATTTCCAGACATTTGATCCTTGTCTGATAACCCATTTTTCAAGAAACAAAAGCAGTTCTGTCAACATGAATTTCAAGGAGAAATTTGTAGGTCAGTGGCACAGATTTTGAGGAAGAAAATTTTGAGCATTGGCATGAATTTCAAGGGACAGTGGTTTTTCAGTGGCATGAACTTTGTGGTTCTGGTTTCAAGGACAATGACAATTTTCTGAGTAGAGAAAGTCTATTAGTGGAACACATTCCATAGTGATTGTTGGATAGTGAACGAGTTTCAAGGACAATGGCACGATTTACTAGATAGAAATAGGGAGAGATAAGTACCCTGTGTGATGTAATTAATGTTGTAATCAATTATCTGAGAAAATAAAAATAAAATCCTCCTTCAAAGTGGCTTTCCCCTTTATGGTTTTTCCAAGGTCTGAGATTGACCAAAAACTAGAGTCCAAAGATTTGTGTGTAAAAGTAAAATAGTAGTGGTATCCTAGCGATGTTTCTTTTTAACTTTATATTCATGTTATATCAGCAATTAACCATGGGATGTGGGCATTAAACATGATGTGTAAAACAAACTAAAACCGGGTGGGGCTACAGGACACACAAGAATTTTCTACAATCACTAGTGGGTAATGTGGCTCTGTTGCTCAGAGCCTTTGTCTACTAAAAACATCGAATAAAAGGATTTGGTTTTCCAAGTAATGTCCAATAAAGTAGTGTTCTGTGGAATATTAGAGGACCAATTCCTTATGAACAATGCTAAGCACTGTTGATCCAAGTACCAAAAAAATATGGAGAGAGATTTTTTATATTCACTAAAATGGAAACATAGCCATCCCTATATCTCGTAGTATATAAGAAAACAAAACACAAAATGTTCCATCTCAATCTCTTCTATATGACATTTAGAAAAGCCTATTATCTTCAGGAATATATTGTTTGGCCTCCACCAAAGCCTATGTAACCCCACTCAAAACTAGCCGAGAGATATCTTAGAATGCATGCATCTAGTGTCACAACAAGGGGATCAAAAAAAGATGACATGTCTCTAAGAAATGCATAGAAGGTCATCTTAGGCTTCAATCTTCCTAGTGGATCAAGCCAAGAGACCTAGATATATTACTTGTATATGTCATCCATGATGAACGTGTTCTTAACATGTTTATTCAACAAAATATCTCCAAGAATATCGAAAGTATACATGAAAAGAGGGAGGCAATCCATTAACCAAATGACCATAGCAAGACCTGAGATCTTTAAAAAAAAAGAAGCATTTCATGTTGGAAGAGAAGCAGGAATTATTAGAAGGAACAGATAGAGGTTTACAACACATATTTATAGGCAGAAAAGGTTGTTTGGTTGTATGCATTTACATATATTTAATCCTGGTATGATAGCCCATTTTTCAAGGAACAAAAGCAGTTCTGTCAGCATGAATTTCAAGGAGAAATTTGTAGGTCAGTGGCACACATTTTGAGGAAGGAAATTCTGAGTAGTGGCATGAATTTCAAGGGACATTGTTCTATCAGTGGCATGAAATTTTTGGTGCTGGTTTCAAGGATAGTGAAGATTTTCTGAGCAGAGAAATTTTTTCAGTGGCACACATTCCAAAGCAGTTTTTGTTTGACAGTGAACAAATTTCAAGGAAAATGACACGATTTCCTAGAGATAAAGAGGGAGAGATAAGTACTCTGTGTGATGTAATTAATATTTTATTTAATTCTCTGAGAAAAGCAAAATAAAATCCTCCTTCAAGCTGGCTTTCCCCTTTGGGGTTTTCCCAAGTTTTGATATTGACCAAAAACTATAGTTCAATTTTTTTTTTTGTATTAAAACAGTAGTGATAGGCTAGTAGTGTTTCTTTTGAATTTTATGTGCAGGTTATATCAGCAATTAACCATGGGATGTGGTAATTAAACATGATGTGTTAAACAAAATAAAACTGGGTGGGGCTACAACACACACAAGAATTTTCTACACTCGCTAGTGGGTACTATGGCTCTACTGCTCGAAGCCTTTGTCTAGTAAGAACACTAAATAAAAGGATGTGGTTGTCCAAGTAATGTCCAATAAAGCAGTGGCCTGTGGAATATTGGAGGACCAATTCCTTCCTCATGAACAATTCTAAGCATTGTTGATTCAGGTATCAAAAAAATATGGAGAGAGGGTTTTGATATTCACTAAAAAGGTGACATAGCCATCCCTATATTTCATAGTATATAAGACAACAAAAAACAAAATGTTCCATCTGAATCTCTTCTATATGACAATTGGAAAAGCCTATTCTCTTGAGGAATCTATTGTTTAGCCTCCACCAAATCTTATGTAATCCACTCAAAACTAGCCCAAATATATCTGAGAGTGCATGCATCCAGTGTCACAACAAGGTGATCAAAAAAAGAGGACATGTCTCTAAGAAATGCATAGAAGGTCATCTTAGGCTTCAACCATCCTAGTGGGTCAATCCAAGAGACCTAGATATATTACTTGTATATGCCATCTATGATGAACGTGTTCATAACATGTTTATTTAACAAAATATGTCCAAGAATATCCAAAGTATACCTGAAAAGAGGGAGGCAATCCATCAGCCAAATGACCATAGCAAGACATAAGACCTTTGAAAACCAAAAACTGTGATCCCGCCCAATAGGTGTAGTCTAGGCCATATATTAAAATTGACAACTAGGGCCAAATTTCACTTTGTATAACTCCTTTGGGGAAGATAATTGCAACATTGAATTTCTCTTTTTGAGATAGAAAACCGGTCTTTATTCCTCCTATCTATAAGTGTCGCATTTGGAATTCCTATAGAAAATAAAGAGATTCATTTATGCACTCCCTATTGAGCTCCATTTTTGTCTGAATTTTTATAGTTTTTATCAAACAATTATCTGCTTGTACGTAGTGTTGTATCATTATTAAACCTATTTTGTTGTTAATTAGAGGCATTAGGGATAATAACTATTTATTTGTAAATTCCTTTTGTTAATTAGTCTGTAAGGTATTTGTGTGTAATAGTTTCATTAATAAGTGCCTTCCTGGTGGCAGATTCTCTATCCTTGGAAAAAATGGGGTTAAGCTTATCTCCTTTGTCCTCTGTTACAACTGTAGTCTCATTTTCAACATCAACATTGTCACATTCTTCCAGTTCAACATTAGTTTATTTGACAAAAATATTTCCAAACAATATTGAGAATTTTTAGCAGATGATGGGTGCAACAAAAAGGAAGTGTATTGTAGTCTTTCTAGATTATGATGGGACACTTTCTCCTATTGTAGAGGGTATTGAGGCATGCCACAACTCCTTGGGATTAGAGTATATTTTCTTAAAAGTGCTTTGGTTCTATCAATATTTCTACAATTCTCATTGATGATGGAATTCACTTTGATCAAATGGAGGTTTGTTTAGTTATTTCAGTTGACATTGAAATCACAAGCCAAGGGCGTTGTTGCCTTTAAGAGTGTAGTTGCTTAACACAACAGTCTTAGGATAAATCTATTGGTGAAAATTCAAAGAGGTAGAATATGCCAGGAAGCCTCTACGCATTAGTAAAAAAATATTTATCGACTACATATTTACACTCAGTTGGAAGTGGCCGCATCTTTTGGATCTGGACCTGAAGCTAGTAGGTTATATTTCGTTAATTTCCTATGGAAACTGCGTTGTTCCATGCAACGGATAGGGTTTGTTGAAGCATAGAGTAAGTTTCTCGTGGCTGTAATTAGGGATATTTCCATAAGATATTGTAGTTGGAGTTTCCAGCTACAGTTTCTTACTCGATGTTATGTGAAGTGGTTGCAAGGAACTAGACATGTAATTGCTCTTCCATTCACAACTGGCCATAGTAGCAGCATGCACGTGAATTCCACGAGTCCTGGATTTTCTACAAACAATCTAAACCCTATTATTGATACAAACCACCTCTAACACAACCTACAAATCAATCCAGTAATCTTTATTTGTAGAAATTTCTTCCATAGACACTAGTACTGGAAATCGCGCTAGACTATATCCCTCTATGGCATGACATTTGTGATTGTGGTAGTGTTGTATGGTACAACAACCCTGCCCATTTCAAAATTTTAGAATAAAGTTTGTTTAGAAATAGGTCCCCTTTTCTTTTGAGATAAAATAAAAGACTTTGAGAAAATCTGATTATTTTATATAAAACAATAAAAAGATTCATTGTTTAAAAGTCATACATCGCATATCACATATATCAAATACAAGTGAACAAATGTGACATTGAATTTTTCCGATCTGATGAACTATCAAGTCTTATATCATATCAGCACAAAGCATATGAGTATTCATGTTAAAAATCCTGATGCGATAAAGTGAATCACAATTGCAAATCGGTAAGGCCTTAAAAGTTTCACTTTTCTTTTGCAAAACTCCGATGCGATGTCACCTAATCGCAATCGCATTCCGAAGAAGATACCTTTCATTCGGTCTGTTGTAAAACTCCGATGCGATGTGATCCATTTCAATCTCAATAATAACATCACGTTTTAATTGATTTATAAATTCCAGATGTGATACGACTTATCACAAATCACATTTCTAAAAGGATACCCTTCATTCGGTCTATTTCATAAATGTCGATGCGATGTGATTCATCGCAATCGAATTTCGGAGGAACATCATTATATCTACTTATTTTGAAAAAACCCGATGCGAGGGACCCCACCATCATCGCAATTGCAAATCGACGGAAAACAAATACAATTTAATTCCTTTAAGGATGTCTGATGCAATATACTATCATCGCAATCGCAAAATCGGCGGAATATATGACATGATATTTGATTCCATTTTGAAACCTTTGATGCAATGGATAGTTAAGTCTTTGTTTATTGCTATTTTCCCCGCGCATATGTTATTTATCAATCACAATCGAAAAATACAAAAGGAAATTTTTACGTTAATATTTCAAATCGTCGATATCTGATTGTACGATCATTATTAATTAGAAAATCAAACGATTAATGGTGATCAATCCTATATGAATGCGTGAATGTGACTCTTATGGAAGGAATTTAAGTTTAAGATGAATTAATCAATTGGGATCATTAATAAAATCTTTTCACACAGTTATTATTCTAACTTCGTTCCTTCCCATTCTGAAAGGTTTTTCTCATTTGCAGAGCCATAGACCATCCAACCCTCTTGTTCGCCAAGCCAGTGAAAAGATACCAGGCGGGAAAATTTCTAAGAAATTCAAGAAAGTAAGGACTACTGATGCCGCAAAGATTATTCCTACTCCCACTATACCGAAAGAAAAACCAACTAAAATCAAGCTGGTTATAGATACGACATGTCTAGGTCTTGGGAAGCTTTCATGGGAAGATGTTTACAATTTTCTTGAAGCAGAAAAACCTACTGTTACAGTAGCAAAGCCGACAATACCAGATGAAGAAGAACCAGATTCTGATTCTGAAACTCCTCTCAAGGCACTTGCAAATTCTTTTCTTCACAGAATTGAACCTTGGGCAAATATATTCCCCTATTATGATGCCATACGATGGGTGATAGAAAATATCACCATCACAAACAGGAAAATTGTTTCAGCTGTGGGAACAACATTTGGGTCTTTTAGAGCAGAAGATATAAAATCTATGTACCATTTTCCAGACCCTCAAAAAATCTATAACAAAGCCTTCATTAAAGATTTTGCTGCAGAAAATGAAACTCAATCAGAACCAATAAGGGAATGGAAACGAGCTCTAGAAAAACACAAAAATGAAGCATCAGGTATGTACTCTGTGAAGTCTCTTACACCCCCATATTGTTATTCTATTGCAATGATGTGTAGGCTTTTCGAAAATAATAATTCTGAAAGGTTTTCAATTCGAATGTTACCACTAATTCATTTTTCTCTGAATTCTGAGATTATGGATTGGTCGGTTATCCTTTCTGATAAGATGGCTAATAGAATTCTGGAATATAGAAGGGATAAAGATACTGGAAATACAACCCCTTTTCATTTCTGTGCCTATGTCTTAGATGCCCTATGTTTCATTTCAGAATTTCCTATTTTAGGTTGGAGATGGACTCCACAGGAACCTGTTCCGATCCACATTTATCATAAACTCTTGTGGAAGGTCCATTTTAGAAATCATGTATATAGTATGTGTCACGGGTTTTTGTTGCCTGTCTATCAAGTCATTTTTAACCAGTTTCCTCCCCGGCTTTCTCAAAAATCAAAGAATGATATATCCCTTATTGGTAATTGGTTTGGAGAAGAAATATTTACTTACATCAGAGTTTTTGGAAGCATTGTGGAACCCCACATCTTACATTTGTATGTCCCTGAAAAACTGTTAGCCCAAGAAATTTCTTACCAGTTGACAGAGAAAGGAATGTCAAGATGTTTAAAGAATGCCAAAAAATTGATGTGGCCTACTTTCCCCTTTCATTGTGGAAATTATACTCTGAATGATTTCAAACATGCTAAGAAAGAAGTCATTAAAATAAAATATCTTAAGCTTGCAACTGTCCTAGGGAGATAGTATGATCCAAATAAAGTAGCTTTCGATTTCACAACTTTGGTTCAAATTGCTAGGTTTGAGCATGAACCCAATGAATTTGATGATTTATTTGTCTCTATTGATAAATTTTCCCAATTTTATGACTTGGCTAAATCCAAGTTTCAAGTGGAGTATATGAACAAATTTTTGCAGTTTAGAAGTCAGAGATTGTTGAAAGCTCCCCTTGACCAGCTGAGGATTCCTTTGCAAGAAACTGAAAGTATAGAAAAAAAACAAATGAAAAAGGAAGACACAACTACCAAGATAGAAAAAGAAGTGTCTACCAGCAAAGCTGATATGCATACTGAGAAGTTAAATACAGATGACAAACTTGATGTTCAGACAAAGAAATAAAATATAGGTACCAAGACCGATATGCAGTCTGAAGAAGGAAATACATGTGATAAACCTAATGATTAACTTGAAAGAGAAATAACCACGGAAACAGTGGTAAATTCTGCTGAAATTATTGTTACTTCCCAATTGCTAAGACAATATGAGCAATTTGAACAACAAATTGGAGGACAAAATTATCCTCAAGTTGATAGCTTGAATAATCAAGATATGGAGATTATCCCTGAACATCCATCAGAAGAAATTGTGTTGGAAGTGGAAGAAATCCCTCCTCTGGATATCTTTTATAGTCCTAAGCATAGGGATTTTTTCAGGAAACAAAGGAAAAGAAGGAGGACAGATCAAGAACCACTCTCATCCCCACAGGTTGAATTCATGAATATTGTCTGGAAGAATACTAAGGTAGATCCTTTAGAGGATCTTACTAAATTATCACAATATGCAGGTACCTACAGTGTAGCCACTATAGACAAAGTTGTTGAAGTCAACCAAATGATCAAACAAAAATACTCACAGATAGCATTGCTAAAGGAAAAGGCATCAAATGATCAACAAAATATAGTGTAGTTAGAGCAGCAATTATCAGAAGAAAAACTCATAACCAAACAGCTGGAGGAACAAATGAGTGTGGAAAAGAAAATTCTTGATCAACAAGCTTTGAATAAGCAAAAAAATTTGTCCCAAGAGGTGTCCAAGTTACAAACACTACTACAAAATGGGAAAACTACCAAAGCAGAGCAAGGAAAAATATTTCAAGAAAAATTTGGATAAATTTAAGGATTATCCTAAAATTGACCAATTTAAAACTGAGGCTCTAGAAAGAAATAAGCTATTGTCTCAGCAGTTAGATGATCTCTGTCAAAATATTGCACAAGCATAGCCTTTATGTGAAATAACATCTTCCCTTATTAATGGATTAGTCAACCTCAGACTTGAATTTGAGAATGCAGATGACAAGATATCAGAGTTTTTTTCATGGAAAAACTCAGAAGAAGGAAAGAATGCAAATCTTCTCAAGATCGAAGATAGACATAAAGAAATTTTATTTGCTGAATGGGAAAAGAAATTGATTAAAGAATAACAAGCTACATCAAGAGCCAAAGCTATGATGAACAATCTGACACCATTTATTAATGATAACTTATATGCTATTAATTTAATTTCAGATTGTATTCCAGGTAAATTACCAAAGGTGAAAGAAGCTAATACCAGGTGGAAGTAGGAATTAATCAACAAGAATCAGAAAATCAACAAAATTTAGGATATTACATGGGATTTCATGTGGACATACTTAATTAAACCACACAGCCAACAAATGACAATAAAATTCCTTTCAAACGCCATCAATTGCATCATTCCAGCGTTATCCAATGCCACGTACACTGGTCAGTTGCATTCGAGGCTGAGTCATCCAATCGAGGTCAAGGATATGATCAAAATATGTCATCTCAGCACATTGAATACAAGATAAAATCAATGAATCTGTTTTATTTTGATATCGCAAGTCTTTTTGAGGGTCTCTGATGATATTTTCTAGGATAAGTTATAGAAAATTTGTTTTGTTAATTTCCTATTTAAACCCCTTTCATGCATTTAGAAAGGGGTCCTGAATTTGTAATAATTTTGACTTGGATGATACATTTCTGTACTCCATTGATTATTTTATTTTTATAAAGGATCACATCCTATGATTTATGGCGAATTATCTTTAAGAATTGCATTTCTATACCTTGGAGGTCGTTTTAAGTTAAAGCACAGGATCTGGATATTGAATTGCATCAAGAAAATATCTCAATGAATCTGGTATTTCTATCGATTTACTGTTATTTTCTTTATGTTATGAAGTATTCTTTTTAAAATTTATATCATTTATATATGCTTGTTTTCAAAAATATTTCTATGCCATATCATTTATGAAGATATAGAAATATTCATTTATCATAATATATGCAAATGATATATAGAATTATGAATGAGATGTGTTATTATAACTCTGTTTAATGTCTTAAATTTTTTTATCATTATATAATATTGCATCTTTCTGTTGAATAATAATACATTTTCATGGTTATTTGTTTAACTAAAACCATATTTAAGTCGTATTCATACTTAAATGCCCGGGTTAGTTTTAAAATTATTTGCAAGTTATAGTTTAATTTAGATAGATTATATCAGTCAGCCAGTTCCATTATTCACCTACACAAACACTTCATTATCAATCCATTCACTATTAGGATATTGTTCCTATAAATCCAGTCGGAGCCACCATACCAAATGGAAAAGGAGATGTCCTAAGGTCCCGACCGAGTGGTTTTCCCCCAATGTCTGAAGCAGTGATTTTTGACGCTTCAACATTTTTGGCGCTAGAAGGAGGGCCTAAGATATGAATGGCAAGTAAATCCAAATCTATAGGCCATTCTAAGAGCAGTTCACCCTCATCACCTTCTTCAATTTCTTCTACATCTCAAATCACTAGGGAAGAAATTGATAGAAATATTCAAACACCCATTACTAAAGTCTCAAATCAATCAGATAATCAACCTCCCGATTCCCCTGAAATACAAGCTTTAGTTCATAAACTCCAAGGGTTCTTATTATCATTAGAAGAGTCTGAACTATCTGAAGGTAGTGTTACTTCACAATTTGTTTCTTCCAGACCTCTCACTAGGTCACAAAGTGAAAAAATTGGTATTCCTCCAAAGGAATTTCCTTTACCAAGTCAAGTTAAGACCAGAAAAACATCCTTGGAATTAGGTAGTGATATCATTTCTCCATCACAAACCCACTCATCTGCTTCCCAGACTCAAACCCAGAAGAGCATAGTCATTCCAACAACCTCTACTCAAACCCCAGTTGTTTCTTCAAGTCCCTCAATTGTTATCCCAACAATGGCACAAAGACCATGGACTAGTCCAGGAGTCGTTGCAATTCCTGCACCTTTACATGATTTACCAGACCATCCTGAAAAATGGCTGCCAAAATTTAGTCTTGACCTTAACATACAATCCAAAGAGCACATCAATAACTTTATGCTTGCTGTAAATTTAAATGCAGTAGAACATGAAGATGTTGTGGTCAGATTATTCCCCTATACTTTGCAAGGGGCAGCAAGATCATGGTATTTTTCATTACCATCAGGATCTATTACAAGTTGGGATATTTTCCAAGAACATTTCTTAACCAAATTTGGAGATGATAGTTCAATAGCAACCCTAATCAATGATCTCTCTAATTTGAGAGCAGAACCCAAATAACCCATCAAAGATTTTAATTCCCGATTCAATAAATCTTGAATAAAATCCCTACAACATCAAAGCCCAGTGAGCAAGTTCGAAGTGAATGGCATATAACAGCTTTGCCTTCAAATATAGAAATTTTTGTTGATAGAGCTGCTAAACCTAGTTTGGCTGAAAACATGAAAGAAGCAACTGTAGTTGAAAGACAGATTGTTGCTTTAGATAAGAAAAATGCTATTGAAGACAGAAAATCCAAAAAGGTTAGCATTAAGGAAGATTCAAAGAAGAAAACACCGAGGGATCCTTATGATATGGAAGGTTTTTAGAAAGTTCTCAAGACTTTGTCTAATGAGATGGTTGAGATTAAAAAGCAAGTGGCAGAAAATTCTACCAAAAGGCCATTCAAAAATTTCAAAAGAAATCAAACTAATGAATCAAAACCACCCAATTCAATCTCTAACGCAGAGTCAAATCTAGAAGAAGACGAAGAAGATGATACACCTCCATTATCGGAAGAAGATGAAGAAGAAGAAATAACTGAATTACATGGGATGTGGGATTTCATTCTTCCTAATTCAGAAAGTGAAAAGGAACAAGAAGCCATTCCAGTAAGTACAAGAAGTAAATCTACAACAGAACTTGTCGAAACAGTTCCCAAGAAGAAAAGTTCAACTTCGACTACTAAAGATAAATCCCCTGTAAATAAAACTTCTTCTTTACCGACTCAAAATCAACAATCATCTTCCAATCCTCCTACAAAAACATTCAAAACTCTGGTGGTATCTGATCCTATGGATTTTAACATTGTTGAAGACATGAAGAAAACTAGAGCAAATATCTCTTTACATGAATTCAGCAAACTTAAACATCAACAGAAGCTGTTATTGAAAGAATTAAATGCAACACCTATTACTCCTTTACCAAGTGGTGTAGTTTCCAAAGCAGCCAAAGGATCAGGTAAGCCACCAGACAAAGTAGATGCTACTGATACTCTTCTTATTGGAGAAAGATAAAATTCATAGACACCTCCTTTTCCTTTGAATTATGAAATATATAACAAGAATTTTCATAACTATTTGATAGATTCAAGGGCATCCTCTAATATAATGCCTACTTCAGTCTGTGCAAAATTGAATATTGAACCACAAAAATCTGTAGTTCATATTGTTCAATTAGACAGGTCTAAAGTACAAGTTGTGGGAGAAATAAATTCAGTTACAATTAGATTAGCCTCCGATCCCAGGATAGTCCAGAGAGTTGATATACTGATTGTAGATATCCATGAATTTTATGGATTAGTCTTAAGCAGGGATTGGTCTGCAAAGCTTAATGGTTATATTGCCATTGATTATTCTCACATGTGGCTTCCTTACAAAGGGAAACCAAATAAAATCAAGGTTGAGCGAGAAAAACACGTGATGCATACTGTGACAGAATTTGAACAAGCAAATGAACCTGTAGCTTTTAATAACAACATTCTCGGAGGTTATTCTGCTGAATCATTTCTTGGAAATTTCACAGAACCGCAATCACCCTTTTTTGTAAATACTTTTATTTCGCAAATTAAAAAAAAATTCACTAACTGATTCTTTAAGAATTGCTAATGTTTCTGATCAATCTGTAGATAAACATGTAAATAAGTCTTTATTTTGGTCTCTGTATTTTGATGGATCAAAATCTAGTGATGGTGCAGGAGCAGGATGCATTTTAGTTGATCCAGATGGAGAGAATACTATGCTTTCATGTAGGTTAGAATTTGAGTGTACAAATAACACTACAGAGTATGAAGCCTTGATCCAAGGGCTTTATAAAGCAATAGGGTTTAGTGTTAAGTACTTGAAAGTGTATGGTGATTCCGAAATTGTTATCAGACAAGTAAGAAATACTATCCATTGTCTTTCAGATCATCTTAAACATTACAAAACTCTTGTGCAATATATTACCACTCAATTTTTACCATTCAAAATTTTTTATATCCCTAGAAATCAAAATACATCAGTTGATTTGTTAGCTAATGTTGCATCCAAACTCCTCCCCACTGAAGATTACAGTCCATATAGGTTTTCAGTCGAATTAATCTTTCGACCATCTGTTCCTGATAATATCACAAACTGGAGAGTATTCTACCATGATGAAGATATCTTGAATTTCTTGACTTCAAAAAAATCTTATGATGAAAAAATAATTGATGAAAATGATCATGATCTTCAAAACACCTCAAAAAGTAACGAAAATTCCATTCCCAAATCTGTAGTTAAACTTGAGGATCTATATGATATAAAAGACAGATTCAAGAAATTTACTAATGCTAAACTTCAAAGTTCTACTTTGAAGTTTGAATTAGTAAAACTTGGTACTGATTCTAAACCTCAAAATGTTAATTTAGGACTCGAGTTAACTTCAGAGGAAAGGATCGCTTTCATCAAGCTTCTAAGTAGGTATAAATTTTTTTTTACTTGGAATTATGAAGACTTTAAAACTTATGATACTTTTGTTATTCAACATACAATTCCAACACTTTCTGATGTGAAACCTGTTCAACAGAAGTTATGAAAAATTCATCCCAATCTGGAAGGACAAATCAAGATAGAACTCAATAAAATTTTGAAGGCCAAAATCATTTTTCCTGTAAGACATTCTAATTGGGTCTCCAACATGGTACCTGTTAGGAAGAAGAATGGAGATATTAGAATCTACATTGATTTTAGAAATTTAAACAAGGCATGTCAAAAGGATAACTTCCCATTACCAACGATGGAACAAATATTTCAAAAGGTAGTTGGTTCTGAACTTATGTCTTTTCTTGATGGTTTTTCAGGCTATAACCAAATATTGGTACATCCAGATGATAGGCTGAAAACTACTTTTAAAACCAAATGGGGAACTTATGCTTATCAAAAGATGCCTTTTGGTTTGATAAATGCAAGAGATACTTTCTAGAGAGTCGTGGATATAGCATTTAAGGGTCTGATTAATAGATCAGTTGTTATCTATCTTGATGACATAACATTATTTTTAAAGAAAAGAGCCAATCATCTGCGTGATTTGAAACAGATATTTGAAAGATGTAGAAGATATGGTATTTCTTTAAATCGAAAGAAATCCTTCTTTGCTCTCAATGAAGGAAAACTCTTAGGATTTGTTGTGTCAAAAGATGGTATATATATTGACCCTGATAGAGTAAAAGAAATATTTGATATTTCTTTACCACATAATAAAAAATCAATGCAATCATTTCTAGGGCAGATCAATTTTGTCAAAAGATTCATTCTTGATTTTTCTCAAATATTTTTACCTTTGCAGAATATGATTAAGAAAAAATCAGTTTTAAAATGGTTACATAAAGAAAAAGAAGCCTTTGATGCAATAAAAAAGAAATCATTAATGCACCTGCATTGAATACTCCTGATTTTTCTAAAAATTTTATTCTGTATACCATGGCTACTAAAACATCCTATGTTGTTGTTTTAACACAGCTCAATGATCAACAAATAGAAGCACCAATTTCTTTTTTTAGCTCAAATTTGCAAGGAGCTGGGCTTAATTATTCTGATGTAGAAAAACAAGCCTTCACTATGTTTAAATCAATCAAACATTTTAGACCTTTTCTCCTAAAGACACATACAAAAATTATTGTCCCATTCTCTGCAGTGAGACAATTGTTAATCCAAAAAAAAGTAGGAGAAAAGAGAGCTAATTGGATAACAACTTTACAAGAGTATGATATTGATATTAAGCCAGCCAATATTGTTAGAGGACAAGGTTTTTGCAGATTGTTAGCAAGAGCTCACAACATACCGGAAAATCAAGATCAAGACAATGTTGTTCAAGTAAATCAGATAAGTGTTATAGATTTCAAATCTCAGTATACTGATCTGATCTTTTACTTGAAAAATGGGTATGATACTTCTAATCTTAGTTATAAGAATAAGCGTGCTTTAAGATTAAAGGCTAAACATTATGAAACCATTGATGATGTGTTATTCAGAAGAAATTATGATTCAATTCTATTAAGATGCCTTGAAAAGACTGAAGCAAAAAAGGTATTGCAGGAATTACATGATGAACCAGCAGGTGGACATTTTGGAGGAGATACCACAGCTCACAAAATCATCCATGCTGGATATTATTGGCCTACCCTTTTCAAAGATATAGATGACTATGTAAGGAAGTGTGAGACTTGTCAAACTGCTAGTGGAAGACAAAGGAATCCATCTTTTCCTCTATAACCAGTAAACATTGAGCAACCATTTGAGCAATGGGGGCTTGATATTATTGGATAAATAGTACCTCATTCTTCCAAACAACACAGATACATCCTTACAACAATGGATTATTTCACAAAGTGCGTAGAAGCAGTTCCTTTAAAGGTAGCCAATTCCGATGCAATCATTGATTTCATTGATCAATTCATCATAACTAGGTTTGGTGTACCTAACGCTCTTGTTTTTTATAATGCATCTTATTTTTCTGGAAATAGTATAATGGAATTTGCAATCAAAAGAGGTTTCAAATTGAAATATTCAGCAAATTATTATCCACAAGGTAATGGTTTAGCTGAATCTACTAATAAAAATCTCATCAAAATCATAAAAAAGACCATTGATCAGAATCAAAAGAATTGGCATAAATCTTTAATTTTTGCACTATGGGCTTATCGTATTACTCATATAGCTTCAATAGGTACCTCACCTTTTAATCTAGTTTATGGAAAAGAAGTTGTGATACCATCAAATCTAGTTCTTCCATCATTAGCCCTAGTTCAATTTATTGAAGAAAATCCTTCATCATCTATTCAGTTGAGATTTGATCAAATTCTTAAGTAAGAAGAAGATAGAGAGAAAGCAAAAAGCATTCATGCTAAACACCAACAGCTTGTAAAATAATCTTTTGATTCAAGTTCCACCGGATCCAAAACTTTTCAAATTGGTGATCTTATTCTAAAATGGGACAAAGCACATGAAGATAAGGGTAATCATACCAAATTTCAAAAAATGTGGCTTGGACCATTTCAGATTGCTGAAAAGATAGGCTCATATACGTTCATATTGCAAGACTTATCAGGAAAGAGAGAATCTCTTCTTGTGAATGGGCTTGTCTTAAAGAAATTCTTTTCATAAGGAGATAACCCCTTCTTACTTGTACATATTCCTTTCTGCAATTTTATTTATTCTGTAAATAAGGTTGTGAATAGTCTTTGAAAATATCTTCAAGAAAATATTATAAGTACTTATTTTATATAAATAAGAATTTGTATAGAGATTATTACAATTTTTGGTAGTTAAAATAAAATATTAAACTTTGGAAGTTTGTAAAAACATTTGCAAAATCTTTTGAAACCTTGAGGAAATTGTAAATCATTATAATTTTATTGAGAAAAGAAAGGTTATCCATAAAAAGTAAAGACTTTTTCAAGCTTTAGCATTCAAAACTCTAAAAATTGTCATCCATTGATTCTTAAGGAGAACAATCAGTTCACCCCATCCTTTAAGGTTGTGATTTTTTAGAATGTAATTCTAAGAAATTATATATAAAATTAAGAGATAACGGGTCTCATCACGAGCCTGCTTACCATATTATAAGAAGTAATAAAACTGACATTACCAACACTACATACCAAAATAGGGCAATGGCTTATAATTATAAGACAAGGGGTCTCATCACGAGCCAGCTTGTTCAGTTTAATTACAACTAGTGAATGGCATTGTTATTAACTAGCTACCAAACCAGAACAATGGCTTTTAATTTAAAAAATAAATAAAAGAGAAAAAACATGAGATAATATGTTTTATGAATTTATCTTTTAAAAATTCATAATTTTAGTTGAATGGGACAATGAATGATTGATGGTTAAAAGGTAACCCTATCGAGACTATAAACGTTTGCAGGCAACAGAGGCAATACCTATGACAATAGAGTATATTACAAAAGCTAAAATTGGAAAGGCCCCCTTACTTTATTATTATCAACCAATCAAAGCTTAAAAAGACCCAAAAATGTTTCTATTCTTGAGAAATTAGAAAGAAATTGTAAGTGATTTTTATTCTTTTTCAGAGTTAGATTTTATTTAAATTTCCCTAAGATAGTTTTCATTATCTTTAAAAAAAATTACTTATTAAAAGTATAGTGTTCATTTTATTTTTCAGAGATAATTGTTTCTTCCAGTTAATCACCAATTTTTGTATGGTACAACAACCCTCCCCATTTAAAAATTTTAGAATAAAGTTTGTTTAGAAATAGGTCCCCTTTTATTTTGAGATAAAATAAAAGACTTTGAGAAAATATGATTATTTTATATAAAACAATAAAAGATTCATTGTTTAAAAGTCATATATCGCATATCGCATATATCAAATATAAGTGAAAAAATGTGACATTGAATTTTTCCAATCCGATGAACTATCAAGTCTTATATCATATCGGTACAAAGCATAGGAGTATTCATGTTAAAAATCCCGATGCGATAAAGTGAATCGCAATCGCAAATCGGTAAGGCCTTAAAAGTTTCACTTTTCTTTTGCAAAACTCCGATGCGATGTAACCTAATCGCAATTGCATTCCGAAGAAGATACCTTTCATTTGGTCTATTGTAAAACTCCGATGCGATGCAATCCATCGCAATCGCAAGAAATAACATCACGTTTTATTTGATTTATAAAATCCCAATGTGATACGTCTTATCGCAAATAAAATTTCTAAAAGGATACCCTTCATATTCGGTCTATTTCATAAATGTCGATGCGATGCGATTCATCGTAATCGCTTTTCAGTGGAACAACATTATATCTACTTATTTTTCAAAACCCTGATGCGAGGGACCCCACCATCATCGCAATCGCAAATCGGTGGAAAACATATACAATTTCATTCCTTTAAGGATTTCTGATGCAATATACTATCATAGAAATCACAAAATCGGCGGAATATATGAAATGATATTTGATTCCCTTTCGAAAGCTCCGATGCGATGGATAGTTAAGTCTTTGTTTATTGCTATTTGTGCCACGCATATGTTATTTATCAATCACAATCGAAAAATCCAAAAGAAAATTTTTACGTTAACATTTCAAATCGTCGATATCTGATTGTACAATCATTATTAATTAGAAAATCAAAAAATTAATGGTGATCGATCCTATATGAATGCATGAATGTGACTCTTATGGAAGGTATTTAAGTTTAAGACGTGTTAATCAATTGAGATCATTAATAAAATCTTTTCACACAGTTGTTCTTCTAACTTCGCCCCTTCCTATTCTGAAAGGTTTTTCTCATTTCCAGAGCCATAGACCATCCAACCCTCTTGTTCGCCGAGCCAGTGAAACGATACCAGATGGGGAAATGTCTAAAAAATTTAAGAAAGCAAGGACTGCTGCTGCCGCAAATATTATTCCTACTCCCACAGTACTGAAAGAAAAACCAGCTAAAATCAAGCTGGTTACAGATAAGACATGTCTAAGTCTTGGGAAGATTTCATGGGAAGATGTTTACAATTTGCTTGAAGCAAAAAAACCTATTGTTACAGTAGCAAAGGCGACAGTAACAGATGAAGAAGACTCAGATTCTGATTCTGAAACTCCTCTCAAGGCACTTGCAAATTTTTTTCTTCACAGAATTGCAACTCGGGCAAATATATTCCCCTAATATGATGTCATACGATGGGTGATAGACAATATCACCATCACAAATAGGAAATTTGTTTCAGCTGCGGGAACAACATTTGGGTCTTTCAGAATAGAAGATATAAAAGCGATGTACCATCTTCCAGACCCTCAAAAAATCTATAGCAAAGCCTTCATTAAATATTTCACCGCAGAAAATGAAACTCAATCAAAACCAATAAGGGAATGGAGACGAGCTCCAGAAGAACACAAAAATGAAGCATCAGGTATGTACTCCATGGAGTCTCTTGCACCCCCATATTGCTATGCTGCTGCAATGATGTGCAAGATTTTCAGAAATAATAATTCTGAAAGGTTTTCAATTCAAATGGTACCCCTAATTCATTCTGCTCTGAATTTTAAGATTATGGATTGGTCGGTTATCCTTTCTGACAAGATAGCTAATAGAATTCTGGAATATATAAAGGATAAAGATACTGGAAATACAACCCCTTTTCATTTATGTTCCTATGTCTTAGATTCCCTGTGTTTCAATTCAAAATATCCTATTTTAGGTTGGAGATGGACTCCACAGGAACCTGTTCCGATCCACATTTATCATAAACTCTTGTGGAAGGTCCATTTTAAAAATCATGTATATAGGATTTGTCACGGGATTTTGTTGCTTGTCTATCAAGTCATTTTTAACCAGTTTCCTCCCTGGATTTCTCAAAAAGCAAAGAATGATATATCCCTTATTGGTAATTGGTTTGGAGAAGAAATATTTACTTACATCAGAGTTTTTGGAAGCATTGTGGAACCCCACATATTACCTCTGTATGTCCCTGTCAAACTATTAGCCCAAGAAATTTCTTACCAGTTGGTAGAGAAAGGAATGTCAAGATGTTTAAAGAATGCCAAAAAATTGATGTGGCCTACATTCCCCTTTCATTGTGGAAATTATACTCTGAATGATTTCAAACATGCTGAGAAGAAAGTCATTAAAATAAAATATCTTAAGCTTGCAACTGTCCCAGGGAGACAGTATGATCCAAGCAAAGTAGCTTTCGATTTCACAACTTTGGTTCAAATTGCTAGGTTTGAGCATGAACCCAATGAATTTGATGATTTATTTGTCTCTATTGAGAAATTTTCCCAAGTTTATGACTTGGCTAAATCCAAGTTTCAAGTGGAGGATATGAACAAATTTTTGCAGTTTAGAAGTCAGAGATTGATAAAAGCTCCCCTTGACCAGCTGAGGATTCCTTTGCAAGAAGCTGAAAGTATAGAAATAGAACAAAAGAAAAAGGAAGACACATCTAGTAAGATAGAAAAAGAAGTGTCTACCAGCGAAGCTGATATGCATACTAAGAAGTTAAATACAGCTGACAAACTTGATGTTCAGACAGAGAAAGAAAATACAGGTACCAAGACCGATATGCAGTCTGAAGAAGGAAATACAAGTGATAAACCTAATGATCAACTTGAAAGAGAAACAACCACGGAAACAGTGGTAAATTCTACTAAAATTATTATTACTCCCCAATTGCTAGGATAATGTGAGCAATTTGAACAGCAAATTGGAGGACAAAATAATCCTCAAGTTGATATCTTGAATAATCAAGATATGGAGATTATCCCTGAACATCCATCGGAAGAAATTGTGTTGAAAGTTGAAGAAATCCCTCCTCTGGATATCTTTTATAGTCCTAAGAATAGGGTTGTTTTCAGGAAACAAAGGAAAAGAAGGAGGATAGATCAAGAACCACTCTCATCCCCATAGGTTGAATTCATGAATATTGTCTGGAAGAATACTGAGGTAGATCCTTCAGAGGATCTTACTAAATTATCACAATACGCAAGTGCCTACAGTGCAGCCACTATAGATAAAGCTGTTGAAGTCAACCAAATGATCAAACAAAAATACTCACAGATAGCGTTGCTAGAGGAAAATACATCAAGTGATAAGCAAAAGATAGTGTAGTTAGAGCAGTAGTTATCAGAAGAAAAACTCAGAACCAAACAGTTGGAGGAACAACTGAGTGTGGAATAGAAAAATCTTGATCAACAAGCTTTGAATAAGCACAAACAGTTGTCCCAATAGGTTTCCAAGTTACAAACACTGCTGCAAAATGAGAAAACTGCCAAAGCAGAGCAAGGAAAAATATTTCAAGAAAAATTTGGATAAATTTAAGGATTATCCTAAAATTTACCAATTTAAAACTGAGGCTCTGGAAAGAAATAAGCTATTGTCTCAGCAGTTAGATGATCTCTGTCAAAATATTGCACAAGCAGAGCCTTTATGTGAAATAACATCTTCGCTTATTGATGGATCAGTCAGCCTTAGACTTGAATTTGAGAATGCAAATGACAAGATATCAGAGTTTCTTTCATAGAAAAACTCAGGAGGAAGGAATGAAAATCTTCCCAGGATCGAAGATAGACATAAAAAAAATTTATGTGCTGAATGGGAAAACCAATTGATTAAAGAAGAACAAGCTACATCAAGAGCCAGAGTTATGATTAACAATCTGACACAATTAGTTAATGATAGCTTATATGCTATTAATTTAATTTCAGATTGTATTCTAGGTAAATTACCAAAGGTGAAAGAAGCTAATACCAGGTGGAAGCAGGAATTAATAAAAAAGAATTAGAAAATCAGCAAAATTCAGGATATTACATGGGATGTCATGTGGACATACTTAATTAAACCACACAGTCAACAAATGACAATCAAATGCCTTTCAAATGCCATCAATTGCATCATTCCAGAGTTATCCTATGTCACGTACACTGGTCAGTTGCATTTGAGGCTGAGTCATCCAACCAAGGTCAAGGATATGCTCAAAATATGCCATCTCAGCACATTGAATACAAGAGAAAATCAATGAATCTATTTTATTTTGATATCGCAAGTCTTTTTCAGGGTCTCTGAAGATAGTTTCTAGGATAAGTTATAGAAAATATGTTTTGTTAATTTCCTATTTAAACCCCTTTCATGCATTTAGAAAGGGGTCATGTATTTGTAATAATTTTGACTTGGATTATACATTTCCATACTCCATTGATTATTTTACTTTTATAAAGGATCACATCCTGTGATTTATGGAGAATTATCTTTAAGAATTTCATTTCTGTACCTTGGAGGTCATTTTAAGTTAAAGCACAGGATCTGGATATTGAATTGCATCAAGAAAATATCTCAATGAATCTGGTATTTATATCGATTTACTGTTATTTTTCTTTATGTTTTGAAGTATTCTTTTTAAAATTTCTATCATTTATATATGCGTGTTTTCACAAATATTTCTGTGTCATATCATTTCTGAAGATATAGAAATATTCATTTATCATAATGTATGCAAATGATATATAGAATTATGAATGCAATGTTTTATTCTAACTCGGTTTAATTTCTTAAACAGAGTTATCATTATATAATATTGCATCTTTCTGTTGAATAATAATACATTTTCATGGTTATTTGTTTAACTGAAACCATCTTTAAGCCGTATTCATACTTAAATGCCCAGGTTAGTTTTAGAAGTATTTGCAAGTTATAGTCTAATTTAGATATATTATATCAGTCATTCAGTTCCATTATTCACCTACAAAAACACCTCATTATCAATCCATTCACTATTAGGAAATTGGTACTATAAATCTAGTCAGAGCCACCATACGAAACGGAAAAGGAGCTGTCCTAAGGTCCTGACCAAGTGGTTTTCCCCCAATGTTTGAAGCATCGATTTTCGAGGCTTCAACAGATAGCTGGTTCTTGAAGAAGAAATTTTCAATACGACCTATGTTATCAGAGCTGAAGCCAATCATTTTTCATATTTTATATACTACGTTTCATCTGTTAGACACACAAATAGATTTTATTTGGTTATTGCATGCATATCTATTGTGTCAATGATTATTAGTTGGTGCAATGAGAGCCTAGGTCTGATCATCTAACGGATCTCATCTTTCCACAACCTGTTCAATCTCTTTACCAAAGCAGTGAGTTTGCTTATATAAGACTGCATGCAACAAGGAAAGCAATTCAGTCAAATCTCACCTTGCAACAACAACCACTCCTGGAAAAGAGGAACAATTCACTAGAATCGTTCCCTATTTCGACACTCGGTTGCAAAACCAATCTTTATTCATAGAAAATTTTTCATATTTGTGATATTCCCTCCTGTATTTTAGTTGGATAATTTAATTCTTCGAATTGTAATTAGAAGCCTATATAAGAAGTTGTCGTGATCAAATGAAGAGGGAGGTAGTCTGTCAATGAGATGGAGGGCGTGAGTGCGTCAATTAGAATAGCTGGGATCGATAGGAATAAAAGGTAAATTTTCTAAGATGTAAAGTCAAATTATGAGATGTAGAACCAGCATCGAATTTGAAAAGGAGAATGGATTGTAATGGGAGCAACAACTTATGTTATATTTTCCATTTGAATTCTGAGTTTTAATCTATAATTTGCTTCAACATCTTTATTATACATACATATTATGGTTTTTTGTGATTTCTCGAAGTAGATTGGGTAATCTAGGCTTGCTCCAGGAGTGGTAAGGGCCCACCACCACTGGAGACAAGTCCTGTAGCTTAATGATATCATAGATGTCAGAATAATAGATTTGAATAGAATTATAGATATCATATATTTGAATTTATAAATATAATTTTCATTTGAAAGGTTGCGAGATTAGATTTCAAAATCATCATTTCATTCCGTACTTAAAACTTTCATTTCACTTAAGTAAGCTCGAATAGAATGTTGTAAATCCGGTTTTCTAATTGTTAAATAATTAAGTGAGAGACTTCCTTGAGAAACGATCTTGGTATGATTTCATGGCATGGGTCAGAAAATAAATGGAGATAATCACCCTATCACAAGTCTAGAAACGAATTTGTTATGCTCTTTTTAATTACTATACGTTACCAAGTTCTACAACATTATAATTTTGTGATTAATACTCAGGAAAATGTAAGACAATGTTGATCGTGAGTGGAATGTGCAAGTATTGATATGATTAGGGTAGGACTAGAGTTTTTGTATGGTTAAAAGTTGATAAGAGTTGACATTGCTTAATCTTTTTAGTTATAGGAATGTAATGATTCCTGAGTGATCAGAATTAGAACATATTTTAATGCTTTGAGTTTGAGTATGGTTTGCATTACTTAGTTTCGTTTGAACGTTTGCAATATTTAATTTTATTTTTTTATGCATCCTAGGACTTAGCTTAATAATTATATTTATTTTTAGTTAGAATGATTCTTTTTTTCATAGTGTAATCATTTCCTTATAAGAGCGAGTTTGAGTGCGGATTTGATTGTGCAAGTAGAAAGATCAATTCAAATGTAGCATGATTTAGTTACATGATTTGATTTTGAAGAGTGATATTGTGTTATTGAATGATTCATTTCATTTAGATCGAATTCTTTGAATTTAAGGTTTCTCATAGATTATTTGCAATGATATTTTTAATAGGATATTTTAGATGTTATTTTACATGAAGCTGAGTGGTTTTCTTCTAGCAATAGTTAGAACTGTCCTTTGTTAATTTGAATCTTGAATTTATTATCAAGAGTAGTTTAGATAGTTAGTTTCAAGTGTGAGTTATCATTAAAATAATGTGTGTGTCTTTTTGCTTATCTAAAGATTAGTTTCAAGTGTTAGTTTCAAATTGATGAAAGGAACAAATAGATCAAGATTTTCAAGTTATCATAGGAGAGAGAGAATGGTTGAGGATTTCCTTGAATTTCCTTATAGTTTGATTGCAGTATGGAGTTTGAAATGAATGAAATTGGTTAAGTAGATCTCCTTTTCAAGATTGTTTATTTGCGAGAAAATGTGTGTTTCATTCTAGTACCTAGTTTATCATTACAAAGGAATATGTATACTCTTACTATTAAGCTGAGCCAAGCCGCAGTACAACTCACGTTTACGACTCCCGGATTGATAATTAATATTGAGAGGTTTAATCCAACAATTAAACTACCCAACATTTTTGCGTCGTTGCCGAGGAGTTGTATTTTGGCTCAAGTAAAAAAAAAATTCACATAGTTTCAAGGATATTGTAGGGCAACCAGAGGGCAGAGAGAGTATGGTAAGATGTGAGTGAAGATCCATGCATACACTATTGTGGGGTTGCTCCAAAGTCTGGTCATCTTTCTTATCTCTTGAAATTTTATTTCCTTATCTTGCTTATGTGTAGAAGTAGAAGCAGGATTTAGACATTTAATTTCAAAATTTCTTTGCTTTTCATAGATTAAATAGCACTTTGATTCGGAATTTTCCTTTCATGCAAGTTTGGTGAGCTTTATTTCAGCCAATAGCTTTTAAAATTCATTTATCTTCATAATCTAATATTCAACGTTATATCATTTTTGGGGCACTGTAAGAACCCTTGCATACTAATCCATGTGATGACAGAATGTACCAGTTTGCTAGTTGAAGACAAGAAGATGGTATTTTGAGGAATCATTCAATGAGGAGTTTGCATGCTACTACAAAGAAAGACAAGTCATCTGATGAAGAATTCACGAGTGCAGAATTTAATACCTTGCTTGAATATAAATTCAATATTATTAAATATTTAATTTTTAAATTGGATGATTTGCAGGAGCAAGAGAAGGATGAAGAACCACTGCTTATCATTTGTGCCAACTGTCAAAAGAAACACTACCTTGGAAAGTGTCCACTTAGTGATCTAAAAGTTTGCGAAATTTGCGAGGATGTTCATGCAACCAAACATTTCCCATCACTGCCACGATTACGAAAGGTAATTAGGGAATCAAGTAAGGAATCGAATAAACCACTAAGTATAACTCAAAACCCAACACCATTTAATACTTGGAATAATGCTTATTTTCCTGAGCATATTCCTCAACATGTTTATAATCCGGCAGTTTCATGGCAAACTTTGAATCCTCCTCCAATTGAATATCCTACTTCATGGCCACAGTGGCCCTCTCCTTGGTTGTCATCCTCGAGCCAGATATCTCCATGGCCTCAAGAATAATTTGGATCCTTCTCTCTAGGGAAATATCCCATGCAAATTCAATCATATGAGTACGAACAACAACCACAATTTCTTTCCAATGCACCATTAAGTTATCCTCCTCCATGGTCACAGCCGTATGTGCAACCTTACCCTAACCCTCATCCATACCCTAGTCCTAATCCAAACCCTTCTCTCTACGGAAATATCCCATGCAAATTCAATGATATGAGCACGAACAACAACAAAAATTTCTTTCTAATGCACCATTAAGTTATCCTCCTCCATGGTCTCAGTCGTATGTGCAACCTTACCCTAACCCTCATCCATACCCTAGTCCTAATCCAAACCCTAATCCATACCCTAACCCCATTTCATACCCTAATTCGTACCCTAACCCTAATCCATACCCTAATCCTAGTTCATATCCTAATCCATACCCTAGACCTAACCTTATTCCAAACCCTAAACCTAGCCCTCATTCAAACCCAAACCTTAACTTACAACCTAGACCTAACCTTATTCCAAAGCCTAATCCCAATCTAAATCCAAATCTTAGTCTAAGCATTAACCAAAACCCTAGCCCAAACCACATCCTAAATCCTAATCTAAACCATCAGGTTGCACAACAGTTTGAACCACCTATTCTTTCTGTTGATTCCCCTATTGAGCATAATGCTCCATCTTCCATGTTGGAAAAGGGAATGAATTTGGAAACTTCCACCATTACTGTAGAAAATTCACCCCAGGAAGGTGTAATTCAAAGAACACTAGAGGAGAAATCTTTCATTGGAACCTGTTCTAAAAATATTGTTGAAACTCAAAACCCTAGAATCTCTCTCAACCATTATCGTCAATTTGAAAATCAAATATTTTAGCCTGAACTTGAGGGATTTATCTTTTTTCTTTCACCTGATTCTTTGTGCCTCCAAGAGAATGACTATCAAACTGTTGAAGATTTGCATCAGTTGTAAAATCACAAATATGTGGATTCCATTGAATCCTGGTTTCGAGAAGTCATCAAGCCATATTATTTCCTTAGCATTTGGAAACTCTTGGTACCATATCAATTGAAGCAACTGGTTTCTCATGCTTTCATATGTCTTGAACTCTATTCTCTAAAACTAAGTGTGAGTATAATCTGAATTTTGTTACGCACATGGCTTCATTGGAAGTACTCCTATACTTAAACAAGAGTATTTCACCTCTTAGAGTAAAGTAGGGTAATAAATGAATAAAGTTGTTATAATTCTATTAGGGTTTTGAATTTTAAATCATGGCTATTAAAAATACTTTGATACACATTAGTTTTTAACACACAAATTGGTGACAAATCTTGTTCAGTACAATTCACTCTAATACCTTATGATTTTGCAAAAATAACCATGGTTAATCACTCTAATAAGTTGTCGTCTCGGATATATATTTTTAGTTTCCCTTAGAAGGTACTATTGGAAAACCCCTATGGTGGACCACTCTTGTTAAGATCATAATGAGCTATTCATGAGAACACTATCATTCTTAACTCAAAGAGTCTTTCAATCATTTTCTGGGATATCTTTAATAATTCTTTAGGGTAGAGGAATTAGCCATCAATGATTAGTCATTAAAAACTTTTCACGCCATCCTGTACTCTTAAGGAGTAGATTTGTCTCCCCACTTATTAAGTAACCTTTAAGGTTAATCATAATCAGAGCTTACAAAGTTTTAGGGAAGGATAGGAGGTCTTGTGATGAGTCGACCTACCATGATCATGAGACCTAGCATGCATGACATTGCTGCTCCTGGTCACCAGTCTAGAGTAATGGTTTTTAGCCAAAAAGCTAGAAGACAGGAGGTCTCATCATGATTTGGCCTGTTCGTCCATGTTACTTCTTGTGAGTGGCACTGCCACCAGCTGGTTACCAAGCCAGGATGGTGGCCTTCATCTAAAGATTCAAATAAGCTAACTCTGAATATGTATCTAGTAAGTGGGATACTAACATTTCTCTAGGTTAAAAGACATCCTTGTCGAGGTTATGGACACCTGCGGGCAGCAGGGCCATGTCTGTGGTATTAAAGTTAACTACATACTATGATTTGCTTGGTTATCCTTCTCTTTCCCTAAGACTCATCATTTTTCTTGGGAAATGGTTTTAAGACAATTTGAACATGATGCTTTAAGTTCTATCTTTCAAAAATCAAGAATCTTTGAATGATGTGGTACCCTTAGTGAAGGTAATCCTTTGTACTAGATTAAGAGGAAATTTAGTTTTGAATTCGACTAAACATAATTTAGAGTTTTCAAATAAAGAGGTTGTTGTTTGGTATCATAACTCACTTCAATTCTCATGGTATTCAAAGTGATGAATTACTCAATGATGACTACTCACAAGGTGTTGGTTGCCATCAATCTGTATTGATTGTAATTGCCTCTAAATATGTGCTGCATGACCGAGGTACGATATTGTTATAGTAGGTGCAGGAATCTTGTGTTATTCTTTTTGAAGCTGCACTTTTTCAACAAAATTTGATTTTCATCATAAGACTTTGGGTAGAAACAAAATCTGGAATTCATTTGGGACAAGGTAACAGGTATGTGCAACACTATTTTCTCCATAATGTCTACTTTCAATACCTGATCTTGTTTTATCATTTCATATGGTTTTCAATGGTAATGTAATAGTAATGTCGAGGGCTAATGAGTGCATTACAATATCAATCATCTTCATCCTTTCTTGCTAAAGTCTTTGCTAACATTTTCCCTACCTTATTTCATCTATCTTATAGTTTTGGCTTGCACAAGGACGTGCAAGAAGTTCAGCGTGGGGGGATGTTGAGCTGCATTTTTGTCATAATTTTTACAATTTTTATCAAAAAATTACCGGCTTGTGCCTAGTGTTGTATCATTATTAAACCTGCTATGTTGTTAATTAGAGGCATTAGGGATAATAACTATTTATTTGTAAATTCATTTTGTTAATTATTCTGGAAGGTATTTGTGTGTAATAGTTTCATTAATAAGTGTCTTCTTGGTGGCAGATTCTCTATCCTCGGCAAAACCAGGGTTAAGCTTACCTCCTCTATCCTCTGTTACACCTGCAGTCTCATTTTCAGCATCAACATTGTCACATTCTTCCAGTTCAACATCACTTTATTTGACAAAAATATTTCCAAACAATATTGAGAATGTTTGAGCAGATGATGGGTGCACCAAAAAGGAAGCGTATTATAGCCTTTCTAGATTATGATGGGACACTTTCTCCTATTGTATAGGGTATTGAGGCATTCCACAACTCCTTGGGATTAGAGTATATTTTCTTGAAAGTGCTTTGGTGCTATTAATATTTCTACAATGCTCACTGATGATGGAATTCACTTTGATCAAATGAAGGTTTGTTCAGCTATTTTAGTCGACATTGAAGTCACAAGCCAAAGGTGTTGTTGCCTTTAAGAGTGTAGCTGCTTAACGCAATAGTCTTAGGATAAATCTATTGGTGAAAAGTCAAAGAGGTAGAATACGCCAGGAAGCCTCTATGCATTAGTAACAAAAGCTTTATCGACTGCATATTTACACTAAGTTGGAAGTGGCCACATCTTTTGGACCTGGACCTGAAGCTGATAGGTTATATTTCATTAATTTCTTATGAAACTGCATTGTTCCATGAAATGGCTAGGGTTTTTCGAAGCATAGAGTAAGTTGCTCGTGGTTGTAATTGGGGATATTTCCATAAGATATTGCAGCTGGAGTTGCCTGCTACAGTTTCTTACTTGATGTTATGTGAAGTGGCTGCAAGGAATTAGGCATGTAATTGATCTTCCATTCCCAACTGGCCATAGTAGCAGCATGCACGTGAGTTCCACGAGTCATGGATTAATCTAAACCCTATTGTTGAGACAAACCACCTCCAACACAACGTGCAAATCAATCTGACAATATTTATTTTCAAACATTTCTTCCATAGACACTAGTAATGGAAATCACACTGGACTATATCCCTCTATGTCACAGCATTTTTGATTGTGCTAGCTAGTTCCTAAAGAAGAAATTTTCAATATGACCTATGTTATCAGAGCTGAAGCCAATCGTTTTTCATATTTTATATACTACGTTTCATCTGTTAGACATGCAAAGAGATTTTCTTTGGTTATTGCATGCATATCTGTTGTGTCAATGATTATTAGTTAGTGCAATTTTCTTACACTACTTTATTCCTGTTCTGTGGTTTCTTTTACAAAGCCCAAACATTACGATCAATGTGAGTACGAGATTTATTGGTGTTAAACAATGCAAAACTCACAATCACGAAGGTGTTGGGATTGTAGGAAGCATGGATAGTGAGGTTGATATTCCGCTACATGTTGTAATTGGAATGGATGCACAAGACTGGAAAACAAAATAAGAACCTAGGCATGATCAACTAACGGATCTCATCTTTCCACAACCTATTCAATCTCTTTACTGAAGCAGTGAGTTTGGTTATACAAGATTGCATGCAACAAGGAAATCAATTCAGTCAAATCACACCTTCCAGCAACAACCACTCTAGGAAAAGAGGAATGATTCACCAAAATCATTCCCTATTTCGACACTCAGTTGAAAAACCAATATTTATTCATAGCAAATTGTTCATATCGGTGATATTCCCTCCTGTATTTTAGTTGGCTAATTTAATTGTTCGAATTGTAATTATAAGCCTATATAAGAATTTGTCGTGATCAAATGAAGGGGGAGGTAGTCCGTCAATGAGATGGAGGGCGTGAGTTCGTCAATTAGATGGAGGGCCTGAGACCATCAATTAGAAGAGTTGGGATCGATAGTAATAAAAGGGAAATTTTATGAGCTGTAAAGTCGAATTATGAGATGTAGAACCAGAATCAAATTTGCAGAGGAGAATGGATTGTAATGGGAGCATCAACTTATGTTATATTTCCATTTGAATTCTGATTTTTAATCTATAATTTGCTTCAGAATCTTTATTATACGTACATATTATGGTTTGTTGTGATTTCTCGAAGTAGATTGGGTAATCTAGGCTTGCTCCAGGAGTGGTAAGGGCCCACCACCATTGGAGCCAAGCCCTGTAGCTAAATGATATCATAGATGTCAGAATCATAGATTTGAATAGAATCATAGATATCATATATTTGAATTTATAAATATAATTTTCATTTGAAAGGTTGCGAGATTACATTTCAGAATCATCATTTCATTCCGTACTTAAAACTTTAATTTCACTTCAGTAAGCTCGAATATAATTTTGAAAATCCGGTTTTCTAATTGTTAAATAATTAAGCAAGAGTCTTCCCTGAGCAATGGTCTTGGTATGATTGCATTGCATGGGTCAGAAAATAAATGGAGATAATCACCCTATCACAAGTCTAGAAACGAATTTGTTATGCTCTGTTTAATTACTATACGTTACCAAGTTCTATAACATTATAATTTTGTGATTAATACTCAGGAAAATGTAAGACAATGTTTATCGTGAGTGGAATGTGCAAGTATTGATATGATTAGGGTAGGACTAGAGTTTTTGTATGGTTAAAAGTTGATAAGAGTTGACATTGCTTAATCGTTTTAGTTATAGGAATGTAATGATTTCTGAGTGATCAGAATTAGAACATATTTTAATGCTTTGAGTTTGAGTATGGTTTGCATTACTTAGTTTCGTTTGAACGTTTGCAATATTTAATTTTATTTTTTTATGCATCCTGGGACTTAGCTTAATAATTATATTTATTTTTAGTTAGAATGATTCTTGTTTTTGTAGTGTAATCATTTCCTTATAAGAGCAAGTTTGAGTGCACATTTGATTGTGCAAGTAGAAAGATCAATTCAAATGCAGCATGATTTAGTTACATAATTTCATTTTGAAGAGTGAGCTTGTGTTATTGAATGATTAATTTCATTTAGATCAAAGTCTTTGAATTAAAGGTTTCTCATAGATTATTTGCAATGATATTTTAATAGGATATTTTAGATGTTATTTTACATGAAGCTGAGTGGTTTTCTTCTAGCAATAGTTATAATTGTCCTTTGTTAAATTGAATATTGAATTTATTATTAAGAGTAGTTTAGATAGTTAGTTTCAAGTGTGAGTTATCATTAAAATAATGTGTGTGTCTTTTTTCTTATCTCAAGGTTAGTTTCAAGTGTTAGTTTCAAATTGATGAAAGGAACAAATAGATCAGGGTTTTCAAGATATCATAGGAGAGTGAGAATGATTGAGGATTGCCTTAAATTTCCTTATAGTTTGATTGAAGTATGGATTTTGCAGTGAATGAAATTGGTTAAGTAGATCTCCTTTTCAAGATTGTTTATTTGTGAGAAAATGTGTGTTTCATTCTGGTACCTAATTTATCATTACAAAGGAATATTTATACTCTAACCATTAATTTAAGCCAAGACGCAGTACAAATCTCGTTTATGACTCTCAGATTGATAATTAATATTGAGAGGTTTAATCTGTCAGTTAAACCGCCCAACACACCCTTAGAAAAGTACCTGTCTTTTGAAGCTCGAATTGCATGCTAAGAGAGATGTAAAATTATGCATGAAGATTAATACCTTATCTGACATATTCCTAGTCTGTTAGGTCAAATCTGATGTGGAAACCTAAGGTGATTTTTTCTAGGCTTTAGCCACTAAGGTTCAAGCATTTATGTACAAAAACATAGATGTTGCGGAATTTCTAAACTGGTAGGGTGAGGAGTTGTCTTTCTTGGTATGTATCTTGACTTCATGACATTGAAAACAATTCATGTATTATCACCATCATTTTATACAATCGTATTTTATCTTTGATGTAGACAGATACTACTCCCGTGTTGTTTATTTTATCACTGTGAAGCATATTTTCATTAAAAAAAAAAAATCTGATACAAAGTTGTATCTTAAAGCCACTAAATAACCAAGTCATAGAGTCTACTAACCATATCAATCAAAGGCATAAACATAAAATATTCAAAATCAAAGCTGACATCTCATAACCTTGCTAGGACTCTGAACAAGCAAAAATACTCAACCACGACAAACAAACTAGTGACTGTAAGTAGAAATATGTGACCCTAAATTAACCAAATTAAAGGGGATTACATGATAGCCTAAAGTGTGTCTTCATTTAGAGTAGGCATGGGAGGAATATATGTTGGTTTCAGGGATTGAATCTTGTGGCTTGTTGACAATTATATGAATGGACATGCTATTACTCCTAGTCATCCTGTCATTCATTATCACTTTTTTGCTACAAGTAGATATGTTGGTGCTCTGAAATTTTAACTAGACTTGAGTAGTGTTTAGAAAATAGCTCTTCAATGAATTCTGATAATGAAATATTAGATTGGGCATGAAATGCTACTTGAATTTTGGCTTCAGTAGTAAGTTTTGTTCAAAGCATTGTCAAATGTGCAATTTGAGATAATCTTGCAAAAAATACAATGATGAAGATGTGTATTCTTACGAACTTGGTATTTAATCTCTATGGAGTAGTTCTGATTTCAGCCTAGGAGGTTGTGCTACAAATCTGATTGGTTATTCCTGTTGTCAAAGAATTCAAAGGTCCATTTAGAAAAAAGAAACTCCCATCATTAAAATGCCAGTGTGAGAAGCTTCTGGTAGCTAAACAAGGATGGTTGATGAGGTGTAGAGCATGTTGTCTTCACGTATAATAGGCATGGGAGGAAGATTTATTGGTGTCAGGGATTGAATCTCGTGGCTTGTTGAAAATTATATGAATGGCCATGATATTACCCCTAGCCATCCTCTCATTCATTATCACTATTTTGCTAAAAGTATAGATGTTGTTAGTTTTGTGAAATGTTAACTAGACTTGAGTAATGTTCAAAAAATATCTCTTTAATGACTTCTAATAATACAATAGCATATTGGGCATTAAATGCTACTTGAATTTTGGGTTTAGTAGCAAGTGTTGTTCAAAGCAGTGTCAAATGTGCAATTTAAGATAATCTTTCCAACAGTACAATGATGAAGATGTGTATTCTTCTGAACTTGGTATTCATCTCTATGGAGTAGTTTTGATTTCAGCCTAGGAGGTGGTTCTACAAATATTATTGGTTATTCCTATTGACAAATAGTTCAAAGGTGCATTTAAAAGAAATAAGCTCCCATCATTAAAATGCCAATGTGAAAAGCTTCTAGCAACTAAACAAGGATGGTTGATGAGGTGCAGAGCATGTTGTTTTCATGTAAATAAGGCATGGGAGGAAGATCTATTGGTGTTAGGGATTGAACCTCGTGAATTTTTGACAATTGTATGAATGGCCATGATATTTCCCGTAGCCATCTTGTCATTCATTATCATTATTTTGATACAAGTAGAGATGTCATTTTTGTGAAATGTTAACTAGACTTGAGTAATTTTCATAAAATAGCTCTTCAATGACTTCTAATAATGCAATAGCATATTGGGCATGAAATTCTACTTGAATTCTGGGTTTAGTAGCAAGTGTTGTTCAAGGCATTGTCAAATGTGCAATTTGAGGTAGTATTTCCAACAGTACAATGATGAAGATGTGTATTCTTCTGAACTTGGTATTTCATCTCTATGGAGTAGTTCTAATTTCATCCTAGGAGGTGGTGCTACAAATATGATTGGTTATTCTTGTTGACAAAGAAATAAAAGGCCCATTTAAAAAAAATAAACTATATTCATTAAAATTCCAATGTGAGAAGCTTCTAGTAGCTAAACAAGGATGGTTGATGAAGTGCAGAGCATGTTTTCTTCACATAGATCATGCATGGGAGGAACATCTGTTGGTGTTAGGAATTGAACTTTGTGGCTTGTTTACAATTATATGAATGGCAACGTTGTTACCCCTAGCCATCCTGCCATTCATTATCACTATTTTGCTACAAGTAGAGATTTTGTTAGTGTTGTGAAATGTTAACTAGACTTGAGTAATGTTCAGAAAATAGCTCTTCAATGACTTATAATAATTTAATAGTAGATCGGGCATGAAATTATACTTGAATTATGGTTTTAGTAGCAAGTGTTGTTCAAGGCGTCATCAAATGTTAAAATGAATTTGATTTCAATCCTCTAAGCATAAGAGACTGGCCACTGTGAGAAAAGTGAGAGCATAAAGAAGCCAATTGTAATCATACTGTACCTATTTGTTTGATCACTAACCAAAAAAAATCACTCAACTAATTTTATGGGTTGACACCTTCACACAACTAACCTTCTAAATTATTCCTCCTCTGCAGAAATGTATTCACATTGGCTTTCTTTTACTCGTGTTCATCCAAGCTTCCTCAACAACATTGTATTAACATTGACCTTCCTATACCTAGGCCAATCTAGTATCCACGTTGTTGAAGCCCCTGCAGTCAATTTTGCAACTATGGATCTGTATTTTCCCATGAAGATCTACTCCAGAAAAATCCAAGAGAACCATGATTTCTTCAACTCTGAAGATCCACCATTATTATTTTTTCTATTACTGTAATCGATGCCTTTTTTAAATGTTAAACCCCATCACATCACATAACTAATTTTATAAATTATCCCTCCTCTGCACCAATCCATCCTTGATCGCTTTCTTCATGTTCTCTCTGGTTTGAAGATTCACACTCCTGATATTATTATGTCTCCTTACTCAAATGTTTTCCCAACATTGTTAGTAGATGCCAACAAGGACATGTGAAGAAAATTTCACAAAGCTGGCCGAAGAAGACCAAACAGAGTAGTGTGGTGATCATAGCAGTTGCATCCACACTGGCATTGTGAGTCATGGCCAATGTAGTCCTCTTGTAGAATTTATACTCTCTCATGGGTCTGGTAGGCCGATTATCCATGGACACATACCTTGTGAATTTTTTAACTTTATATTGATGATTGGTCACCACAAATTTTTAACCAATACAAAAAGACAAAATTGAAATAAACAACTAAAGGACTGTTAATTTAGATCATGCTGAGCCCAAACTGTTTCTTACATTTCTTGGCTTTGTTGTTAAAATGCCAAAGCATTGACATTTTTTATATAATTTAGCTAAATCTATTAATAATGTGAAAAAAAGAAGTTATGTCCAGGCACTTTGTGCTCTCATAGGAAACACGGTTTCCAAACTTGTTGAAGAGCAGTCTGAGAACTTCTAAGTTCTATACAATAATAGTGAATTCATTTTATATTATGACTACACCCATCCATGGGAATTTCAAAAATCACATGAAAACCAAAATGAGTAGCAGGACTATATAGACACTGGAAGGAATTATTTATAGCCATCATGATTATATTGACAACCAAAAAAACATTGTTACAAAAATATAGTCAGGATAGTACATAGAGCATGATCCAAGTTTGATGAAGATGGGTGGACTAACATCCTTTGGCCATGTTGTCCCTAATGGGCTAGTCTTAGGTCAAATTTTGTTTTGTAGGTTCCAGGTTCTTCCAAACTATGGGATAGCTTTGGATCTGCGTCAGTCATTGTAAACTGAGTTTCAAAAACTTCATGGAAACCTTGCTTCCCTGGCATGACACAGAATCCAAGCCATTTTTCCAAGTTACCTGCACTTTTTCCACCACTGTAAATGATTGTCCCATAATCCATTTCAAGCTCATTTGTCACATGGATTTTCACAGGCTCTAGAACCTACTTAAGCAAATTTTTCTTGATCCTCTCTGTGTCTACTTCTTGTTTCTTTCTGAAATAAATCAAATTGTATTCCCTATCTTGTTTGAAATCATTTCCTTCGGGAATTTATGGTGGCAGTAGGTCCAAGCTAACCTTTTCTTTTTAAAATGAATGAAAATTTTTCTGTGAGGGTTGTGTACTTTAAAATTCCAAGCTACAACTTGATGAAATCCATTTCATCTTCCTTCACTAATGTTGTCGAAAATTCTAGTAATGTGAAGGCACCTACGAGGAGAGGGTACATTGGGAACAAACCTTCGTTGTTTTCCTTTAGTTTGACATTGCTCCAAAACTTCACTGTTTGATATGTTATTTCCAGATTTTAGTCAGAATAAATTATTATAAAACTATTATCCACTTCAATTCCTCTGAGAGTGTTTTTACAAACAATTCATAGAACGATGGTTCATGAATGATGAGGATTCTTGGTATTTAGCTCATGCAAGAAAATTTTTACTCATAATGGTTTCGGGAGGCTGTGTGCATCTGTGATGCTTCAAATGGGCCAAGTAAAAAACCAATGAATAGATCTTTGGATATAAGGTGGAGATGACTTGAAGAATTTAGTGGGGGGATTCTGGAGAGATGGGCTTAATCATTGTAAGAAACCAGTTCTCCAAGAATTTGAAAAAAAGATGGAAAGTCAGAGATGAGTGATTGCAAAGTCTCACAGAACACAATATTAAGGTTGTGTAATAGCTTAACACATGATTATCATCCTTCCTCTACGAGAACATATACAAATTCATGAGTCAAACTACTTACATCTAGCGTCTTTCACACATGAGTCATTGGAATAGCAAATAGAGAAATGGTAATTCTAAATAAACATAAGGGGGAAAAATACATATTTTTCATCAATTTAATTTGAATCCAATTGGAGACAAAGTCATATTATATTAGCCTTCAAAAAATAGCTCTCCAGAATATGCATTTCAGAGCTCAAAATAGCTTTTACATGATAGATTACACAGTATGACCCAAAAACTTCCACAAAATCTAGAACCCTTTCTATCGGTCTGAATTTCCTTCATATAGAGTTTTATACATTCTCCTTTCCATATATTCCTTCTTGATAGGCCCATACATACATCATGATCAAAAGCTGGAGCGTGCTATGAGCATCGCTCCTATAACAGAAAAATAAAAACAATAGCGGTGAAATCATGATTTCAGTGACTAAACAACATAACTATAAAAGTAAACGAAACAAAAAATTTGCAGGCCACGCAGGTCAGATCCTAAAAAAATCATATGGGGCATCACAGGGTGGTAGAAGTTCTAGAGGTACGTGGCCACATTGGAGTGGAGTACAAATCGAAGTGATGGGATGACATGGGAATCCTCAGATGCAAAGTGGACGCCACTAATGGATGTGCATGCTCATAACACCTCTGCCACATGATTTTTGAAGGCAATGGCGCAGTGTTGAAGAGTTCGAAAAATGCACAGAGCTGAGTTAATTCAAAATAATCCAAGTTGGTCGAGAAAAATTGTTTAACCTTGGCTAGTAACATAAATTAATTTAAAAGAGATGAAACCAAGGTTTCAGCCTTAAGTCGATATTTCTTCTCCTTGGTTGAGTCAACTCTGCATTTTATTTCGACCATTCTCTGCTTATATTTTTCCCAAGGGAGAAACACACCTAATATATCCCAATAGGCTATAAATCCTACCTCCATGACTTTATTCCATTCGTTTTTGAATGCTTCCACTCCCCTGGAAACTATCCCCAGACATTCAATTACCTTTGCTCGAGCATCTTCCTTTTGTATCATTCTAATGATCTTCATCACCGTCCCAAAATGGTCGACTAGTCTGCGCATTCAAAATTCCTCAGTGGGGAATGCATTGATAAACTGAATGTGGCCCCATGTAATCAACATGTTCTCATTTCCCTCTCTGTGACCTGCATCCAATTGTGCCTTGAAGTTGCATACAATTCTCTTCTTATCATTAGCCAAGGTGATGTATTCCCAATAATCTTTTACCTCCTTTAATATTTCACTCCAGATCATCTACCTGGCCTCCACCAAGGGCATGTGAACTTTAAGTTGAGCCTTCAAGGCCTTGACTAATTTATTAAGATCATGGGACTCCCTGCGAGTTGCGTCCATCTCCTTTTGTAAAGACGATACCAACTTTTCATTTTCAGTCAAGGCAGCCCTTGCTTCCTATAAATATCTGTGCACCATTTAAGCTTCATCTTATGAGACCTTCAGCTCTGCCGGGGCCTTTGTAAAGTGCTCTAAGGGATTATGTGGGTCCTCAAGTATCGGGATGAGAAAAACATGACTATCCTGCACTTGTTGCAACTTAGCCACTATTATTTTTAGATCAGTTATCTCGTCGCCCTTCTAGAGGATTATTTCCGAGAGGGATTCCTTTTATTTTTCAACTTGGTCCAGTTCAGTTGTCTAAATGTGTTTTGAACCGAGAATATTCAACTTCCATTGCAACTCTTGCACTTCCAGCTCTGTCTTTCTGAGCAGGGTCTACACGAATTTCTCTTGGTCATCTCCCTTCCTCTTTAGCATTTCCTTATACTCAGCCAGCTACTTTGAGAGGGATTTAGAGTTCGCCTTTTCCCTTTTCAAGGTAGCTACCATCTTATCCAACCAATTATGGGCCTTTTCAAAAGAAAGAGTGTGCTTCAATGCCTCATTGTGCAGCATTTCTTTGATTTCTTTATGGAGATTAAACTTGTCGAGTAATGGAATGGAAGCCAGATCGAGCATCATTTCCAGAGATTTGTACTTAGAACAGGGGAGCAAGGGATGAGAGGTTGAGTGTTGTACTGCAACCATCCGTTGGTCATTTTCACCGTCGAGAGCCACCAAAAGCTTGGTGTATTTTTTATCAACATACTGGGCTATTTTTGCCTTCAACCTTTCTATGGCCGACTAATTCTTCTCCTCGATATTTTCCCCTAGAGGCTAGTCCATTCCTGATCATGTGTCTCTTTTTTAGGGACCCTTCCTGGGGGTAACTATCTGTGAGTATGTTGAAGGTTCCTTTGAATAATTTGTGTCTAAAGAAACTTGAAACTTTGACTTATCTTTACCTCGGTCTATATACTCAGGGACCACCTCATCAGGTTGTTCTATGACCTATCCTTCAAGTCCTTCTATCCTGGGCTTTTTGTTGATGTGGCACTCTTCTTCCACTTCCATGAAATATTGTACCATTCTGTAGCTTTCATGGTCCTGAGCCTCCTCCTGTTTTTACGCACTGTGTCCTCTGGAGATTCCTTTGGCAACTAGGGAATCGGCCTCCATATTTGTATCCAAAGGCCATGAATCAGAGTTAGCTTTCCATTCAAATTGAGGTCTAGGCTCATGTTCATATGTCGAAGAATTAATCTTCTTCCTTCTTTGTGCAATGAATCCCTTAGTGTCATAAAGTCATACATATCCTTGCAGGAAGTTCGTCATCTAAAGCAACCCCTCGACTAAAGGAAGTGCATGCCTTGAGTTGATAGTAAAAAACCCTACTACACTTGGAAACTTTAAGATACAACTTTTCTTCGTAGGCACAAAATGAGTTTGATCTGCGCTCAGGACTTTCCTGGTGAACTCGAGGGCAAAGATTCTCGTGGGCATGAAGGATGGCAGATGGAAAGGAGGAATTCCATAACCATAACCCCTTATTTCGATGTGATTCTCAAACAAATATGAATACCCTACATATTCTATCTCACTGAACTGAAGAAACTCTTTCTGTTTATGAAAAATCCTGGGCAGACGGTTATGATGTATAATTTCAAGGGCTAGGACATGAAATCTGTGATGAATTTCATGTATCCCTTGCCTCTGGGATGTTTTCAAACTGAAAGGGTCCACTCAAACACATATTTTGGTTCTTCCCCTTGCTTAGAGAACTTGTCCAGGCCTAAGCCCTCGAACTTGTCTACATGTACGAACATGAAAAAATAGAACACCAAAGAATAGTACCTGAAACAACTTGAAGTTGATAGGCCTTGGAAATGCGCCTCAATGACCGAGGCCAGAAAAGTGGGTATATCAAGAAAAACACCAGGCTGCATCATGAGGTCAAGAAATCCTAGGCAAGCACTAGTTACCCAACCAGCATTGTCAACCCCCAACATACCCGAGATAATTGCTAGGATTGGTTGGATGGTGTTGAGGAAGAGAGAAAGAGGGAATTTCTTTTTGGGTGGTATAATAGACAGATGAGACACGGTAATTAGCTCTAGGAGGGACCTCTATTTCTCGAGAGGAATTTTCGATACATGACACATGAAGGTTACGTTGGTGAACTTAAGGTATTCGTGAGAATGACGGTAACATAGGACTTTCCTAATTAGTTGGTAGGTGATTTCGATTATCTTGGTTCCCTGTGTGGAAGGGAAGAAACCATTCTATTCAATATAAGCTTTGGCAAGCCAAGTTATGAATTCAAGAAAGTGATGAACTGATGGGGGAATTTGAAAATATAATCCTGAGTCGACCACCCTAAAAAAATATTCACCCCACCATTTATACCCCAAGAGCCAAATCCACATAATTTCCAAATTAAAAGGATAAATGGGGTCGCAGAGCTAGGCTTGGGAGTCCATGAGTGGGTCAGGGCCAGAAGTGGTCCTGGCCTCTCAGGCTTGTGGGGTCTCTGGGTAGTTATCTTCATTTTATCAACCATAATTAGTGAAACATAGCAAAATAATACAACAGGGGACCAACCAAATACCTTAGGCGATGAGAGAGACGTGAGGGAATACCTGAATAGGTTGTTGCTTTTACCTAGGTGCTCAGATGGTAACAATGTGAGCGGTAAAAAACAACAGTCGAGAGTAAAACGTGAAGGGAAAGAGTCCTTTTAGAGCAAGGTGGAGGGTGAAAATTGGAGGGTGGACGTCAAAAGGATGTCATTGAATGGACACGTGGCACACAGAGATTGGTTTGGGACAACTGGGTAGGTGAGAGGCCACGTGCCCGATGTGTGGTACCAACTTCGTACCCTAGAATTTTATCTTACCACATTTACCTTCATACTCTGACACAGGATGGGTGGTCCCCTCCTGACTTTTCAGCAGGTCGATGAGCCCATGACAGATTCAAATTGCACCCCCAGAGCCTCCCTGATTGGTCATCTTGTTTATTTTCGTCAACAATTCCAACGAGTCGGCTCTGCCTTCTCCTTTCGACTTGGCTGCCGACAGAATGTCCTCTGCATGGTTCACTGAGTCGCGCTATTGTCTTTCGAGTTGTGCAATGCTTCATAATGGGTCACACAGTCTTTGACCCACCTTACCGGTTGTGCGCAACTTCCCACATTGTATTACCTTCCCCATGGCCTTGACCTTAGCTCTACACGAGATGATTTCTATGTCTATACGTTCACAGGCCAACAGTGGGAACTAGGTTTTGGATAAAAATCCAGAGCCTGAAAACTATTAGTCAAAAAGTTCCTTATGAGCTTCTTAGGTGTTTTAATTTGGTGTTGTACTTATTTGAGATTTGTTGCCTGTGTATTGGTTATGAAATAAATTGAGAATGTATAAGATTCTAGTTATAAATTCTTGTGCAATTGTAGTACATTCACTCAATCCCTACCTACAGGATCCACAACCCATATTGAGTCTGTAAGAGCATAGAAAAATTAATTTCAAGTTTCTTGTCAAGGTACTACATGAGAAATACATAAATGAAATAAAAAACTAAAATACTGTTAATTTAGATCATGCCGACCCCAATCTGTTTCTTACATTTCTTGGATTTGTTGTTAAAATGCCAAAGCATTGACATTTTTTATGTAATTTAGCTAAATCTATTAATAATGTGAAAAACAAATTTATGTCCAGGCACTCTATGCTCTCATAAGAAACATGGTTTCCAAACTTTCTAAAGAGCAGCCTCAGAACTTCTAAGTTCTATACAATAGTATCAAAGTCGTTTTATATTGTGACTAGACCCATCCATGGGAATCTCAAAAATCACATGACAACCATAATGAGTAGGAATATATAGACACTAGAAGGACTTATTTATAGCCATCATGATTTTATTGGCAACCAAAAACAACATTTTTACAAAAATATAGTCAGGCTAGTAATTAGAGCATGATCCAAGTTTGATGAATATGGGCAGACTAACATCCTTGGGTCATGTTGTCCCTCATGTGCTAGTCTTAGGTCAACTTTTGTTTTTTGGTTCCAGGTTCTTCCAAACTATGGGCTAGCTTTGGATCTATGTCATCCATTGTAAAATGAGTTTCAAAAACTTCATGGCAACCTTTCTTCCCTATCATGACACAAAATCCAAGGCATTTGTCCAAGATACCTGCATTTTTCCACCCGTGTATATGATTGTCCCATAATCCATTTCACGATCATTTATCACATGGATTTTCACAGGATCAGGAACCTACTTAAGCAATTTTTTCTTTATCCTCTCTTTTTACTTCCTCTCATGTAAATCAAATTGTATTCCGTAGCCCATCTGCAATCATTCTCCTTCAGGAATTTATGTTGGAAGTAGGTCCAAGCTAATATTTTCTATTTAAAATGATTTCAAAGCTTTCTGTGAGGGATATGTACTTTAAAATTCCAAGCTACATATTGAGGAAATCCATTTCATCTTCCTACACTAATGTTGTCAAAAATAACAATAATGTGAAGGAACCTACGAGGAGAGGGTACATTGGGAATAAGCCTTTGTTGTTCTCCTTTAGTTTGATGTTGCTCCCAAAATTCATTGTTTGATATGCTATTTCCATATTTTAGTCAAAATATTTCTTATAAAATTATTGTCCACTTCAATTATAGTTATTACTTATTTCTTGTTTTATTCTGGCATCTTTTCCAGTTATAGTTCTAATAGGTATAGGCAGATTCAGGCTCAACCTTGACTCCAACTTATCACTTATAATTTGTCATAAGGTAATTATTTATTCAGGGGAATTACTGTTGATATTCTTTGTCTATTTAAGAAAATTTACAATTGATATGCTCTCTTAGGTTTGAGTTACATTTTCCAACATGCATTCTTGTAACATTCTATTCTAGTTACTCTGGCATGCATACATGAAAACAAATAGTTAGGTTGGTAGAGCCTTTGCCACATATATTTCCATATTTTAGATATTTTGAGGATAACTATTTAACTTATCATGATTTTGCAGGCTATAAGCTTATAAGGGCTGCAAGCACTACTATGATTGATCCTTATTAGGTGCTTTCTTGAGGCATCATTAGCTTTTTATGCATGCATGGTGGGAACTAGGTTTTGGCTCAAAATCTAGAGCGTGAAAACTATTAGTCAAAAAGTTCCTTATGAACTTCTTAGTTGTTTTAGTTTGGTGTTGTACTTATTTTAGATTTGTTGCTTGTGTATTGGTTATGAACTCAAATGAGAATGTATAAGATTCTAGTTGTAAATTCGTGTGCAATTGTAGGTCAATCACTCAATCCCCTACATAAAAGATCCATAGACCATATTGAGACTGTAAGAGAACAGAGTAAATTAATTTCAAGTTTCTTGTCAAGGTACTAGATGAGAAAGATAGAAATGAAATAAACAACTAAAGGACTGTTAATTTAGATCATGCCAACCCCAAACTGTTTCTTACATTTTCTTGGCTTTGTTGTTAAAATGCCAAAGCATTGACATTTTTTTATGTAATTTAGCTAAATCTATTAATAATGTGAAAAAAAGAAGTTATGTCTAGGAACTATGTGCTCTCATAGGAAACATGGTTGCCAAACTTGTTGAAGAGCAGTCTGAGAACTTCTAAGTTCTATACAATAAACAACATTGTGACTAGAAGGGAATTTCAAAAATCACATGACAACCAAAATGAGTAGAAGGACTATCTAGACACTAGAAGGACTTATTTACAAGCATCATGATTTTATTGACAACCAAAAACAACATTGTTACAAAAATATAGTTAGGCTAGTAATTAGAGCATGATCCAAGTTCGATGAAGATGGGCGGATTGACCTCCCAAGGGTTGGCCCCTAAAGCTACATTGACTTGTGTAGCATCCAACTTACTTTCCTCCTCTTCCTTCCTGGCAAGCCACCTTCCCCCTCCAATTCCCATCTTTCCATTACCAACTTCCTAATTTCAATGATAAGATGTTCATAATACATATTGGTGGCCCAAATGATCTGTCTTCCCCTCCAACTAGTCCTTGTCTAGCTTGTTGACGACCACCCTTTGCTGGGCTACTCTCTCTCTCACCATCATGGCTATGGAGATTTTCATTTTCTAGCACATTTCAACCATCCTCAAGAATTTGGTATCTCTACCGCATGAGAAGCTTGTTAGTAGCAAAGCAACATGAAGGTATATTGATTAAAATAATAATAATAATAATAAACTTTTATTTTATTTTTCCTTATTCAATTGGAATTTTAATTGGTCCTGTGGGCAGTGGAAATTTCCAATATGTCAATATCATTTTAAAATTGTAGAACTTTTGAGTGAAAATGAGTGTGTGGGTGCCTAATAACTAGAATTTATATTTGATCCCTTAGCTATGATGACTAGAATTTAAAATCTATGGCTCTATATCATTGCAAGTTAAACTTGGTCGTTAAGAGAGTAAGAAACTAAGTTTAAATGCATGTTGCTCTCTTATTCATTAGACCATATTTATGCCAAGATCAGGAATACACACTCATTCTTCCTCGATAAATCCATCCTAAAATTTCAAGGTCATTTGATCTAATAAATTTCCTATATGATAATCAAAACAATGTGTATCGAATGTGTATCATTATTTAGTTCAACTTCTAAATAGCTATATTTGAGCTTCATATAGAAGACTCTAGCCTATTGGCAAGAAAATGGTCATACAAAAAATGGAATTTAAATAAATAAATACCAAATTTATCCTAGGTCCCAAAATGCCTTGAATCTAAGTTGTATGGAACTTCGATATTCAACATTGAAATGAAAAGGCTACTACATCCACAAAACATCGAGTAATTGAAGAGAAAACCTATGAAACCATGAGAAAGCCCTAAAAATCACTTAGATAAAATTAAGGATAGGTAATCCTCACCTTTTTCTAAGCCAATTTTTGCAACTTGGGAATCACTTCATGCAATCTAGCCTTGGTGTGTCGAATTTCAACGTTCAGGGTCATGACCGCTGTCTTGTTCTTCTGGTACCAAAAAAGCCACGGAATTTAGCAGTTTTTTCCATCATTTTAAAAATCGAGCTAGGGTAAATTTATGGTAAACTAACGTGATTTTCAGCCTCAATGAAACAACTATATAAATCCTAACAAATTTTTTGTTTCTGGAGATATGATCCTCCCTTTGTTTCTTTGTTTGTCAATGTTACTTTTCATACTTGTTGCAAATGGCATCCACCTCATTCAAAATTCGATGATGCTCGTCTACACAATGATCAGATATGATTTTCTCATTGCCTAGGATTTTGAATTTGTATTTTCCTTCGTGTTTTCCCTCAAAAATCCTTCCCCTGAAAAAACAAGGATTCCAAGTTCCAACTAAAACCTTGATTTCAAATTTTTCGAATTTGTTTTTTCCCTCAGTGTGTTTTACCTCATAATTCCTTCCCCGCCAACGAAAAAACAAAGATTCCAAGTTCCAACTAAAACCTTGATTTCAAATCTTTCAAATCTGTGTTTTCCCTCGATGTTTTTTTCCCACATAACTCCTTCCCCGCAAAAAAAACAAGGATTCCAAGTAAAAATTCCATTTAAAATATCTTGCAATAGATATTCATTAAAAAAAATTGACTAAAAGATTTAACTAAACAACCTTGATTGAAATTTTGTAGAGTGATTATTAAGGTACAACAAATTGTACGAAGAGATGTAGATTGCTAGATTGTCATCACTCAAAATTGGTAAGTGGCCCAATTTGGAAGTGAAATTGAGCGGATCCAAATTTCAACTTGGTGTGGAATTAGTAGTGTTATCTGAATTTGGTATTGGAGGTTGAATAAAATTGTGGTAGTACATAATTCTTACACTATATAGAAAATTTTTGTGTTCATTTATGAACTCACAAATTTGGTTCCATTTATGTGACCTCTTAAAACAATGTAATGCCATATTAGTATGGTTTCTAGTGCTGTTATTAATTAAGATAAAACTATGTAATTTCATCTTAGTATGTTTTCTAATGTTGTTATAAATAAAGAGAAATTGATGGTGTGGACATTTAACATGTAATTATGCTATGATGTGATTAGTATTTGGTTAATTCATATTTTTTATCTACAATTTTTTTCTTTTTACTTTTCACTATTGTGGTTGATGTGTGTAACTATAGCCTCGTTATTTTCTTTTCAAGTGTGAGTGGACTATATTATTCTAACCTGTGATGAATGAACAAATTGAATGTTTGACTTATATTTTCTTATGTGAGATTATTATCAAATACAATGTGTTTAGTGTTCCCCTTGCATGGAAATCCATTCTGTTGTACATGGTATTTAGGTTATTAATTTTCTCAAGATTCGTAAACTATGCTTGGCGAACTATAATTGAACACCTCATATGTCTTTTTCAAGGTGAAACATAGGGACATCAAGCAATTAGACATGTACTCAACTAACCATTTCCTTTATAGAGTGGGAAGTCATTTACTCGTTGATTTGCTTGTTTGTACACTCTTCGCTAATTCTTATGATCTATGTCAAGTGTAGGCCTTTGCCTTGATCATCACTAAGCACAATGCTTCATCTTGTCACTAAGCACATTCAATAAGTAAAGCCACTTTTCTCACTAGGTCTACATTTGGGCAAATTTCTTCCCTTTAATTATCTTTGTTTGATAATGCACCTTTATTTTCTTAGTCATTATCTAGTCATATATTTTAGTCCTAGAATAAATTAGTCATGTATGTTAGTCACTTATTATCTAGTCGCATATTTTATTCCTAGACTAAATTAGTCATTCAAGTTAGCCATTTTTAGTTCGGTCACTTAAAATTGCTCAAATTTAGTAGTAATTCACTTTAAATGATTGCAGTGACTAACATTTTTAGTCACCTAGTCATTAATTTCATCATTTTCTACTAGTGATGGAAATCCATTCTGCTCTACATGGTGGTTAGGTTAATAATTTTCTCAAGATTCGTAAACTACGCTTGGCGAACTCTAATTGAACACCTCATATGTCTTTTTCAAGGTCCAACATAGGGACATCAAGCAATTGGACATGTACTGAACTGACCCTTTCCTTTATAAAGTGGGAAGTCCTTTACTCATTTTTTTGCTTGTTTGTACACTCTTCGCTAATTCTTATGATCGATGTCAATTGTAGGCCTTCGCCTTAATTTTCACTAAGCACAATGCTTCATCTTTTCACTAAGCACATTCAATAAGTAAAGCCACTTTTCTCACTAGGTCTACATTTGGGCAAATCTCTTCCCTTTAATTATCTTTGTTTGATAATGCACCTTTCTTTTCTTAGTCATTATCTAGTCATATATTTTAGTCCTGGACTAAATCAGTCATTTATGTTAGTCGCTTTTAGTTTAGTCACTTATTATCTAGTCATATATTTTATCCCTAGACTAAATTAGTCATTTTTAGTTCGATCACTTAAAATTGCTCAAATTTAGTAGTAATTCACTTGAAATGATTGTGATAACTAACGTTTTTAGTCACCTAGTCATTAATTTCATCATTTTCTACCAGTAGTTGGTTATGCATTCATTTCGGTTGCATATGTTTTCCTTATGATTGTTTTCTATGTGCTCGTTGCATATGCATGGTGTTGGTCATAGTTGTAGTGATGTCACCATGTGAATGTTGATGGGGTTATTGTGTAATGTGTCGTCGTGAGTGTATGATTGGTTATTATTTGTTTATGCATGTGCAGTTCTTACATGTTGTCAAGTGTACATTGGTATGTTTGTTTTTGCCATACATGAGGGCATGGTATGTGATTGAAATGGTTGTGCATTGACAACTAGACTATGGCTGGAATGATGTTTATGTGTTTTATTATCTATATATTTATATGTTGTGATGATTATGTTTATACATGTATTATGATGATTGGTTGATCTTGTAGAATATATCCTCCCAGAATGATGCTAAGGTACGTTGGTTTGCATATGATTTGGTTTTACTGACATAAGATGTGTTTCAGGAAAGAGATCAAAATGATGAGGAAGATGATAGACTACAAAGATTCTCCCTATGAATCAGGTGAGAAGCATGGTGTTGGGCACTCTTCTGACTTTGAAGACACATTGAGGAGTTTGGAGGAAGAAATAAGGAGTTACAAAGTAGATAATGACAAAACCATGTAGACACAGGAGAAACAAGAAGAAGTCAATGCAATGATTCTTCATATTTTGTCAGAATTTCAGACACAAGGACAACTCTAGATCAACTATGGATAGGAGGATGGGACTAATGGGGCATATGGTAGTAGGTCTCATGGTGGGCACATGTCATATAGATATGACATGATCAAGGGTGGTAGATTCTTGGATACTCTAGATAGGAGAGGTGATGGACACAAGTACTATTCTAGTTCTGGTTCTGACAGACACTCTGATCGTCAACATTATCACCATTACAGGAGGAGTGACATGGGATACTTTCCATATGAGTTTAATAAATGTAATCCACCTACCTTCAATGGATATTTGAAGAATTCATAATATGCAGAGGCTTGGTTACTTGGCATGAAGTAATTATTTGAGTTGCATAATTACACATATAATATGAAGGCCAGAGTAGTTATCTTCATCCTGAAAGGTAAAGCATATATATGGTGGAAATTTGGAAGTGATTAAGAGACATCAAGAAAAACGAGTTAATTTGGCATGAATTCAAAATAATTTTCAAGAAGAATTACTTGTCAAAAAGGTACTACGACAACAAATCCAAGGAATTTTATGGTCTTAAAATGGGATTGATGAAAGATGAGAAGTATTCGACTAAGTTCCTAGAGATATTGAGGTATGTACCATATCTTACAAAATGAAACTAATATAGTTCAAAGTTTTTTTAGTGGATTTACATTAGCATTTAGAGATCATATTGAGTATGATGAGCCTCGGTTACTTGAGGAAGTTATTGGGAAATTAAAGCATTTATATGAATAGTCAAAGCATAAGAGAAAAGGCTCAACAAGGAGGGAAAGGGAAAGATAAAGGTAAAGTTAAATGGAATCCGAAAAGAACAAGGCCTTAGAATTCATAAGAGAAATAAAATGTTGCACCTTACAAGAAGTTCAATGTAGCTAGACAGGGACATGGGTCACATCCTGGAGGGCAGCAAAATAGAGGTGATGGTATCAAATGGTTGGAATGTCTGATATGTGGTAAGGATCATCTCAAGATATATTTTCCGTGGTATCAAGGTGGTAGGCCTCAAATATATAGTGCACATGAGCTGAAAACTATTGGGGATCTTGGGCAGAGCATTCCTCGTATCTATGCAGTGTTGGATAATAGGTAGGAAAATCATCAAGCATATATCATCGAGATGGATGGTAAGATTTGTGATCAATTTGTTTCTATTTTTATTGACCCTAGATCTAATTATAGATATGTTAACCCTGACTTGGTGGATAAGTGTGGTTTGAATAAATAATTACATACAAAATCTTGGTTAGTGCAGTTGGCTACAGGTACCAAGAAGCGAGTTCATCATTGGGTAAGAGCTTGTGCATTTGAACTAAATAGTATGCCTAAATTAGCATATTCGGATGCATTTTCGTTGGGATCCTATAGTGTGTTTTTTGGTATGGAATAGTTGTATCTTCAGAGGAAGAAGGTAGATTGTTATGAAAAATCCATTGAGTGTTTAGATCACAATGGAGAACAAAGAATCTTACAGGGTAAGAAGAAAGAAACATCAGTTAGGATGGGGACAACTATGTAAGAAAAACACAGTCACAAAAAAGGGTGTGTGTTATTTTCAGTGCACATTTATAGTGATAAAGGTAAGGAAGTTGAGGATGCAAATGTGTTAAGCAGGTTCTGAGTATTACAACAATTTCAGGATGTATTTCCCGCAGATATTTTAGAGTTACCGCCTGTTGTATATTAAGAGACAATTCCTTGGTTGTGGATAGGAATCAGTGCTTAAGACATTTTTTGAAAGTGTGTCACAAAGTAATTATATCAGGTGGTCTTCGTTAAATCCCTTTGGAAACTAATTTTTTAAAACCATTAACAACCTAGTATAATGAAAGACTCTACAATGCCATTAATTGTTGATATTTGAATGGAAAAGAAGAACTGTAGAAGAAACTCAAAATGATATGATGTAACACATAATCTACCACTCTAAATCTCAAAATGAATTTACGGGGAGAGAAGAAACTCAAAATAATATGATGTACACACATAATCTATTACTTTTAAGTTCCAAAGAGAGTTTATGAAGGGAGAGTACTTGGAGTGAAGGAGCACCAATAAATGTTATTTAACTCTTACTCACAGATGTAATTAAGAGACCGACTACTAGATTACTTCACTTCATTCAAAGAAGAAGGGACACAAAATGGCACAATAAGAACAAATCACCATCAAAAGTTGTAGGAAAATTGATGCTTCTTTCATTAATTCCTCATAAAATTAAGTACCACAGTTTTAGTCTTCCAGAGGTCCAAAACTCGAAACCCGTATTCTTTATTTCTATCTTGCATAAATAAATCAAAAACAGTTTGTAATTGCTAAAAATTCTTGAAACTACTTTGACTACGTAAAATGTTAAAACTTCTTATTACATTGCAATACAGCTTCGATCTTAAATGAAAAAGAAAACAAATTAAAATTGAAATATCATTCTTTTTGTTGAATCTGATTTGTTGTTGATGCATCTCCCTAAAGTTCTGATGTGTCTCCCTGACAGATAGGACATCCTTTCCCTACATATCTTCTAGATTTCACTGTTTGTCTTTTCTGCTTGCTGTCATGTCTTTTATTTTTTTGATGTGGTATTTGAATAGTTTTGCAATAATGCCTTGTAATATCCCAAAAAGAGGGAAATTCTACAACAATAAGAATATCTGAAGATATTCCAAAGTTGGAGCTTTAGTAAAACTTGAAAACAATAATGCAAGATGTGTCAATTTAATTATTAAATGTGTATTAAACACATCACCATCATATTGGAATCATATCAACAAAACTATGTCTCCATATGTCATCTCCAAGTGGGGAAATCAGTGATTTGGATTGTAAAAACGCTATTTCAAGAAAATAACGCTATAAATGTGAGAAATGGGACTTCGATCCCTTATTTCATGAAATATAAATCTTACATATAGAATGGGAGCTAAAACAAATCATTCTAGCCAAGTTAAACAGATCTCTCGGTTCTTATATGGCTTAAAAACACTGAAAACCCATGACTTAACCCATACAGAAAAATATGAAGCAAGCATAGAATAATTATAAGAGGTTTTCTGTAGAAATATGTTTTAGACAATATATCTGAAGTTTATTTAGCTAAATTACAGAGAAAAACAGAAATCTAGCCTCTTTTATACAATGTAAAGATAACCCGACAAGGGTTTCTTGGAAGCTCAAGCACAAAAGGAGTAGATCTAAATATAAAACTGAAAAATAATGCAGTATCCTACAACATTACCTTAATATAGCTGAATAAAGTACAATATGGATGAGAATCACCTTTCCTAGCTTTCCGGGAGAAGGGTTGGCCCTTTCTCTAGGAAACTAGCCAAAAATCAAGGTATTAAACCTTGTTGCAGCAGCTCTCTGAAGAATGACACAGTTCCTGCAAGCGACTACATTGTATAAGTGCAGATATGCTTTGGCCAAGTGCCAAGATGTGAAAATATGCCCAGGATTCCTTCTTTCTGATCCTCCAATGGATAGACAAGCTCTCCACTGAAAAACAAGCCCAGAAATGACTCAAAGAGATCCTCCTTTGTTGCACCCTGCAACACAGCTCAGATCTAACCAGAAACTGTGTTGTAGCTGAAGGAGGTAGATTGGAAAAAATGCTGGAATGAGGAAATGTAGCCCAAAGAACCTCTCCTTCCCTGAGGGTGAGGTAGGGATTCCCAAACGGGAACACCCTTGTGCTAAACAGCACTACAACCCTGCTAAACATCAAGAGGAAGCAAAGTCTAAACAGACCCAAGCAAATAATAATACAAGCATGAATACAATCGTTGTCCTCCTCTCCATATATAGCAATTGCTCCTCTCCATAATGGTTCCAATCCATGTGTGCAACCTAGCTCATGCAAGTTGTCCTCCATTAAAACTGTGCAGTCCATCATGGAGATACAATGTATCTAGACAGTGCATGTGGACTTGGTAAAATCTGACTAAATCAACATGATCCAATCTTGTCACACCTGTAGGTGCTCAATCCAACTGCTTATTCTTCCCCTTTTTCACATGAGGAACTTTATTTTCCCTTCTAAAGAGGTTAATGGGCCTCCCTAACATTGTATTCATCTACCAAAAGATAATGCTAGCTATAATCTTCCTTTTAGCTTGAGGCTAAAATTTGGGAACATTACAATCCTCCCCTCCAAAATGTTGCTTGTCCTCAAGAAATTGTATATAGAAAAAAAAATTCTTCCCCTTATCCTCTTGTGGCCTCCTCATCAATAGTCTTTGCCATTTTTCAAGATAATCTACAACAAATCTGCCCTCCAATGTCTCCTTCCAAAGATGCATGACCAAATGGCTCTCATCATGAAAAGGTGGAAGGTGTAAGTGGAAACCTTCTTGTTGTCCCATGGCCTCCTCAAGGTAGGAGTGATGATATACATGGGAAATATCATTCCCAATGAGTGACCCACTCACCCATGCTATCATCCAAATGAAATGATCCATTCTAGGTAGCTCATCAAAGAAATCTGCAACCCCGAGTTTATGCAATGTGTTGGGGCTGAATGGAGAGTTTATATTTTCCCATCCAAGTAGTTTCTCTCTCCATTTATGGTAAGTGTGAGGGGGTTTTTGATATTGGTCTGAAATGTCATGGCCCTCAGAAATGGCCCAATCTACTCCACAAGATAAATCAACCATGAAATGCCTCCTCCAAGAACCCAATTTCTCCCAATGGCTCCTCCTATATGAAGGAAAGAGGTGTGATGTGGCAATCATCGTGTGCCCATTGTTTCTCCTAAAACATACAACATGTAAAATAGTTAGGATCATACTCCCGCATCTCCAACTCATATCCCACTCTCCAGACAAAGCTCCTCATGAACATAAGAATATCTGCGATACATGGAAGCAAAAACCAATAGAAACAAGTTGTCATATGAAAACCGAAAAGTGGATCAAGGTTCCTCACATGGAACCAGCGTAGTGCATCCTTTTCCTGCATCAAATCAAACAATAACAAGTCTTCTTCCAACCACTTGTTTTCTGCCACAATCATTTTACATGATAGAAACATGAAAGTACAATTTGGTGCCAATGGTGCACACCAAGAATCATGTGGCTTCCCCCACAAACCACCAAATAAATAGCCAACCTCAATGCCACAAGTGGCTCTAAGTACATCATCATATAATATGCAAGAAGGGACAATCATTCTTGGTACAACATGCTGCTCATATAAATAAAATAAGTACAAAACATAAAGTGAAATTGTACATCCTCCATCATGTACTTGAGACCTTGAGCTGAAATGGCTCAACCAGAAATTTTCCCTCACCTCCAAAGAGTAGGGAAGTGGATGTGACCTCCTCTCTATCACCATCCAAGCTATGCATCTCTCCATATGCTGAAATATGTCATGCTAGATGCCCTCCCAAGTGAACTCCTCTGTCAAAGAAATATATGCATCATAATGCATGGAAAGAAAGTCCTCATGTGCTGCATGAAGCAACTTGTCCTTGAGCTTAGAATCTCTAGTAAAGAAGACTCTGCCATAAGAATAGATGACCACATCATCCACCATATACTCATCATCTCTATCCGGGTCATCAAGAATCATACATGCACCTAGATCCTTGGAGTGCTCTACCAAGAGTTGAAATCTCCAATATGGATCAATCCTCCCAAGAGACAACACTGGTGATCCGACATGTGAAGCTCTCCTCATGTTGTTTCCTACTACTTTGACATCCCCCATGCCAAATTCTTCCTCCAAACTCTTCAACTCTCCAAAATATAAGAGTGGTGAACCCAAAGATAATATGTATCTCATTAACTCTAGATCTGGTGGCCTCCCAGGTGGAATGCCTCCATGTAGTGAGACATCAAAATATAAAGTGGAATGTATGTATGAGTGGAATGGGTTATCCCTCTCTTCACTGCGTAGTGAAGTCCCCTCCTTATGTGCAGAAACCTGTCGAAATAGATAAGGGTGAATGCTAATCACCCCTTGATGCTGATCCTTCTCCTCTTCTTCCATATATGAGAATGCCTCATCCTTAATGAGAGACCCTTGGTCTTGGTCATCTCTTGAAGAAGAAGACTCCATGTCTTCACAAATAGAAGAGGGCTCTTTAAGAAGTGGGGATCTTGCCCTTGGAAAACTATCACGCATTTTTTTATCCCATTTAAAAATATGGAGTGGAGTTGGTTTAATAGGTCTCTCCAACTCATGCAAAGTGTTTGAGATTTTGTTTTTAACAAATGATGGTTCACAATGTTTTCTATCAAATCTTATCACCAATTCCTTAGTGAATCCAACATAAGTTTTTACATTTGCATGAAAAAATGAAGTAGAATCATTAAACCACCAATCATGGGCCATACCTTTGAGGTGCAGTGCTGCTACTCTGATGGCCTCCTTCTTGGAAACTTGGTGTAGCTGAAAATATGAATCTAGCTCTTCTTCCCAAGCTTTGGTTGTGCACTCTGCTGATCTATCAAAGTGAGATAGGAAGATTCTATCTCTCTTGCTTCTTTTGTAGCTACTGGATCTTGCCTCCTTGAGTTTGAAAAACCCTTGGAAGTCCAAGTGCTCCTTGAATCTCCATGATTGAGATTCATACTCCTGAAGATAGTCACTTAAGGTCTCCTCCCTTGGTGCATCTTCTTCCTCCATCCTTCTTGCAGTAAATGTGGGCAATAGACTATGTTGTGGACCTGCATGTGTGGCTGAATGCTTACACCCATCATAAGAATATCTAGGGATTGCTTCAAACCCTCTTATAAATTTCTACACTCCTCCCCTTTCATCTCCTTGAGATCTTCTTTGATATTCTTCATAGCTTGGAAAAGAAGCAGGGAGACCCTCTCTTCCTTCATTCCTCCAAATAATGGAGTCTTGATTTTGTTTTTTCTGCATAACTCCTCTCTTCTATGAGAAGATTCTCCTCCTAATGGCATAATGTCTTGGATGCATAGGCTGAGCCAAGATTATGCTCTGATACCACTGTAATATCCCCAAATGGGAGAAATTCTACAACAATAAGAATAACTGAAGATATTCCAAAGTTGGAGCTTCAGTAATACTTGAACACAATAATGAAATCTGTGTTAATTTACTTATTAAATGTGTATTAAACACATCACCATCAGATGGGAGCATATCAGCATAACTATGTCTCCATATGTCATCTCCAAGTGGGGAAAAGCAGTGATCTGGACCATAAAAATGATATTTCCAGAAAATAACGCTATAACTGTGAGAAATGGGACTTGGATCCCTTATTTCATGAAATATACATCTCACATATAGAATGGGAGCTAAAAAAAATCATTCTAGCCAAGTTAAACAGATCTTCTGGTTCTTATATGGCTTAAAAACACTGAAAATCCATGACTTAACCCATACAGAAAACTCTAAAGCAAGCACAACGTAATTATAAGAGGGTTTATATAGAAATATGTTGTAGAAAATATATCTAGAGTTTATTTAGCCAAATTACAGAGAAAAACAAAGATCTAGCCTCTTTTATACAATGTAAAGATAACCCGACAAGGGTTTCTTAGAAGCTCAAGCACAAAAGAAGTAGATATGAATATCCAGCTGCAAAATAACACAATATCCTGAAAAATTACATGAATATAGCTGAATAAAGTACAATAGGGATGAGAATCCCCTTTCCTAGCTTTCCGGGAGAAGGGTTGGCCCTTTCTCTAGGAAACTAGCCAAAAATCAAGGTATTAAACCTTGTTACAACAGCTCTCTGAAGAATGACGTAGTTCCTGCAAGGGACTGTGCTGTAGAAGTGTAGAGATGCTTTGGCCAAGTTCCAAGATGTGAAAATATGCCAGGGAGTCCTTCTTGCTAATCCTCCAATGGATAGACAAGCTCTCCACTGAAAAACAAGCCCATAAATGACTCAAAGAGATCCTCCTTTGTTGCACCTTGCAACACAACTCAACTCTAACCAGAAATTATGCTGTAGCTGAAGGAGGTAGCTTGGCAAAAATTCCGGAATGAGGAAATTTAGCCCAAATAACCTCTCCTTCCCTGAGGATGAGGTAGGGATTCCCGACCGGGAACACCCTTGTGCTAAACAACATTGCAACCCTACTAAATAGCAAGAGGAAGCAAAGTCTAAACAGAACCAAGAAAATAATAATCCAAGCATGAATGCAATGGCTATCCTCCTCTCCATATATAGTAAGTGCTCCTCTCCAAAATGGGTCCCATCCATGTGTGCCACCTAGCTCATGCAAGTTTTCCTCCATTAAAATTGTGTAGTATATCATGGAGATAAAATGTATCTAGACAGTGCATGTGGACTTGGTCAAATATGACTGAATCAACATGATCCAATCTTCTTCACACCCGTAGGTGATCAATCCATCTTCTTATTCTTCCCCTTTTTCACATGAGGAATGTTATTTTCCCTTCTAAAGAGGTTAATGGGCCTCCCTACCCATTTTATTCATCTACCAAAAGATAATGCTAACTATAATGTTCCTTTTAGCTTGAGGCTAAAATTTGGGAACATTACATGCCTCTTTTCTCGACTTGACCCAGTTGTTGTGCTTCAAACGATGCCACCATATGCTCCTTTGCCTGACTCTACCTATGCCTCTACACTTCAAACCATGTTATATTGTCCCCTTCTGCTCGAATTTTCCTCTTCCGTTCGTGCCTATAGTGCTCAGTGTTCCATTTATTTACAAAGCTCCACCACATACAAATATGTTCTGCACAAGGTTGGGCATTACTTGAGTCTACTGCCCGCATTCACATTTCTTCATAAAACCAATGAAATTGCACATAATCTTGGACTTTAAATAAATTCAACTTAACCTTTTAATGGTATCGCGTCCGCCCTTCCATCGCATTTTGACACTTCAGCATTCATAAAATATTCCTTAGTGCTTTCCTCCTAAACTTGTGATGTGTGATGGCAGGAGGTGACGTGGCAGGATGTAGGTGGGGTCGATCTCAAATTGAAAATCGGCAGATTTGTTATAAGAAACAGGATGTAAGTGTTAAAAGTCGCGAAGTGCGATGTGAAATGTTAGAGATGGATGATGTGGCAAGCGAAGGTGGGGCTGATCGCAAATTGCAAATCGCAAATCGGCAGATTTGTTATAAGAAACAACAATTAAGTGTTAAAAGTTGTGAATTTTGATGTGCAATGTGCAAGAGGGATGACGTGGCAAGAGGAGGTGGGGCCAATCACAAATCACATATTGGCATATTTGTTATAATAAATTGGAGGTAAGTGTTAAAAGTCGCAAAGTGCGATGTGCAATGGAACCTATGGACAACACGTGGCTTCTCTTCACAACCTCCGATCAATCTAACTTGCATTTATGTGCTATAATATCCGCCATCCATCTCTCCGCTTCAATTCTGCACTTTGATCATGAACGTCGATTTTTCCCTTTCCGCTTCTTCCAAAACACTTAGGTTTTTAAGGGAAAATATGCCAGTTCTCTGCCTTCATGAAATCTATATGATTTCTTCAATAATGAACATAGTTTCATACAACAGGCTTGCATATGTTCCTTTAAAGAAGAAATGATCTTGATTACCAATTTTTTTTTCTCCACGACGTAACCCTTCTGAGCTTATTCGGTATTCTGTAGCGCTAGTCTCTCCTAAGCTTGTGAAGAAGCCCAACTCGACCTGCCTTCACATCTCCACACATAACGTTAATACAAAAACATATAAATCAAAATTATTTTTCGACACACAATTTTTTTTCATTTTCTACCATATATGTTTTTTTGGTGTTTTGAGAAATATTTAAAAAAGAAAATGCAAATGAGCCACAACATCTAGCTGCACCTGGGGATAGTGATTTTTTCCATGAAAGCTCTAAGAACCGCAGATTAGTGCCTTATCCATTGGGCATGGATTCAAATATTTCTTGGTGACATGTGAACAATGAGAAATCCGGTATTTACAATGGTGAAATGTTGAACTTTAGTGCTATAAATAATGCTTCAGATACTACCCATTCACAGGTAGCTGCAGAGATTCTCTGTTTAAATCTTCTAGGATGAAAGTATTGTTTGATCTCGCTTCAGAAATTATGTATGAACCACACCAGAGAGGGTCAAATTTTCCATGATTTCCTTTATCCGCCCTTCTGGTGTCCCATATTAATACTAAATCTACTTCTTGAAAGAGGATTTCTTTTTCTTTTCTGTCAAATATGGACTTCATCTTTTCTTGATAAGAAATCAAGTCATCTCTAACTTTTTTTCTATCTTCACTTGATTCAATCACTTTGTTCAATCTTCTCACTAGAGCATCAGGTTCTTCTTGAGCTTCTTGAAGGAAATAAATCATGGTTTGGCCAACTGAGAAGAAAATAGTGCATGAGTTCCATAAACCAATTCATAGGCTGAATTTCCAATAGACCTTCTTGTGGTTACTCATACCACCCAAAGATAAAACTTCAATGTTGAATCCCAGTCTTTCTAATTTTCAGTGATTTTCTTCTTCAGAATCCTAACCAATGTCTTGTTTGAAGACTCTGCTAATCCGTTCCCCTGTGGATGGTAGGCTATGGAATGTGACCAAATTACATTATATGTTTAACGGAAATTAATGAATCGAGACGAATTAAATACCTGAGAATTATCAATTACAATCTTGACTGGGCAACCAAACCTACTAAAGATGTTCTCCTCCAGAAACTTCATTACCACTTGGTCATTTGCTTTCTTGGTGGGGATTGCTTCAACCCACTTTGTGAAGTAATCAGTGGCAGTTAGAATCCATTTGAATTTCCCACTTGATGGTGGATTGATATCTCCAATAAAGTCCAATCCCCACTACCTAAAAGGATCTTCTATGAATACTAGAATGAGAGGCAACGGAGCAATTCTCTTCTTTTCTGCAAATAATTGACACTTCTAACAACTTCAACCCCGTCTGTGTATATCAAAAAAAAGTGTAGTCCAATAAAAACCTAACTTGAGGATTTTATGTGTTGTGACCTTCCAACTATAATTTCCTCCACATATACTTTCATGGTATTCCTTGATAACTTTAATGGATTCACCTTCAATTAAACACAACAACAAAATACCAGCAGGAACTTTCCAGTACAACTTTGCTTCTACTATGACATATGGTTGAGATTTAAGCTTGAGAGCTTTTTTTTTGGCTTTGTTCAGTGAATATGGACAAGAAAAGAAACACAAGTAATGAACAACATCTTTATATCAATTTGAACACAAAAAATTTTGTTAAATACCTATTTTGGTCTTATTCTGACCTTCTTCATTGTCAGCTCCATCCACTGGTGCCAAGAGATTAATTCCCAATTCTTTAAAGTTTGTTTTTGTTAGCAAATTTTCTAAACCATGTCCTTTGACTAAATTTGTGGGTTTAATGTCCAAATCATACTCTTGGATTTTAGCTATCCATTTCCCTCTTTTTCCTTCAACATCACTTTGAACCAGCACGTCCTTAACAGTAGAATTAGGTACATAAGTGGTTATTTGAGATTGTAACACATAAGTCCTGAAGGCTTTGAGTGCTTTAACCAATGCATATAGTTGTTTCACCAAAATTTTATATTTGAGCTCAGCATCTCTGAAAACTTTGTTGAATAATGCCACTGGCTGCTCCTTACTATCCTCATTTTTCTACAATAACACAGTAGCAATAGTAGTGGGGGAAGCAAATGAAAATATTTGAAATACCTTTTGATAATCAGGACTTACTAAAACAGGAGCTTCCTGGAGTGCCTCTTTTATTCTGGAAAATGCTTCTCTTGATTTTTTATCCCACCTCAATTCTGCATTTTTCTTCAACACGTCAATTGTATTTCTCACAATCTCAGCATAGTTTGGTACAAATCTTCTTAGAAAGTTTATTTTCCCCAAAAAGATCTGAATTTCTTTCTTGCTTATGGGCAAAGGAATGGTCTGAATTTCCTCCACCCTTGCTGGATCAATCTTTACTCCTTGTTTTGAAACTATGTGACCCAATAATTTACCTTCCTCCAAGGAAAACAAATATTTTTGGGGATTTAGTAACAAACCATACTTCCTGCACTTTTCGAAAGTTCTTTGCAGAAGTTCCAAGTGTTCATATTTTGATCCTGAAAAAACAGTTACATCATCCAAATATATAACCACATACTTTTCCCCAACAAACGTTATGTCCATGGCCCTCTGAAAATTTGCACCTGCATTCATAAGAAAAAATGGCATCCTTGCATACATGAAGGTGCCCGAGGGGGTTGTGAAATTTGTCTTTCTCTGATCTTCCTGATCCACTCCCACTTGATTATAGCTGAAGAATCCACCAACCATAAACATCTTGTAAGCTCTTGTCACCTTCTGTAAGACATAATCCATTTTAGGTAAATGATAATTATCTTTTAGAGAAGATTTTTTCATATTCCTGAAGTCCACACACAATCTTATCTCTGCATTTTTCTTCCTCAAAGGAACTAGATTAAAGACCCAATCAGAATAACTGAGAGGAACTATGATTTTTTCTTGCAGCAACTTCTTCACTTTCTTTTCAATTGGAGCTAATATTAATGGATTAATCTGTCTGAGTTTTTGTCTATGTGTTTTAATTCCTTCTTTCACTAGGATCTTATGTTGTATTATGCTTTTATCATATGTTTTCAAGTCTTCATATGACCAAGAAAACACATACATATACTTATTAAAAAGATCAATGTATCTTTCTTTATAATTTTTGGGAACGCCCTTGAATAACTTCACCATTTTTCACTCCTCTTGAGTTCCCAAATTACATTCTTCCATCTCTTCTTCTTGATGTGTTTTTTTAGAATCAATAGCAACATCATTAGAATCAAATAATATTTCAAGGGGAACCAATCCTTTAGGGAGGATATTGTCTTTCAACTGGATAATATTCTGCTCACCTATTGATTGCCTGAGGTTTCTTACCTCTCATTTCTTATCTGTCTGTTCTTCTTCTTGATCTATCTCAACATCTTCAAATTTTCTAATCATTGTCAAAAAATTATTTATTTGCTCATAATCTTCAAACACTTGCTAATGTTTCACATTATTAGGAATGGAGGGTCTGTGTCTAATTTCAATCACATACCTTAACCTTGGATTCATTAGAGGTTTAAAGGTACTAGCTGCAACTGCTAACTAATCTGCCAACCTATTTTCCTCCCATGGGATGAACTAAAGATTGAAGGCTTCAAAATAGTTCTTTATCAGATCCCAAAATTTATTTCTGTATGATCTTAATCTTGGATTCTTGTTCTGAAAATGACTTTTAATATGTCTTATTATCAGTTCAGAGCCACCGAAAATTGAAATACAATGAACTCTCATCTGTTTAGCAACTTGAAGGCTTAATATCAAGGCCTCATACTCAGCCACATTTTTTGTTGAATCAAATTCTAATTTAAAATAAAAAGGCACCAGGTTACCTTTTGGTGATATCAGCAAGAATCCAGCTCTTGTGCCTTCCTTGGAGTAGGCACCATCAAAGTAGAATTTCCAAATATTTTTTGAGTGTAGCTCATTATTTACAACTACTGAAGGGAGCTACTTCCCTGTGTCTTCAGCAAATTTTGCATCTTCATGCAGCATGAAACATGAAATATCTTATGTTTCTTGACTATAAATAGGGGAATTTCATGCATCTTTCTTGGTAGTAGTCTTCACGAACCTTGTTTCCCTGTACAATCTCCTTTCTTCCCCATTGAAAAAATGAATGATAGCATAAGTAAAGTCTAGTTTAAGAACACCTCCTAGCTGTTCTCCCCAATATATGTAGAAATTTGTTGAATAAATCACTTATTCAATCGATATTAACCTGATCACACATCAATTTCGAATTGCATGCATAACACATAATCTCTTCTACGATTAATCGTCACATGCGGAAAGAATAGAAGCGACAGAACATCAATTCATCACACACATTAACACAGTATGTATGGGGAAAGCTTATAGCTGAAAACCCCTCAGCTATTTTGTATATTATATGGAGAGAACATGCAGCAAATACATAGCACAATACTCCTCACAAGTACTCAGTACTATCTCCCAAAGCTACACAAAAACTAGCTTGGTTTTGAACAAGTCACAGGTTCAAAACTCAACCACTATTTTCCCTGCCTCTATTTCGCAATCAAGGATGGTCTAAATAGAGATCCAAGTTCGAATCTCACTGGCTCCAACTGCGCAATTGTCATTGGTAATTTCCTCCAAGTGTAGTGCAAATCTCATGCACAACTAATGTCGCAACTGATAGCTAACTCAACCCTTTCATCTACCTCTTTCACTTGTCGCCACTGAACTGTCCATGCACTAAGTTAAACTGATGTGTTCTTTAGTTAAATAATGAGTTAATAATTAGTGAATTAAATAATATTTAATTCACCCAACTTATCTCTAGTGTATTAGCCAGTTAAACTAAATACAACTAGTTCAACTAGTTAACCAGAACACAAGCTCCATTAACTGTCGCATCAACTCCACCGAACTCCGCCACTTGAGCTCTAACTGAAGTCAACCATGCATTAGCTCAACTAACCCATAGGAAAAATGTAAATCCTTCTGGCAGCTACATTCCCCACCTTCGGGGGTCAAACTGAAGTGCTCCAAGAGAGTAAACTGAAGTTTAGAGTCCGAATATTATTAAGGGTAAATAATATTCGACTGTTCTACTTTTAGCCCGTCAGTCTAAAAATAGACTTCGACCTAAATGCTAAAAATAGAGATCCATATATTTTTACCAACATGACCAATCATCCAAGAATAGCATACTATAGCTCCCGGTCCATGATCCATATGTCTAAAAATAGACATAGTCTAAAAATAGACTTTTCGACAAAAATCACATGTGTGGTCCCCACCTAGTTTAGGTGATCACTTTCCAACTAGGATCAGGAAATATGTTTCAGGAGGCCTCCTTCACTGTTTCTTGTTTCCATTTTCAACACTCCCTCTCAACAAGAAAGGACTATCTTTGCATGCGACATGCAACTCCATGCATTCGCCCTGCAACCTTCAGAAGCGCCATGCAACTCCATGCATCTGCTCTGCAACTTCTCTGAAATTGAATAGGCTCCAAACAACTCAATCAGTCTGATGCATCTAGCATCTATCATAAAATACTTCGACTTCTGCTTGGCCAACTACACATGTCATCAGGAACTACTGCATTGTTGAACTCTTGCACTTGCTGTCAACTTTGATCCGCGCTCCAATATCCAACACTGTCACTTTGATCTGCCTGCATCACTCCAACTGATCTTGCTACTGCTGCGCTATGGGCACCTCGTAGCCAGGTTCAACTCATGAGATCCACACCATCTCATGAATCCTGCCCAGAAATCTCCTCTTGGGATTAATCATGCATGTCGCCACACCTCTCACCTGGTGGTATAGCTGCATGCACTCCCTCTGCCCGTCTGGCACGAAATTTCTCTGCATGAGTGGTTTCTTCCACTCCATGATCCTCTTGTGGTTGCTCCACATCCCGAGGTTCACTTTCACCTGCATGCAAAAATTTCTCCCTCTCAAGCTTCAGTTGCATGTCTTTCTCGCCTGCATGCAACACTTGCTCCCTCTCAAGCTTCAGTTGCATGTCTTCCTTCCGCTTCCCAACAGTAGGAAGCTCCGTAGACATCCCATCTACTTCAAGTCTGTAGAGATTCTTTGCTCGAATCCCAACCTTCTTGACTGTCCTGTTGCCTTGTGCGAAGGATATTCTTTGTTAGACCTGGTACATGCAATACATCTTGTAAAATAATGAGTTTACCTGACTCCCTCTGAAAGGTTATGGTACCAATGCCAGTCGCATTGTATCGTCCACCATCGCCCAACTCAACATGCATCTGGAGACCTTTCTCCACCAAGTCACTGAACAGATTTGCATCTCCCGTCATGTGAAAGGAAGCACCACTATCAAAATACCACCCCGATCCCAATGCACTAGACAACATGCATGCGATAAATGAGAATTCCAGCTCAAATTGCGAGGCAAGAGCCTCACCAGCTGCAGCTCCAGCAGCCTGCTTGTTCTTCTTCTTCTTTGGGCAATTCGTGGCGTAATGTCCATGATCGTGACAGTGAAAACACTTCACTTTGGACATGTCACGCTCTTTACCATCTGCACTGGATTGAGAAGCCTTCTCCTTGCCCTTCCCCTTCCTTGATTTGGCAGCCAAATCGCAGTCTTCTTCATCAGATGCCTTTGATGAAGATCCATCCCTGGTATTCCGCTAGATCTCCTCTTGCACCAGATCAGACCACAGTATTTCCCATCCAGGAAATTTCTCCTGACCATTGACACTGTCTTCATATGCATGCCAAATTTTTGGAAGACCCAGGAGAGCCAAGCTCACCAAGTCCTCATCCTCCACCGTCACTCCCACGCTTCCCAGCTCATCCCTGCATTGGGTGAACCTCGTGAGGTACTTGGGGATGCTCTCTCCTTTCTCCATCTTGATGTTTCTGAGTCTATCCTTGAGCGCCAACTTCCTCTGGTCACTCTTGCTCTGGTACAGATCTATCAAGGCTTTCCACATCAAATATGGAGAAGCCTTTCCATGCAGGCTGGATACAATGTGATCCTTTACGCCCTCCAACAGGATCCTTCGACACTTTGCTTGTTTCTTTCACCAGGCTTCCACAACAGCAGCATCATTAGAAGTAGGCTTTGGAATCTCTTTCTCCACGAATTCCAACATCCCATTATCATCTAATACAGCCTCCATGCGGTCTTTCAATGCAACATAATTTGAACTGCCTTCCAAGGCATATTCTAGTCGCAAACCGTTGAAAGACATTTTCGCCGCAACACCAAAAACACAAATATGCAAATTCGAATTTCACCACCAGCTGATAACTCAATCACTTCCGATCTATACTTGAGAACAAATTATTTCCAAATCAGAGATTGACTGCATGGGCTTTTACCAGACCTTTCACTTTCCAAAGAAAGATGAATTCGGAGGCTATCTGGCCCGTATGCAGGCTCTGTCCGAGGAAATAAGTTTGCAATCACCGTAATAGATCTCGAAAATTAATATAGCTCTGATACCATGTAGAAATTTTCTGAATAAATCACTTATTCAATGGAGATTAACCTGATCACACATCAATTTCGAATTGCATGCATAACACATAATCTCTTCTACAATTAATCGTCACATGCGGAAAGAATAGAAGCGACAGAACATCAATTCATCACACACACATTAACACAGTATGTATGGGGAAAGCTTATAGCTGAAAACCCCTCAGCTATTTTGTATATTATATGGAGAGAACATGCAGCAAATACATAGTACAAACTCCTCACAAGTACTCAGTACTATCTCCCAAAGCTACACAAAAAACTAGCTTGGTTTTGAACAAGTCACAGGTTCAAAACACACCCACTACTTCTCTGCCTCTATTGCGCAATCAAGGCTGGTCTAAATAGAGATCCAGGTTCGAATCTCACTGGCTCCAACTGCGCAATTGTCATTGGTAATTTTCTCCAAGTGTGGTGCAAATCTCATGCACAACTGATGTCGCAACTGATAGCTAACTCAACCCTTTCATCTACCTCTTTCACTTGTCGCCACTGAACTGTCCATGCACTGAGTTAAACTGATGTGTTCTTTAGTTGAATAATGAGTTAATAATTGGTGAATTAAATAATATTTAATTCACACAACTCATCTCTAGTGTATTAGCCAGTTAAACTAAATACAACTAGTTCAACTAGTTAACGAGAACACCATCTCCATTAACTATCGCATCAACTCCACCGAACTCCGCCACTTGAGCTCTAACTGAAGTCAACCATGCATTAGCTCAACTAACCCATAGGAAAAGCGTAAATCCTTCTGGCAGCTGCATGCCCCACATCCGGGGGTCAAACTAAAGTGCTCCAAGAGAGTAAACTGAAGTTTAGAGTCCAAATATTATTAAGGGTAAATAATATTTGACTTCCCTATTTTTAGGATAGGCAGTCTAAAAATAGACTTCGACCTATAGGTCCAAAAAATAGAGGTCCATCTATTTTTACCAACATGATCAATACTCCAAGAATAACATACTGCAATCCCCGGACCATGCTCCATATGTCTAAAAATAGACATAGTCTAAAAATAGACTTTTCGACAAAAATCACATGTGTGGTCCCCACCTAGTTTAGGTGATCACTTTCCAACTAGGATCAGGAAAGATGTTTCAAGAGGCCTCCTTCACTGTTTCTTGTTGCCATTTTCAACAATATATTGACAGGAGCATTTCAAACCTGGCTTGAATGTCAGTAACCACTACATCCATGACTATACTCTTTGCTGGAATTTGTGCCAAAGAAACTGCTACATCTTTAATTAACCCAATACATTTCACCCTTTTGGAATCAAATGAATACATTTCCTTGTAACGTTTTGTTATCACTCCACAAATTTTCAAAATATGATGCTTGGAAATCAGCCATAATACTCCAAATTTCTTAGTTTGCAAAATATCATAAAATGATGAATTTTATGGTATATTTAAATATTTTAAACTTAGGTTAAGGTCTTAGAAATGAGTCCAAGTCACATCAGAGGAGTATGTTTTGAGCTGACACTTGGAAATGACCACAGGTCCAAAATTTTTCCATCTATTACCAAATTTTCTAAGTCTGCATCGAATATAGCAGGAAATTAACAGGATTTGCTACAAAAACGCCAAATAGTTTCGTAGAAAAACTGACGCATGTCAAATGAAACGTGCTACTAAATCTCCGCCAGTGTTTAATGGTTTAAAGAGTAATGATGAATGGTTAAGTGTTTGAGAGTTTCAAGGACCTGCTGCCAGACTTAAGCCATCATTTAAAAGTCATACACTTTCTCATATCATTCATCTTTTGTCTTACGCTCTCTCATTCCACTTTTGAATTTATCTCTCATACTTTTTGTTTTGTTTTTTCTGCACTTATCATTTGCTACCAAAGTAGATCTCTTTCAAGAATATCCCCAGTAGAAACCCTTGCTGTATATTTACTTATCTCCATTTAGCTGCTCTTTGTCATCAAGTATTTTCTCCCAAACAGGTGTAAAGTTATATGGAAGGCCACCATTGCACCATACAGGAAATGGCTACAACTACTCCCAAGAAGGTTTATAAGGGAGGTTTTCCATTCTGCTATGAACCTACAGCTCCAGACTTGGTTTTAGGAGATGAAAATTTCACCGAGTTATTTATAAAGGCAGGGTGTATTCAATTCTTTCAAAAACTGCAAAGGGATTCTAGTTTTTCTTAGACTATTTGAGTTGTTGGCCTCAAAAGGATTTTTCAGGCAAATGAAGATGAGTTTCAAAAATATGAAGGAGGTTTTTTCTAAGAACATAACAATCAACAAAAAAATATTTCAGTTTTCTCCCAGGTGCTACCAATTTGGAGATTCAAAGTTTCCTTTGGGACCTATTTTCAGCATTTTGAATTTTTCCTGTTTTGTACATGATTTTATAATGCATATTCCGGACAACTGAAACTGGTTTTCAAAAATATGAGAGAGGTTTTTATTATAAACATTATTATCTACAAAAACCTCCTCCATTTTTGTAACATATATTAGGGATCGAGAGATAGGTGCCCAGGAGTGCAGCCTTCTTTTAAAAAAAAACAGAGTGATTTTTATTGGTGGATGAAGTCGCTGAAGGTTAAAAGTTTGTTTCTCAAAGAGGTAACAATCGGATCATAATCCTTTTGTCTTATATTATCAATAAAATACATGCAGACATTTTCATATGCTTTTTTGAAGCTCGGATACAAGCTTGGTCAAATTTCCAAAGTATTAGGCAATTCCGTAGCAACTCTCAAGCTTGAAGCCCGATTTTTGCTGCAGAATTTCTGAAAGTATATTTTTGGTTTTGAGAAGCAAAAAATTGATGAAAGTGATCAGTTTTAAAGGTCGTGCTTATTTGTTTTCGTCATATAACATCTTCCAAGGGTTAAAATTAGCAGAAGAATATTATATATCAACTTTTGGTATGCATTACGAAAACAAGTTGTTTTGGTAGCTCAAAAACAGAGTTTTAGCAGAGAAGAAATTTGTATGAAAAATAATGATAAGGCATGAAAAGTATCAAGCACATGTAAGGTTACTCATCATCAGGTGTCAAAGAGTATCAGTTTTTTCCAAGTGGAGACTTTAGCCAAAAGAAGAGTTTGAAGACAATATTCCAACATGTGCCACGTCATCAAACTAACTTTTCCAAAATTATGGGCAAAGTTATTCCATGAAGGTTGTCATGACATAAATGTTTTGTTAATGGGAAGCATGGTATAAAGTTAGGATTCCTCTCGAGGATGACTTGGATTAGTTTGTTTTGATTGTAATAATTAAGATTTCTAGTCCTAGTAGAACTCTTACTCTTGTTTCGAATAGATGTCAGTCTTAGTCTCTAGAAGTTAGTCAATAGTTAGTTTTAAGTGTCAGTTAAAGTAAAATAGTTTGGCCACTTGGAAAGATAGTTGTAAAGGCTAAAAGGCCTATAAATAATGTATATTTTTAGGTACCAAAGGTTGGAAAATGTTATCAGAACTGGCTACTTTTGTAAATGCTTTGAGCAGATTGATATATACAGAAACAAAGTGACTTTTTCTGAAGCTGAGATTCCTATTATACTTTAGTGAGCTTTATTTATTCTCTCATATGTTTTACTTCCATAGCTTTGATGCTTAATACTCAGAATTCATGGGAACATGCTCTAAATTCCTTTAAGTGTTAATTTATGGTGAATTGAGTTCTTAGGTCCTATATGTGGATGGTTTATTCAATGTTTGATACTTATTACTTAGAATTCATGGTCATTCATGCTCTGAATTCCTTTAAGTGCTAATCTTAGTTAAATCTCTGTTAAATACTTTCCTTTCACTGTCTTAAGGTATCATGACTCAGCATTCATGCACACATGCTCTGATTTCCTTTGAACCTCAAGATAGTGAGACTTTCCTAAATATGTCATCCTTTCATTGAAGTATATACAAGCCTAAGTTTTGTAAGAAGAGATATTTTTTTATCTTATCCCTATCAATGACTCCATAGCCCAATGGTAGCTTGTCTTCATCTTCAACCTGCAAACATACAAAACCACAAACCATAGAGTTAGCCATCTATCTTTATACAAAATCATTAACCCTTGAGAGAGCCCTCTCAAGCTAAGGAGGCTAAGCCTCAGCTAAAAGGTTGGTTTGAAATAGTTACGCTGAGGTAGTTTGATCAGCAACTTATCAGGGTCCTGTTTTGGTGTTAATAGGTTTGGTAATCTGCAAGTTTAGTTCTTTCATAACAGACAATGGCATGAGTTTATGGGATGCACCTAAGTCCAACATACAATGATGAAGAGTAAAATCATGAAGCAACAGAGAAATATAGAATGGTGGGACATAAGGGTCTAATTCTTCTACATGAGGACCAAAGGTGACCACTAGCTTCTCTTCTTGTAAGCTCACAATGTCACTTATATCTTCAATCTGTGTGAGATTAATAAATTCTGAAATTTCTTTCTTGTAGACTGGTATTTTAGCTAATTCTAGAAGAGGTACCTGAATTTTTACTTTCTCCAACTATTTTTTCAAACTGAAAGTATGAGCTTGTTTAACATTCTTTTCAGGTTCTTCTTCACTCTTTCTAGAATTTTCTTCTTGTTCGGGTACAGGAAAAACTCTCTCCAAAATATTAGTGTCAACTGATTTTCTCTGGCAAGGTTCACCCTATTGCATATCTGTTCTATTAACTAAATTTATAGGTCGCATCCCATCACTGACTTGTTTTACAGGGTCCTTTTGTTATGGAGTCGCCATTGGAGGAGGAATAGAATATTTTTGTTCACCTTCATTATCCTACACTCTAGATCTCTTTCTATACCTCAAATCACGTTGGACATTAGGTTCAATGCTCCCCATGTGTTTCACGACATGGACTAACTGCCTCTCGTGGATCCTAACTATGGAGATTCTAGCGGAGACTAACACCTGCTGGTTTTGGTCTAACGACAATCATGATTCCAATTACAAGTGTTATCAGAGCAATATGTCTCGAGTTCCAAACTCACCCAGCTCGTGTTGGGGGGGATATTGTTGGACATTGGGTTCAACGCTCCTTGTGTGTTTCGCAACATGGACTAACCAACTCTTGTGGATCGTAAATTTGGCGATTGTAGCGGATACTAACACTTGCGAGTTTTGGTATAATGACAATCGTGATTCCAATAAATCACACTTTTTATGCAACTCAACTTGCATGAAATCTGTGAATTTCCTACTTTATTCATCCATTTCATGTTGGTCAAAAGATACTTCAAATTCAACATATTCTCCCTCACAATATTCCTCTTCATCATCTTTTATTGTGTACATAGCTTATATTTTATCTTTGACCTCCCTTTCTTCATCTTCTGCTAACTCTTCGGGTGCTGCTTCTATATACAATGGTGTTTGAACCTGGTCTTGATATTTTCTTTCCCTCTACAAAATTTTTAGGGGATGTCTTCTGAATTGAGGGTTAAATCCCCCTCGGTTTTGTTGTACTTGTTTTTGGGAGTTTTTACTTTCCAATTCCATATTAAATAGCTTATTGACAAGTTTTTTATCACCTTTTTCATGTCTTCAATTCTTTGATCTTGTGATGATTCTTCTTTTGCTTTCCCCTTCTCTTGGATTGGCTGCTTCCCTTTTGCCTTTCCACTTGCAGTAATATTAGCTTCAATCTCTAAAGCATACATCTGTATCTTCTCTAGAGTAGGGGATCTCCTTTCTCTGAGCATGAAACTAAAATTGGCTTCAAAAGCCCCAACAAAAACCACCTTTGCTCCAAAAGGAGGGAGCTTCATTTCTACAAGCAAGCTATTATAAAACTGATTGAATCTCTTGATAAAATCTGATAAATTTTCATTTGGTTTTCTTTTGATTGCATTGAATTCTGTCAGTGAATATCCATGATCCATTTTTTCACCCCATCTCTGAGTGAATCGATTTTCCAGTTCCTCCCATGTATTAATAGAATTATCTTGAAATCCCTTAAACCAATTTCTAGCCTCTCCATCCAGAGACTGAAAAAAAAGCCTCATTACAACATCAAGATGTTCTACATTCATATTTTCAACTAAATTACAAAATATAGGCAAGTTTTGTTCTGTAGTTATTTCATCTTCTCCAGTAAAACGTGGAATTAATTTAAGATACCCTTGAGGCATTGCATTCACTAGTTGAGGAAGGTTAAGTGGAGCATATATGCTCAAAAAAAAGGTTGATGCTTCCATTTTTGCACCTTGATTGATTGTTCCTTGGTTATATGTAGTCGACGGACCTGCTGTGAAAATGAACGGAGGTGGAGGTAAAACAGATATGGGGGTGGGTTGATGGACAATAGTAGAGAGACCAGCAACTGGAGTTTTTTGAGCTTGAGTAACAGTAAAAGAAACGGACTCAAAGGAGTGTTCTTCCAACTTAGGTTCTTGAAAATAAAGCGGTGTGAAAGGTGAATCTTGTTCGAAGAAAAGAAGTACTTTAGAGGTATCTTCAAACAAAGGATTACTAGAACTACTGCTAGGAGCTGACAGTGTAAGAATAGGTGTTGAGGGGGTTTTGGGTTTCCAAAACCTTTTAGAAACCAATATTCTAGGGTCTGAAAAAGCAGGGATCTTCTACTGTGAGATATCCCACCTCGTGTGAGGCCTATTGTGAGCCAAAATTCTGAGAATAACAAACACAGCCAAATATTTCCTCTTCACTGAACAACCAAAGGAAACAATGTGAAAAACCCAGGGAAAATAAACTGAGTTTCTTCGTCCCCAACAACAGCGCCAAAAAAATGTTGTATCTTAAGAGACAATTCCTTGGCTATGGAAAGGATTCAGTGCTTAAGACATTTTTTTTAAGTGTGTCACAAAGTAATTATATCAGGTCGTCTTCGTTCAATCCCTTTGGAAACTAATTCTTTAAATCCCTTAACAACCTAGAACAATGAAAGACTCTACAATGGCATTAAATATTGATATCTGAATGGAAAAGAAGAACAATATAAGAAACTCAAAATGATATGCTGTAACACAGAATCTACCACTCTAAATCTCAGAATGAATTTATGGAGAGAGAAGAAACTAAAAATAATATGGTGTACACATAAAATCTGTTACTTTTAAGTTCCAAAGAGAGTTTATGAAGGGAGAGTAGTTGGAGTGAAGGAGCACAAATTAAGGTGATTTAAATCTTACTCACATATGTAATTAAGAGATCGATTGCTACATTACTTCACTTCCTTCAAAGAAGAAGGGGGAAAAAATGGCACAAGAAGAACAAATCACCATCAAAAGTTGTAGGAAACTTGATGCGTCTTTCATTAATTCCTCATAAAAGTAAGTACCACAATTTTAGTCTTCCAGGGGTCCAAAACTCGAAACCCCTATTCTTTATTTCTATATTTCTTAAATACATCAAAAATAGTTCGTAACTGCTAAAACTTCCTGAAACTACTTCGACTACCTAAACTGTTAAAACTACTTATTACATTGCAATTGAGGACATCACTATAGCTTCGAACTTAACTTACAAAGAAAACAAATTAAAACTTGAAATATCATTATTTTTGTTGAATTTGATTTGTTGCTGATGCATCTCCCTGAAGTGTTGATGTGTCTCCTTGACAGATCAGACATACTTACCCTACATCTCTTCCAGATTTCATTGTTTTTCTTTTCTACTTTCTGTCATGTCTTTTCTTTTTATAAGGAGGTATCTAAACAGTTCTGCAATAATGCCTCTTTTCCCGACTTGACCCAATTGTTGTGCTTCAAAAAGTGCCACCATTTTCTCCTTTTTATGACTCTGCCTATGCCTCTGCACTTCAAACCATAATATATTTTCCCCTTCTGCTCGACTCTCCCTCTTCTGCTCGTGCCTGGAACATTCAGTCTTCCAATTATTTACAAAGCACCACCGCATACAACTTTGTTTTGCATGGAGTCGGGCGTTACCCGAGTCTATTGCCCGTGTTCATGTTTCTTCATAAAACTAATGCAATTGCACATAATCTTGGACTTTAGATAGATTCAACTTAACATTTGAATGGTATCATGTCCGCCTTTCCATCACATTTCGACACTTCGACGTTCATAACATATTCCTTAGTGCTTTCCTCCTGAACTTGCAATGTGTGACGGTGGGAAGGTGATGTGGCAGGATGGAGGTGGGGCCGATCGTAAATTGCAAATCAACAGATTTGTTATAAGAAATGGGAGGTAAGTGTTAAAAGTCACGAAGTGTGATGTGCGATGTGAGAGCGGGATGACGTGGCAAGCAGAGGTGGGGCTGATCGTAAATCACAAATTTCTAGATTTGTTATAAGAAACGGGGGTAAGAGTTAAAATTCATGAAGTGCGATGTGCGAGAGGGATGATGTGGCAAGCGGAGGCAGGGCCAATCACAAATTCCAAATTGGTAGATTTTTTTTAAGAAACGGGAGGCAAGTGTTAAAAGTCACAAAGTGCGATGTGCGATGGAACCTATGGACGACATGTGGTTTCTCTTCACAACCTCTGATCAATCTAACTTGCATTTATGTGCTATGATCTCTGTCATCCATATCTTCACTTAAATTCTGCGCTTTGATCCTGACCGTCAATTTTCCCATTTACGCTTCTTCCAAAACTCTTAAGTTTTTAAGGGAAAATACGCCAGTTCTCTACCTTCAGTAAATCTATATGATTTCTTCGATAATGAGCACAGTTTCATTCAACAGGCTTTCATACATTCCTTTAATGAATTAACGATCTTGATTACCATTTTTTTTTCTCCACGGCATAACCCTCCTGAGCTTATTCGATATTATGTAGCGCTATTATCTCCTAAGCTTGCGAAGAAACCCAAATCGACCCGCCTTCACATCTCCGCACATAATGTTAATACACCAACATATAAATCAAAATTATTTTCAACATACAAAAAAAATTCATTTTCTACCATATATGCTTTTTTGGTGTTTTGAAAAATATTTAAAAAAGTAAATGAAAATGAGCCACAACACTGCCTCACAGGGAAATGGATTTTTCTATTGAGTTGGTACCAGCGGAAGCACCAACATCAAAGGCACCATATAGGATGAGTACTCCAGAGTTAGTAGAGCTAAAGTTGCAGTTGAAGGAAATTGTTGACAAGGAATACATTAGGCCAAGTGTATCATCGTGGGGTGCACCGATCTTGTTCATAGAGAAGAAGGATGGTACTCTCATGTTATGTGTCTATTACAAGAATTTGAACAAGGTGACCATAAAGAAAAATTATTTTTTCTCGAGGATTAATGACTTATTTGATCAGATAAAGGGAGTAGTAGTGTTCTCAAAGATTGATTTAAGATCTGAATATCATCAGGTACGCATCAAGGAAGAGGAAATTTACAAGACAACTTTTGGACCAGGTATGGGCATTATGAGTTTGTTGTAGTTCCATTTTGTTTGACTAATGCTTCAACTACCTTTATTTGTTTGATTAATAGTGTTTTGTGTCCTTATCTGGACAAGTTTGTTATTGTATCCATTGATGACATCTTGATATATTCCAAGAATGAGGAAGAACATTATGAGAATTTAACAGCAATGTTGAGATTACTAAGAGAGCATCATTTGTATGCTAAGCTTAGAAAATTTAGTTTATTTCAAATAGAGGTACACTACTTGGGACATGTTGTTTCCAAGGAACGTATAGTTGTGTATCCTAGAAAAGATAAGGGCTATCATTGGAGTGGGAAGCTCCTAGAAATGTGGATGGGGTAAGATAATTTATGGGGTTTGTGGGCTATTATAGGAGTTTCATCAGGAACTTCTCCCAAATTTCATATCCTATTACGTCATTGCAGATTAAAGGTAAGAAATTTGAATGGACAGAGGAATGTGCAACATGCTTTGAACTGTGGAAGCAGTTTTTGACAAATGGTCTAGTTTTAAAGATTGTAGACTCGGACAAAGGTTGTTTAGTACGTATAGAAGCTTGCAAGATAATTCTTGGTGGATTCCTTGTGCAGGAAGGGAGGTAGTATGTTATGAGTCACATAAATTTAATGAGAACAAACAGAACTATCTGACACATGATCTTGAGTTAGTAGTAACCATTCATGCATCACATATGCGGAGGCACTATCTTCTTGGCAGGAGGTTTGCACTGATGAGCGATCATAGTGGATTGAGGTATATATTTTACCAACCAAATTTGAATGCCAGGAAATCTAGATGGTTGGCCACAATCAGTGAGTTCAACTTTGAGATCAAGTACATTAAAGGTAAAGAGAATAGGGTTGTAGATTCTCTTAGCATGAAGATACAATTGAATCATATATCATCTATGAGTTCTTACGAGACAAAACTACAGGATAGTATTTTGTAGGTAAGTCATTAAGATGTCATGTATATGGAGCTTAGGCACAGATTGCAACAGAGTACATGTATATGTTGTGGTATAGGTACAGGTAGTAGTATAGGTATATATGCACAGGATGTGGACTATAATTTCACAGCAGATAGCTTGATCAGGTTTATAGATAGGATATATGTGCCAGATATTAGTGAGCTCAAGAAGAATATCTTGAGGGAGTTTCATGTGAAACCATACTCAGGTCACCCAGGATACCAAAATACATTGAAAATAGTGAAGAAATTTTATTATTGGTAAAATCTGAAGAAATATGTGGCAGATTTTGTGGCTAGATTTTGGGACTTTCAACAGCTAAAGGAAAAATGTAAACATCCAAGTCAATTTATATAGCTTATTTCTATTCTAGAGTGTAAATGGGAGGTTATTTCCATATATTTAATTACAGTTTTTCCGAGGAAATCTAGACAGCATGATTCCATCATGGTTGTGGTGGACAGGTTGACTAAGGTAGCACATTTTATTCCAGTAAAGACTATGTACTCAGCTAGTTATGTGGCATAGGTTTCCATCATAGATGTGGTCATATTGCATTGTATTTCAAAGAATATTGTGTCATGCAGGGATGCAAAGTTCACTTCCAAGTTTTTGAAGGATTTGTTTGTAGGTTTAGGTACATAGTTGGCCTTTAGTACAACTTATCATCCACAAACATATGGAGGGTCAATATGATTTTGGAGGAAATGTAAAGAATGTATGTGACGAATCAACAAAGGAGATGGGAAGAGTATATTTCATTGATTGATTTTTTCTTAAAACAATGGTTACCAAAAGTCATTGAGGATGAGTTCGATTTAGGCATTGTATGGGTGAAGTTGTAATAATCCCATCAGTTGGAGTGATCCAGTTAATATGGTGTTTATTGGACCATACATGTTAGCAGAAATGGAACAGGAAATGTAGGTAATCAAGAAGAATCTAAAGGTAGCACAAGGAAGGAAGAAAATTTATGTAGATCAGAACAGGTTGTTTAAGGAGTTTCATTTTGGGGAATAGGTGTACTTGCACATCAATCCCAAGAAGAGTTCCTTTCATATTGGATTGTGTGCCAACATGGCACCTCGGTTTTGTGGAACTTTCAATATTCTTGAAAGGATTAGGCCAATAGCCTATTGACTTTCACTGCCTCTGATAGTTGAAGTCCATGATGTTTTCCATGTGTCATTTCTTAAGAAGTATGTTAAAGATGTTTATCATGTGATTGAATGGTCTATATTGAAATTGGATCCAGAAGGAGAATTCCATTAGGAACCATAGTGTATATTGCAAATAAAGACACTCATGCTCTGAAACTGATCAATCAAGCAGGTTAAAGTGGAGGGGAAGCACTTTGTTCTTGATGAAGCTACATGGGAGATGGTGGATCAAATGTGGGATATGTACCCTTCTCTATTAATTGGTTGAATGAATTTCCGATTGAAAAGTGTAACTAAGTCAGTCTTTATGTTGACTATGCAATTATGTACTTATGTATAGTAGAAGTAAAAAATAATAAGATGTATTTAAGAGTCATGTTCATGAAGGATCTAGTCAACAAATATACTCCAAGATCTTGGAAAAATACCGTGAAGAAATGACTCCCAAAATATGCAAGAAGATAATCTTATAAATGCCAGATTAACTATCCTTCATGTTGGCCTATAATAAACTATGAAGTCGGCCATCTATTGTGCTGGCTGGTCGGCCTAAAAGACAATTAGATTTTCTCTATAAATACCCTCTCTGCGGCACATTTAAGGGAGAGAGTTCTCAGTTATCCAAGAGACAGTTTGCAGATTTAGTGCATAATTGAAGAAGATAGTGTGGATTGGTTTAAGGAATTGCGGATGTCTCTGAGACATTCTAGTGTAATGAAGTTTGGTATAAATGCTAAGAAAAGTAGTGTTAAAGTGTGTTAAGGTGCATATATGTTTGGAGAAGTGATGTGGATTTTTCCGAAGAAGAAAGTGTGGATCAGTGTGAATAAAGTTTCGGATAAGTCTGAAATAGATAGCGTGGATAAATCTGAAGCAGAAAGCATAGATAAGTACTACAAGATGGATTCGGTAAAATACATTGATGTGATTGTAAGAAGACAAGTCGATCTAAAGGTGGTAGAAAGAGAGGAAGGTAAATCAGAGATTTACCTTCCTAACTACATGTCAAGATATTCAGTTACAAATGAAAACAATTATGTCTCTACATTTGACTAAGTAATTTGATAATTGACTTGATGAATGATTAACTAAGTTAAAGAAGAGAATACATAAGCAAGCTCACAAGTAATTATCAAGAAGAGAATTTTTGTATTAATCTCAAGCCCTACAAATTCTCAAAATGGTATCAGAGCTAAGGTAACAGTTAAGGAAAGGGCATACAATCTAAGAGACACTCAAGGAACCTCAGATCAATCCACCAAGACAATATTCAGAAATCCTTCTCTGATATTTTCGGTGACACACCTCTGTGGTTTTCGGATGGAACAACAGAGATTAGGATTCTCTGAGTTTTTTGGAAGACATTACAAGATGACTAACACTATTATAATTTTAGATATCTCCCACTATAAATATCACAATCTCGGGCCAATCACAACATGTGATCGTTTTTTTTTTAAATCACAGTCATGATCTCAGTGGCAGTAAGATGGTACAATGTCATGAAAGGGTGTTGTGCATTCTCGATGCTATCATAGTCAAAGATGAGGGTGTAAAGATCTCAGTGATGTGCCTTGGTGTCAACTTAATGGTCTCGATGATGGAGCAATGATCTACATTGAAGAAGATCATCAATCAAATCAAGGCAAATAAGAATACACATCAACAAAGAATTGAATCGACTAGTCATCTTATAAAGGAATCTACAATGCAAAATAACATAAAGTATAAACAAACAAAAGGAAGCTGGATCTAAATATGTTGTCAGCATAATTGAAGCAATCTCCTTTATTGAAGAAAATCCTTTTCATTTGGAAGCATATCATCCAAAAGGAGAAAACTAATACATCTTTTCTCAACCATCATAGAAGTAATCAAGTCGAAGCCTTGATCTTCACTTGTCAAGTAAGTATCTTTCTTTCCATAATAAAATTTGATTAAATGACTTTGTTTTTGCAGGGAGATCTATAAGCTGGTTAGGCTACCAAGAATCCTTGCATGAGAAGGATAGTCACAGTCCTCGAAGAAAGAAAAGTGATGAAAATTATATGAAGGATTGGAGACATCAAGAGAATATATGATAAGTTGAAAGAACTATTCTATGCAATAAATAAGGTTATGTTACTTAGACCTGATTTACACAAAATTGAGGTATCAAAGAATGAAGGGATATATTCATAAGATCTTAACTGTGAGATCTAGAAAATATGATATGATGGACAACGTAACAAATAGACAAGAAAATTACCTCATTTAACTTGTGGTCTCAATGCTAGATGGGAAAAGACAAATCAAGGGAAAAAATGTTGAAGGATAAGAGACTCAAACATTTGTAGAAGAAAAAGGGAAGTTGAGGAAATGTGGAAGACTTGTGGACATTATAAGAAAGATGGTCCTACAGGGACAATCTCAAATAGGAAAAAGAAAATAAGTTCAAGGAAAAATCACGCAAACTTATGAATAAGGAATTGATTTCTGTTGGTTATATGATAGGAAGCAATGTAGCATCCTAACCGAAGCATGGCAAGAGCTCCTAGTGAATTAGCTCTAGGAAAAACTCTTTGATAAAATTTAAGAAAGTATTCATCAAGAGCAAGGGTCATCATAGAAACATAATTCTGGGATGTGATAACATATTGATTGTAGGTTTTAACCCTGAATAGAAATTATCTACACACGAATCTTATAATAGAAAATAAACAATAACAAGAGAATAAAACATAAAACAGATAAACATAGAGATTTTCCCCTGGATCCCAAATCAGGACGACCAGCTTTATTTTTCATTATATTCCTTTTAGTGTTACAACACATATATATACATGCCTAAGCATACATAAACCCCAATCCATTAACTCTGGATTAGAACATAACCATAGTTCCCTTGACCGGATCTATAAAATACCAGGGGTTGAAAACCATCGTACCCCAAAACCATGTGCAAACTCATGCACAAAAAATTGGTGGGTCCGCCTATGAGTGGGTCTACACACCAAAAACAATTCGCCAAGGTGCTACCCCGGACCCAAACAGGGGGGGGCTGCCTCCCCCCTTGTGACCCCCCTGCTACGCCCGATGCAACGTACATCGCGTGGGGCTAGTCGTGGAAAGAATATAACACATACCCAAAATTCTCCCACTTGTTGTTTTCTTTCCACAGGGGGCCACAAGAGAGCTTAGTCATTGGGCCAATTCTTCAAAACCCATTGTTTCTCTACACCAAGATAACTTCTGAGTGCTCATAGACTTCGTCAATGCATCTGCAACATTCTTCAAAGTGTCCACCTTTACCAACAACACCCTTTTAGCCTCAACCATATCTCTAAAAAAGTGATATTGAACATCAATGTGCTTTGTCTTTGAATGGTAAGTAGGGTTCTTAACCAAGAAAATTGCACTTTGGCTATCACAGTCTATCCTTATAGCTTTTTGTACCAACCCCATACTTGAACACAATCTCTGCAACCAAACTGCTTCCTTGCTTGCATGAGTGGTTGCTATGTATTCTGCCTTTGTAGTTGAAAGAGCCACTACAGACTGTCTGTTACTCATCCAACTGACTATGCCTCCAAATAGGCTAAATACATACCCACTTGTAGATATTCTTTGGTCCAGATCTCCAGCCCAGTCTGCATCAACAAAACCATGAATGTCCAACATTCTTTCCAATCCTGGTCTTCCCTGCTATCACAAGCCATAATCACTAGTGCCACGTAAATATCTGCAAACCCGCTTCACTACTATCCAATGATCCTTCCCTGGGTTTGAAAGAAACCTGCTCAATACTCCCACTGCATGTGCAATGTCTGGTCTAGTACAGACCATTGCATACATCAGCCTACCCACTACACTTGCATATGGAACACAAGACATATCCTCCTCTTCTTCTTGTGTCTTGGGACACTATTCAGCAGATAGCTTTACACCTACAGGAATAGGAACATTCACCGGTTTACTATCCTGCATATTGAACCTCTACAATATAGTCTCAACATACTTCCTCTGGTTTAACCAGAGCTTCCTCTTTGCCCGATCTCTCTTAATTTCCATGCCCAAAATATAGTTTGCAGCACCAAGATCCTTCACGTCAAATTTGGAGAACAACTGTGTCTTCAAATCTTGGATAATTTATTTGTCATTTATAATCAACAACATACCATCCACATACAAGACCAAATAAATAACACGGTCACCAATTAATTTAAAATAAACACAGTGATCCTCCTTGCTTCTGGTGAAGCCAAGTCCCCGTATATAGGTATCAAATTTCTGATACCACATCCTTGGTGACTGTTTTAACCCATACAGAGACTTCTTCAACCTGCACACCAATTCTTTCTTACCCTTGACCATAAATCCTTCAAGTTGCTTCATGTAGATCTCCTCTTCTAGATCCCCGTGAAGAAATGTTGTCTTCACATCCATCTGTTCTATCTCAAAATCAAATGCAGTAGCAACAGATAAAAGTAATATAATAGAAGTAACTTTGGAAATAGGAGAAAAAATATCACCAAAATCAATTCACGTCACCTAGGAATAACCTTTTGCTACCAACCGAGCTTTGTATTTATCCACCTTGCGTTCTACATTCATCTTCTTCTTAAACACCCATTTTCTCCCAATGGGCTTCCTTCCATCGGGCAACTCCACCAGATCCCGTGCCTCATTTTTGTGCAAGGATGCCATTTCATCAACCATGGCCTCCTTCCAGAGTTTTCCATCCTCTGAATCTACTGCCTCCCTGACAGTTATGGGATCATCATCAATTATAGTTAAAGCAAAATTTGAAGAGAAAGCAGATGGACTATACCTTTCAGGTTGTCTTCTTTCCCGAGCTGATCTTCTCATAGCTGGAGTTTGTGGCTCTTCCTCTTCTGAGTCTTCTTCTATTGTAGAGTCTGATTCATCCTCGTTTAGCTCGAACTCTATCTTCTCAGGTTCCTTTGGTAGGAATTCATGTGTAACAACATCTTTCACCTCTCTAAACACCACATCTTGGTTGTACACAACCTTCCTTGTTTCTGGGTTCCAAATATTGTAACCCTTTAAACCATCCTTATACCCAATAAAGATGCACCTTTCAGATTTATTATCCAACTTGGTCCTTTTCTGCTTTGGAACATGTACATAGCCATCACATCCAAATACCCTTAGATGTGAAAGAGAGGGTTTTTACCAGTCCATACCTCATGTGGAGTCATATCCTCCAACGCTGATGAAGGTGATCTGTTAACTAAGTAACATGTAGTCTCCACTACCTCTGCCCAGAATTCTTGTCCTAACCCGGTACCACTGAGCATGCTTCTTTCCTTTTCCATCAGTGTTCTGTTCATTCTTTCTGCAACTCTGTTTTGCTGAGGTGTGTATGGATTAGTCTTCTTCCGTGCTATACCACACTTCTTACAGAACTCTTGAAATTATTTCTTGCAGAACTCCCCACCATTATCTGTCCTCAACACACTTATCTTCTTTTCTATCTGGTTTTCTACCAGAGCCTTAAATTCTTTAAATTTGTCAAAGACTTCAGATTTCTTTCTCAAGAAATATATCCATGTATTCCTTGAGAAGTCATCTATGAATGAAACATAGTACACAGAATTTCCCAGTGATGGAACTGACACAGGTCCAAACACATCACTATGCACAAGTTCTAATATCTTGTTCGCCCTCTTAGCACCAGAAGGAAAACTCACCTGATTATGCTTCTCATATACACAATGTTCACGGAAATCGAAATCCAGAGAGCAATTAGACATACCTTCTACCATACCATTTCTATGTATTATCTGAAGGCCCTTCTCTCCAATATGTCCAAGCCTTTGATGCCATAGCATGATATTTTCTCCAGAGACAGCTAGGCTTTCCACTCCACTTTCAGGAACCATAGAACTATTGCACCCATCAATAATAGTGCTGCCCTGAAGCTTGTATAGAGTTCCAATTCGAACTCCCCACATTAATACCAGTGCTCCACGAACCATCTTACAGGTGTCTTTCTCGAACACTATTTTTACACCTGCATCATCCATCTTGCTTACAGAAATCAGATTTCTAGCCAATGCAGGAATAAGTAGAACACCAGGAAGTGTTCTAATCCTTCCACCTTGTAGCTTCAGCTTGACCTTTCTACATCTGACGATTCTCACCTTCCTATCATCCCCTAGGAATACATCACCACCATCATATTTCTCATACTCGCAGAACCACTCCCTATGGGGAGTGAAGTGAAAGGATGCACCCGAGTCAATCAACCATGACTCATGATCTACGTGTGTATTTGAAGAAGAAGCAAAATACACATCCCCACCTTCATCTGAGGTAGTTTTTGCCTCTGCAGAAGGAGCATCATCAGATCCCTTTCCTTTCTCAGTAGCTTTAGATATGCAGTCATTTTTGTAGTGTCCTTCCTTTCTGCATTTCCAGCATACCTTTACAAACTTTCCAGGAGATTTAGATCTCCCTCTAGATTTGGATCTCCCACTTGAAACCTTATTCTTGTTTCTGTTTTGGGACCTTCCTCATACAAATAAGGCATCTCCATTCTGGCCCTCCATATTTCTCCGTCTCATTTCCTCCGATAGCAAGGCTGAGACAATGTCATCAAAATTCAAGGTAGTTGTGTTGCTACCTATTGCAATAACCAGACTGTCCCACGAGTCTGGTAGAGAACACAACAAACTGATGCACTTATCTTCATCTGAGATTTTAATATCAACAGATGACAGCTGACTTACCATAGTATTGAAGGCGTTCAGATGCTCTGTCACCGAGTCTCCATCCTTCATCCTCGGGTTATACAGCTTTTTCCGCAGGAACAACTTATTCACCAGAGACTTAGATTGGTACAAAGTCCCAAGTTTTTCCCACAAATTCTTCGCCGTAGCTTCCCCAGATACATTCAGCAATACTGAATCTGACACACACAACCGTATTGTGCTCTTGGCCTTCCGATCCAGTTTCTTCCAGTCTTCATCTGACATTGCCGTTGGTTTAGTACCTGGATCTACCGCGATCCACTGATCTTTATCCACCAACAGATCCTCCATATTGAGCTTCCACAACTCAAAACTCTGACCATTAAATTTCTCGATCTCTATCTTTCTGCCGCTCGCCATCTTCTTTTACAGCAAGAATCGATCCCACAGATCTCCCATTGAATAGGGTCTACCTCAGGCCCAAGCAAAAAACCATCAGCAGCAAAGGCGTCCCCTTGAAAACCGAAATAGCTACGATGATGTAGGTTTAACCACGAGCAGAGAAATTATCTACACACGAATCTTATAATAGAAAATAAAAAATAACAAGAGCATAAAACATAAAACAGATAAACATAGAGATTTTCCCCTAGATCCCAAATCGGGATGACCAACTTGATTTTTCATTATATTCCTTTTAGTGTTACAACACATATATATACATGCAGAAGCATACATAAACCCCAATCCATTAACTCTGGATTAGAACATAACCATAGTTCCCTTTACTAGATCTACAAAATACCAAGGGTCGAAAACCATTGTACCCCAAAACCATGTGCAAACTCATGCACAAAACATGGGTGGGTCTGCCCATGAGTGGGTCCGCACACCAAAAAAAAATTCGCCGGGGCAACAGGGGGGGGCTTCCTCCCCCCTTGTGACCCTCCTGCTACGCCCGGCGCAACGTACAACGCGTGGGGATAGTCGTGGAAAGAATATAACACATACCCATTATTGACGAAACAAGCCAAGGGAATGAAGCCATTCATTCTTAAAAATTGCTACAGTAGGACTCAAGGAAAAAGTTATGAGGTATGTATATATTTATATGCTGACACTGGATGTTGTGATGTCATGTTATATGGTTTCTGGTAATGAACTTAGAAGTATGATATATGTAGAAGTATCTCTCAATACACAAGACAGATGAAATCAACATAATATGTCCTCATGAAATATGAGGTCGTTGTATATGAACAAGGATGTGGAAAATGCATAAGTTCCTAGGAATGGAGAATGCATAGAAAGGAAGAGATCATGAAGTGCAACCATGTCAATATACTTTTATCATCCAGAGGCCAAGCAGATGTGACTAGGATATCTCCTGGAAAGATATATAGACCCTGAAAAGTCTGGTAAAGAAAAATACCCTTGGAAAAACATATCAATAGGAGATGTGGAAATCTGTATGAAGGATGCCGATGCTTACAAGAATATGTCATGGTGAAATATCATCACTGAGGTAACTTTTTTTTTTTAATTCATATGTAAATTTTCCTTTGGATGAATTTATGCAAGGCTGCTAATTATGAAAGAGGATGAATGATCCTGGAAGATGATTTGAAGGAAAGCAGCATGACACAATAGTAAACCAAATAAGGAAGTCTGATGAATCACTCTCTAATAGCTGACATGACTCAGGATGGAAGTGATGGATGATTTGTGCCCTATGAAGCTAAAAGTTGGAGATTCCTCAATATCAAAATCCCTGACATCGAGGATAGGAATTCTTCATGAGCAGCTGGGCGTCTCACCATTGCTGCTAGAGGTCCCTGGTTAAGAGGGAGCCTGATGTTAAGTTTCTTACTTGGAAGAAACTTAGTAATTCCTAAGGATGAGCTTAGGTACATTCTTTTTATAAGAATGAGTACATTCCCTTGTGGAATAAGGTCCTCCCTAGTTAAGAGGGAGAGACTTGGGAAGACAAAATGGAGGATTGGGTAATCATATAGCATTCAATACTCTTTGAGAATGTGATAGGGCATTCAAGATAAGAGTAGTCAGGGACCAATATCCTTTGAGGGTTAGCTACCCAAGAAAAGAATAGTCCAAGAAGTTCATACTTTGGGAACACCCGGGTGGAGTATGTACCTTGGAGCGACAATGACGAAGGTGTCTATAAGTAATGTGTCTCGCCAGCATTGAAGCCCATTGTCTCATTGAAGAGATGGAGCTTTTAGTTAAGGCCCTTCACTAGGACAATGCTGGTTGATATGATGCTATATATATGCAATTACCAATCTGATTTTTCTTGAGAGATTGTTCAGTTTGAAAGTAACCATGTACCTGTATGAATACCTCCCTAGTTGAGAGGAAGTGTTGAAAAGTTTAACTAGGTCAGTCTTCATGTTGAATATGTAATTATGTACTTATGTATAGTAGAATTCAAAAATAATAAGATGTATTTAAGAGTCATTTTCATGATGGATCTAGTCAACAAATATACTCCAAGATCTTGGCAAAATACCGTGAATAAATGACACCAAAAAGATGAAATAAGATAATCTTATAAACACTGGATTAACTATCCTTCATGTCTGCTATAATAAACTATGAAGTCGGCCCTCTATTGTGTCGGCTAGTCAGCCTAAAAGACAGTTAGACTGTCTCTATAAATACCCTCTCTGCAGCACATTTAAGGGAGAGAGTTCTCAGTTATCCAAGAGACAGTTTGCGGATTTAGTGCAGACTTGAAGAAGATAGTGTGGATTGGTTTAAGGAATTGTGGATGCCTTCGAGACATTCTAGTGTAATGAAGTTTGGTATAAATGCTAAGAAAAGCAGTGTTAAAGTGTGTTAAGGTGCAGATATGTTTGGAGAAGTGAAGTGGATTGTTCTGAAGAAGAAAGTGCGGATCAGTGTGAAGAAAGTTTCAAATAAGTCTGAAATAGATAGCGTGGATAAATCTGAAGCAGAAAGCATAGATAAGTACTACAAGATGGATTCAGTAAAATACAACGATGTGATTGTAAGAAGATAGGTTGATCTAAAGGTGGTAGAAAGTGAGGAAGGTAAATCAGAGACTTACCTTCCTAACTAAATGTCAAGATATTCAGTTACAAGTGAGAGAAATTCTATCTCTACATTTGACTAAGAAATTTGATAATTGACTTGATGAAAGATTAACTAAGTTCAAGAAGAGAATAAATAAGAAATCTCACAAGTAATTATCAAGAAGAGAATTTTTGTATTAATCTCAAGCCCTACAAATTCTCAACATGTCCTTGATATATGTTTTAGTATAGGTAGTTGGTATATGTTTTGATATATGATTTGGTATATGTACATATATATATGGATATAAATACCGCTATGAGATATGTTATAAATATCCAATAAGTGGTATAGTGTCATGCCATTATGGTTTTCATGTTATTATGTTTATCATGTTGGTTTACTTTTCAGCAGGTTTATCATTGTAAATATTGCATTGAGCTAAGTTATAAAGATCAATAGGCAGTATGTTTTGCTTTCAGAACTCTTGTTGGTTATAGGTGTCATTGAACATCGAGGACAGTGTTCCCCCAACGGGGAGGATTTTGTAATAGTCTTGGTGAAATTTCCATGTAATAAAAGTTAATAAAGGTAAAATAATAACCACGGTTATGGGAAACACATTCCAATATTAATGTTGGGAAAAAAATTTCTGGTGTGGTTATTTATTTGGTTTATTGTGTCTATGGAAATTGGAAAAAAACAATGGAAAATTTGCATTTTTGGCAATTTATTCATGAAAATAATGGAAAATAGGAGAAAAGGAATGTGAAAGGCCATTGGTTTCATGTGAGGAGAAAAATGAAGAAAAATAAAGGAAAATTGAAGAAATTATAGGCCTCATTGATAAAAAGTCTTATGAGGATCAGTTCACAACTTTTATCAGTTCAACTTTGGAGCTCTCTCTATATTCCCTCTCACACACTCTTGGTCACTTAGATTTTTCTTGGATAATTTTAGCTTTGGATCAAGAAAGGCAAAGAAGGAAAGGAGGAAGCAAAGATAAAGTAAGGAGGAGAATAATCAAGCAACTATAGAGGTTTTAATTGCAGGAATCGATTTGCATGTGTACTTTCCTTGCTAGATTTGGAATGCCTTGCTATGCATGTGTGTTATTGGTTCTCTTGTTGTCATTGGCATGGGTTTTTCCTTTCCATTTCTAGATAGCAATGGTATGATTTTCTTTTCATGTTTTGGTTGAGCTATATTATCGGATGGACTCCAAGCTAAGTGGGGTGGTCTCCGGATTATTCACAAGGCCTAGTAATACCGAGATGGGATACATGGTAAAGCATGGATGTGAACAACTTGATTGAGCCCAATAATCCCTTGACTGATGAATGATGGGATAAACGGTAAATCTAGTTGTGGTGCCCTTGATTGGGCCTAGGAATCCTAGGTTGGGATAAGTAGTAAAGCCCAGAGGATGGAGACCTTGTAGGCCTAGAAATCCATTGACTGGTAATGTTTGGATATACAGTAAAGCCGAGAGGTTGAGACAAAAAATTCCTCATATTTTAGGTGGAGAGATCCGGTGGCATCTAGTTCTATTAATGAGGGTGAGGTGGTTTAGCCTTGAGAAAACCAAGTTGGTTATTTTAGTTTTAAGTCCCACATTCATGCTTGGAATATGGTGATGAAGAGATATTTGGCTCAACCAATCTATGGTCGGGTGGAACGTGGTAGTCCCATACCAGGATTGCTTTTGCATTCATTAATAAGATTTTCTTTCCTTGTTATTTTATGTGTAAGTGTATTATATTCTATGTATCATTTATGGTTGTTGTATCCTCAATATTTTTGTGGCTTATATGTTGGTTATGATTGTGTTTTATGAAAGTGAAAATGTATGTTTCTCATCATGCTTGATTTGTAAATTAATGAGCAATGAATATATGACCTAATAGATGATAATGCAACTAACGATATAAGGCATAAATTTTTATTAGTGATTCTCATATAAGTATGAGACCTCTATGCTCATATATGTTGTTTAAACATGTATAATGCACATTTGTGACATGTTTGACAAAATTCCTATCATGGCTAGTAGGGGTCCAATCAATTTTTTGTTCAATAATCTACATTGGTATCATTGTTTCTATGTTTCATTTCATTTATGTAAATTCCATGAATTTCCGGGAAATGAATGGGAGGCTAGCCACAGAATTTAACCTTAAATCCCATAGGAGTTGGCATATCACTAGAAGAAAAATGTTGCATTCACACTCATGCAGGCTCATGGGAGAAAATGGGGATCTCAGTCGCTTGGAGGGCTTGGCAAGGGAGTGACTAGTCCTCTAAGTCCTTGAATTGTTGAGTTCCCTCAAGTTTTGGCCACCTAGAAAGGTGGGGTAGCTCCTGGAGGTTTTTTTGGTTGTGTTTTTTTGGTTCCACTTCCTTAAGGTGACCTAAGAGGTTGAATCAAATCATAGTAGCCTCTTGTCACATGTTTACCCCAATGGACCAATTAACTTAGGTAAATATGGGAGGAGGGTGTTACAAACATCCTCCATATGTACATCTAGTACATGTGAAACCTGAGAGTCCCCTGCCTCATCTCCTTGTCGATTATTCCTCGGTTCATTGTACCAATTCTTTATTTATTCATCTTTTTGAATGGTTATATGTCCATACATCCAGTTGAAATGTATCTTGTCACAATGTTGTCTACAAAATTTTCTAAGATCATATCTATGAAAAATAAATGTTCCAAAATGAAGGCGCTTGAGTTCTTCCATTTCATCCTTAGTTGACTTGAGGCTTTTGAGCTCATAAAGTCCAATCCATAAAGGAAAAGATGGCCAATGAGCCTTCTTCCTCCTATGGAGATGTGCATACAAGACATTATTCATCTGATAAGCTACCACCTGCAAGACCACCTTATTGGTCACATACTTAGGAATAAGGTGAGGGGTTTTCTGACACTTGAAACATCATATGTATGTGTCCTATGGTGAAGCAAACCAATATGTAATATCATAAAGTGCTTCCTTTACATGATATTTCAAGGAGGAAGGTTCTATCTCAAAGGTAATATTGTATAAAACTACAAAGAACCTATCAACCACTACAAAGAACTTATCAACCACTTGTGTATATACTCCTCAAAAACTAACTTCTTATAACAGTCTATAGTGGAAGTAGACATGCAACTTATCTTGAGGGATCTAGTTCCATTTCATCTCGATGAACTCATATTCGACAAATATACCATACAGTAGATAAGTGAATGTAATATTCCCAAATGGGGAAGCAACAATATATGAACACAATAATAGAAAGAAAAGTGAATAAATCAACACACCATGATATGAGAAAAATTTACAACCATCTTATTAAACATATCATCAAATAGTAGGCACAATACCTTGAGGATCAAGTCACTCAAGCAATACAAAACAAGCCTCCACAAGCAGATATGTCAATAGATGGAAAATAGCAGCCATACAAATGCCCTGAGCTAAGACAACGCAGTTTTAGGGCATAAATACTATATAAATTATATATCAATATGGATCTGCTATTATATAGCTCAAAAAATGCTGATAACAGAGATTTAAGCTCACAAGCACATTTTCAAGATAACCCGAGAAGGGTTTCCTGAAATACACAAAATGCAGAAAATACAAATATGGCCCTAGGGATAAATAATCTCTGCAACTGGATAGATGATATGAGTTTTTTTATCAAATATGGAAATGTATGAAAACACCTCCAATAGATTCTCCAAGTAAGAGGTTGATCCCCTCACTTAAAATCTATCCCCCCCAACTAGGGCTCCAAACCCTCTACTGCAACTGCACACTGAAATAATGCAGTTCCTTAAGAAAACTGCATTGTAACTGATAGAAGTACCTTAGCTTGATGCTGGATGATGAAATAAGGCTCAGGGGTCCTCTTTGCTAGTCTCCCAATGGAAGGAAACTTTCCTCCTACTGAAATCAAGCAAGGAAGTGACCCAAATCAGCTCTCCACTACTGAACCCTGCAACACAACACAATACTCTACCAAAACTGCGTTGTACAACAAAGATGTAGCTTAGCATGATGTTGGATAGTGGACCATGTATTGAATACTCTTCCAAGAGGCCTCTCAAGGAAAGAGGTGGGATTCCTACTCGGGAACACCCTGTGTTGAACAGAACTGCAATCTTAGCTAAACAATTGAAGAGAGCAAGAAGTCTAAACATACCATATCAAAATAATAATCTAAAACATAAACCCATATGGCTACCATCCTCTTCCTTATATAATTTATGAGCTTCCTCACCCTTGTCCCCACTCAATTAGTTCACTACCTCCATGCATTCAATCTCCCTCCAAAACTACGTTGTCCCACCATGAATGCCACTCCTCCATAATAACGTTGTTTGATTTGGTCAAAGTTGACGCAATCTTCATGCTCTAGCCCCTTTTCACACCTAAGGGTCTTCAATATAGCTTTTGGATGACCTCCATTCACACTAGGAGTGCATTTTATTCCTACTAAGGAGATTTATGGGTCTCCATACCCTCTTATTCCTCTATCTAAGAGAAAAATCAAAATTTATTATTCCAATTAGTTGTGTGATAATTTAGGAATATTACAGTCCTCCCCTCCCAATTTTTTCTCATCCTCAAGAAACTACGAGGATATAACTAAAGAGCCTCTCCTCTTCCTCCTATAGCATCCTCATATGACAAGTTCGTCCAATGATCAAGACATTGTCTCATCAATAAGTCTCCAAGTTGCTCCTCCCAAGTGTATAAGTATGCATTTGGTGAAAATTCCAAATGGCTCTCATCATAAACAAGTGGAATGTCCACGAAAGAAAATATATGTGGTCTAGAGGCCTTCTTGAGGCATGGGATCAACAAATTATTGGCAACCTTCCTCCCCATGTGAATTTCCAAACCCCAAGCTATCATCCACAAAAAGTGAGTCACCCTCCAACATGGAAACTCAGGAAATATCTCCTCCACATTAATTTCCTGCAAAGTAGGTGGGTTGCATTCCTAAACTTGATAGATCCAATGGCCTACCCCACGATGTCTCTCTCTCCACTTATGATAAGTGTAGAGTTACTGCTGAAAAACCCACTCTTTGGTTCTTGCCCAGATCATCCCATATAAAATGATTATGACATTATCATCATATGGAATAAAAATGAAAAAAGTACTAAAGGTTTCATGTAGTGCTAGAAAGTACCAATAGTCTTCCAAGTGGTCACAACGTAGTTTTTCTAACTGATGTTTCAAAATATAACATGGCAAGTTGTCTCCACACAAGTTGCTATTTATGCATGTCATCTCATCTACTAGAAAATAGTAAATGGCATTGTTTATCAACTAAGCATACAAATAATAGTAAAACACTTGCCCCAAGCCATTCAAGAGATGGTTATCCCCATCACTGTTGTTGGTCCCAAAATGACCATGAAGCCCAAATAGAGGCTTGCCCTCTTGTGGAGAAGTACACTGTAAAGAGATGGTAAGAGAATGAGAATATTGTGTTAGATAATAAAAAAGTGAAAAAACACAACCCTTACCATGTACTGAGAGTAAGTTGAAAATAAGATCTATGAATGAGCCCTCCATAGTGGTATGACATACTCTCATGAAGAGGAATGAACCATGTGCTACATGAAAAAATTTCTTCTTATGCTTGGAAATCCAAGTCAAGAAGATCATATCATGGTAATAGATGTCTCCATCCACTACTCCATCACTCTCATCTCCTACTTGTCCATCAAGTGCATCATAAGTGAAGTGATCCTGAGAACACTCCATCAACAAATCCAAGCTCCCAAGTGATAGTGTTGTTGGCCTTTGTGACAAGGCTCTTGTCATCTCATAGATCCATCCTTTGACATGCCAAATGTCAAATTCATCTAACATAATGCTGATATATATGGGATATTCCTTCCAAAGTATAAGTACCTGCTGATCCTCCAAGGCTATGGAGTGGCCCCTTTGCACCATGATAGTGCCATCACCTACTCCTACAACATCATGCAAAGTATGGGAGAAAATCATCCCATACTCTCCCAATATTTCCCAAAGCAACAACAACTCGTTTTTCCTCCTCACACCTCCATCATACAAATCATGAGGTGGAAACATGATTATTGACATGAAGAATGCCATATTAACATAATGCACCCAAAATCCCTACTTCCATATGATGCAAGTGCCATGCCAAATCCCAACTACCCACATACTCTTTGAAATAGAATGTGGTACATGATGATCAAACTCTTTCAAGAGTAGCCAATTTAGCCTTGCCTCCTGTTGTCCTGTGTCATAGATCTGCAAGTTGCTTTTTAGCCTCTTGCTCATCAACATCACCCATCCAACCAATGGTGAGTGTTTATCATCATGCTCAAAAATGGTATTCCTCCAATGGAGAATACCACCCTCCCAAATCAAATTTCTACCTTTTCATTTCATGGGATGTTGAAATGAAATCTCCTGGAGATCTCCAAATGAAGACCAGTAATCCATGACCAAGTTGACCCCATAAGGATCCAAATAAGTTGTAGGCAAAAAATTCTCATCAAAATTTGAAGTGCTCATCGAGAAGTATCCATCATAACAATAGAAGATGTTATCCCTCATAAGATGTCCTCCATCAATTATCTGCCTATCCAATGTCACACAAATATAATGATCATCAGAATTTCCCAATAATAGTTGGGCCCCAAACTCATCACTATTTCTCAATGATAGCGATGCTAATCTCCATGATGATGAATCTACTGTCTCAATATTATACTCAATGTTGAACACATAGTTCTGCAATTCTTTTCTCAGGACAATGTTCACCCCATCCTCCAAAATTCTACACTCCAACCCCAAGGGTTGTGTGCAGCTCAACAATGATATACTAGGATGATTGTATATCTCCTCCTTGGACAAATCAAGAGTCCTCAGCACAGTGATAGTCTACTGCTCCAAATCGTAATGTAATTTGACCCTAGGTCATGCAAAGGTATATTCCCGCAATCCTCCATATGATGTGTTGAAATAACAGAAAGTGGAAACATGTGCATACCTCGGTAAAGCTTGGGAACATATTGTACTACTACAAGGGTTCCCCCTTCTGGTGTGATGGCTTCTACAACTACTGATGATGATTGATGCTCTTCTATGGCTGCATCAGTGCTGGTACAGGTCTCCTCCTCCTCATGCATCTCCATAATAGTGCATGGGACTCCAAATGTCAAGAGATTAAGACCACTCTGCAAAGATGCAAGTTTTCTTTCTCCTGATGCAAGTGCTCCTGCAGCAAGTGGTGGTGAAGGCCTTTTGCATATGAATTCACTCTTGCATGACTCAAATGGTTGAACCACCAAATGTTTTCTTTACCCTCAAGGTGCAGTGCTACAATCTGAACAACTTCTTTTTCTACCACTAGATGTAGTAGGAAGAATGCATCCAACTTGAACATTCCCCAAGCTCTTGTTGTATATGTGGATGACCCATCAAATGTAGGCAATAGGAATCTATTTCTACAAGGTCTTCTTTATTCTTTGAGATGAATGAACTATGGGAGAGTTAGATTCTCCTCGAAAGCTCTAGGTTGAGACTTATATTCTGCAAGATACTCACTTAGAATCTCATGATCCAAGTGTCCTCCATCTCCATGCCTCTTGTCTTCCTCTTCAAAAGAAAAGGGCATAGTATGGTTCTTTGGAGCTCTATGCAATACCAGATCTCCCTTTTGCTGATAGGAAGTACATGGACCTTCTTCACATTGAAACCCTAGTGTGGTTTCATTACTTTTCTCCAATTTTATTTACTTGACCTCCTTGGTGAGGCCATTGTTAGATCTAAAAAGAGATGAGATTAAACTCATTCTTTACATCATTATGATCTCTTTCTCCTTCTTCTTATTCTCCTGATAGCATAATGATTGAGATCCATAGGCTAAGCCAAGATTATGCTCTGATACCACTGTAATATTCCCAAATGGGGAAGAAGTAATATATGAACGCAATAATGGAAAGAATAGTGAATAAATCAACACACCATGATATGATACAAATTTATAGCCATCTTATTAAACATATCGGAAAATAATAGGCACAAGATCTTGAGGATCAAGTCACTCAAGCAATACAAAACAAGCCTCCACAATAAAATATGTCAATACATGAAAAATAACTGCCATACAAATTCCCTGAGCTAAGACAATGCAGTTTTAGGGAATAACTTCTACATAAATGATATATCAATATGAATCTACTTTATATAGCTCAAACAATGCCAAGAACATATATCTAAGCTCCCAAGCACATTTCCAAGATAACCCGGGAAGTGTTTCCTGAAATACACAAAATGCAGAAAATACAAATATGGTCCGAGGGTTGAATAATCTCTACAACTGGATAGATGATAGGAATTTTCTGATATGATATGGAAATGTATGAAAACTCCTCCAATAGATTCTCCAAGTAAGAGGTTGATCCCCTCACTGAAAATCTATTTCCCCCAACTAGGGCTCCAAACCCTCTACTGCAACTGCACACTGAAATAATGCAGTTCCTTCAGAAAACTATGTTGTAACTGATAGCAGTACCTTAGCTTGATGATGGATGATGAGATAAGGCTCAGGGGTCCTCTTTTCTAGTCTCCCAATGGAAGTAAACTTTCCTCCTACTGAAATCAAGGAAGGAAGTGACCCAAATCAACTCTCCACTGCTGCACCCTGCAACACGACACAATACTTTGTAGAAAATGTGTTGTACAATGAAGATGTAGCTTGGCATGATGCCAGATAGTGGACCATGTAGTGAAATACTCTTCCAAGAGGCTTCTCAAGGAAATAGGTTGAGATTCTCGCTCGGGAACACCCTGTGCTTAACAACACTGCAATATTAGATAAACAGCTGAAGAGAGCAACAAGTCTAAACATACCATATCAAAATAATAATCTAAAACATAACCCCATATGGCTACCATCCTCTTCCTTATATAAGTTATGAGATTCCTCACCCTTGGCCCCACTCAATTAGGTCACTACCTCCATGCATTCAATCTCCCTCCAAAACTGTGATGTCCCACCATGAATGCCACTCCTCCATAACAACGATGTTTGATTTGGTCAAATTTGAACCAGTATTCATGCTCCACCCCATTTTCACACCTAAGGGTCTTTAATCCAGCTTTTAAATGACCTCCATTCACACTAGGAGTGTATTTTATTCCTAATAAGGAGATTTATGGGTCTCCATACCCTATTATTCCTCTATCTAAGAGAAAATCAAAATTTAATATTCCAATTAGTTGTGTGCTAATTAAGGAATATTACAGTGAACATGTAGAACTATGGTGTGTGTTTGGCTTGGAATTTTGTCTTGACCGGTTGTATGTGAAGATACAGTTTTTGGGTGAGGATATCTTCCCAGTTAAGGACTTTCCCTCTTGATACAACCAGGTTGAGCAAGTAAATCCAATTCTCCTCAAAGTATTCGACATTCTTTCATCCATGTAGCCTGTAGCACATTTCCATGAGATACTGGTAAACCTTTCTTAAATATTTGTTCTAGTAGACTGCACTTGGTCTCTGGCATAATATTGCAGGCTCTTAGCACCAAGATTTGGTAACTTCCTGAGTATTGATATTTTCCAAATTTGCATAAAACTTTGTATGACAGGGTGACTTGACTAGCCACTAGGAGTGCACACTGCACTGAAGAAAAGAGAGACAGGTAATTTCTGGAAAATCAAGGACAAAGAAGGCATGAATTAGGCTTAAGACTACGCTATGCACTCTTTGAGAGAGAGAGGGAGATCACTTGGGAACATGGTGTAGTCATAGTGAACAAGGAGGGGCACATTATTGCTTGGAGGTGTGTAATGCACTAGAGAGAGCCAGTGAGGGTGAAGGGCATAGTGATAGTGGACAAGAATTCTCTATTTTTTCTTGAAATTATGTTGTGTGCTCTTGAAGGGACTGCATTCTTGTTGGGCGCAGTTTTGGTGGAAAAAGGGTTTACGTTTTCTGAAAATTTGCTATGGCTAAAAGAAATCTCTAAAGGGTTAAGTGAAGGTCAACATCAATCAATAACACATTAACGATGAAAGATAAGGACTACAAGTGTTTATAGGTGAAATGTCATGTAATGTGAAGAGTCACTAGAAATTCCACTTATGATAGTAAGATGACATTTGTAGGAGGAATTATGGATGAAAATGACACTTTGTATGTGAAAAAAAATTGAAATTCCATTAAGGAAAACAAAATCACCACTAAAAATGACAAAAGCAAACAAAAGATGACATGTTGCAAAACTTACCAAGAATCCATGCACTTGAGACTAAAAGTGAATCAAAGTGATAAAATGTACTCATCCAGAGTGAAAAATGATGATGAGAGTGAATAATGAGTTGGGAAACTTTTAAAGAACTCACATGTAAATCAAGTTAATGCATTCTCACCACTTGTCGATTAATGAGTGAGCTAGTTACATTAAGTGGAGAGGGCCCATATCTTCTAGGAGTGAACTTTGCATGCAAAGAAATAAGGGAACATGCATGGGAAACAATAGGGCACACATTATGTTTACAAAGAGTTCTCTGCAATTCGAGTGCCCTGCAATTCAAGACAAAGGGGATGCAGTCACTGTTAACAAGCCTGGAAACATTGTCAAAGTATCAGTCACAATACGGGGCACTCATTTATGTCCAGAATAGAAGATGATAAGATAAAGAACTGGTACAATTCCAACATGAATACACATCCACTCATCGAGGCCAATTCAACCATCAATACACCATCTCAAGATTTGCAAGAGTAGGAGGAGGAGGAGATAACACCTCAAGTAAGGAAACTAGCTCCAAAGAAAAGGATCAGATATTCCTTGATATGCGAGAGCAAAAGGAAATGGAAAATTTGATCCCTTAAACTTAAGATTTATTCAAGTAGAGAATGAGAGAGGAGAAATAGAAGGATAGGAGAGGAAGAATCAATAGGATGAGTTGCTTGAAGAGAAACAAGAAGAAGAAGAAGAAGAAGAAGAAGCAGAGAGGAGGAGGATGTAAGAAGAGCAGTAGAGGAAATCCCAGGAGGAGGAAACATCATATATATTCGAAGCAGAACATTTGAATCTGGAGCTAGAAGAGGAGTGGTTCAAGGAAGAAGATACCATCCATCCAATGGAGAAAGAACCAGATACTCTAGAAGAGCATCCTATCATAGGTGGTCATCTTCTATTCGGAGAGATGGGGATCACACCTCCAGTAGGAGACAGATTCAAAGATGTATGTAGAATAATGTTCGATCACCTGAAGAAGAGGATCATGAAACAAATGCATAGATACTTCTCAAAGGATCCTCAGAATCTGGTTTTAGTTTCTACAAAGAAGGTGATATCTTCCAACACTAGAATAAATCTAAGGGAATTTATAGCGAAAAATGGTGCATTCGCTACAACTTCACAGGATAATTTAGAGTACTTGTTGAATGAGAATTCCAGGTTGAGAAGAGAATTCATTTCAGTGAAGCAATAGGTAGAACATATTGCAGTGTGTTATTTCCTAAATCAACCTCAGGTTGAAGGAAGGCAGAGTTTAGGGTAACATCGAACCACGCTTAGTCTGGTAGCTAGCCCTACCAGATCAGGAGAGGGCTCTCTCTGGGTCAATCTCAGCAAAAATAATCGAAGGGGCTTGAGATGACTTGAAATAAAGGCTGATTTTAGGCTAGGTATATAAGGAAAGGATTTTGATTTTGATTTTGGGGGTTTTGTTGGAAACAAAGGGAAAGGCAGTTTTGGGTTCGAGGATGAGGCCTAGTTTTTGCAGAGTTCTGAATGGGGCAAGGAAGGAAATTCTTTTGATGCTTTGGATTGAATGAATGGACTATAGTGATGATATTACAGTGAGGGGGAGGAAAAAAAAGGTGGGGAATAGAGTATTTGGCACCACAATTAATTTTAAAACTTCAATTTCAAAACCCTAAGGAGGAATTTTTAACAAGGGAATAGGGTTTATAATTTTGGCATTCAAATTCCCATATTCAATCTCAATCACCACCAAACATTGGTTAATAGCAATTACAAAGTCTCATAAACTTACTTGGAGCATAGGAGGCCGAATTGTTTTGAAATTTGAGAGAGATAGCAAGAATTTTTTGTGTTTCAGCCTTGTGTGCCGCGATAGTGGCCCAGTGCGTCGCGCTCTCCTTATGTGCCGCGATAGTTCAACTTTGCACTGTGTAGAGCAGCCCTATGCGCCGTGCTCGGTCAGTGCGCTGCGACAGTGAATTTCACACACAGTCTACCCTCAAATGCTGGCTTCGTTTCCTCCATTATTTCTCTTAGCTTCACTCTTGTCTTGGCTTGCAAATGGATTATTGAAACACAAAAATATCTTTTATGCCATAGACTTTGATTTTTGATTTGAAAAAAAACCCACTTTTGTAATGTTTGAACTTTGACACTTTTCAAATAAACTCTGTTTAGCTTGCTTTTTGATTTTTGAGCTGACTGATGAATCTCTTGTCTGTCTTTGCAGGGATAGCTGGCATGGGGTTTTAGCAAAGGTGACCAGGGGTGCGCCTGAAGAAATTTACAACTGAAAAAACTTTGAAAATTACATTGCATTTATTACAAATGAATAAAATAGACAAATTTTCTTCAAAATAGAGTTTTGAAGAAAAATCATTATCAAACATTATGACGCTGAAATTTTTGCGATGAAAACCTATTTCAAACCTCCCTCATGTGCCTGCTGACATTATTAGTAATTTTGAAGACTAAATTAACGAAACCCTAGACCTAATGAGACTAAAAACCCTAAAATGACTCTTTTCTAACCAGGAGACCAAAAATTACTGTAAATTATTTCGATGAACAAACACGGACCAGCAGGTACATGACATGAGGGATATGAGTGACAAGACCCTACCATTAGATGATCCATGCTCCTAATGGAATGCAGCTGACTGAACTGAATGAGACACCTAAAATGAAATTCAACAAGAGAAATTTGATCTCTGATGGAGGGATGAAGATACCGACTCTAACATTGACTCCAATGAGGATGGTAGCTCCTTGGAGGTGCCAAGAACTACAGATTTTTGGGAGAGTAGGTAGTGCCTTTGTCCATTGGGCTATGGAGTCCATAACTTCGACAAATCAACACAAGACTCTTGATTCATTTTATTGACTGAAAATTGACTCAACTTGACTCAATCTTGAAACCAAAATGACTGAAATACCTGGCTCAACAAACTCAAACCAAAGCTGAAATCAATCTTCAGAGTTATAGCCTTCACCTCGGGCCCCAAACTGAAGAAAAGATCACAGCACACACTTGCAATGAAACTGAAATAAACGGTATGTACAGTGACAATGTAAACAATAGAAAACATTTCAAAAATGATACCGCTTGAGCAGTCGACCATTGACCGGCCCTCCTGGACAATCTTCCCCGTTCATCTCTTTCAGAAGAAAAGCATTCTCACCCCGATATGCAGAAATTTTAAAGGGTCCTTTCCAGAGATTTTAAAACTTACCATGCTTACCCTTTTCCTCGTTTCTTGCATCCCATTTCAGCACTACCTCTTCCAATTGAAATTTTTCCGCTTTGGATTTTCTGTCATATATTTTCTTAATTCTCTCTTGCAGCTTGAATGTGTTTTGAAAAACTTCTTCTCTTGTCTGCATCAAATGGATCATTTGATTTATTATTCTTTGCATATGATCATCTTCACTGCCAGCTTCATGCAGAAGTTTGACCACTGGAACTGCGAGAGAGGTAGGAAACACCGTGTCAACTCCATATACTAGCTCAAAAGGGGACATACCAATGGATTTCTTGTGACTCACTTTGTCTGCCGAAAGTGCATTAACCAACTTCTTATGCCAACATTTCTTGTTTATTCCCAGCAACTTTTTAATGATGTTGACCAAATATTTGTTCGAAGACTCTGCCAATCCGTTGCCTTGTGGATGATAAGCGGTTGAGTGTCCCAAAATGATGTGATACTTGTTACAAAACTCAACCATTCTTTTTGATTTGAAAGCTGTTGCATTATCAGTAATTAACTTATTCAGGCAACCAAAACGAGACAAAATATTATTCTCAAGAAACGAAATTATTACCAAATCCGTAGCTTGCCTGGTGGGAATTGCCTCAATTCATTTCGTGAAATAATCTGTCGCTGTGAGGATCCACCTATGCTGAGCTGAAGAAGCGGGATGAATCTCGCCAATGAAATTCAAACCCCATTGCTGAAAAGGAGCACTTACCTCAATGGGCTTAAGCAGCAAAGGTTGCAATTTCTTCCTCCCTTCAAAAATCTAACATTCATGACAGCTTTTGACAGTCTTATACACATCAGAAAAAAGTGTCGGCCAATAATATCCCACTCTCAGAATTTTGTTGGCCGTTTTTTTCCAAAAAAGGTGACCCCTGCAATCTCCCTTATGAAAATCCTCCATAACCTGCTTTGCTTCTTCTTCAACCAAACAATTCAGCAAAACACCACTAGGATCTTTCCAATAGAGTGAATTATTCAAAATACAGAACTTAGCAGCCTTCAATTCCAGAGTTCTAATTTTGTTTCTAGCCATGCGGGGCGGTGGTGACAAATTTTGAAGCACATATACAATATCTGAATATCAAGGAGAAAGCACAAAGATTTCTGATACCTGAACTAATGAACTTTCCTCATTCTCCTTGGACATAGCAGCAATGAGATTAATGTCCAAGGCATGCAAATTCGACTCAGCCATTAGCTTAGCCAGCCCTTGTCCTTTGATAAGATTTGTATGCTTTATTTACACATCATATTCCAACAAGGTAGCAATCCATTTGCCTCATCTCCCTTCTAGATCTGTTTGCACTAAAACATCCTTAACAGCAACGTTAGGAACATAAGCAAGAATATGAGAATGCAGAATATATACTCGAAAATATTTCAATGCTTTCACTAAAGCAAGAGCTTGATTTTCAATGATGTTATAATTTAAGGCTGCATCTCTTATGGTTCAACTGAAAAAAGCATTTGGTTTTTCGTGCTCATCCCTTTTATGCATCAATACTGCTGCCATAGTATGCTCTGAGGCAAATGAAAACAAAATAAAATCCTGAGTATAATCCGGGCTGATCAAAACCGGAGCTGAAGAAAGAACCAATTTTACTAAATTGAAAGACTTTACCGCCTCCTCAGTCCACTTCACTACGCTATCTTTCTTAATCATGTTTGTAATATCTCTTAGATGTTCGGCAAGATTAGGCACAAAGCAGCGTAAGAAATTCATCTTACCATTGAAGGATTGGATCTCCTTTTTGTTTCGGGGAAGATCAATTTTCTGAATAGCTTCTACTCGAGATGGGTCAATACGAATGCCATCTTTTGAGATAATATGACCAAGAAGTTTTCCCTCATCCATGCCAAACAAACTCTTCTTCGGATTGAGCGACACACCATACTTTCTACATCGCTGAAAAACAATCTTCAAATGGTAAAGGTGCTCTTCATCAAAATTGCAAAAGACTGTCAGATCATCAAGATATACAACTAGAAAAAAAACTTTCTCATTTCCAAATGCCATATCCATTGCTCGCTGAAACGTCGCACCAGCATTATTCAAACCGAAAGGCATTTTAGCATAATGGAAGGTTCCCCAGGGAGTGGTGAACATTGTTTTGTCTCTATCATCCTCATGGACCATAATTTGGTTATACCTGGAATAACCATCAAGTAGCGACATACGAGATGCTCCAACTACTCGCTGAAGTATGTGATCCATTTTGGGCAACGGATAATTATCTTTCAAAGAAACCTTATTCAGATTCCTAAAATAAATGCACAAACAAATCTCACCTGTCTTCTTGCGTGCGGGCACCAAATTGGAAATCCAATCTAAAAACCTTATGGGAACGATGATACCATCCTTGTACAATCGATTGACTTCCTTCTCAATTGAGGGCAGCAACTTTGGATTTATTCTTCTTAATTTCTGCCTGAAGGGCTTTTGATTTGGCTTAATCGAAATGGTGTGTTGAATTATGTTTGTATCATATGTCTTCAAATCCGAATAGTCCCAAGCAAATACATCAGAAAAAGAAGACAATAAACTAACATATTTTTCTTTTACCTCTGGTGGCAATGCTTTGGACAATTTCACCATCTTTGGATTTTCAGCTGATCCAATGTTCACATCTTCAACTCCTTTTTCGATTGGCCGCAAGGTTGGTTTTTTAGCTACATCATCTTGATCGAAAAGCTCTTCTAAAGGTATCAAACCTTTAGGAATGACATTATCCTTCAGCTGCAATACTTCCATCTGATTTACTTGCACATCAGCCTCACCATCATCATGCTCCATATCAATTGAAGTGTCTTTGAATTTTCCTTCATTTTGCAGAAATTCATCGATCTCATCGTCATTTTGGAATACTTGCCAATACCTTTGATTGTCTGGTACAGTCAGACGATGCTTCACATGAATTTCAAACTTGTTACTTGAGTTCATCGGAATCTTCAAATTACTTACTGCCTTTGCAAGTGCATCTGCAATACCATTCTGAATACGAGGGACACAAGTCAAAGTATAGTCTGAAAAAAATTTCAAGATATCAAGAACAACATTTTGGTAAGCCCGCATTTGAAGATGCTTAGCTTGGTATTCACCTTTCACTTGCTTAATTACCAACTCGGAGTCGCCATACACTGCAATCCTCTTAGCATTCAACTTTATAAGAATTTTCAAACCAGCAATCAAAGCTTCGTGTTCTGCCTCATTAGCTGAACACTCAAAAGCTAATTTATAAGAACAGACCCTTACATTACTCGGTACCTTGTTTGGGGCAGAAAAAGGGCTGCGTACCCAAATGCCAATTCCAACACCGTCACTTCCTACTGCACCATAAAAATCCATGGTCCACAAACCATCTTCATCTTCTTCCAAGTGCTGAAATTCTGTTTGCTCTGTTATTTCTGCTTGCATTCCATCAACTTTTTGCTGCTGTCGGAAGGCTGATTGCTCAACGGAACTCTCAAGTTCTTGTCTCTCTTTATTTAAAAGCTCTCTAAAATTCTCGATGATTTCCAGAATGTCCTTTGCTTCAACTAACTAACTATTTACATCATTGAAGATATCTGAATAAAAAACAAATGACTCTAAATCTGTATGTACATAATTAATTGGATGATTTACTGGTTTCTCCTTGCTAGTAATCATATACTTCATCTTTTTCTCCCGATATAATCTTCTCATCTAACCAAACATAGGAATGGTAGCATAGGAGAAATCAAGCTACAATGTTCCCTTCAATTTCGCTCCCCAAGATCTGGAAAGAAGCATGCCAAATCTAGGAGGAATATCCGCCACAACCACATCCATCAAAACATTCTTAGTCGGAATCTGATCTAAGCTGACCACCAAATCTTTGATAAGCCCAATACATCTTACTCTACTAGAATCGAAAGAATAAAGATCATGATATTTCCTAGTGATGTCCAATCCCAATTTCTCCATGATTTCCCTCGGCATGAGATTATGAGAGGCTCCGGAATCAAACATGGCATTATGTAACACAAAATCATGCAATCTAAGGCTGATATAAAAAGAAGGCACATCACTATCTGGAGACTCACCATCCAATGCTGGTCCAAATATCAACTCAGGTTGATCATCTTCCACATTCACCATATCCGAGACATTGGATCAAAATTCAGAATTTTAGACACCTGACCCTTATAACTGCTATTCTTCATCAATTTAGTCAAAGGAATGGAAAATTTTAACTTAGAAATTTCACTCTCTAAGTTAAAAACTGAAGTTTTTTCTACCTCTTTGGCTGGAACATCCTTCTTTTCATCTTTCTCCCTCGATACAATTGGCTGATTAGATCTTTCATTTGTTGATGGGGATTTGCTAGTAGTGGGATCAACTATCTCTTTTCCCTTCTTTTGTGCAACGAGTGCATCATTCTTCGGTGCTGAAACTTCCTTTCTCTTTTGGATTGGATTAATAGGCACATATTTGTTTCTAAGTGAATATTGACGCTGCTGGGTGGACAAAGCAATCATATAACCTCTCTGATATTCATCCGACTCTTCTTCAAGAGCTGTCTCATTTGCCAAAATGAAATCCTCATCCTTTTGTACAGCTAAACTTTCTGAATATTCCTCATCTTTAGTGATAAAAGTTGGCATATCATCAGGTGTAAATAAGTGATTCTCTTCCCCTATTACATTATCTTCATCATCTGATTCTGGACCAACAAAATTCTATTGTAAAGGTGTCTTTACCTGCTGTTGTACTGCTGGTTTTTGTGCTCGCTGCTCTCGTTGTTTGATCTTGAATTGTGGTTGCTGCTGAAAATGGAAGTTAGGATTTCTGATCTAGGGTTCAGGCTTATCAATTTTCAATATTTTAATCATATTTTACACCTTGCGAAGTACTTGATCTGAAGTAGAAGCCTCTTCCTTTATTACTACTTTCTTTTCAGCTTTCAATCTAGCTCTCTTGTCATTCAAATTAGCTTCAACACTCACTGCAATTTTCTGCATGTCTTCCAAGGTGGCCGGATCTCTTTCTCGTAATTGATAGGCCATGTCCAGATCAAAACCATCCAGAAATTTAAGCAAATCCGATCTCCTAGATGGTCATAAATCATCAAGAATTTCATTGTAAACTGCATTAAATCTAATACAATAATCTTGGACAGACTCACCAATGTTGCGTTTGATCTTGGTATATTCAGAAGTGATCTAAAGAGGATCTTTCTTTACTTCCCATAGATCCAAGAATTGTCTCTGAAGCTCAGCCAATGTAGCAATACTCCTAGGCTGCAAAGCTCTGAACCATTTTCTCACTTCTCCTCCAAAGGTTTGCACAAATAATCTCATGGTCACATTTTCTGCATCAATTTCATGAAGGTCAAAGAAATCTGCCATTCTATCAACATGTTGCTGAGTAGGAATACTTTGAGGAGTACCATCAAAAAATGGAATCTTACTTTGATAATCAGTGGGCATGTCATTCAAGTTCTGAGGCAACACAAGAGGTGCAAATCGGGCAGCCATTGCTCTTGGTGGATTTACAATCGGATTTGGAAATATGGGAGCAGTCAGAGCAATTGATGTATGAGGTGTATGTGGTGTGAAACTACTGCGGATTTTTTATCAGAAATAGATGGCTGCACGGGAATGGTAGGAATGAAAGGAGGCTCGGTATGAACCTGTGAATCGGAAGTAATTGTTGATGGCCCAAGAGTTTCAGATGCGGATTTTATAAACTCAGGAATATTTGTTGCCACAATGGAATTCTGAATATTTAAAATATAACTGTCAATGAATCTATTGGCTTGTTCAATTTAAAGATACTTGATAAACTCTGGATTTATGACAGTAGAACCAATAACACTTTTAGACTTAGTCTCAAACAACGACAACTCAAATTGTTTGTCAAATTCAAGGTCTTCAAGGTACTCAAAAACAGCGGGACATGAATGAGATTTGAACAGAGGGATCACATGAATTTCTTGACAAAGAATTCTTGAAATCAGATTGGGATTTTCATACACTGGAGGTGGATTCGGATCCGGATTTGCTCTAGTATGTCTTCTGGAAGCCAGTGTGTTGAATTATTTTCAAAAATCAAAGGGACAAAACCAACTTGTTCAGCCTATCAAATTCTAAACTCATCACCCAAAGTCTAGAACGATCTGATGTACTGGGGGAAATTTACAAGTCAAGTTTCACGTTTACAAACTAGACCGGAGATTGACTGAAGCAACATTTATCTACTTTCACTAATGCAAAGCAAGAGCGTTTCAAAGGCTACCTGGCATAAATTCAGGCTCCGTCTGTAGCTTATAAAACAAATAACACTAACAAGAAAACCATTTTAAGTCCCCAGTATGGTCGCCACTATGTTATTGCCTAAATATACCTCAGGCTGAAGGAAGGCAGAGTTTAGGGTAACATCAAACCACGCTCAGTCTGGTAGCTAGCCCTACCAAATCAGGAGAGGGCTCTCTCCGGGTCAATCTCAGCAAAAATAATCGAAGGGGCTTGATATGACTTGAAATAAAGGCCGATTTTAGGCTAGGTATATAAGTAAAGGAGTTTGATTTTGATATTTGGGGTTTTGTTGGAAACAAACGGAAAGGCAGTTTTGGGTTCGGGGATGAGGCCTAGTTTTTGCAGAGTTATGAATGGGGCAAGGAAGGCAATTGTTTTGATGCTTTGGATTGAATGAATGGATATTTTATACCGGTGAGGAGCTAAAGAGGGCAAGAGGTTTTCAATAATCCTCTTCAAACAGATGAAAACATGGAAAATTAAACAAAACTGAAGGCAGAGCAAAGTCATCTAATGAATTCCACCTTTATCACTCATTTGTTTAATTTAAGAAGAAAGGAGAAGGGAAATGATACACATAAACATAAATGAACTTAAAATCACATAGAGAAACACACCATCAAAACATAGAGCCACATGGATCCCAAAGAGTGCTACAAACCCTGGTCTATTCCTTTGCCAAAATTGCAGAGATGAAATGTACAATGAAGTGCCAAGCAATCCCAAGTGTCCAACCTCTGAAAATGACTGATTAATTACATGATATAGACAAGCCTAAATCATCCCCATGCCTTTAGGGGTCTAGCTCACCATTCTAGGAGCTGTTTCAACCATATCTAAACTAAGAACTGGAAAATAGGCAATGAAACAACTTGCCTCTATATGATAGGAAACTGATTCATTCACTTACATTTCACTTTTTGGTGAATGAATCTACTAGGATGAGTAAAATTGTGCCAAAATTACATCATAGTCATGAAATTACATCAATTTAGATCAAGAGTTACATGAAAAAGTCAAACTAGCCAAAACTAGGCGAAAATCTGAGCTGCTGAGTGAAAAATAGGCCCAATGCTCCGCGCCTGAAATCTCTATGCGTAGCACAACTTTGAGGTTGATTTTGAGGGCCTTCCTGAAGTCCAAATTGAGCGCATGATATCTCGTTGGAAATCTCTACCTGTCTAATTTCCAACCCAAGTGGAATTTCTGAATTTGGTTTCCATTTTCCCCTCCAAAACTTCAATCTCCCAACACTTCTTCCTGTGTGTCCAAAAAGTGGCAGAAAGGCCATTTTTAGGGTGTTTTTGACCCTTTAGGCAACCCAAAAATTGTCAAAATATTTAGGTAATGGGTAGGCATGCATAAATTTTCATGAAAAATCCAGAAATACAATTTTTTTTCCAAGAGGAGCGGCCAATTATAAGCGCGCGCCAAGTGGCGCTACGTGTCGAGCAAGAAAATCTGTGTTTAGGACAAAAAATTCAAAAGCTTCGGCCAAAATTTGGAGTCTATCATGCCTTTTACGACGCTTTAGTGCCCTCCTTAGCCTTGCTTTCAGGATCTTGATCCTCGCTTTGCAAACATGATTTCGTGCCCAATAGTGGTTCTTCATGTGCCTGAGCATGTTCTTTTCCTTATTTTCCTTCTCCAAAAACTTCTCAAGATGAATTTTGACCCTCTCAAGCCAAGTCTCTATATCAGCCTCAATCTCCCGCTCAATGGGTATCATCTCGGTTTGGCTTCTTTGGGCAGCTTGCCAGTTCTCATGGCTATTTTGCAACTCCATGATTTTTTGTTGATCTTATAAATATTTGTTCCACTGCTCCAGGTAATTTATGATCCATTTATTTCTCTGCAATTTGACGGTCAATGTGTCAATCTCCGCCTTCTGCTCCTGAATAGTCTCTCTCAACTTTGAGCTTGGAGAGCTCAAATCCTCATCAATCAATATGAAATCAGTATCCTGGCCTCCTGAAGGGCCCTCATCCTGCATAGGCCTCTTACCTCTGTCCTGTACCTATACCTATGCTGCTGATGATGACAACGAGACCCCTTGAACCCCAGGTGGAGATAGTACTCGTCGGGTTGCTGCAAATAATACTCTGGTGCCTCTCTGATAAGTAACAAAAACTGGCACACTGATAGGCTCTGTCTCGTGACCTTCAAGCTAATGTGAAGGTTCACCTGGCTCATGAACAACCTCTGGAGGAACCTGAGGAACTGTGAAGAAATAAGGGGAAATGAAATCCCCCCATGAAATGCCCTACAATCCAAGCTAATGTACGACCATGATCTTTATGAGTGCATAGTGATAAATATTGTTGTACTGCTGCTCGAGAGTTTTCTTATGCACAAGAGTGGTCATTCTCTCGATATTCCGACACATGAAATAAGGTATGTTCATCATCCTCACCCTTGTGAAATGCATCAATAACTTGATGTGGTATGCATAGAGGTGTGAAAACTGGCCCTCACAACTGAAATATCTGATAATGAGTTTCATCAGAGGCACATAGGATTCCTTCAGGAACCAGAATGGGAACGCTCTGCTGAGCTGCCTCACAAAGCTAGGCCTAATGTATGGTTCATAATGCACTCTGTCCACCTGCTATCTTTTGTTCCACTGTTCACCCACATTCGGTATCCCTGTTGCTTGAGAAATGGTTTATGGTGTCAAAGTGAAATTTACACCAGCAAGAGTTACCTAACCATCATGTAAATGCAATACAAACAAACGAGCCAACTCCTAATGATGATGAATCCTAGAAATCATCTCACAATACTGATAGCATGACTGCTCTCGAAAACATGCCATGGCAAGTGGGCAAGCCTGCAATTGATTCAATGAGTTGGGCTCTTCTCTCACATGTTTGCCACCTTTACGAGGCCTTCTAGGTGCATGTAGCTCAGTTGTAGAATCACTATCTCTGTCATAGGATGTATCAGTGTCTGTCTCCATGGTGTTTCAAGGTCTATGCAAGATCTATGAGAATTTTGATTCTTTTTGTCTTAATTTCCAAATGTGTGTCAAATGGGAGGGACTGTAGGAGATATAGGGCAATGGGGACAATGGGGTTTTAATCAAGTGATAATTTTCCTTTTGAAAGCTTTTGATTTGATAAACTTAGGGACAAGGGACAACCACTGGATTTTTTGGGATTTGGGGAAATTTTTCAAATGAGAATAGAGATAATGGGAATGAGATGGTATGAGTGGCTTTAGGGATTTAAGGGAGATAGGGGAATGGACTATAGTGATGATATTACAGTGAGGGGGAGGAACAAAAAGGTGGGGAATAGATTATTTGGCACCACAATTAATTTTAAAACTTCAATTTCAAAACCCTAAGGAGGAATTTTTAACAAGGGGGTTTATAATTTTGGCATTCAAATTCCCATATTCAATCTCAATCACCACCAAACATTGGTTAATAGCAATTAAAAAGTCTTATAAACTTACTTGGAGCATAGGAGGCCGAATCGTTTTGAAATTTGAGAGAGATGGCAAGAAATTTTTTTGTTTCGGCCTTGTGCGCCGCGACAGTGGCCCAGTGCGTCGCGCTCTCCTTATGCGTCGCGGCAGTTCAACTTTGCACTGTGTAGAGCAGCCCTATGCACCGCGCTCGGTCAGTGTGCCGCGACAGTGAATTTCACACACAATCTACCCTCAAATGCTGGCTTCGTTTCCTCCATTATTTCTCTTAGCTTCACTCTTGTCTTGGCTTGCAAATGGATTATTAAAACACAAAAATATCTTTTATGCCATAGACTTTGATTTTTGATTTGAAAAAAAAACCACTTTTGTAATGTTTGAACTTTGACACTTTTCAAATAAACTCTGTTTAGCTTGCTTTTTGATTTTTGAGCTGAATGATGAATCTCTTGTCTGTCTTTGCAGGGATAGCTGGCATGGGGTTTTAGCAAAGGTGACCAGGGGTGCGCCTAAAGAAATTTACAACTGAAAAAACTTTGAAAATTACATTGCATTTATTACAAATGAATAAAATAGACAATTTTTCTTCAAAACGGAGTTTTGAAGAAAAATCATTATCAAACATTATGACGCTGAAATTTTTGCGATGAAAACCTATTTCGAACCTCCCTCATGTGCCTGCTAACATTATTAGTCATTTTGAAGACTAAATTAACGAAACCCTAGACCTAATGAGACTAAAAACCCTAAAATGACTCTTTGCTAACCAGGAGACCAAAAATGACTATAAATGATTTCGATGAACAAACACGGACCAGCAGGTACATGACATGAGGGATATGAGTGAAAAGACCCTACCGTCAGATGATCCATGCCCCTAATGGAATGTAGCTGACTGAACTGAATGAGACACCTAAAATGAAATGCAACAAGAGAAATTTGATCTCTGACGGAGGGACGAAGATACCGACTCTAACACAGTGGAGAACCAATGGTTGTCATAACAAAAATTAAACATCGTGGAATGGAATTCGTCCATGCAAGAATATCTGGGGCTAATGGAGGATACTATGGCATGACTATATGATGAGGTGATACTTATACATCAATTCATGCCTCCTGTCATTGGAATTCAGAAGAATGCATAGGAAGTGGTGAAACTCCTAAAGATCTAAAACATAGCATTTGACCAGATGTAGGAGTGGGCTTCCAAATATATGGATGCTCTGCAACATTTGGAAAAGAAGGATAAGATTTCTACATAAATAGAAAAATTTCAGTTGAGACACCACCCATAGAATTACTCGCATCTCTGAGCACAATCAGCTAGCACTATGGATATCTAAAACCGACTACACAATGGGTTTGAGTATCTTACACAGAAGCATGGGATACCTACCATCGTATCTTCTGAATCAATCAGAGGCAGGGAGATCATGTTCTAGGATATCAGAGAATATATTGAATAGATCAAGTAGGAAACAGAATGGGAAGGCTTGGAGGTAAACAAAGACATTATTCAGCAGCATGTCTTTGCACCATTCAAAGAAAACATGAAGCTCTCATGGTTGTGGAATAATGTAAAATCAAGCTACAAGAACATACTGACAGAGGCATTGGAGGTGAAGATGTGCTATAAAGGGGACTTTTCAATCTGGGTCGAAGCCATCATGAAGGAGTTAACAGCATGGCACACTTACATTACAAATGAACTCCATGAGGAAGCAAATGATTTATCTATTTGATGAGTTTTGTCCCATATTCAGTTTTTTCTTATTAGGCCACCATCTAATTTGTAAATTTTCTTATGTAATAAATGTTATGTAATGAAGTCCAAGGGACACATGTGGAATATGAAAATCCATACATCGGAATGTAGTGAGTCATGTATAGAATATGAACAATCATAGGAATTTAAGATTCATGAGGAAGCTAAAATTTCATGGTAAATTATTATAAATAACTCCTCATAACTCAATAAAAACTCTTTTGGGTCATGGCTTTTAGAAGGCTTTAGATTCTAGAGGTATTTTCTTGACTTCTCTTGTAAGATATAGGAGATAGATCATTATTTGGAGAAGAAAGTTGTGGATTTGTGTTCCATTATTGGATACAATGTTTCATGTATGTAATAGTGTCCTTGGGATATTACACTTTTAATCAAAATCTCAATGAGTCGGCATTCCTACATACATGTTTCGTAGATTTAGTTATACTATTCTGGTTATGTTTATGGTATATGTTGCTTTATTTACATTCTAAGTTAATGAACTAATTTGTTGACTAGATATGGATATTATTGAATGATCATTGTTATGCTTTAATGATTGTTTTTTACTATGTGGACTAATATGCAAGTATTCATCAAGTATTTCTCCTTATTCCTAGGTCCCCCTTTAGGATAATATTATTACTTTTATGTCAATGGCTCATTTCCCTCACCAGTCGTGAAAGTCTCCCTCCTATACCTTACACTGGATGTCTCACAAATCTCACATTATTGCTTCCCCAAATTAGTGTGTATTCTCTTGTTTTGGTTAGTATCCAAGGCATATATTTAAATCATTCCAACAGTGGTCAGACTGTATGACCGGATGGGACTCCTACACCAAATGGTGTGAGATATAATTGGGACTTCACATCGAGGAGATCCCCTTGCAATGTTGGTAGCATCCAACATCATCAACACATTAATATCATGTCAAATACTTCACAGGGCCAACTACCTCATCTAGGGACATGGAGCACAATCACAATAGAGTTGGTTTTGAATTAAATTCATGCCCTTTGAAATATTTTTCACACTCCATCGCACCCTACAAAATTGACTTTGATAGTCACCTCCTCTAGCTTTCAGTGTCAATGGATATCTAGAGAGCATGGAAAACCTTGAATTCAATACAGTTTCCCATGTATGTGAGCTCATGTTGAGTCTAAGAAATATGTTTAGCTTAGTTAAAATTGATGGTGAATCAGGTGGCTAAGACAAATTTCAGAAATTTATGTGGGTTTTTTTTGTTGATCCCTCATCTGGATTTCATCCTTTCTTTGGTTTTTTTCTTCTCTATAAAATTTTAGTTAGTCCTCTCCCTATAAATTCTAATCTCAGTGAAACTATTGCACATCAAGGAAAAAGAAGGGAAATCTCACCTGTCATCCATGGTCAGTACCTTCGGGAACGTCAACATCCATTGATGCAGCTCTCCACCAATTCCACCCATGATCTCTGCCTTCAATTGAATATAGAGGAATAGGACCAACACAAAAGTGGGCTTTAAGCAATGAAACTCTAGTTGGTGATTTTCGTTTCTCTGCCCCTAAGTTGTTTTTGAGTCACCATTGTTGACATTATGGATAAAGTTTTGTCCTTGATGGAAACCTACTTGGTAAATACGTAAACATGATGGTTATGTAGATGATACATATGATATGATCAAATGAATATCAATTCATAGATGGATGGATGGTAAAGGTAAATTTTGATAAAGTATATGTGGGTCCTGTGAAGAAAGGTCACATACATATGCAGGTATGGTGAATAAAAGTCACGTACATAATATGAAACATGGTATTTTGAATACCATGGGTCTTTACCATGGTATTGGCCCATAGTAATGAGTGTTAAAATGGTTATTTTATCCCATCAAAGAATAATAACGACATTACTAAGCGATTGGCCTAAGGTATTGGCTAAGGCTAAAGATATATAAGGAGATGGAGATCAAATTTTTAGGTGTGCAAGTTTTTTGTTGTATATTAATGTTTTGATCTAAAAAAAAAGTGTTAACCAAGGAGAAAGGAGAATACTCATATTTGAAAATTATAAAATATATTAACATGTATGTTTAATTGATTTACTTTCTGCAAATGTTTAATATTGATAAAATTGTGATGACTTGATCAAAACAATGTATTCAAAAGTATGTAGTGTTAACATTCAAGGTTGAAGAAAGTGAAATTATATTTACAACGAATGTTTTTCAAGTCTATATGCAGCAATGTTTGGGCATAGTTGCGTACATATGAAAATCCACCATTAAAGGGTCATGTATATATTATGTGAAATAATTTTTTATGTGCAGATAAGTATGCAGGTGTTATACATGGTAAGTGATTACATACGTGGATATTCCTCATCAAGGTCGCATACATAAACCAAGGTTTTATTTACTAATATATTTTTACAGATCCGATGATGTCTACCATTTATGTTTGGTTTACTTCTTGTTGTATGTCAATGATGTCTTAGGTGTATGATCTATAATTCATTCATAAATATGTGATTAATTATATGAACTATAGCTAATGAAATTATTTGTGAGTGATTGAGTTATTAATAATTGTGGTATTTAGTATTCTGATAACTATACATAAATATTATACAGAGAAAGCGCATATATATGCAAAGGAAAATTTTAGGGGCTAATATTTGTAGGTGGGCTAATTTTCCATGCTTTTTACAAAAAAAAAAGATTCGCCAATTTCCATTTTTTCGAAAATTTATTTGTCCAAATTTTATAGTATAAAACTATTTTGTCTTAAAAAACGCCAAAATTTCATATACACCAATATAAAATAATTAGAAACCTAAATATTTTTACAAAAATATCATTAAAAAAAAAAATCAATTTACATATTGGGGGCTAGTAAGATTCACCAAGGCTTATAAACTTTGAGATAAACTTCCATAAAATTTTCTATGATATACGTGGGTTTTACTCATTGCAGTCGTGTACACGATTTGATATTTATAGTTTCTAGTTGGGTTCTACATTCATTGTCTTGATACTTCAGAATTTTAGTTGATTTATAGTGGGACAGTGTTTTAGATTCAGTTCTTCAATTTGTTTGGATTGATATGGGTCCAAGTGGCCTATAGGTTGGTTTGATTATTTTTTGATAGGTGGATCCAATTTGAAACATTATAAAATGTGTCCCAAAAGGAGCTAAGGATTGCATTTCTCAAAAAGGGGGTTGTATCTTCCTTCCAGTAGGTGCTGGAAAATGAGAGAATGTTGTAGCCTTCTACAGGTGGGTGTCTACATACTAGTTAGATTCTTCACCAATACAAGATTGTAAGAAGTTTTCCTTTTTTAATAAAATAAGAAGACAAAGACGATGACAGTGGTGGTTTTATCCCACATTGGGTTTCCACCTAAAATCTCGGTGTTCATATGGCTCTTGTGTGTTGATGATGTATTTGATTCAAAATACTCATGGTTACTGATTAATTGATGAATAATGAAGTAATGATGCATTGATTAAAGATGAAAATATGATGAAATTAATGATCAATTAGTTATCTGGATACACATAGGTTTCATTAATCATAGTCATGTACATACGCTTATTTCCTTTATAATAGTAGCGTATATAAATCAAAATAAGAATTTGAAAATACTAAAGTGAGTAAAATATTGATTTACCTCCCTCCCCCCTCTCAGTATTTTTCCTAACAATTGGAATTAGAGCAGGTCCCTCCGAAGAAGCTTGATCACTTGAAGGGATATACATCAAGATGAGTAATAAAGAGGGAGTATCTTCTATCTGGTCGCCCTTTTTTAATGCAATGAAATTGGTTTTCTGGAAAGTCAGAATGAGAGCATATTTGTAGTCACTTGGAGCTGATTTTTGGGAAATCATTGAAGGAGGCTATCGATATCCATCCTCCATCCCCATAGATGATGCAAGGAAGAATCAATATGATACCAATGAAAAGGCATTCAATGTTCTCTTAGGAAGCTTGGAGGAATCAGAATTTATAAATGCCATGCAACTTAATACTGCAAAAGCTATATGGGACGAGATTATATAGAGCTATGAAGGTGACACTAAGGTAAAGAGCACTAAATTCAAATGTTTAGAATTCAATATAAGACTCTGATAATACATAATGATGCAAGTATTACAATTTTTTTCCTCATGGTAGATGAGTTCGTTAACTCAATGAGAAATCTTAGTGATGAAGTAAAATATTCGATGCTTGTTGAGAAATTTCAAAGATCTCTAACCCCAAAATTTGATTCAAAAGTCTTTGTCATGGAAGAAATGTAGGATTTGAAGAACTATATTTTTTAAAAACTACATGGGATCTTAACAACTTATAAAATGAGAAAAGGAGGTCCATCATATATCATAGAAGCAACATTCAAAGCTACTTATAAAGGAAAGGAAAAGGAGGATATTAAGGAAACATATTACATATCATATGAAGAAGAAGTTAATTTCATAAATACACTCCTAGTAGGAACTGGCAAGTTTAGAGGTAAGCTTCCTTTCAAAATTTTTTCTTGTGGAAGAATTGGTCACTACAATGCTAAATTTCATTATAAATAAAATCATGAGAAAGGAAATAATTCCTCAAAAGGGAATGTTCGAGGAAGGTTTGACAACAAGAAAAGTTTTTATACACACGAAGATAGTGAATATTCTTCCAATAATGAAGATGTTGAGTTTGATCAAGAATATGAATTAATTATGGCATTTGAAGAGAAATGTGTAGATGAATCCGATGATGTTTTTATGGATGCTATAGAAGAAAAGGATACTCTCATTGAAGAAATAAATAAGCTAAAAATATTTCTGGAAGAAACTAAACTAGCTGAAATTTTTTTGAAGAAACAAATTCTAGAAAAGGAAAGGCACAATGAAAGGTTAGAACTTGAAATAGTAGGTCTAAGAAAGGAACTTGAGAAAAGAAAGGCTCTAAATTTTATATTTTCTAAAGGATCTAAGACTTTAGAATAAATCATCAAAGTACAACACTCACCTCTAGTAAAGACAAGTCTTGGATATAATTGTGAATCATCAAAAACTACAAAGTCTTCTGAAATAGGTACATGAAGCTATCTCAATGTAGAAAAAGGAAGCAATCATCAGAATTCCAGCACTCAGCAAAGGAGTGAGGGATCAAATGTCTCTCAAGTAAAACAACATTAGCACGATCAAAGGGGAAGCTACTCAAGAAGGTATTATACTCCCAAGTACTCCTACTTCAATGGTCAATTCTTCACTTATCATAAATTTGTTCAGTGTGTCGCTTATAAAACTATTATTACTAGAGAAGAAAGAAAACAAAAGAATGAGACTGGGGCAAAGAAATATTCTTATAATGTTTTCTCACCTCTTCAAGATGAAATTGAATGTTATTTTTTCAATAAATTTGGATGTAAATAAACTGAATGCGGAATCATAATGGGACCATCCCATCAGCATGAAAAAAATACAATAACACCCAAGGTATGGAAAAAGAAAACCAGACTCTGAAAATTGTGGTCTAGCTTTGTATGAAGGATATTAATAAAATTTATGGTACATTGATAGTGGGTGTTCAAAGCATATGATGGGTGACAAAGAAAATTTTATGTATTTTAATTAAATAAAGAAAGAAAAGAATGTAACCTTTGGAAATAACTCACCTGCTTCTATCAAAGGAAAAGGAACCGTGTTGTTAAATAAAAAATTCAAGGCTGAAAATGTTTTATTTGTTGATGGATTAAGACATAACGTGTTGAGTCTAAGTTAAATGTGTGACCAAGGTCATAAGGTTGTTTTCAGGTCAAAGAATTGTGTGGTAAGGAATCAGGATACAGGTACGATCATAATCAAGGGAACAAGAACTCCAAGCAATGTCTATATCTTGGAAGGTGCCTAAGAGCATTGTTACATAAGCAAACCTGAAGAAAGGTCGCATTGGCACAAAAGTGTTGAAATTTTCAACAAGAAATATTGAAAATGGCAACAAGAAGAGGCTTCTAATTTAATTTTCCCCTAATTAAATTAGAGGGAAATTTTAATCCCACATCACATGAAAGCTTGAACAAGGTAACAAAGTCGAGAAGACTTAATTAGTTCAGTTAATTCGAGTTGAGGGTCAAACTAGTGGCACGTAGAGTGTCTCCTACTAGGGAAAATTTTAAGGGTGGAAAATTATTTTAAGGTTTAGAAACCTTGGTGAATCTTAGTAGTCCCTAATATGCAAACTATAAAAAATTTGGCAATATGTTTGTAAAAATATTCAAATTTCTAATAATTTCATATAGTCTCTATAAAAATCTGGCGACTTTTACGGTAAAATAATTTTATACTGTAAAATTTGGGTGAATCATTCTTAGAAAAAAATGGAAATTGGCGATTTTTTTTTTTGGAAAAAAAATGGAAAAATAGCCCACCTGTGAATATTAGCCCCTAAAATTTTCCCTGTATCCTACTTTTAGGAGCATTGGTTGAGCTTATTTTGAGTTGTAATTAATTAACATAATTTATAATTTGAGTTAAAATTAGTTTAACTAGTTCTAAATGATGGAGGAACTAGTGATATGTAAAGTGAATTAAATTATATTTAATTCACATGCAGTGATCAATCATATAACTGATAATTCCCTCATAAATAAGTCATGCATGTTAGTTCTGAGGAAGACCCAACTGAGATTGGAATTAAAGTGAAATTTACTATTAGTTTTATAATCAGAAATTTTACGATGGTGCATGGAGTCAGAGGAAGAGAATTGATGCATTACGAAATATTATTGGGGAATTTCCTTGTTAATAGGGGCCTCATTACCCAAGAAAATGTGCAAGGAAATAGGGAATCATGAGGCCAAGAAATTGGTTAAATATTGAATCAAGCTCGCCTAGGAATCAATGATACAGACATAGATAATGCAAAGAGCTCTCAATCATGAGAGAAGCATTCTATTGTTATCATATTCTTTGACTTAATAAATTACAAATAGCGGTTTTTTTAGCTGAGGCTTCCCCAAATAAATCTTTGTGTTATGCGATTGAAATTATTTACCTTTCATGTTCCTGTGATTATGCGATCGTAATTGGTTTCCGCAACTTGTAGAGTATATTCAAGTATTTTGTTTTAGCATATTACAATTATCATTTTGAATCTATGTCAATTTTATACATGGTATTGGAGCAGTAATCACTCTAGAATAGAAGAATATCAATTTTTTCTATGCAAGTGAATGGAATTTGTAGATCTACACTTTAGGGCTAGCAACAAGATCAAGATTTATTTCTCTAGATTGAGACTCGAATATGCCCTTGAGGGTAGTTAGAATTACATAGCTTGGTGAGACAGGGTGGAAGTAGTGTTAGAAGACAACAGGCTAAAGGAATTCATAGAAAATGATATTTCGAAGCTCACAGAAAGAGATTCTCAAGATCTGGAGGCATGGAAGAAGAATGTAGAAAATTATGTTGGAAGGTGTTAAAATTCATATTATCTAGAACCTCCATGGAAAGGAAACTCCATATGCTATGTGGAAGGCCTTAATATATTTTTTTATAACAAAAATGACCATAGGAAGCTGGTGCTAAAGGACAAGCTCAGAAAAATAAATATGGAGGAGGGCGACACAATACCAAAGTACTTAACCAAGTTTACCCAATTTCAGGATGAGCTTAGAAGTGTTGGTATTATCATTTCTGAGGATGATATATTGATCCTAGAACTTCTAGGCCTTCCAAAAAATTGGCACGGTTACCAGGATTCGATAAATTGGAGGAAGAAGCTACCAGAGTGGGAGCAATTGTGGTCCGACTTGGTGCAAGAATATATTAGGAAAAACACCAAATACAAGACCTCTTCCAAAGAAGAGTACTTTACATAAGTTAGTAAAGGAAATAAATCCAAGGGAAATAAGTCCCAAGGTGAAGAGGGAAAGAAGAAAGATGTGTCTAGCATCAAGTGTTTTCACTTTCATGAGTTCGGGAACTATGCCATGAAATATCCACAGAAGAAGGAAATTAAGAAGGTGTTAGGTCCCTATATTACTAGTATAGTCCCTTATTGTTGTTAGTGTAACCCCCTTATTGTTATTTTTGTACCCCTTTAACCCCAATATTGTTATTATTGTGCCCTTACATTATTATTGTTAGGTCGGCTACGATTATATTGTGACCCCATGGACTCCTATATATAGAAGGAGGTTTTGTAATTTGTATCATCTAAGAATTGTTCATTTATGTAATTTATTAGAGGTTTCCCCCTCGAAGTGGCTGATTTCTAAGGTGTTGATCTCTCTTTTCTTCTATTTTTGGAGCTGGTTTCATAACATTTCGAATTAGAGCTTTGGATTCTAGGGTTTCGCTGCTCCAAATAGGTCATCATGACATTTTTGCTATAAATTTTTTTTATACGAAGGTTTAGAAGCTTAAATTTTTACAGAGTGAAGAAGAAATCCTAAGGAATGTCATGTAAAAATTTCATATCTTAGTTCGCAATATTTTCGGAGATATGGTCTTTGTAAGTTAGGGTTTTTTTTTAGGCTCCCGAATTTCACCTAAACAGGTCATCGTGGAATTTTCGCTATAATTTTTTTTCTACAAAGGTTAAGAAGCGAAAATTTTTACAGAGCGAAGCCAAAATCCTAAATCACTTCCTGTAAAAATTTTAGATCTTGGTTCGCAATATTTGGAGAGATATGATCTGTGGAATTTAGGATTTTTTTAGGCTCTCAAATTTCATCTCAAAGAGGTGACCATGGGAAAATTGTCATAAATCTCTATCTCAGCATTGGATTGGAATTCTGTAAAAATTGGCCACAATTATACAGACTTTAGTTTCCTATATATCAATTTCAGACGCGAAGGAGGAAACTGTGACACATGGCACATCGTACAAGTTCACCCTACTGAACCAGCCCATAATTAGGTCATTGTGGGAGATTGGGCATAACATTGACTTGAAGAATACAAATCAGGTCAGACCTGTGGCATTTGAAAGAAGATCCATTGGGCTACTACAGGGCCAAATTTTAGATATTGAAGATCTGAAATCACAGAGATAATTTAGTTTCAATATCGAGCTCCTCAAAAGCAAGAAAAAGGTGTGTATTTTTTTCGAATTAAATAAGTCTTGTGTGAAAAATCAGTTTGAAGTGATTCCAAGAGCATATTGAAGCATAGATATCAGTATTGGGCTCAAAAATTCCACCTAAAAATAATTCAACACCCATTAAGCCTTCATAAGGCTCTACTATGACTCATGAAGAGGAAGAAGCACAACATGACATATCAAAATTACAAGAGAAAGTCCACCAAATCTCGCTCTCGCAAAGAGCAACAAAAAATGAAATGGAAGTTTTGAATAAAGGCGTGGAATCTAAGATGGATGGTTTGAAGAAAGGTGTGAAAGCTAATATGGATGGTTTGAAGAATGGCATGGAAGCTAATATGGATGGCATGGAAGCTAGCCTGGAAGTTAAGATGGATGGCATGGAAGCTAAGATGGATGACATGGAAGCTAAGATTGATGAAAAAATGAAAGAAAACATGGAAGGTTTTATGATAAGGTTAATACAAGAAATTATTCCTAATGGCGGAAAGATAGTAGAGGAAAATCATGATGAGAAAAAAATAAATGTTAATCGTGATTTCATAAACTCTAATGTTGGATTCAAGAACTGCCATATTCCAAATATGGATATGAGGAAGTTTGATGGCAAGGATCCCGTAACATGGATACTACAGATGGAGAAATATTTAGATCTCAATAATGTGCAAAACACACAAAAGGTACGTATTGCAACTTTAAATTTAGAATAAAATACATTTATATGGTATCGATGGCTTTTCTCCCATAAAAAAATTTTCACATGGTCAATTTTTACGGAGGAAATGATAGCACATTATGAGGATACAAAGAGAAACACCTTCTTTAGCCAATTGATAAATCTCAAACAAAAGGGTTCAGTGGTGGAGCACATTGACGACTTCCAAAAATTGAATATAAGGGTAACTGATATTCCAAACTAACACATGATTGATGTCTTCATAGGGAATTTAAAGGATAAAATCCAACATGAAGTCCATGTTTTGGAACATGATTCATTGGAGAAGGAATTCAAGTTGGAAAGACAAATTTAATGTAAAATTATGGCGACAAGGAAGCCTACCACTCACATCTATAAATATGGAAGTGTTGCTACTCCTAGACTTCCACAACCTACAAGGTTGACACCACAAAAATTGAAATAAAATAGACAAAAAGGGCTTTGCTACAATTGTGATATAAAATACACTAAAGGCCATAAGTGTGCTGAGAATAAATTATTTTACATAGATTGGAGGAAGAAAATGAACAAAAACTTCAAAAGAAGAGGGTATACAACAGGAACCAACCCTAGAAGAAGAAGAAATGAGTTTGGCCATATCATGTAATGCATTGGCAGGAATTACCACTCCTCAAACTCTCAAGATAGAAGGACATATCAAGAAGAAAATTGTAATAGTGTTGATTGATTCGGGTAGTACCCATAATTTTATTCATTGTAAGGTATCCAAGGAATTGAATTGTTTCCTATACCCAGCACCAGAATGTCAAGTGATGGTTGCAAATGGAGGAACTATAAATCTCTCTAGAAAATGCCATAATATCAAGCTAACCATGGGGGAATATGTATTTAATAGTCCAATGCTTTCCATTCCAATGGGAGGTGTTGATGTTATATGAGGATTACAATGGTTAAAATCTTTGGGGACTGTAGCTTTTAATTTTCAAGAACTTTTCTCGAATTTTTTTTCGGAAGGAAAGGAAATGGAATTACGGGGTGTCACAGGGAATCTAGGGGAGATAATAATCTCTAATTTCATGACAAAGCTTCTGAAGAAATAACAACGAGGCGTATTTGAACAATTATGCTCACTAGAAGTTCCAACATAAAAATCATCTATTTCTCCAAATCTCCAAAAAGTCTTGGGCAGTCATTCCAAGGTGTTTGAAACTCCCAAATGACTCCCACCTATTCATGATCATGATCATGCTATTCATTTGATTCCAGGAAGTTTTCCTCCAAACATCAGGCCTTACAGATATCTTTATGTCCAAAAGAGCGAAATTGAACGTATGATTGCAGAAATGTTAGAGGCAGGTATAATTCAACCTAGTCAAAGTTCTTTCTCTGCTCAAGTAATATTAATAGTGCACAAGAAGGATGGATCGTGGCACATGTGTACAGATTATGGGGAGCTCAATAAGCTCACTATTAAAGTTTAATTTCCCATTCTTGTAATTAATGAATTATTGGATGAATTACATGGAGAAATTTATTTTACCATGTTGGATCTTCGTTCAGGATATCATCAAATTAGAATGAAGACTGAAGATATTCTAAAAACAAAATTTCAAACTCATGAGGATCATTATGAATTTTTGGTCATGCCTTTTGGCCTTACTAATGCACCTTCCAAATTTCAAGGGTTGATGAATTCCATTTTCAAACCCTTAGAAAATTGGTGCTAGTATTTTTTGATGATATACTAATCTATAGTAGGTCTTGGAAGGATCATGTTCAACATGTTGATAGGGTGCCCAAACTATTAGAGGAGAAAGAATTACATACAAAAAAATCCAAATGTTTTTTTGGAGTACAAGAGGTGGAATATTTGGGTCATATTGTATCTCATGAGGGTGTTAAGGTAGACCTTAACAAAATTAAAGCTATTAAGGAATGGAAAGTCCCCACAACCATAAAGTAGTTGCGAGGATTTCTCAGGTTAACAGGGTATTATCAAAAGTTTGTTAAGAATTATGGGAGAATAGTAGCACCTCTAACAACATTATTGAAGAAATATGCATTTTCATGGACTCTTGAAGCAAATAATTCCTTTGAACATCTTAAAGAGGTAATGTGCCTAGCACCGGTCTTAGCTATGCCAGAATTCACAAAAATATTTATTGTGGAATGTAATTCCTCAGGAAATGGAATTAGTGTTGTTTTAATGCAAGAAGGAAGACCCATTTCTTTTGAAATTCGTCCAATCAAATGAAATTATTTATAGAAAGTTGTTTATGAGAATAAAATGTTGGCAATAATACATGCACTAAATAAATGGCAACCTTACCTAATGGGAAGACACTTCAAGGTAAAAACTGATGATGATAGTCTTAAACACTTTTTGGAACAAAGAATATATTCAGAGGAGCAGCAAAAATGGATCACAAATATGTTGGGTTATGACTTTGAAATCATCTACAAAAAAGGGAAGCTAAATAATGTTGCAGATGCACTCTCAAGAAAGGATGAAGAGGTGGAAGAATTTCTTTGTGCCATTTCTATTATCCAACTAGATTGGATAACCGAAGCAAGGGATGAATGGAAGAAGGAAAAATAAGTGTGGACACTCATTCAAAATTGCAACAAGATCCTAGTACATCTAATACCTTTAGTTGGAAAAATGATTCCTTATGGTACAAATATCACTTATATATTTTCAATAATCCCAACTAAAACAAAAGATTCTTTTGGAATTGCACACTTCTCCTTTATGAGTACACTCAAGATTTTTAAAAACTTACAACAGGGTGAAGAAAGAATTTTTTTGGGATGGCCTTAAATATGATATTCAAAAGTTTGTGGAAATTTTTTTGGGATGGCCTTATACAACCTTTATCCATTCCAATTCAATTTTGGGAGGATATTTTAATGGATTTTATCTTAGGTTTACCTAAGTCCGAAGGAGATAGTGTCATCATGGTGGTAGTTGATAGACTTACCAAGTATGCACACTTTTGTGCATTATCTAATCCATTTAAAGCAAGTACAATTGCTACTGCATTTATGGAAACAATTCAAAAGTTACATGGAAATCCAAAGATTATTGTAAATGACAGAGATCCCATTTTTACTGGAAATTTTTGGATGGAATTATTTTCTTGTTTGGGTACTTAACTAGCTTATGGCTCATCTTATCATCCTCAATCCGATGGTCAAACTGAGATACTGAATAAATGTTTGGAAGGATATCTTCATTTTTTTGTATCTGATAAGAAAACACAATGGATCAAGTGGTTACCTCTCACTAAATGGTGGTATAACACTTCCTTCCATGCTACAGCAAAAATGATCCCATTTATGGCACATTATGGATATCATCCATCGTCCCTCACATCTTCTTTAAGAGAAAATTCTAAGGTTCAAGCAGGAGAATATCACATCGAGCATCAACAAGAAGTTCTCCAACTCTTAAAGGATAACCTAAATTTGGCACAAAATCAAATGAAGCAACATGCAGATCAACATCGCAGCGACAAAAGTTTTGATGTAGCAGACTGGGTATTTTTACGACTACAACCCTACAAACAAATGTCCCTCAAGAAAGATAAGAAGGATAATAAAGTATCGCTAAAGTACTATGGTCCTTACAAGGTGTTGCAAAAGATTGGTACTATGGCATACAAATTGGAGCTTCCTGCTTCTTTGCGAGTGCATCCAATTTTCCATGTTTCATGCTTAAAGAAGGTTATAGGGGAAAAACTTCCAGTTCAAACAATATTGCCAGAAATTGATGAGGAAGGAAAATTCATAGTGGAACTTGAAGCAGTCACAGAAACAAGAACTCAATAGCTACAAAATCGATCAATTTCAAAGTATCTCTTCAAATGGAAGAACTTGCCCACTGAATATTCTACATGGGAGGATGAGAATTTTATACAAAAGCATCTGGAGCTACTCAAGCGTTGAGGAAAACACTTTTTTGAAGGAGAGGGGCATGTTAGGTCCCTATATTACTAGTATATTCCTTTATTTTTGTTAGTGTAACCCCCTTATTGTTATTGTTGTACCCCTGTAACCCCAATATTGTTATTATTGTGCCCTTACATTATTATTGTTAGATTAGCTAGGATTATATTGTGACCCCATGGAATCCTATATATAGAAGGAGGTTTTTTCATTTGTATCATCTAAGAATTGTTCATTTATGTAATGTACTATAGGTTTCCCCCTCGAAGTGGCTGATTTCTAAGGCGTTGATCTCTCTTTTCTTCTATTTTTTGGGGTTGGTTTCATAACAGAAGAAGCGTATAGTAGCAATAGCAGGTGAAGCTCTAGCTTCATATTTTGAACTTGATTTCACTCTCATTGCATGCATGGAAAGCGTTGTAATAGGATGCATGTGGTATCTTGACAGTGGTGCCTCATTCTATATGATGAGGAATAAAGATCTCTTTAGTGACTTGGAGGAGAAATACCTCAAGCTAAACATAAATTTTGGAGATGATGGGAGGTATAGCATGACTAGTATTGGTACTGTTACCTTTAAGATGGAGTCTAAATCCCCTCTCAAACTCACAAATTTGTCGTTTCTTCCAAGACTAAAGAAGAATCTTGTTTCCGTCACGGTATTAGAAGACTGTGGTTATGATGTGATATTTAGCAAACGAAAGGTTTTCCTTAGACACATTGCCACAGGACATGTGAAGCAGATCGATGTGAAATTAAAGAACTTGTATGATCTCTAGGTCGAAGATGCATGCAAAAATTTGAGGAGCAAGGAAAAAGGTAAAGAATTGGTGGTTGAGAGGGAGAATGAATTACCTCTCAACATGAAACCTTAGAAAGTTGTGGAGCAACCAAAATTAGAGAATCAAAGAGGAGATTGAGTGGAGGCATGCACTCAAGCAGAAACCTCTAGTAGGGGAAAATTTCGAGCCAAGTAGGAAGAGGGATCACATGCAACCATACCTCTAGGTGATAGGTGGGCAGATGTGAAGTAATAGTCGCAAGAGTGGAGAAACTTGGGCAAGGTCCATTGAGACATATTGTCTCATGGATCATTACCTTGCTATGTGGGCCCATAGTACATAGTAGGAGGATGGATCATTGGCGGTTGATGCAGTCATATGTCAGAGTGATAGATTCAGAGACTAGCAGCAATCATATACTAGGGAGCACGGAGAAAATTTGGTAGCAATGTATATGGCACAGTGCAGAGTTAGTAGCAGCATGAATTTTTCAGTAGACAGTGTAGTAGCTAGTAGCAGTCAGAGACTCTAGTGAAAAATGCATCATATGGATCATAGTTGATTCAGTTTGGATGTCTTTCAGTTTCAGAAGTTGCAGTAGAAACAACACTAGAGAGAAGTATTGCACGCATAACATTCCAAAGGTTCCGGATCAGGATAGAGTTAAATTCCTTTCTTGTTGAGAGGGAGTGTTGAAATTTGCAACAATAAATATTGAAAATGGAAACAAGAAGAGGCTTCTAATTTAATTTTCCCTTAATTAAATTAGAAGGAAATTGTAATTCCACATCACATGACAACTTGTATGAGTTAAATAAGTCATGAAGACTTAGTTAGTTCATTTAATTCAAGTTGAGGGTCAAAATAGAGGCATGTAGAGTGTCTCCTACTTTTTAGGAGCCCTAGTTGATTTTTGTTAGGTCCCTATATCACTAGTATAGCCCCATATTATTGTTAGTGTAAACCCCTTATTGTTATTGTTGTACCCTTGTAACCCCCATTTTGTTATTATTGTGCCCTTAAATTATTATTGTTAGGTCGGCTAGGATTACATTGTGGCCACTAGGATTACATTATGGCCCCATGGACTCCTATATATAGAAAGGAGGTTTTGTGAATTGTATCATCCAAGAATTGTTCATTTATGTAATGTATTGGAGGTTTCCCCCTTGAAGTGGCTTATTTCTAAAGCGTTCATATCTCTTTATTCTCTTTGATTGTTTATACCCATTCTGCATTTACACCGGAACTTCTGAGCACTGTGTAGATAATGATGCCTCGGAAATGGAATTGGTGGGAGAGTGGTTTAATGCGAGGAAGGAAGAGCCATTTCTAACAGAATTACGTCAATCAGAAAGGAGAAATGCCTGAGAGCCTATTTATGAAGAAATGTTAGCAATACTATATGCACGCAAAGTAGGGCACATGACTTAAACCTTTAAAATGGCCAGTCTAGATAGTCTTAAACTTTTTAGACAGTATCGTCGGAAAACGACCATGGGTCACAAAGATGTTGGGTTACGACTTTGAAATAATCTCCAAAAAAGGAAAGCTGAATGTTGTTGCAGATGCACTCTCAAGAAAGAATGAAGAGGTGGAAGCATTGCTTTGTGCCATTTCTATTATCCAACCAGATTGGATAACTGAAGCAAGAGATGAATGGAAGAAGGACAAAGATGTATGGATACTCATTCAAAAGTTGTAGCAAGATCCTAGTACATCTGATACATTAGTTGGAAAAATGATTCCTTATGGTACAAAGATCGCTTATATCTTTGTAAGAATTCCCAACTAAAACAAAAGATTCTTCTGGAATTGCACACTTCTCCTTTAGGAGGACACTCGGGATTTTTTAAAACTTACCACAGGGTGAAGAAAGAATTTTTTTGGGATGGCCTTAAATCTGATATTCAAAAGTTTGTGGCGGAATGTTTGGTTTGCCAGCAGAATAAAGTGGAAACAATTAAGACTCCAGGACTTCTACAACCTTTATCCATTCCAAGTCAACGTTGGGAGGAGATTTCAATGGATTTTATCACAGGTTTACCTAAGTCCGAAGGAAAGAGTGTCATCATGGTGGTAGTTGATAGACTTACCAAGTATGCACACTTTTGTGCATTATCTCATCCATTTAATGCAAGTACAGTTGCTACTACATTTATGGACAGAATTCAAAAGCTACATGGAAGCCCAAGGGTTATTGTGAGCGACAGAGATCCCATTTTTACTGGAAATTTTTGGACTGAGTTATTTTCTTGTTTGGGTACTCAATTAGCTCATAGCTCATCTTATCATCCTCAATCTGATGGTCAAACTGAGATAGTAAATAAATGTTTGGAAGGATATCTTTGTTGTTTTGTATCTGATAAACAAACACAATGGGTCAAGTGGTTACCTCTCGCCGAATGGTGGTATAACACTTCCTTCCATACTGCAGCAAAAATGACCCCATTTATGGCACTTTATGAATATCATCCACCATCCATCACATCATCTTTAAGGGAAAATTTGAAGGTTCAAGCAGTGGAAGATCACATCGAGCATCAGCAAGAAGTTCTCCAACTCTTAAAGGATAACCTGAATTTGGCACAAAATCGAATGAAACAACAGGCAGATCAACATCGCAGCGAGAGAAGTTTTGATGTAGGAGATTGGGTATTTTACGGCTACAACCATACAAACAAATGTCCCTCAAGCAAGCTAAGAAGGATAATAAATTATCGCCAAAGTACTATGGTCCTTACAAGGTGTTGCAAAAGATTGGTACTATGGCATACAAATTGGAGCTTCCTACTTCTTCGCGAGTACATCCAGTTTTCCATATTTCATGCTTAAAGAAGGTTATAGGAGAAAATCTTCCAGTTCAAACAATATTGCCAGAACTTGATGAGGAAGGAAAAATCATATTGGAACCAGAAGCGGTCATGGAAACAAGAACTCGACAACTACGGAATCGATCAATTTCAGAGTATCTCATGAAGTGGAAGAACTTACCCACTGAAGATTCTACATGGGAGGATGAGAATTTTATACAGAAGCACCCAGAGCTACTCAAGCATTGAGGACAACACTTTTTTGAAGGAGAGGGGCATGTTGGGTCCCTATATTACTAGTATAGTCCCTTATTGTTGTTAGTGTAACCCCCTTATTGTTATTATTGTACCCCTGTAACCCCCATATTGTTATTATTGTGCCCTTAAATTATTATTGTTAGGTCGGCTAGGATTACATTGTGGCCCCATGGACTCCTATATACAAAAAGGAGGTTTTGTAATTTGTATCATCCAAAATTGTTCATTCATGTAATGTATTGGAGGTTGCCCCCTCGAAGTGGCTTATTTCTAAGGCGTTGATATCTCTTTTATTCTCTTTTTGGAGTTGGTTACACAACAATTTTATTTTGGGTTGTAATTAATTAACATAATTTATTTAAGTTCAAATTAGTTTAACTAGTTCTAACTGAATGAGGAACTAGTGAGATGTTAAGTGAATTAAATTATATTTAATTCACATGTAATGATCAATTAGATAGTTGATAATTCACTCATAAATAACTCATGCATGTCATTTCTTAGGAAGGCTTGGTTGAGATTGGAGTTAAAGGGAAGTGTACTAGTATTTGTATAATCATAAAATTGTACAGGTGGTGCATGGAGTCAGAGTAAGATCCTTGATGTATTGCGAAATGACTATTGGGGAATTTCCTTGCTAATAGGGGTCTAATTACCCAAGAAAATTCCCAAGGAAATAGGGAATCCTGAGGTCAAGAAATTAGTTAAGTATTGAACCAAGCTTTCCTAGGAATCAGTGAGACAGAAAAAGATAGTGTAGAGAGCTCTCAAGACTGAGAGAAGCATTGTATTTTTCTCATATTCTTTGAATTATGAAATATAAAGATAGTGGGGTTTTTATTTGATGCTTTCCCTAGATAAACCTTTGTGTTTTGCAATTGAAATTATTTATCTTTCTTGTTCATGTGATTATGCGATCGTAATTGGTTTTTGTAATTTGTAGAGTAGATTCAAGTATTTTATTTTAGCATATTAAAAATATCAATTTGAATCTACATGTATCTTATACAAAAAGTTTGGGACATATTAATGTTTCTAAATTATACAAGTCAAGCAAATTGGTAGTAGCTCATGACTTTCACAACATCTCTCCACCTGAAAATAACATCCGTAAATCATGTCGATATGGTAAGAAAACTAGAGTTCAGTTTAATTCTAAAGAAGGTACTTCAAGTAAGCCACTTGAACTTATTCCTACTAATTTGTGTGGTCTATGAGAAAGATGTCTCCTCGTGGTGAAAAATACTTGATATTATTCATTGATGGTTTTAAAAGAATGTGTAGGATTGGCTTACTAAAACACAAAGATGAAGCTTTTGATAAATTTAAAGTATTCAAGGCTCTGGTAGAAAATGAGTTAGATTTGAAAATCAAATTTCTTAGATATGATAGAGGAGGAGAATTTATATTAGATGATTTTTTAAATTTTTGTGAACAGCATGGCATCAAAAGACAATTTTCTATAGCTAAGACACCTCATCAAAATTGAGTGGCAAAAACAATGAACATAAAAATCCAACAACTGGCATGTTCCATGCTTGATGATTTAGTAACACCTCTCACCTTATGGGGGAAATAGCACATACAGTCGTAAATATACTTAACAAAGCTCATGTTCGAGTAAATAGTGAAAAAAATCCTTATGAACTATGGTTTAGTAAGCCTCCAATCGTTAAACACTTTAGAATTTTTGGAAGTAAACGTTACATAAATAAAAATGATGATAAGCTTGGAGTTTGAATCTAGAGTTAATAAAGGAGTTGTCCTTGAATACTCTTCTAGAAGCAAAGGATATAAATGATATAATAAAAGCCTTCAAAATATTGTTGAATACATAGATGTTGTGATTGATGAAACATCCACGAGTGCCAAAAAGGAAGCACTAGAAAATGAAAAAACTTTCTCTACTACAAGCCAAAAGGTTGTAAGAGGAGGAAATAGTGAAGCATCAAAAGAAGGAAATGAAAAAAAAGAAACACCATAAAAGACTCCTTCAAGGTATGTTCAAACAAATCATCCTGAATCTCAAATTCTAGGTGAAAAGGAAGCATATATAGTACAAACTAGGAGAACTCTTGTTGGAACTTCTAGTTACTTAGCCTTACTATACACAATTGAACCTCAAAATTTGAATCAAGAAAGAAAAGATGAATGTTGAATTAAGAAAATGAATGAAGAAATTGATCGAATATAAAATAACCATACATGGGAATTAGTACCAAGGCCTCATGATAAAAATGTTATTGGAACAAAATGGGTGTTCAATAACAAATTGAACAAAAATGGAGAAGTAATTAGAAACAAATAAATACTTGTATGCAAAGACTATGTTGAACAGGAAAGAAGAGAGTTTGAAGAAAATTTTTCACTTGTAGCTAGAATTGAATCCATAAGAATGTTTCTTTCATTTTAAATATTTTGTAAATTTAAAGTATCTCAAATGGATGTTAAATCTACATTTTTAAACAGGGATCTAGAAGAATAAGCTTATATTGAACAGCATGAAGGTTTCATTTTAGGAAATGATAAAAATATTGTTTGTGAACTGAAGAAAGCACTGCATGGGTTAAAACAAGCTCCTCATGCATGGTATTATCGCCTTGGCAGATATCTTCAACAAGAAGGCTTCACAAAAGGGTCTACAGATAACAACCTATATATAAAATTTGATACATGCCAACTCTTGATAGTTTTTGTTTATGTAGATAACATCATATTTGGAAGTAGTGTGGAATCTATGAGTCAAGAATTTTCTTCAGTTATGTAGCAAGAATTTGAGATGTCTCTAATTGGTGAACTAGCATATTTTCTTGGTCTTCAAGTTCAACAAACAAAGAATGTTATCTTTCTTTCTCAAACCAAGTAGCTCAATTGGATTTTAAAGAAATGTGGAATGGAAGACTACAAGCATGTATGCACACTGATGGTAACCAGATGCAATCTTATTCAAAATGATGATTCTCCTTCAGTAAATCAACCATAATATATATGACTACAAGCATGTATGCACATTGATGCTAACCGGATGCAATCTTATTCAAAATGATGATTCTCCTTCAGTAAATCAACCATAATATATATGATCGGAAGCTTGCTCTACCTTACATGAAAAAGACCATATATGATGCATGTAGTTGGGATTTTTGGACGATTTTAAGAAAATCCAAAAGAAACTCATCTTCAAGTAGTTGAGAGAATATTCAAGTATCTACAAGGAACTCAAGATTTTGGTTTATGGTATCCCAAAAATGTAGAATTTACACTACATGCTTACACAAACGCAAATTGGGCAGGAAATATTAATGATCTAAAGAGTACTAGTGGGGCAGGATTTTATTTGGGACCCCACTTGGTATCATGGTTCAAAAAGAAACAAATCTCCATCGCTTTATTTATTGTTGAGGCGGAATATGTTGTTTATGCATCTTGTTGTACTCAACTTCTATGGATGATGCAAACATTTCAAGACATTAAAATCACTTGTCCTCAACCTGTACCTATTCTTTGTGATAATACTAGTGTCATAAGTATCTCTAAAAATCCCATCATGCACTAAAAATTCAAACATATTCCAATCAAATATCATTTTATAAGAGAACATGTGCTTGAAAAAAAGGTCAAACTGGAATATGTTCCTTCAAAGGAATAAGTTACAAATATATTTACAAAGTCACTTCCATGTGATTCCTTTTAATATCTCAGGCAAAAATTATGAATGATCCCTACTTCATCACCCTGCCAATTATTCTAACAGGTATTTCATGATCAGGGGGAGTTGAGACTATAAATTACTAAATTTTACTTTCTGTATGCTGATGATGTGAAGGAAAGTAGAGTATGTATGTGGTTTCTCAGTCAGACAGTCGCATATACATATCAATGATTGGTAAAAAGGGCACAAATTCAAGGGGATCCACCTATATACATTCATCATTATGGTATTTTGTTACTGACATTGGTTTACTGGATTTTTTTGGTTTAGGGGGAGAAAATATTATAACTCTAAAGCTCCTTGTTAGAATTATGGTTCCATAAACATGTCTTGTTGCATATCCTTGCTCATATGTTGATACTTCTATAGCTTCTGGAAATTTACATGTTGTTGTTATATTGATGCTATAAAATATTCATGTCACAAATCCCTATATGATATTACACCCTCATTGTTGAGGTCCTAGTTATTGGCTATATATGTCATATATGTCCCTTCATGTAAAGGTCATATCAAGACCCATGATGTAATCATTGTAGTATTCAGTTATGTATGGCCTATTGGGATCAAATCATGTTTTTTATATAATCACATTATTTTAGGCAATTGATGTAATGTTGATTCAAATATGTAACCCCACTGTGTTGGGTGATTGATTTAAACATGAGTCATTAGTGATAAGAAAGGTCATATTTGGTTGAGACATAGAGTCATGTACTTCATTGAATATCTTCTAGAACATTCAACATATGCTCAGGGGGATCGTGATCAATATATAGTTTTCATATTCAAAATATCAGATCTACAGTAATACTCTCTACAAAAGGAGAGAGAGCAACCTTCATTTAGCATTGGTCATCCATTTTCCCTTGATTTAAAAGGGGGAGAGAAGTTTGGTGTTTGGAAATGAATGATTGGTAAAAATTATTGGTAGAGAAACTTGGTGTGTTTATAGATGTGTTTGCATCTATTTACAGGTGGTGGTGACCAAACACCAAAGTGGTTACCATCAAGTCCAACGGGGGAGATTGTTGACATTCTGGCTTAAGTGTTGTCGTTGATGGAAACCTACCTGATAAAGGTGTCAACATGATGGTTATGCAGATGCTACAAGTGATATGAACAAAGGAATAGTAGTTCAGAGAAAATGGATGGTAAAGGTAAAGTTTGAGAAAGTATATATGGGTCTTGTGAAGGAAGGTCGCGTACATACACAGGTATGGTGAAGCAAATTTGCGTACATAATCCACACCGTGGTAATTTTAATACCATGGGTCTTTACCATGGTATTTTCCCATAGTAATGAGTGTGAAAACGGTTATTTGATCCCATCAAAGAATACTACGACATTACTAAGGGATTGGCCTAAGGTATTGGCTAAGGCTAAAACTATATAAGGAGATGGAGATAAAAGTGTTGGGTGTGCAATTTTTGTGTTTTCTATAAATATTTTGATCTGAAAAAAAGAGTTATGCACCAAGGAGCAAGGAGAAGACTCATATCTAAAAAACATGAAATATATTGACTTGTATGCTTAGTTTATTTACTTGCTGCAAATGTTTAATATTGATGAAATTGTGATGCTTTAATCAAAACAATTTATTCAAAAGTATATAACATTAATATTCAAGGTTTCATAAAGTGAAACTTTGTTTGTAGAAAAAAAAATTCAGATCTATATGCAGGCATGTTTGGGAATAGTCACATATATACACGGATCCACCTTTAAAGGGTCACATATATATTCTACGAAATTATTTTTTATGTGTAGATTTGTACGCATGTGTTATACATCGTAAGCACGTACATACATGGATATTCCTCATCAAGGTTGCATACATAAACCAATGTTTGATCTGCTAATATATGTTTACATACCTGATGATTGATGTCTACAATTGATGATTGGTTTATTTATTTTTGTATGTCGATGATGTCTTGACTTAGTTGAAATGTTCAAGGTTAATGGTACATAAGTATATGATCTGTAATTTCTTAAGAAAACTATGATTAATTTTATGAACTATAGCTAGTGAAACTATTTTTGAATGATTCTGTGATTAATAATTTTACTATTCAGTATTCTAAGAACTGTACACAGGTATTATAAAGAGAAATCATCTATATACATGGGTTTTACTCATTGTAGTCATGTACACAATTTGATATTTATAGTTTCTAGTTGGGTTCTACATACAGTGCCTTGATACTTCAAATTTTCAGTTGATTTACAGTGTGACAGTGTTTCATAGTTAGTTCTTCAATTTTTTTGGATTGATATTGGTCCAAGTGGCCTATAGGTCGGTTTGATGATTGTTTGATAGTTGTATCTAGTTTGAAACATTCTAAAAATTCATCCACAAGGATTTGAGGATAGGATTTCTCAAAAAGGGGGTTGTATCTTCCTTCCAATAGGTGTTGGAAAACAAGAGAAGGTTGTAGCCTTCTACAAGTGGATTTATGCATACTGCTTAGAGTCTGCACTAGTACGATATTTATAAGAATTTTTCCTTTTTTAATAAAATAAGAAGACAAAGATGATGAAATTGGTGGTATTCTCCCACATTGGGTTTCCACCTAAAATCCTAGTGTTCATATGGGTCATTTATGTTGATGATCTATTTGCTTCTTACTGCTCATGGTTACTACTTAATTCATGAATAATGAAGTAATGATGCACTGACTAAATATGAACATATGATGAAATTAATGATCAATTAGTTATCTAGACGTACGTGGGTTTCATTAATCACATTCGCATACATATTATTTTTTCCTTTATAACAATAGCGTACATAAATTAGAACAATAAATTGAAAATACTAAAGTGATTAAAATACTAATTCACCCCCCCCCCCCCTCTTAGTATTTTTCCTAACAACTGTAGAAATTATATGCACTAAGCATGCACATGTCCTAGATCCACCTGATATCACACTATTTAACTTTATGCAAGATACTAAATCATTCACTTGTTAATATTTTGCGGAAAAATTAATTTCACACACATGTAAAGCATAAATAAAAATAATCGCACATAACACAGTTTTTTTTAACCGGGAAAGCCTGAAGCTGAAAACCCAAACTATATATTATGTATCATGGAATCATATTACAATCCTCATACAAAGCTTATCAATCTCTTAGTACAATACAATCGTCATACACAAATTAGGAACAATCTTGCAAATCCATGCACCGATCTCTTCCCTCCTGCTAGCCTGCCTCCACTACACAATCCCTGTTGAAGAATAGCTCTGAATGAATTCAAATTACTCTTGCCTTGAATTCGCAATCCTCATTGGAAACTCCAATATGTGTGTGATGCAATCAATGCATCACTATCGTCACAACAAATAGTCCATCTTTCCCTTTCACCTATCTCTCCACTGGGTCTCCACTGAAATTGCCATGCACTGTAGTTAACTGCTATATTTTTCAATTGATTAATGAGTTATTATTTTTGAATTAATTAACTAATTAATTCACTCCACTCTCACTAGTGTATCAATCAGTTAGACTAGATACAACTAGCTCAACTAAGTCTAACTGAGTTAAATTGAATACAACTTCATAACTACTTCTTCCAACTGTGTCATAACACTGCGACTTGAGTTCTAACTAAGTCCTCCATGCATTAGCTCCAATTAACCCTTGGTAATTGCGTAATTCCCTCAGTCCACTGATGTGCCACATCTGTGCACTAAAACAAAGTGCTCCAAGAGAATAAGTTGTTGTTTAGTGTCTGATTATTATTAAGAGCTAATAATAATCGACATGCATCTATTTTTAGATCAACGATATATAATTAGACTTCGGCCAATATTCTAAAAATAGAATTTCATCTATTTTTTCCAACTTGATCAACCATCCATAAATAGCATCCTGCAACTTCTGAAATATGATCATCATGTCTAAAAATAGACATAGTCTAAAAATAGACTTGTGCCAAAAATAGCCTGCGGGCCCACTTAGTGAAGGCGACTCTTTTCACTAAGCTCATCATCTTGTTGAATCTCAACACTCCCTCTCAAAAATATATGGATTATCCTTCACCCCAATCCTGCCTCTATGGTATTCAAATTTTCTCCTGGTGAGCGCCTTCATCAGAATATCTGCATCCTAATCCTCTGTAGGAATGTACTGAAGCAACATCATCTTCCACTGCACACAATCTTTGATATGATGATATTGGATATAAATATGTTTAGATCTATCATGAAACACAGGATTAACCAAGAGTTTTATGCAACTCTGATTATCACAATGTATCACTGTGGGATCTAAATGTGAACCGAACAAACCAACCAGGATCTTCCTCATCCAGATAGCCTCACATGCAGCTTGACTTGCTGCCATGTATTCTGCTTCTGCTGAACTGAGTGCCACGGATCTTTGTTTCCTGTTGTACCAAGAAACTGTCATAGATTCAATACTGAAAATCCCTCTTGATGTGATATTTCTGTCTGTTGGGCTTCCTGCCCAATCTGCATCCGTGAATCCATGCAACTTCACTTCATCCATCTGTCTGTACCATAAACCATACTCAGATGTGCCCCTGAGATATCTCAAAATATGTTTTCCTGCCTTCCAAGAGAGCTTGGTAGGCTTAACCATCGCTTGTGAAAGTTGTTTCACCGCATAGCATATGTTTGGTCTTGTATTGAATAAATACATGAGCGAACCCACCAACTGTCGATAAACAGTGGCATCCACTACCTCTACCGATGTAGCATCCTCTTTCTTCCAATTTCCTGGAAGAGGAGTGTCGATAGGCTTGCAACCATGCATGTGAAACTTCTCCAGTATCTCCCAGGCATACTTTCCTTGAGACACAAACAATTCACGTTCCCGCTGGCATATTTTCAATCCAAGGAAATAATGAAGGAGGCCCAAATCCCTCATCTCAAACTCCTTTGCAAGATATGCCTTGCATGAGTGTACCAACTGCTCATCACCTGTTAGTATTAAATCATCAATATAAAGTACAATGATTAAAAACTTACCCTCCACCACAATCTGGTATAGGTTTGCATCTGCCTCACTCTTGGTGAAGCCAAGTCCAGTGAAATAGTTGTCGATCTGAGTGTACCAAGCACGTGGTGCTTGTTTCAGCCCATGCAACGCTCTTTTGAGCTTACACACATGCAACTCGCTACTAAAGATCTCAAATCCTTTAGAGTGCTCAATGTACACCTCTTCCTCAATGATCCCATTAAGGAACGTAGTCTTCACATCCATCTGATGAATGTGCCAACCCATCTGCGCTGAGAGATCAAGGATGGTCTGTGTGGAAGAATACCATGTGACAGGTGAAAAGGTTTCTTCATAGTCAATCCCCTCAATCTGTGAGAAGCCCTGGGCAACAAATCTTGCCTTGTACTTCTCGACGCTTCCATAAGCAGCTTGCTTTACCTTGTAGATCCATCCAGATCCTAAAACTGATTTTCCCACCAGCCTTGGAACAATCTCCCAAGCATTGTCTCTGACAATGGACTCATACTCCTACACCATGGCATCTACCCATGTGGGCTCCTGCACTGCTTCTTCGAAAGAAGATGGCTCTGTCACGATACACTTTCTCATAAGAGCCATGTATCCAGTAAATCGGTCAGGTGAATATCTCTGTCTGCACTATGATGTAGGGACTCCTACATTCTGTGCCGCATCAAGCTTCAGTCTCTCAGCTTCTGTGGTACGATTTCTACCTTGTCTGATGTTTGGTTCTGAATGAGTGGACTCCTCCACTCCATGAATCTCCTCTTGTGGCTATTCCACATCTGGAGGCTCATCTTTCAGAACAAGCAGTTCCTTTACTGCATGCAAGTCTAGCTCCCTCTCAAGCATAGCTTGTGCAGCACCCACGATCGTTCTGTTCTTTCTCTCCATGACCCCATTCTGTTGTGGGTTATGAGGCACTATGAGTTCTCTTCGAATTCCTTATTTTCTACAGAAGTCTTTGAATTCGCCCATGATGTATTCACCACCATTATCGCTCCGTAGAGCTTTCACTTGCTTCCTCGACTCCTTCTCCACCAATGCCTTGAACTCACAGAACTTTGAGAACGTTTCACTCTTCTTCTGCATGAAGAAGATGCAGCATCTACGAGAATAGTCATCAACAAATATAACATAATACCTGTGTTTTTTTGTTAAAGAAACCAAGAAAGGTCCACACACGTCTATGTGAATTCTCTCCAAGATCACCGAAGCATGGTTCTCCTTCTCATGAAAGGTGGTCTTCACAAACTTACCCATAGTACATCCCTTGCACTGATCTGACTACGCAAGAGTACCCTTAGGAAGTCCAGTAGAAATATACTGCAAAATCTTCAAAGTGCCATGGTGAAGATGCCCCAATCTCCTATGCCATAATTCGCCCTCATCCCGACTCACCACTTCTTCTGCTTTGCCCACCATTGCAGCGTAGCCATCTACCTCCAACTTGTAGAGATTCTTAATTCAAACCCCTATATTCTTGGTTTGACCCATTGTTTTATGTCGAAGGAAGGCTTTTCCCTCACTGAAAACAACATCATAACCCTTGTCTTCCAGCATTGTGACCGAGACCAAGTTCTTCTTCAAACCTCGAACATGCATAAAATTATTCAACAAGAATGCATTACTGGACTCCCACTCAAAGGTAATGGTCTCAATTCCAGTCACACTGTACTGACCATCGTCGCCCATATTTATATGCATCTGGAGGTCCTTCTCCTCTAAGTCACTAAACAACTCTTTATCTCTTGTCATATGGAAAGACGCACCACTATCAAGATACCACACCAATCCCATACAGCTTGAAACCAAGCATGCGATCAAGGAGAAATCAAGTTCAAATTGTGAGGCTAAGGCCTCTCCAACTACAGATCCAACAACCTTCTTGTTCTTCTTCTTCTGTGGACAGTCAGTGGCGAAATGTCCATGTTCGTGATAGTGAAAACACTTCACTAGACAAATCCTGATTCTTGACTTTAGCATCAGATTTTGAAGGACTTTTCTTCCCCTTCCCTTTCCTTACTTTGGCAGCCAAAGAAAAATTCTCTTCATATTCATTCTTCGATGAAGATTTGTCCCTGGTACCCCGCCTTTTCTCCTCCTACACAAGATCCAACCAAAGTCGCTCCCATCCCGGCAGTTTCTCATGTCCATTGACAAAGTATTTGTAGCTATGCCAACTCTTTGGAAGCCTAAGGAGAGCCAATATCACCAAGCTTTCTTCATCAACAGTAACCCCCACACTTCCCAGTTCATCCTTGCAATGGACAAACTTCGTGAGGTATTTTGGAATATTGTCGCCTTTCTCCATTTTTATTTTTCTGAGCTTGTCTTTAAGCGCCAACTTCCTCTGGTCACTTCTGCTTTGGAAAAAATCTATCAAATCCCTCCACATTAAAAATGGAGTGGCTTTCTCGTGAAGGTTGGACACAATATGGTCCTTCACACCTTCCAACAAAATCCTTCTTGTCTTTGTTGTATTCTTTTTCCATGCGTCAAGTAATGCAACATCACTTGATCCTGGCTTAGGAACATCGCTATCGATGAACTCCTTCAGTCCACTATCCTCCAGCACTGCCTTCATCCTATCCTTCCAGGCTATGTAATTCGAGCTCCCATCAAGGGCATACTCCAATCTCAACTCGTTGAAAGACATTTCAATGTATACTCGACTTCTGCACCAAGAATATTTTGTAGAAAATTCGAATTGTCCACTAGCACAAACTCACTTTACAATTGCAATATTCAATCAAAAATGCTCTGATACCATGTAGAAATTATATGCACTAAGCATGCATATGTCCTAGATCCACCTGATCTCACACTATTTAACTTTATGCAAGATACCGAATCGTTCCACTTGTTAATCTTTTGCGGAAAAATTAATTGCACACACATGTAAAGCATAAATAAAAATAATCGCACATAACACAGTTGTTTTTAACCGGGAACGCCTGAAGCTGAAAACACCAACTATATATTATGTATCATGGAATCATATGACAATGCTCATACAAATCTTATCAAGCTCTTAGTAGAGTACAATCATCATACACTAATCAGGAACAATCTTGCAAATCCATGCACCGATCTTTGCCCTCCTGCTAGCCTACCTCCACTGCGCAATCCCTGCTAAAGAATAGCTCTAAATTAATTAGAATTACTCTTGCCTTGACTGCCTAATCCTCATTGGAAACTCCAATTTGTGTGTGATGCAATCAATGCATCACTATAGTCACAACAGATATTCCATCTTGCCCTTTCACCTATCTCTCCACTGGGTCTCCACTGAAACTGCCATGCACTATAGTTAACTGTTTTATTGTTCAGTTGATTAATGTGTTATTATTTGTGAATTAATTAACTAATTAATTCACTCCACTCTCACTAGTGTATCAATCAGTTAGACTAGATACAAATAGCTCAACTGAGTCTAACTGAGTTAAACTGTATACAACTCCATAACTACTTCTTCCAATTGTTTCATAACTCTACCACTTGAGTTCTAACTGAGTCCTCCATGCATTAGCTCCAGTAAACCCTTGGTAATTGCGTAATTCCCTCAGTCCACTGATGTGCCACATCTGTGCACTGAAACAAAGTGCTCCAAGAGAATAAGTTGATGTTTAGTGTCTGATTATTATTAAGATCTAATAATAATCGACATGCATCTATTTTTAGATCAACGATCTATAAATAGACTTCGCACAATATTCTAAAAATAGAATTTCATCTATTTTTTCCAACTTGATCAACCATCCACAAATAGCATCCTACAACTTCTGAAATATGATCATCATGTCTAAAAATAGACTTGCGCCAAAAATAACCCGCGGGCCCACTTAGTGAAGGTGACTCTTTTCACTAAGATCATCATCTTGTTGAATCTCAAAAACAACCACATTGAAGAATCTTGCACCTCTATGAACCCAGCCACCCAAAGGGTCTTTAAAAGTTTCATCTCTCAAATGGTTCACCACTTCCAACTATGTTTGCACCTGCCTCTAGATTGGTACACAAAATTTTCTAAACTGTATCGACAAATTTTTTCCTTGAATGAAATTTTCCAAAATCAGTAGGTTGTTGTAATATTGTCTAGTTTTGATAAGTTATCATAATTAGTCAAATAATTTTGAAAATGTTAAGGTAGGATATGGATGAAAAACAATAAAAAAGTTAAAAATGTTAGGAATTTTTTATGTTTTATAGACATCCATATCAATAAAATGATAGGTTTTAGCTTCCCTAAATAAAGAAGGAAAAGCAAAATAAAATGTTAGGGAAGCAAAAGAAAAGGAAAGCTTCATTGATGTTTTTAAAAATTGCATAGGCTACTATTCTAAATGTGCCAATAAAAGAAGAAAGGTTTATATGGTTATTCCAAATTATTAACATTATCCTAAGTTTTAAAACCATATAATATGCCCCACCATTCATCCCTTTTCATTTTCATTTCCCTAAGCCATATCCCTTTATATCATTCCCGACACTTTATTTAACAATTCCTGACCCCACCATTCCACCTCATCACATCCGACCATCCAACCCATCTCCATACATCTGACGGTCCTCCCACATTTTTTCAACATCTGACGGTCCTCCCACATTTTTTCAACATCTGACGGCTCTCATAGCCTTTTGGCCCCCTTCATGAACCGAACTTTATCACCTAGGGGGGGGTCAAAACTCAGTGGTAATTCACAACCTCCCATCAATACTTGTCATCACCTCAGCTTTTGAGACCCCCCATGAGCGAAACCAGAAACCGCTCAACCCCCCCTCCGAAAAGCTGATTTCCAATACCACTTACTTGACCGTTGAGCATTTGACATTCCACTATCGCCACCTCATATGCCAGCTCATCTTCCCGTTAACCTCATTCACCCATTAAAATTCATAAATCACATCATTCCCTCCATTGTCAATTTTTTAAGAATTCAATTAGCTTAACCCTTAACCCGCACCACCAACGGAAACCTTGTATTTCTATATAAATCACCTTTCATCCATTTACATGTTACAATGTTGTTTATTTGTAGGTTTCTCACCGGAAACCTGGCATTGTCAAGCTTCCAGCACCTGCTCATTCCAATTATCCTTTATGTTCCCTGTCTAGAACACTTTGTCTATTCATTGCCTATATTCTTAGTCAAATTACACTTCCATATTTAGCCATCACGCCTCCCAAGGACAAAGGACTAGAGGAAAACATCAATCCTCTGATTTTTCCTCCTGTAGATCTTCACCATATCCCTATGGCTAATAGATACTACAGGATTCATGAAACACTTTGTGAGCTTGACATTCTCGAGATGTATTGTTGGCTCGAAGATAAATGTATTGACAAATCTAATGAAATCCAACTCTGGGAGTCAAACCTACCTCGTCATATTTTTCCTCCTACCCATAACACTCCTGATTTCATTAGAAAATTCCATGCCTCATATTTTCCAAGCCAAAGGGCCATCACCAATTCCAATGGACAAGTTTTTTTTAACATAACCCCTCAACCTATTGATGAAATGATGCGAGCCCCCATAGTCAACAATAGTACCCCATTTTCTTATGAAGCCCTAGTTGAAATATGCCAGAAATTAGAATTTGCTAAGAAAGCCCAAACTCTATAATTATTCTTAGCACAATATGCTTCATTACTGAAGAAAAATCCTCCTTATCCTTCATCCCTATTTCCGAAGAGAACCAAGTAGATAACCACTGTTATATCTTACCTTCTTGGATACTACTCTGATCAATATGTAGATGAGGCTATATAGGATTTTTAACAATCTTTTCTAATGATGCCAAACCTTAAATTGTGTTCAATTTCAGGCATTTCCTTGCAGAGTATATTCATCAGAAGTTGGTCAATTTTCACACAAAGGAGGTATTTAAGTATACCTCGGTCTTAGTCTACATGTTCATATACTTTCAAGGGGACAACTTGAAATTTTCATTGTAGAAACTAAATGAGAAAGGAGACCAACAGTCGGTCATTTTCTGGACCACCCTAGTTATGAAAGATCAGAATGAGTTCACATATAAACAATTCATTGATATGTTTGTTCACCCATCCATTGGTCTTCTAAGCAGCAGAAAAGAACCAAGAATTAGTGAAGAAATCCAAAAATTTTGCAGCTGTCAGAACATGTACAAACAAGAGATTGGTACTTATATGAAAACTACATAGAGATAAGAATTTTTGGATGTGAGTTGCCACCATATAAGTTGCCAAAATTCCTCCAAATGAGGATTTTTTCCTTAGAATTCATCAAGCAGATGATCAACATGGATCAGGTCCATTTTTTTGTTGCCAAGAAAAAGTCTCATTTTAAGATAAAAAAGCAGGTTGGCCCATTCATATGCAACAATAGGAAAGTAGGAGCAGAGGCAGACCAATTATTGAAGAAAATGCAGTTTGAACTTAGCTTCACTTGTGTTAGAAAATTATATATTACAAAGCAATGGAACAAATAAAATATATATGTGGAAACACAAACACAAGAAACACATAAAAACAGAGAGACACAAATATACTTGGTTCACCCAATTTGGGTTACGTCCACCCCGAACAACCATTCCTTCCTTTATATTATCCAGCAAAATGAAGAGACACAACCCACATAAGATCCATTGTAATATCCTCTGTTCTCTCTCACAGTCTCCCTATTTGTTTCTCGCTTTGAGAATACACATACAATACACAACTACAATACAATTCCCTCATACAAACGAGGGGTTTCCTTCTAGGGAAAAAAAACCCTAAACTAAACATAACTTCTACTGTCAGATCATCCGCCTAATGAATGGCCCAGATTGACTAGAAATTACTATACTTTTACAAGGCAATTTTACATCTGTTTTTAGCTACGGGGGCGCTGCCCCCGAAACCCCCCATCGGGGGGGACTCCATAAAGTCATAGCGCCCATCCCTAGACCCCCAGGAAGCATTTAATTACGGGCGGCGTTGTTGCCCCATTATGGTACAGGATTCCAACATTGTGATACAAAATAAACAAGATAATCAGGCTCCACACCCAACAACTTGCTCATCTGATCCATTAGGGATAGTTTCCAAATTATGGTAGAAACCAAATCTACTCCTTAGTTTCCCACATCAAGGCTAGAAATAGAGAAGTATAAGAACCAGCCAGAGTGGATAGAGAATATATTACATGAGGCAAAAGAACAACAAGTCTCTTCATCAACAGTGCAGAATCCTAAAAAGAAAGAGAAGACAATGAAAAGGAAAAAAGAACAAGGATCCCCATCAGAGACATATATATTTAGCAAGGGATTTAAAATCATGTACAAAAAGAAGGCTAAGCTTAGTTCCAAATTAATTCTTAGCAAATATTTAGAGCAGTAGACTCCTATCAATTCTAATGAGCCTCTTGTCTCTTCACTAGTAGGTGAGAAGTCTACACAGTCTCCTACCACTTCAATGACTACAACAATGCATCAATAGATTATGCACACAGGTACCTCTACTTCAAGCGAGCCAAAGAAAAGCACCATGGATATCTTCAAGGAAACAAAACTAAAAAATGTAGCCTTGAAGATAAACACATATAATCAATTTTGGAAATAAACCTCAGGTGCCCAAAGTAGGCTATTGTTAGCCTTCGACTTAGAGAAAGGAAAAATTCTAATGGAATTTCTTCAGGCACAAGTTCCTTAGCCTGAAGGAGAATCATATTATAATAAGACATCACTTGAGTTTGATGTTAAGGACATACATCCCATTGATCAAATGGAGATGCATAAACAAACCAGGGAAATGATTTTCTCCACTGTAACTAACATTGTTATGACCTTGCCCAAATTGCAGGTCACATTAGCAAATGTACGCTCACAACTCAACATGGAAAATGTTTCAGCCTTTGCCAAAGATACCAGGATTAAAAACTTGGAAGATTTCGTGATCAAACTAGGTTATGATCCTGCAAATGTTAATGTTGCAAAGGAGCTGATTGAGAAAAAGAATGCAGATATTGCAGCATTAAGGAAGCAGTTAAAACTACCAGCAATAGAAGATCCTTTAGCTAAGAATATTGAAGAGACAGAAACACAAAATGCATACATGATGAAGCTCATCATAGAACATAATACATAGTTGAATAAAATGGAAACAGAGATGGAGAAGTTGATTAAAGAAAGCAAGAAGTCAACTAAACAAACTTCTCCTTTAGAAGCACTTCCTATTACAACTATTCCTACTCCTATATCTGCTACCACTAGTAAAGGAGATGTTGCAAACTAGTTCGATACTACACTCCAAAATATGACCTTTCAGACAGAATAAATTAAGAAGTTACAGGATCAAGTGAAACTTCTATAGAATCAGCAAAATAAGTCTAACACTTTCCATGCATCAGAGCTTCAGAGACCTCATAATAAAGTAGAAATATGGAATAAATCAGAAACTAAAGCTTATATTGGCTACACTCTTGGTGTGTTAAGGATATTATTTGGAACAACATCATTGAGGAAATGAGTGAAATCTGGCCATGTGTCAAGATAATCTTTGAGAAAAAGGAGTTAGTGGAAAAGGAAAATCATACCATTACTGATATAAATACTCAACTAGGAGAAATGCCTAATATATCCAACAACATTATAAAGTTTCTAAATTCTAAATACAACCAATAAATGGATGATCTAGGGGTAGATGATAGGAATGATACCATCCTTGAGGTGAATAAAGTTCTGATAAAAAAGAACTTAGTATTGCAGTTGACAGAAAAGTGTCACACTCTGGATGTTGTTGTCAATAGATTTCTTTCAAGAATTGATGCATGGAACCAGAAAGGTTTTCTCTCATTATTTGTAATAAATGATAAATTAATGCCCAGGGAATATTACATGAATAAGTTTAAAGAAACAGTAAGGGAAACATCCATGTCCTCTATTAAAGGTTCAATGATAGGTAGAGCATTTTATGAAGCTATCAAAAATATCAGTTTCATTCAGCATGAGATAAACCATATTTTTACTATAACCCACTTTTGCTAAGTATACTGAGGCAGATGAAATATACCGCAGATTTATTAAAGTTTCAATTCCAGATCAAGAACGGTGAGAAAATCTATGTGAATATCGGGATTAGAAGACAAATCAGTTTTGCCAGCATAGCACCAGAATAGTGGCCACTCAGCAATAGTTTTCCATTAAAATAGGGCTAGACATGCAAATTCATTCCTTTGGATCAAATTCCTTTCCTTTATGTTAATTTTGAGAAATTATAGCTTGCCTTGTCACTCAGGCATTTATTGTAATTTTTATTTTTGTTTAAATACTTCATTCATGGAAGTATTCAACGTTGCACCCTTGATCTAGTTATTAGACAGATTTGTAATAGCTAGAGAATTTTTGATATAATAAAGGATTCTAGGTCTACTTCATATGGCTTGTATTCCTGTGAGTTATTTCTATTGTTTTTTTCATTATGTGTTCTTCATATAATTTAATTCATTAACAATTATCTGATTGGAAATTTAATTGAATCTCAGTTTCGTTTTAAGTCCGTTGTGAATTTGTAGTTTGATTAAGAGATTAATTTACAAAGTTATATGTTATTGTAAATTCCCCTTGAAATTTAATTACACAAAGGTACCTATTATGACTTGATTATATTTTGTTGATTATGAAAACATAGTTTTCATAATTTCTTCTTATTAATGGTGAAATACTCTATCTGAATATTAAATCATTTATACTTCACTACATTCTTCTTATCCATACCACTTAAAATCAAATTAACCATATGTATTTAAAGAAAAACCTTTTATTTTGTAAAGGATATTTCTAAGTTAAAATCACATGTTCAGAAAACTTTTCTCTGGTCATCGAACTATTAAGAAACAACAAATGTTTTAGATGCTTTGACATAACTTATTGACCTTACCACCAACATCAGACTAGCACCATTGACGGGGAGACGAAGAACTGAAAGCTAAACTTTCCCTGGGGCAACGATTTTCCCTTTCCTTTAAGGTAAATAAAGAATAAGGATATAGGTAAAAATATTTCACTTGGCGATTCCATTGGTTCAAGATAGCTCCCTTTAAGCACACTAGATCACATTTTGAGTCTGAGATTGTTAACCCTTTACCAGATCCAGAAAAACTTACTAGGGAAGCCTCTTTGAGAAGAAAATAGAAAACTCCTTCTTGTTCCTCTTCATCTTTACAACCTAAAGAAATTTCATCTGTATATCCCTTTTGAGTAATATCATCTCATCTTGATTCGACTCAAGTACTTCCTATAGTTTCTGAACTTTATTCAAGAGGAGTAGATCTTTAGTCAGCCTTGTTAACATAATCACTTGAGTCATATCAAGTTCCACCCTTCCTTTTAGATTCACCTACATCTGAGAAATAATTGAGCTTACACTTACATGAATTTAAGCCTATATATTTCATTACTCCAGTTTATTATTATGTTCCATCAACCTATACTAAACACGAAGAGACATTTTCTGTCTATTCTAATCCTTTCTTTGAATATAAGGAAGAAGATTTAACACCAGCAATTCAAAGGTTAGTTGTTAATATCCCTTTGAAACCCTCACACCCTCCTCCTCCTTCATTCTCTCCCCCCTCCTCTAATACTCATTCACCTACCAATTCATCATCATATTCATCTTCATCTTCATCTTCATCATCCACTCAGAAACCCCATACCCCTTCTACTATTATGGCTTTTCAACTCATTATACAAGCAAGGTATTCTGCTCTTTTTCTTCCTAACAACTTGGAAAATTGTTCTGATGGATATCTAAAACATTTACCAAGATTTAATGGAGAAACAGGTCCCTCAGTAGAGGATCATATATCAGCCTTCTTATATTTTGTTGATAATATGAACATCGAGCATGAATATGTTTGCATTATTTTGTTGATGACTTTGCAGTTATGCTAAGGGAAAGAGTTTCTAACACATTACAAGACATGCAGACTAATGTTATTGAGGTAGAAGCCAATAGGTCAGCTTCTGATAAAATTAAAGCTAAATAAGAGAAGGAACAAAGACAATTAAAATTTAAGCTCAACCTCTTCCAAATCCAAACTTGAAGATCAGAAAATTTATGAAATCACATCTTTACTTAGAAACCTTTCCAATAGAATCTCTAAAATTGAAACATGACCTAGAACTTCTCTGCAAATTGTTGTCAGACCTCAAAATCAAAATAAAAATCAATCACTGAGAGCTCCTCAACTTCAAATTCTTCAGAGACCAGATCAAAACATTCAACCTCCTTTATTAATTCATGATCAACAGCCACATGATACTGACCTTGTAATCACAGAAGATATCAATAATTTTGATTCTTCAGTAGAGTAGATGGCCATAGTCCCTTCATCTTCACCACAGTCTTTGGAACAAGAACAAGAAGATACTCAACTTTCAAAATACCAAGAATTTTCTGAATTCCTCATTGCAGAGTTAAATAAAAGGTATGATCTAAGACCAAGATCAGGCCTAGGTATACCTCCAAAATCTACCACAACCATCGAACCTGCAATAAAATCCATTCAAACACAAACTCCAACACCTCATACTACATAGTCATCCACTGAAACTGTTGCATTTGATAAAATCATTTTGACAAATTTTAATATTTAAAATGAATTGGAAAGGGTCAAGATTCCTATACCTTTAGCAGAACTTTCCAAATATCCTAGTTATAAAAATCAAGTATCTAAATGGATACAGTCCTCTTGTGCATATGTTGAGGGAGATATTATCAGTTTGCAAGATGAAAAGCCCTTAGTAGTGTTTGGCCCTAGTTTTGATATGAGCGATGAAATTGTTCCACCATTTTATGTGACCTTTAAGACTTGTGAATTTTTATTGTATAATTGTATTCTTGATTCTGGTGCTTCACACAACCTTATGTCAAAGGTAATTATGGACCAGCTTCAGTTACAAGTTATGTGTTCCTATCATGATCTTTACAACTTTGATTCAAAGAAAGTACCATGTTTAGGATTGATAAAAGATCTAGTTGTGACCTTAGCCCAAATACATGTCAAGAGTATAGTATTAGAGACTATTGTCACTAATATCCCACCCAAATTTGGCATGCTTCTATCTAGATCATGTTGTTCTAAACTCGGGGGATCACTTCAGATGGACATGTCTTTTGCTACTATTCCAGTCTATGGAGGTGAGCATTTAAGGTTATATAGAGAAGTCATATTCCTTCACATTGTTTGTAGATTTGATCAAGAAAAAAACCACCCTATCTATGCAGTAGACCATGATTTCAGTTGTTTTTATTTATCTTCCCAAAAATCATCAAACACTTGACTTTCCATTGAAAATATAGTTTCTAAACCAATGATTGTAGAATCATATATCTTGAAACTTCATTTTGATGGGTCTTTCTCAAAGGAAGGAGAAGCAACATGAATGGTTTTAATTTCACCAAATAAAGAAAACATTACTTAGCTCAGCCATGTGAACTTGAATTTGAGGTTACCAATAACGTGGCTGAGTATGAGGCTTTTCTTCTTGGTATTGAGTTGGCTAAAAGTTTAAAGGTTAAAAACTTGAGAGTTTTCTTTGAATCTGAGCTTATAGTCAAGAATATTAGAAACCTGTGTCAAACTAAACACCCAAGGCTTAGGTCCTACAGAAACGAATTTTTGGATACAATTGAAAACTCTTTCCTTGGATTTAACATAACTGTTATTCCCATAGATGAAAATATGCATGTTGATTCGCTTGTTGTTTCAGCAAGCTCTTTCAAAATCCCTCAGCGAGTATCGTTAGAGCACCAAATTCAAGTTAAATACAGACCATCAATCCCTGATAACCTTAAACATTGGCAAATTTTTGAAGATGATGAACAATTAAAGTCTTTCATTCAAGTCATCGATGAATTCTCAAACATGAAAATTGAAGAATACCAAAGATATATTCAAGAATTAAATCACCAAAATCCAAAAAATTAATTTAATCCTAAAATTCTTGATCATGATAACATTCAATTATCTAATAATTTTATTCTTGTAGGAATTTACAGGGTAAGTTCTTTAGATCAAGAACCAAAGGTCACCGCTCAAAAATAGATCACAAATCAGTACACCAATATAATCACATGATTAAAACCCTCAAAGAGGGAAATATTCCATGACCTGAGACAACGCAGCCACTTCAGACAATTTATTAATATAAAAAGAAAAGTTACATATGTTTCTCTCATAAAGGGTTACCGGACAAATGAACCTCTGTGCTCTTTAAATATAGATCATGGACCAATCAAGTGTTAATCCATAGATCAAGTGTCGTTAATACCGAGGTGAGAGATAACCGTCGGATCACTACAAATTGTGACCATTGGATTATAAGTTACAAATGTACATGGTAAAGAAACACACTTTACCTAACTCTACACTAGACTAAGTTATTCTTAATTATTTCCTATGTGTTGTAATATCCTAACATCCACCCTTAAGAACAACTTGGGATAGGATTGAAGGATTTAAAAAGGTGACACAAAAGGAGCCTATTTCCTATATGTCGAAATATCCTAACATCCCCCCTTAAGAACAAATTGGGATAGGATTGAAGGATTTACAACAGTGACACAATAGGAGAAGGAAGGAGGCATTATATCCTATCCCCCCTTAATGACAACTTTCCTGAACTCCAAGCATGGATCGAAGTTTAGTAAACTTCGCTTTTGTGAGAGCCTTCATAAATATATCGGCTACTTGATCATTGGTTGGACAGTACTGCACTTCAAGAACACGATCATGAATGAGCTTTCTGATGAAGTGTATGTGGAGTCAATATGTTTCATATGTTGATGCTAAATTGGATCTTTACATAGCTGAATGGCACTCTGATTATCACACCAAATTGTAGTTGAATGCTACTGATGGAGACCAAATTCAGACAGAATCTGACGAAGCCACATGGCTTCCTTGCTGGCTTCAACTGTACCACGATACTCTACTTTTGCTGAAGAAAGGGAGATGGCACTTTGTTTCTTACAAGACCAAGTAATAGGTCCTGAACCAAGAGTGAATACATATCCTGCAGTGGACTTCTGATCGTCAGGGTCACCAGCCTAATCAGAATCAGTGAAACCAATCAACAAGGGAGATGCTCCTACACTGTAATGAGTCTCGAACTGAATTGTACCTAGAATATATCGAAATATTATTTTAGATTATTTCCAGTGACTTTCATGAGATTGGTTCATAAACCGAGCGACGAGACCAATGGAAAAGAAAAGGTCAGGACGGGTATGGGTTAGATACAAAATTTTACCAACAAGTTGACAGTATAAGGTAGCATCAACTTCAGGGGTAGTACAGTTGACTGAAAGCTTGAATCTAGACTGAAAGGGAGAAGGGGCTGGCTTACAGTCTTCCATGTGGAAGTGGTGTAGAAGATCACAGGCATACTTGGATTGAGAGAGGGTAATGCCTTCCTTGGATTGCAAGACTTGAAGACCAAGGAAATAATGCAACTGTCCTAAGTTTGTCATTTCAAACTTCTTTAAGGCTAGACTTCACATGATTTATATGGTTTGGATCACTACTAGTAAGAATAAGATCATCAACATAAAGAACAAGGATGGTGAAGGAATTACCCACTTTCTTGGTGTAGACAGTGTTGTCTGGATGACACCTAGAAAATCCATTATCTAAGATAAATATATCCATTTTGGCATACCAAGCCCGAGGAGCTTATTTGAGACCGTAAAGAGACTTCCTAAGCTGACAAACAAGGCAATAGTATTTTTTGATAAATCGAGGGGGTTGTTCCATGTAAATTTCTTCATGCAAATCTCCATGTAAGAAGGTGTATTTAACATCCATCTGATGAACTTCCCATTTAAAGGAGGTAGCAAGGGAAATAACAAGGTGGATAGAATTCATTTTGGCAACAAGGGAGTAGGTTTCAGTATAGTCAATTCCTTCAACTTGTGAAAATCCTTTAGCAACAAGATGAGCATTATGTCTATCCACTTTTCCATCTAGTCCAAACTTTGTTTTGTAAACCCCTCTTCATCTGAAAATTTTTCTTCCTTTTGGAAGAGGAACAAGATCCCAAGTATTGTTTGCCAATAAGGAATGATACTCTTCATTCACAGCTTCATCCCAATCTAGATGACCGGAGGCTTCTTCAAAGGTTTCTAGATCAATTTTTTCTGGAACTTGAGAGAATAAGGAAGAGGCTCTTTTGAACTAAGAATGTGTACTTTGTCGATCAGCAGGGTCACCTACAAGAGAACCTGCTGCATCCTGACTAGAGCGGACCCATCTTGGAAGCGGTGGAGTATAAGGAAAAATTTTAGGAGGTGGAGGAGGATTTTAATCCTCTCTATCATCATCTGAACTAGAAGGAATGCTATTAAAAATAGAATAGAGAGAGAGAGGTGGCATATATGCTGAATCAGGCTCGCAGGAAAAAGGTGGCACACTTTTCGAACTAGGCTCGCAGGCCGATATATTTTCATCAAATTTTACATCTCTTCTAATGATAATATTTTTGGATTTTGGTTGAAGAAGTCTATATCCTTTGACATCTTTAGAATATCCAAAAAAATACATTTTTCACTCTTAGGTTCTAAGGCTTTATGTTTTGCATCTGGAATATGGGCCCAAGCATCACTTCCAAAAACACGAAAGTGACTTACATCTAGTTTTATTGAGCTCCAGGCTTCTTCTAGAGTTATATTCTTTAAAACCTTAGTAGAAGTGTGATTTACTATGTAATTTTCACATTTAATGGCTTTTGCCCAAAAATTGAGCCCAAGTCCTTTAGATTGAAGCATACAAATAGCCATTTCTTTTACGGTGCGATTCTTCCTTTCAGCTACACCATTTTGTTGTGGAGTATATGGAACAGTATGTTGCAATAGAATGCCAAGCTCAGTGCAAAAGTTGATAGATTTTTTGTTAACATATTCTCCGCCATTGTCTGATCTTAACTTAAGAATTTGATGTCCAGATTGTTTCTCAACAAAGGCCTTAAAGGCAAAGAACATGTTAAAAACTTCACTCTTGAGTTTTAAGAAATATACCCAAGTGCGTCTGGAAAAATCGTCAATGAAATTTAAGAAGTACTTGCAACCATAGAAAGAAACAACAGGAAGTGGACCACATAAATCATTGTGCACAAGCTGCAAAGGGGCTGAAGTGTGCCAAGAGGCATGTTTGTCAAAACTATCCCGATGATGTTTTCCGAGTACACATCCAGAGCAAACACCATCTCGGCAAGATACCATAGGAAGGCTTGTCACCAAATTTTCCTTACATAGATTTTGAAGAGAGTGATGGTTTAAGTGACCAAATCGCTCATGCCAAAGTTTGCTCACATCATCATTATGAGCAACAAAAACGGAGGGAAGAGAGGATGACCAAAAGTTGTCAAACTTATACAACCTTTTGGAATCATCAGCAATGCCAGTAGCTAAAATATGTTTAGGATATTTGAGGTCTTTGATTACAACATCATGAGGTGAGAATTCTACTATTTTCCCTTCACCTGAATGAGTTATCTGATAAGCAGAGAGAAGGTTGCAAGATAAGGTAGGAACACATAGTACATCATTAAACTGACCATTATCAAGATGAATGGTTCCAGATCCTACAACACTAAGAGATCTATCATCACCAACATAAATATGTTTGGTGTTACAATCATTTAAAGAAGAAAACATGTCTTTATTTTTGGCCATGTGATAAGAAGCTCCAGAATCAATGAGCCATTCATGAGAAGGAGAAGAAGAAGATACATTTAATGCATAACCAGATCTTGATGCTTGACAACCAAAAGCAGAAAGTGTCATGCCTAAAGATGAAGGTGAAGAGTGCTCCAAATTGATGTTTTGCTTCTTCATTGTTGCTTCTAAGGCTTCCATATTCTTAAAACATTTGGACTCTATATGGCCATCCCGATCGCAAAAGTTGCAATGTCTATCTGTCTTCTTCCCTATGTTTTGATTTACCTTATTATTTTGGTGATTTGATTTTTCAGTTTGCAGTTGAAATTTCTTAGGGCCCTTGTTTGGTTTAGGAACATATTATTTTGGATACTTCTTCTTGGGATTCTTTTGATATGGTTGTTTTTGGACTGCTAAGGCTTTCTTATAAGCGTTTCTAGTAGTGATAAGACCAAGGTGTAAAAGTTTTTCTTGTTCTCTTATCAAAGAATCACAAAAGGCATCAAAAGAGGGATTCTTGTAGGTGGTTCCTAAAGAAATGATGGCTTCTCTAGTGGAATGGAAGGCGAAAACAAATACAGAGTATGTAGGACCAAGCTTAGCAAGAATGCAATATATGAGGCTACCATCGTCCTTTCTGATCTTACAACCTTCTAAAAGAATTATGTGGGTCTTAAATTTGGACAAAAAATCTTCAATAGAGGAGAAATTACTGGGGTCCAAAGTAAGCAACTCATTTTCAAGTTGGTGGGCCCGGATTTGATTTTGAATGCCAAAAACAGTTTTTATCTTTTTTAGGGCCTCATCAGGGGTGTCAATGTCAAGGATATGAAATCGGAGATCTTGAGCAATGGACATTCCTGTCAAACCTTGTGATTGATCTTGTTTATTTTCTCATTTAGCAGCTTTATCATCATCGGAAGGATTAGTTTCTTGTCCTGTGGCTATTCTATAAATCCCTTTACTTCTAATTATATCTACCATGTGAGGTAGCCATTAGAAATAATTGGTGCTATTAAGAATAATTGGGCATGCACTTTCCATTTTTTTTTAAACAAATGAAGCTGAGAAAAACTGAAACTAACTACTCCAATGGAAATATCTCAAAAAATTAGGTCGTTTAAAAAAAAATGGCTAGAAAAAAGTCTTCCGGATGAAGAATTTATGCCTTTTGAAAAATCTGAGTTGTAGATGTTGAATAGTTATGGGAACGGGATGAAGTGCGGCTTTTTTTAAAAAAATTCTGCCCCTTTGAACAAATTTTTTTTAGAAAAGAAGCTTGAGAAGGAGACTTGAACCCAAGACCTATATTCTCATAAATTAACCCCTCACCAAGTGAGATAGTAAAAGGATCACGTTATTGTATGAAATGAGGGAGTTTTTTTTTGTGTAACTCTTCGGTGTGCGTGCCTTTTCCTGCAAAAAAAACACAAAAAAAACTGAGCAAGAAACAAAAACTAAATGCAAAGCCTTGCGGCAGAATTTTATATTTTCGGTTAGTCTTACCGGCAACTTTAACATTTTTCACTATTTCTAATTTCCCAAGATCGCATAAAGACGTGGGGAAAGAACATACGTAGCAAAAAAAAAATCCCTTTTCCTATTTCTAATTTGCCGAAATCGCACACAGCACACAGCAAAGAGCATACACAGAGAAGAAGGTATAGATCTGGCAAATAAATAAAACCTAAAAATCGAAAATAAAAAGAGGAAACCGAAATAAGCAGAACTATTAACAAATATATCTGCAAAACAAATGCTTTATACCTCCAAATCTAAATTGTCATAACTTGGGCAGCTAGAAACCTTTTCGCATGAAACGAAAGGCATTCCTCATTGTAACAGATGCTCCAAAAACAACCAAGCAATTATCCAAGCCCAAAATTGTTTAGAAATAGTATATCTACAAAACTACATTCGCGTGTAGTCAAACCAGCTTCGGATTTTGATCAACAACGGACGCGACCCTCAAAATAACTCTAATACCATGTAGGAATTTACAGGGTAAGTTCCTTAGATCAAGAACCAAAGGTCACCACTCACAAATAGATCAAAAATCAGTACACCAGTATAATCACGTGGTTAAAACCCTCAAAGAGGGAAAAGCCCACAGCCTGAGCCAATGCAGCCACTTCAGAAAATTTATTAATATAAAAAGAAAAGTTACATATGTTTCTCTCATAAACGGTTACCAAACAAATTACCCTTCGTGCTCTTTAAATAGATATCATGGACCAATCGGGTGTTAAGCCACGGATCAATTATCGTTAATACCGAGGTGAGAGATAATCGTCGGATCACTACAGATCGTGACCGTCGAATTATAAGTTACAAATGTACATGGAAAAGAAACACACTTTACCTAACTCTACACTAGAATAAGTTATTCTTAATTATTTCCTATGTGTCGGAATATCCTAACAATTCCTAAAGGATTAATTCCATCAGAAAAAATATTCGATGATAATGATGTCTCTAAAAACCCTTAGTCTAAATCACCTGAAGAAGAAATTGAAGAATGCAATATTGGGACTTTAGATGATGTAAGAAATGTTAAGTTATCATCAATCTTGCCTTTGGATGTGAAACTCAAATACTTGAATCTTCTTAAAAATTACAAAGATGTGTTTGCCTGGTCTTATAACAAATTAAAAACTTATGATACAGCTTTAATAGAGCATAAGATTCCTTTAAAACCAAAGGCAAACCCTTTCAACAGAAATTAAGAAGAATTAATCCCATACTACTTCTAACCATTGAAAATGAACTTAAAAAGTTGCTTGATGCTCATATCATTTTACCTTTAAGGTATTCTAATTGGGTAGCTAACTTAGTACCAGTCATGAAGAAAAATGGTGAGATTAGGCTATGTGTAGACTTCTAAAACCTGAACAAATAATCCTTAAAAGATAATTATCCATTGCCTAAAATGGATTATTTACTTTAGAAAGTTTCAGGATCCAGTAGGATTTCTATGCTAGATGTATTTTCAGGTTACAACTAGATCATGGTAAGTCAATTTGATCAAGAGAAAATTGCTTTCACCACTTCTTGGGGCACATTTATGTATTCCAAGATGCCATTTGGGTTAACTAATGTTAGAGCCACTTTTCAGAGAGAAATCGATCTAGCGTTGGTAGGAAAAGTTGTTGAATTTACAATTATTGATTTGGATTGATTTAATTGTTTTCTCTTATTCTGATGAAAATCATCTAAAACACTTGAGCAAGGTTTTTAACAGGTGTAGGAAATTTGGTATATCCATCAATCTGAAGAAATATTTATTTTTTGTAAAGGAAGGGAAATTACTAGGACATATAATCTCCAAGGATGGATTTATAATTGACCCAAAGAGAATATCATCCATTCAGACTCTATCTCTACCAAGGAATAAGAAAGAGATTCAAACCTTCCTTGAAAAAAATAATTTTATCAGAAGCTTCATCCCCAATTATGCAGAGATAGTAAAGGACATAACTGATATGCTAAATAAAAACAATGAATTCAAATGGACAGTTCCAGCTAGGTATGCTTTCCATCAAATAAAAAATGCAATATCTGAAGCCCCTACATTAGCTAGTCCTAATTATTCTTTACCTTTAGCATATTATCACATATTTTCTTTTGCATCAGAGACAACCCTAGTTGTTGTACTTTTACAAAATAACACAAATGGTGATGACCAGCCTATAGCCTTCTTTTCCAAAGTTATGAGGGATGTTGAAATTAGGTATGATATTATGGAAAAGCAAGTTAATGCCTTAATTCAAGCCCTCAAAGCTTTTAGAACCTATGTCCTGCATTCACACATTTCTACCTATGTTCCCAATCATGTTTTCAAAACTTTTTTAACCTAGCCTGATACTGATGGAAAAAGAGGAAGATGGATTGCTAAAATCCTTGAATTTGATCTCAAAATTAAAACCACAAAGCTAGTAAAAATCCAAGGCCTGGCCAAATTATTAGTTGAATCCAACTGCAGAGTATTAGGGATAAATTTGGTTTTTGAAATGTCACTAAGGGAGAATCCACAAAAACCTCCTTCAATATCAAGGGAGAATTTACAAGAAACTTCCTCAATATCAGAGGAGAATCCACAAAAACCTCCTTCTCTTATGGAAGGAGAGAACCCACAAGAACCTCTTCCTTTAGATCAATCCATTCTTGTTCACATAGATCATAAGTATCTATCTCTGATTGGTATTCTGATATTTTGCAGTTTCTCAGAGATTTTCAATGTCCAGTTGAACTTAATTTGAAGCAGTGCAAAGCTTTAAAGCTCAAATCAATAAAATATTGCATTATCAATGCTAATCTATACTGGAAAGACCCTCTAAATATTCTTCTTCTTTGTTTAACTGGAAATGAAACAAAGGGAATTATAGATCAATTCCATGCAATATTTCGTGGAGGACACTGTGCTTGGAGAGCAACATCCTGCAAATTTTGAAAGTAGGTTTCTATTGGCCCTCACTTTTCAAAGAAGTTGGAGCAAGAGTAAGAAGTTGTATACAATGTCAATTATTTGCAGGGAAACAAAAAATACCAACACTTCCTCTCGTTCCAGTATCAGTTGATGCTCCTTTTCTACAATGGGGGTTGGAATTTATTAGGGAAATTCATCCATAATCAAGTAATCAACACAAATAGATTCTAACTGCTACTGATTATTTTACCAAATGGGTAGAAGCCATACCTATTAAAAATGCAACTGATACTATTGTGATTAAATTCCTTGAAGAGAATATCTTATCAATATTTGGATGTCCTCAACAAATTGTAACAGATAATGCAGCAACCTTCAACAGTGTTAAAATGATTTAATTCTATCAAAAATATTCAATCCTACTACATCATTCTACACCATATTATCCTCGGGGTAATGGACTTGTAGAATATTCCAACAAGATCTTAGTTAAGGTCATTAAGAAGACTCTTGAATATCATAAAAAGAGTTGGGACAGCCACTTAATCCATGCCATTAGGGCAAACAAAGTTTCTCCTAAGAGATAAATAGGCAAGTCTCCTTTCCAATTATTTTATGGTAAGGAAGCAGTTTTTCCTACTCATTTAGCTTTACCTGTTATGATATTTCTCTAGGATTATTATGAAGAAAAATATGATTTCTCAAGAATGATTAATCAAATTATTGAGTTGAATGAAGACAAGGATGAAATTTAGTATCAGCTAAGAAAATACCAAAGCAAGATGAAAGAGTTGTTTGATAGAAAAAGAAAGAGAAATAAATTTTAAGAAAGGTGACATTGTGCTCAGATGGGATACAAGGAGAGTAGACAAAGGAAAACATGAAAAATTTGATAACCTCTGGTTTGTTCCATTCAAAATTCTAGAAGTTGAAGGAAACAATACATTTATCCTACATAATTTGGAAGGAGAGTATTCCTCATTTCCAGTCAATGGGAAGTACTTGAAACATTATATTTAATATTAATTCTTCATTCATTCAACTATAAACATTCGAAAAGTCTATTTATTTTTGGAAGTTGCAAGTAATTATCTATTTTATAAAAGACTACATAGCCTGAGGAGAAGGCTTTTGGATCTACTTGTTCTCTACATCCCACAGGGGGAAGCAGTCCCCAGATGAAGGATGAGTTGGATGGGTAGTGTCTACAGCTAGTTGACCTCCAAGCTCAAAGGAACAATGAGGATTCAAGAAGCACCACAAGTAACGCTCTTGCAAACTAAATTTCAATTGATCCCCCTCAGTAATATATGACAAATCCATGTAAATTTATTTTGATAAAAGTCCCATTTTGTAGAGTCTACAATAGCATAAATTTAAATTTTGGAACTGGGAAGGAATGTAGCTCAAATTTACCTGATCATTTTGAGATGACACTTCATTTGATCTTACAAGATCTAAACATTTTTAGAAATATGTAAATTCCCCATGTACCTTGATATGTACAAGTACATACTTAATAGAAAATCCTTTCTTATTTGTGTAAAAAAAAATCATAAATAAAATATATAAACCAAATAAAATTTCCAGTTAAGGGAAACTCCCTTCTTAATCCATTTTCATAGTTGTGACCTCATTTTCCATCTAAATCATATCAACCCATTCATTCCCTCCTTGACTAATCCTTTATGTACATCTACCCTCTAATGCAACTTTGAAAGGAAGGATTCCAAGCTCATTAAGAATTTCATCACATTAATAAATATAACAATTTTATTAAACAAGGAAATAAATTTTCTCAAATTCTTAGCAAGTTCACAACCCAAATTTCTTCCTTTTAATAACTATGGGGTCCCTCCCTCTTACATTCTTGTGAATATCAGTTGTCTCAACACACATTATATTAGTACAATTGTCTTACAATATAATCATTTATTCATGAAATCTCACAAGCATATACTCATATCATACACTTAATCATTCATATAACTCTTCTAAGTGTGCATAAAATTTAAGAGTCATAATAAATAATTCTTAGAACACTTATCTCGAGAAAACCTTTTATTGGAAACAAACCTATTATTTTCTCTTAGCCATGGGCTTTGTTGCTCCTATTTTGTTCAATAGTGGGTTATTCTCCAGTTGGGACATGACTCCACAATACATTGTATTACCAAGATCCAAGTATGATACATAATCAATATTGAAAAAAAACAAGGTCAATGTACCAACTCCAGTAGCCTCCAACCAATAGTGTCACATCCCTCCATGATCCCACCCAACCCAAGGTAGTGCATCCCCCTTCTATGATCACGAAAATTTGTTGGGTTGTGCCACTATCCTTCCAGGGCCTCCAAATTGTGTTTTCCAAGGATGTCTCAAAGTGTTGTGGCTTATAGGAGTTTCATATGCCTTCAGACCTATAAGTACTCTTTAGACCCCACACACAAAAAATTTCCTTTGCACTCCTCCATCTAGGGCTCTAGCCTTCCACAAAGCAACCCAAGGAGAAGTGCAGTCACAACATTGCCACAACATGAATATCAACAACTTTTACCATTCTCTTATTAACACCTTACCTTCCATAGCCTTGATTCCACAATACTACATGTAACACCTTCATTGGCTTCCAAATTATGTTTTCAACCTATTCCTAGTTACATATTCACCATTAACCATTATTAGTAATATAAATCATGTTATGAAAACAGACTACTCAGAGTTTTGTATGTAAGCACATCCATTGATATATGCACCTAGCATATCTTCATGCATCTAATATATCATTATTTAATATATATTCAATGTAAATGCATCTTTGAATTATTTCATCTCTTGCTTTTTTATCATTCCAATGTCAAAAAAATAAATAAAAGTATTAAAATTAGAAAGAGATAAGTTAAGAGATCCCCCCTCATATTTATGGTTGCATCAGTCAGCCATAAACTTTTTCAATTATGTTGCGCTACTCTATGGAATCTATTCAACATCTGGGACATTTATCTTGCTGCATCAAGCTTAAGTCTTCAAGTAACATCAATATATTCATATATACAACAAAATAATTTCACATAAGCACACATGCATGCATAGATATTAATTTAAAACTTAAATTATTTCTTATGAACAATATCATGCAGGTTCATTGTTGAAACTTAGCTCTCATACCACTCTATCACATAATATCAGAGCTCCCATTTCATTTATTCTTGAGCCCATCCAGGTCCATTGTTGAACCATGCTCTGATACCACTCTATCACATATCACATACCTAGTTGTGTCAATGACTTACAAAGGTTACAAGGTACCCAAAACTTTAATTTTATTTTTAATATCTTAAGCATAAACTCTAATACCACATATCACAAACCTTACTAAATTTATCCTAATCACACTTGCAAAAACTTGATTTTCATCTCTCCCACATTTTTTCAAACACTTTACATGTAAACTTTTTTTCAAATACTTTGTATACAACGAATTAAGTAGTATTTTTCTTGTAGACATTTTTTCAAACATTTTGTATGAAATCAAATAAGAAACATTTCTTCGATTCCACCTGTAACATACTAACTAAAATATACCACTCAATCGTGAAATTTCTTATTTATGTCTTTGAGGTATTTTGTCAAATAGTTTGTATGAAAATTGAAATAAAACACCTTTAACAAATTTCTTCAAATGAATTGCATGCAAATCATCTATATTAGTATTATCATACAAAAATCCTAACATACAGTAATATTATCCCCATCCACAAAAAAAAAAATATTTAGGGAATTTCATCAAACAACTCATATGCAATGAATCAGTAAACCATTTTGGTATTTCTTCAAAAAAATTGCATGCAAAATAATACAACAAACTCCTCGGGGAATATATCCTAAATTATGGTAGTCCAAGTTCTAAAAATTGAATAGATGATCAGTGGTATTTCCCGTCGCTATTGTCATGTTGAAAATGTTGGAATTGCCAACATTCAGGGGATCTCCTCGATATGAAGTCTCAAATGGACCTCACACTGTTTGGAATAGGAGTCCCAGTAGTAGGTGGTTAATGATATGCCTTGGTTGCAAAAAAGCATAAAGTGATGTATGGTGACTTTGGTGAGAGCATGTGTGTGACCCTGTGAATAGTCAAGTGTGATGGATGAATGGTTCCATCACATGAAGGGAAAGTAAGTGAGCCCCTTAAAATGATGTAATAGTGTGCAGCTTGAAAGGAACAAATGAGCATAATGACATCATGAGCTAACATGTAGAATAATCCACAAGTTAAGGTGATGAATTAATACAACAACAAGTGTTCAACAAGATTCATACAAATGAAAACAAAATATTTCATAAGAATAAGCATAAGTTAAATAACATACATTACGAATACAAAAAGAATAGTCGTATTGTATTCACAACATATGCATGAAAGCATGCTGACTCAGAGTTTTTTTAAAGGTGAAAGTACCAATCATACGTACACCATTGACGAACCACTAGCCCCAATAGTGGAACTTTAAAGTCATCAACGCCTAATCCTCCAAAGAAGTATACTTCCTCTATGCTACGGAGAAGCCAAGGCTCTCACAAAACTCCCAAGATCTTCCTTAGCCTAAGCCTAGCCAAAAGGTTGGCTCCAAAAATCCCTTTACATGAGTTATGAGGATATATTTATAAAAAAAGGGGGTGACTCTTCACATTCCCCTTTGTGACTCTTGGACTCCCCTCATGACTCTTCAACTTATTTACAAAATTACTCATTGCATTACATCATGACTCTTCAATTACGATATTGAGACTTGGAATTTCACTTTTATAAATAGTTACAAATAATATTACAATTTACACTCATACCCATATGAGACAAAATAGGGTAGAAATAACTTGATTGCATAACAAGAAAAAACACTATGATTCTTGAGTTTGGGAAAACTCTAGCTCAACAACTTCCACTTGATGCTTCTCGGTAACATATTTGTGCCAAGCTCAGTATTGTGCGATGACATCCTGAAATTTTGTGATGGTGTATGGCTAGAAACAAAATTTAGCCTCCATAGAATCTAATACAATGAAGCTAGTTTTAACTTTCCTCTCAAGGAGGAGAAACATTGTTCTAATATGGACAGGACCATCGATGTAGTTTTGCATTTTCATATCCAAATCCTCCTTGGTGGTAAATTGTCTCACCTGCTCCAAGTACTCTTTGATCTCCTGACTGACCTGATGTCTGGGTTTGGCTTCGGTGAGTGAGCCAACTGATGGGATCCCATGTTATTTCACCAAGAAATCCAAATTATTGTATAGCTATACATATGAGGCCTGAATAGTTCCAATAAATGAGGTGAGTTGCTTGTTGTTTTGAATCAATATTAAAATTCTTGCTTTCTCCGGCTCTACATGTGGCTTCATTTTATTTGGAAAGTTAAGCAGTGCCCCTTTGTATATTATTTTCCATTCCTACATGGCAGAAATGGAAACTTGTACATTCTTTAGAGTTTTCACAAAGTCTCTTCTGTGCTGCTACAAACCATGAAAGTGGAAAATTGCCTTATGTATTGTTACGATCTCCTCATATAGGTCATGCATGGTCTCTACAAGTGTTGATACTTCACCAAGTATAATTTCTCTCATTTCCTCCAAGTATACCTATGTGGAAACTGTGTTTTGTGCCACTACACAGAGATGTTCTATCTCTTGTTGGGCAGCCTATAAGTTTTGTGCCAATTTCTTATTCTTGGTCATCAAATATTGATTTTTTGATATTGTTACACCTGAAAAGGCCAAGTTGGCATCGGCAATGGCATTTGGATTCTTGTTGGTTTCCACCACTCTCACCTTCTCTTTAGTGAATGCACGTGATACACGATCATCTGGAAAATTCTTTCTTTGTGCTTGTACAATTCTCTTTTGGAGTTCATCATAAGACAAATTGTACAAGTCCATTACCTAATCATCATCAAGAGGAACAACATCCTCTTCTTCCCTCGGAGCTAACTCTGCTACTAGATGTGGTGGAGATTGAACGGAGGCATGTGGTGCAATCGAAATTAGATCAACATCCTTATTTTGCAGCTCCATATACAACTCCATATATGCACTTCAATGAAGTCTTCAATCTACTGAGCAAGCTCCCAATCCTGCATCTATTCACACTCCTCCTCTTCTATTGGTTGGTTTTTTTCTTTCTCTTCAACTTGTATAGGTGATGTTTCTTCTGCTATGGCGCCATTCCTTTCTTCTTTTTCTTGCTTATACTTCTCTTATTGTTCTTTTCTCCTCAGTTCTTGTTCTACTTGCTTCAATCTCAATTCGGCTTCCTGTAAGCTCTGCTTTTCTCTCTCCATCCGCTCTTCTCTTTGTATCCTCTTCTTCCTATTTTCTTATGTTGATAAAGCCGCTTTCATAAGGATTGGATCTTCCTTCATCTTGCAGCTTTGTTCTCCCACTAGACTATCAACAACCTTTCTCTTTTCCTTATCATATATGGGGTTGTTTCATTTTTTGGTGTTGCTTCTAGAGTTGTTTCCTTTTAGGGAGTGGCTTGTGAATTCCCTACTAAAATGACTGTCTCACGGGGTTTGAATTCATTGTATCAATTCTCCATGGATCTTCCTTCGACTAATTAAATGTCCCTTTGAGCTACTGAAAGTAAATTCTCGCACAATGGTCTTCGCAAACTCTATAGGTATCATACGGATTAAGGTCAGGAGTACCAAATGCAAACTTCATTATCTCCTTTCCCTCTGTATCTGTGAATTTCAAGTTCTTTGTCTAGTATAATCCAATTTTTGTAGGAATATTTGGACAAGGTTTTTTCTTATTCCTATGAAAATATGCTGACAACATTGTGGCAAGATGATATGACATTTATTGCATGACAAGCTTGTCGGTGGTGTACATTGGCAAAACATGCGGTGAATTCTCTCCACCGAACACTCTAAGGAAGTAGCCATCTGGTGAGGCAAACCAATATGTGATCTATGTTATTGCCTCCTGTTGTACAGTACAACAACCCTCCCCATTTTTAAATTTTAGAATAAATTTCATTTAGAAATAGGTCCCCTTTTTTAGATAGGATTAAAAAACTTAGAGGAAATCTGATCATTTTTTAATAAAACAAATAAAGGTTCATTGTTAAAAGAGCAATATTCCATATCTTTAATAGCAAGTGTATATAAACAAATGAAACATTAAAAAATTTCCGATCCAATGAGATATAAATACTTTATCACATTAACATAAATACATAAAAATATTCAATTGGAACAAAGTCCGATGTGATATAGTAATCGCAATCACAAATCGCAGACATCCTTAAGTTGCATATTTGTTTTAGAAAAACTCTGATTCAATTGAACCAATCACAATCACAAATTGCAAAAGTTTTAAGTTTTCACATTTGTTCTATAAAACTGCTATGCATTGAAATTGATCGCAATCGCATTTCAGAAGAGCAATGTAATATGCACTTGTTTTATAATTTCCGAAGTGATGGGCTCCATCGCAAATCACAAAACGAAAATGCAAACTCTTCATTTGGTCATTTGCAAAACTCCGATGCGATGCGATTAATCGCAATCGCATTTCGGAGGAAAAAAAAATTTATTCACTCATGATATTAAAATCTCCGATGCAATGGACTACATCGTAATCACAATCGCAAATCGGCTATTATCATTTGCAACTCATTTCTTTTGAAAAGAGTTGTTGTGATACACCATCATTGCAATCGAAAATCGGCGGAGATTATGAAATATTATTTGTTGTTCCTCTTGAAAATATCTGATGCGATTAATGTTTAATCTTATATTTTACATTGCGCATATATTATGTATTAATCGCAATCGCATGATTCAAAGGGAAATTTTTATGTCTCATTTTTAAACCGTTGATCTTCGATTATACTTTTACTATTAAATAGAAAATAAAATGAATAATGATGATTTCTTCTATTATGAATGCGTGAATGTGACTCTTTAGAGGGCATTTAAGTTTTAAACACGGAGATAATAAATGGAAATCAATGAATAGACAGTTTATACAGTTGTTATCCTCGTTTTTGTTTTCACTACGACTGAGATTTTTCTCCTTTGCAGAACCAAAGAACACCCAATTCTTTCATTCGCCGAGCAAGAGAAATGTTAATAGACAACGAAATGTCTAAGAGATCCCGGAAAGCAAAGACCATTGTTGCTGCTAAGACCCCTATTTTCACCATGGTACCTAAAGAGAAACCAGCGAAGCTTAAGCTGGTTATAGACACCTCATGCCAGGGACTTGGTAAAATGACTTGGTAAAATGTATATAACCTACTTGAAAAGGAAAACCCTAAAGTCACTTAGGCCAAGCCGACAGTTCTTGATGAAGATGACTTAGAATTTGATTCTGAGACTCCTCTTAGAGCATTATAGAACTCATTCCTTCATAGAATTACAGCTCGTGCAAATATTTTTCCATAGTACGATGTAATTTGGTGGGTACTAAACAATGTCACCATTCAGAATAGGACTTATGTTTCAGCCGCGGGAACAACATTTGGGTCATTTAAAGCAAAGGATATTAAATCAATATACCACCTTTCGGACCCACAGAAAATCTACAACAAAGCCTTCATCAAGGAATTTGCTGCAAATAATGAAAATCAGTCTGAGCTAATCAGAGAATGGAGAAGAGCTCCAGAAAAGCACAAAAACGAGGCATCAAGTATGTACTCTATGGAGTCCCTTTCACCTCCATACTGTTATTCCGCCGCAAAGATGTGTAGGCTGTTTGGAAATGATAATTTAGCTAGGTTTTCTATACAAATGGTACCTTTAATCCATTCTGTTGTAAGTTCTGAAATCATGGACTGGGCTTTCATTCTTTCAGATAAGATAGCCAATAGAATTCTCGAGTATAGAAGGGACAAGGAGACAGGAAAAACAACCCCATTTTACTTTTGTGCCTATATTCTAGATGCCCTATGTTTTAACTCTAAATTTCCCATGCTAGGATGGAAATGGACCCCCAAAGATCCTGCTCCTATTCATATATATCATAAGTTCTTGTGGAAGGGTCATTTTAAAAACAATGTTTATAGAATTTGTCATGGTTTCCTCATCCCTGTTTATCAAACCATTTTTGACCGATTTCCTCCCAGGCTTTCTAAGAAAGGTAAGTCTAATTTATCCCAGATTGGTGACTGGTTTGGGGAAGAAAAGTTTACCTATGTCAGAATTTTTGGTAGCATTGTAGAACCCCATATTTTACCATTGAATATTCCTGATGTGGCCTACTTTTCCCTTCCATTGTGGGGATTATACTCTCAATAACTTCACACATGCTGAGAAGGAGGTCATCAAGATAAGAGACCTGAAAATCTCTATAGTTCCAGGCAGACAATATGACCCAAAGAAGGTGGCATCTGATTTCACCACTTAAGTTTCAATCGCTCGGTTTGAGCATGAACCACATGAGTTTGATGATTTGTTTATTTCTGATGATAATTTTTCCCAAGTCTATAACTTAGCCAAGTATAAATTTTAGACTGAAGAGATGAATAAATTCATGTTATTTAGAATCCAAAGACTACTCAAATCTCCTCTAGATCAATTAAGAATTCTTGTGCAAGAGTCTAAAACACAGCAAAAGGAAAAAGAGGACGCAGCCAGCCAAACAGGAAAAGAAACATCTACCAGCCAGGTAGATGTACAGACTGAAAATGTAAATACAAGTGACAAACCTAATGTGCCAAAGGAAAATATTGACATTCAATCCAATGAACCTATTGGAAAAGAAACTACATTTCAAATAGGGAAGGAAAGTACAGTTTTTGAGACCAATATTCATGTTGAGGAAAAAGATATAGGAAGAAAGGTTATTGTACAAGTAGCAAAAGGAGATATGAGAAATAATCCAGATTCTCAATTTGGAAGAGGAAAAACTACTGAGAGAGTAGTGGAATCTGCTGAACTTATAATTTCTCCCCATTTGCTGAGCCAATATGAGCAATTTGCCCAGCAAATAGGACAACAAAATAATCCTCAAGTTAAAGTTCTGGAAGATCAAGATATGGAAGTTATTCCTGAACATCCTACAGGTGAAATTATGTTGAAAATAGAATAAATCCCTCCTCTAGACATATTTTATAGTCCTAAGCATACGGTTGTTGTTAGAAAACAGAGGAAGAGGAGAAGGACTGACTAGGATACACTTTCGACATCACAAGTGGAATTTATGAACATTGTTTATAAAAATGCTGAGGTGAATCCGTCAGAGGATCTCACCAAATTATCTCAATACGTAGGTGCCTACAGTGCTGCAACCATATACAAAGCTTCTGAAGTCTCTCAGTTGATGAAACAAAAAGACTTACAGATAGCTATGTTAGAGGAACAGGCCACAGAGAATCAACAAAAGATTGTTCAGCTGGAAAAACAATTGCAAAATAAGGAGCTCACATCTAAACAGCTGGAGGATCAGCTTAGCATTGAAAAGAAGAATATTGATGAACAAGCCTTGAACAAACAGCAACAGTTGAATCAAGAGGTAGAAAAGTTACAAAATCTTTTGCAAAATGAAAAAAATGCAAAGATTGAACAAGAGAAAATATTCCAATCAGCATTGGACAAGTTCAAGGATTACCCTAAATTAGATCAATTCAAAACTGAAGCTCTTGAAACGAACAAATTTCTATCTCAAAAGTTAAATGAAATTTGTTTAAAGTTAGCACAAGTCGAGCCCTTGTGCGAAATAACATCATTTTTGATAGATGAAGCAATCACTCTCAGGCAAGAAATTGATGATGCTGATGAAAAAATTTATGAATTCCTTTCATGGCAGGATAAAAAGCAAGGAAGAAAAGCTAATATTCCCAGAATTGAAGAGAGACACGAGGAAATTTAATTTGTGGAATGGGAACAACAGCTGATGAAATCAGAAAGATACATATCAAGAGTTAAAATTATGATGAATGATATAACGCAGTTGATTAATGATAGCTTGTATGCCACTAATTTGATCTTAGATTGTACCCCAGGAAAATTACCAAAAGTAAAAGAAGTTGGTTCTCAGTGGAAGGAAGAGATAATCAATAAGAATCAACATATTATCAAACTTTAGGCAATTTCATGGGATATTATGTGGACTTACCTAATCAAGCCACATAATCAACAATTCACCATCAAATTCATTTCAAATGTTATTAATTGTATCATTCCTAAATTATTTGATGCTACATATACTGGGCAGTTACATTCAAGGCTAAGTCATCCAACAAAAGTGAAATATATGCTCAAAATTTGCCACCTGGGCACACTAAATGTAGAAGAAAATCAATGAATTGGTTTCACTTCAATATAGCAATTCTATTTAGAGATTTATGATGAGAAAGATTGTAGCAGTAGTTTTAGTTATCTTATTTTATTTTAAGTTCCTATTTAAACCCCTCTCATGCATTTAGAAAGGGGTCCTAAAATTTGTAATATTTTGACTTGGATGTTACATTTTTGTACTCCATTGACTCTTATATTTTTATAAAGGATCACATCTGGTGGTTTTTATGGAAAATTGTCTTTAAGAATTGCATTTCTGTATCTTGGAGCCTGTTTTACATTGAAGTGCTGGATTTGGATATTGAATTGCATCGAGAAAAGTATCAAGATGGATATGGTATTTCTATCTATTCACTGTTATTTTTCTTATGTTATGATATATTCTCTTTAATTTTGCTATCATTTATATGTACTTGTTTTACAATATTTCTTTATGCATATCATTTTTGAGTGTGTAGAAATATTCACCTCTTACAGTATATTCTAATGATATATAAAATGATGAGTACCATGTGTTATTATAACTCTGTTTAATTTCTTAAATAGAGTTATCATTATTTGATGCTGCATATTTCACTTAAATTATAATACATTTTCATGGTTATTAATTTAATTGAAACAAATATAAAGTTGTATTCATATTTGATACCCGAGTTAATTTTAAGATTATTTATAAGTTATAGATTAGATTAAATAGTTTATTTCAGTCATTTATTTTCATTATCCACTCACACAATCATTCCATCACCAACCCATTTAAGTTAGTAGGAAACTGGTCCTATCAATCCAGTCGGAACCACCACACCAAACGGAAAAGGAGTTGTCCTAAGGTCCCGACCGGGTGGTTATCCCCCAATGTTTGAAGCATCAATTTTCAAGGCTTCAACATTTTCGGCGCTAGAAGGAGGGCTAATAGCTATGAATGGCATATAAATCCAAATCTACATGCCATTCAAAGAGCAGTTCACCCTTTTCAGTTTCTTCTATTTCTCAAATCACTAGAGAAGAAATTGATAGAGATATTCAAACACCCACTACCAAAGTATCAAACCAATCAGATAATCAACCTCCTTTGTCCCCTGAAATACAAGCTTTAGTTCATAAACTCCAAGGGTTCTCATTGTCATTAGAAGAATCTAAAATATCCGAAGGTAGTGTTACTTCACAAGTTGTTTCTTCCATACCCCTCAGTATGTCACAAAGTGAAAAACTTGGTATTCCTCCAAAGGAATTTGCTTTACCTAGTAGAATTAAAAAAAGAAAAACCACATTGGATCAGAGAGTGATATTAGTTCTTCATCACAAATTCAATCATCTTTTTCCCAAACCCCAACTCAAAAAAGTATAGTTGTTTCGACATCAGCTATTCAAATACCAACTGTTCCAATATCATCTACTCAAACAACATCTGTCCAAACAACAACTGTCTCTTCTAGTTCTTCAACAGTTATCACAACAATGGCACAAGCAGCTCCAAGTCTATGGGCTACACTGGGAGCTGTTAATATGGCCGCACCTTTACATGATTTACCAGATCATCCTGAAAAATGGCTGCCAAAATTTAGTCCTGAGCTTGGTATACCAGCCGAAGAACATATCAATAACTTTATGCTTTCTGTAAATTTAAATGCAGTAGAACATGAAGATGTTGTAGTCAGATTATTCCCATATAATTTACAAGGGGCAGCAGGATCCTGGTATTTCTCATTACCTTCAGGATCTATTACAAGTTGGGATATTTTTGCAAATCATTTCTTCACCAAATTTGGAGATTACAGATCAATAACTACCTTAATCATTGATCTCTCCAATCTGAGGACAAAACCCAAGGAACTAGTTAAAAATTTTAACTCTCGATTCAACAAACTTTTGAATAAAATTCCAACAGATTCAAAACCTAGTGAGCAAGTTAGAAGTGACTGGTATATAAATTATTTTCCCTCAAACATAGAAAATTTTGTAGATAGAGCTGCGAAACCTACTTTAGCTGAAAATATGAAAGTAGCTATTTCAGTTGAAAAACGGATGATTGCTATAGATAAGAAAAATGCTATTGAGGAAAGAAAATCCAAGAAAGACACTTTTAAGAATGATTCAAAGAAAAATACACCAAAAATCCATATGACATGGAAGGCTTGCAGAAAGTTCTCAAAACCATATCTAATGAAATGGTTGAAATTAAAAAGCAAGTGGCAGAGACTTCTACCAAGAGACCATTCAGAAATTTCAAGAGAAATCAAACTGAATCTAAACCTCCCAATTCAATCTCCAATGCAGAATCAGAAGAGGAAGAAGAAGAAGAAGAAGATACTCCTCTAGTATCAGATGAAGAGGAAGAGAAAGAGGAAATAGTTGAATTACATGGGATGTGGGATTTCATTCTCCTTAACTCAGACAATGAGCAAGAAGCCATGCCTGTAAGTACAAGGAGTAAATATATAGCAGAACATGTTCAATCTACTCCTAAGAAGAAAAACACAACTTCAAACAAATCCCCTGTAAACAAAGCTTCTCCCTTACCCACTCAAAATCAGCCATCATCTTCTAATCCTCCTACATCAACATCTAAGACTTTAGTGGTATCAAATCCTATGGATTGTATTATTGTTGAAGACATGAAAAAGACTAGAGCAAACATCTCCTTACATGAACTCAGCAAACTTAAACATCAACAAAAGCTGCTATTGAAAGAATTAAATGCAACACCTATTACTCTTGTACCAAGTGGTATAGTTTCCAAAGAAGCTAAAGGAACTAGTAAACCACCAGACAAAGTAGATGCCACAGATACTGTTCTTCTTGGAGAAATATCAAATTCTCAGACACCTCCTTTTCTTTTGACTTATGAAATCTACAACAAAAATTTGTATAATTGTTTGATAGATTCAAGAGAATCCTCTAATATAATGCCTACTTCAGTTTGTGAAAAATTGAATATTGAACCATAAAAGTCTGCAATTCACATTGTTCAATTGGATCGCTCTAAAGTTCAAGTTGTAGGAGAAATTAATTCGGTTACTATTCGATTAGCTTCTGATCCTAGGATTGTCCAAAGAATTGATATTTTGGTTGCAGATATCCCTGAATTCTATGGATTAGTCTTAAGCAGAGATTTGTCTGCAAAGCTTAATGGTTATATCTCAACTGATTATTCACATATGTGGCTTCCCTACAAAGGGAAACCAAATCAAATCAAAGTTGAGAGAGAAAAACATATGATCCATATTGTAACTGAATTTGAACAAGCAAATGAACTTGTAGCTTTTAATAACAACATTCTTAGAGGTTATTCTGCTGAATCATTTCTTGGGAATTTCACAGCACCACAATCACCATTTTCTGTAAATACTTTAATTTCACAAATTGAAATTTTTTCACAATCTGATTCTTCTAGAATTGTTAATGTTTCTGATACATCTGTAGATAAACCTGTAAATAAATATTTATTTTGGTCATTATATTTTTATGGATCAAAATCTAGTGACGGAGCAGGAGCAGGATGCATAAAATTGATCCAGATGGAGAGAAAACCATGTTGTCATGTAGACTAGAATTTGAGTGCACAAACAATACTGCAGAATATGAAGCCTTGATTCAAGGACTTTATAAAGCCATAAGGTTAAATGTCAAATACTTGAAAGTATATGGGGATTCTGAAATTATCATAAGACAAGTAAGGAATACCATCCATTGTCTTTCAGGACATCTCAAACATTATCAAACCCTTGTGCAAGACTTAACCACTCAATTTTTAGCATTTAACATCTTTCCTATCCCTAGAGCCCAAAATACATCAGTTGATTTGTTAGCTAACGTTGCATCCAAACTCCTTTCTATTGAAGATTACAGTCCTGGTAGATTTTCAGTAGAATTTATTTTTCGCCCATCTGTTCCCGATAATATCACAAACTAGAGAGTATTCTATCATGATGAAGATATATTGAATTTCTTAACTTCAGAGAAATCTTATGATGAACAAATTATTGATGAAGATTATCATGATTTGCAAATTACTTCAAAAAGTAATGAAAATCCTATTCCTAAATATGTTGTTAAACTTGAAGATCTATATGATATAAAAGACAGATTCAAGAAAGTTATTAATGCTAAACTTCAAAGTTCTGCTTTGAAGTTTGAATTAGTAAATCTTGGCTCTGAATCTAAACCTCAAAATGTCAATCTAGGACTCAAGTTAACTCCAGAAGAAAGAGCTACTTTCATCAAACTTCTGAGTAGGTATAAAGATATTTTTTCTTGGAATTATGAAGACTTGAAAACTTATATACTTCTGTTATTCAACATACAATTCCAATGCTTTCTAATGTCAAACCTGTTCAACAGAAGTTAAGGAAAATTCATCCAAATCTTGAAGATCAAATCAAAGCATAACTCAATAAACTTTTAAAAGCCAAAATTATTTTTCTTGTAAGGCATTCTAATTGGGTTTCCAACATGGTACCTGTCAGGAAGAAAAATGCAGATATTATATTCTGCATTGATTTCAGAAATTTAAACAAGGCATGTCAAAAGGACAATTTCCCATTGCCAACAATGGAACAAATACTTCAAAAGGTAGTTGGTTCTGAACTCATGTCCTTCCTTGATGGATTTTCAGGTTATAACCAAATACTAGTACATCCAAATGATAGACTGAAAACCACTTTCAAAACTAAATGGGGAACTTATGCTTATCAGAAAATGCCTTTTGGTTTAATAAATGCAGGAGCTACTTTCCAGAGAGCCATGGATATAGCATTTAAGGGTCTGATTAATAGATCAGTTGTTATTTATCTTGATGACATAATAGTATTTTCAAAGAAGAGAGCCAATCATCTACATGATTTGAAACAAATATTTGAAAGATGTAGAAGGTTTGGTATTTCTTTAAACCCAAAAAAATCCTTCTTTGCTCTCAATGAAGGAAAACTCTTAGGGTTTGTTGTGTCAAAATATGGTATATATATTGACCCGGACAGAGTGAAAGAAATTTCTGATATTTCTTTACCTCATAACAAAAAATCCATGCAATCATTTTTACGGCAATTCAATTTTGTAAAAAGATTCATTCCCTATTTTTCTCAAATTGTTTTACCTATGCAAAATATGATTAAGAAAAATTCAATATTCAAATGGGGGTATAAAGAGAAAGAAGCCTTTGATGAAATTAGACAGGCAATCATTAATGCACCTGCATTGAATACTCTTGATTTTTCTAAAGATTTTATTTTGTATACTTTGGCCACCGAAACATCCTATGTTGTTTTTTAACACAACTCAATGATCAACAAATAGAAGCACCAATTTCTTTCTTTAGCTCAAACCTGCAAAGAGCTGAGCTTAATTATTCCGATGTAGAAAAACAAGCCTTTGCTATGTTTAAATCAATCAAACATTTTAGACCTTTTCTCCTAAAGAAACATACAAAAATTATTGTTCCATTCTCTACAGTGAGGCAATTATTAATTCAAAAAGAAGTAGGAGAAAAGAGAGCTAATTGGGTAACATCTTTGCAAGAATATGATATTGATAGTAAACCAGCTAAAATTGTTAGAGGACAAGGTTTTTGCAGATTATTAGCAAGAGATCACAACATACTATAAAATCAAGATCCAGAGAATGGTGTTCAATTAAATCAAATAAGTATTATAGATTCTGAATCTCAATATGCTGATCTGATATTCTACTTGAAAAATGGGTATGCTCCTTCTAATCTCAGCTATAAAAACAAACGTTCTCTAAGGTTAAAAGCTAAACATTATGAAATCATTGATAATGTGTTATTCAGAAGTAATTATATTCAATTATATTAAGATGCCTTGAAAAGACTAAAGCAAAAAAGGTATTGCAGGAATTACATGATCGACTAGCAGGTGGACATTTTGGAAGTGATACCACAGCTCACAAAATCATCCATGATGGATATTATTGGCCTACCCTTTTCAAAGATACACATGATTATGTGAGGAAGTGTAAAATTTGTCAAAATGCTAGTGGAAGGCAAAGGAAGCCAGCTTTTCCTTTGCAACCAATAAACATTGAGAAACCATTTGAGAAATGGGGGCTTGACATCATTGGTGAGATAGTACCTCACTCTTCCAAACAGCACAAATATATCCTTACAACAATAGATTACTTCACAAAATGGGTAGAATCAATTCCTCTAAAGGTAGCCAATTATGATGCAATTATTTATTTCATAGATCAATTCATCATTACCAGGTTTGGTGTACCTAATGCTCTTGTCTTTGACAATGCATCTTATTTTTCTAGGAATAGTATAATGGAATTTGCAATCAAAATAGGTTTTAAATTGAAATATTCAGCAAATTATTGTCCACAAGGTAATGGTTTAGCTGAATCCATTAATAAAAATCTCATCAAAATCATTAAAAGGGCCATTGATCAAAATCAAAAGAATTGGCACAAGTATTTAATCATTGCATTATGGGTTGATCGTATTACTCATAAAGCTTCAATAGGAACTTCATCTTTCAATTTAGTTTATGGAAAAGAAGTTGTGATACCATCAAATCTAGCTCTCCCATCATTAGCTCTAGTGCAATTTATTGAAGAAAATCCTCCCCCATCTATTTAGTTGAGATTTGATCAAATCCTTAAATTAGAAGAAGATAGAGAAAGCAAAAGGTATTCATGAAAAACATCAATAGCTTGTAAAATCTTCTTTTGATTCAAGTTCCATTGGCTCAAAAAATTTGTCAATTGGTGATCTTGTTTTGAAATGGGATAAAGCACATGAAGGAAAAGATAAGCATACCAAATTTCAGAAAATGTGGCTTGGACCATTTCAGATTGCTGAAAAGATAGGCTCATATACATTCATACTCCAAGATTTAACAGGAAAGAGAGAATTTCTTCCTGTAAATGGGCTTGCCTTAAAAAAATTCTTTTCATAAGGAGGTAACCCCTTTTTACCTGTACACATTCATTTCTACAATTTTTATTTGTTTTGTTAAATAAAGGTTGTTAATAAGTCTCTAATTGATTTTTTACTGTTAGAAAATGTCTTAGGAAGAATATTATAAATACTTATTTTTTGTAAATAAGAATTTTTAGGGAAATGATTACATTTTTGGATAATTTAAAATAAAATGTTAAACTTTGAAAATCTGTTTAAAACATTTACATGATCTTTTGAAACCTTGAGGAAAATGTAAATCATTATAAGTTTATTGAGCAGAGAAAGGTTATCTTTAAAAAAGTAAAGACTTTTTCAAGCTTTAGCACACACCAAAAAAATCTGAAAATTGTCATCCATTGATTCTTAAGGATATAACCATTTCACACCATCCATTTAAGTTGTGATTTTTTAGAATGTAATTCTAGGAAATTATATGGCAAAATTTAAGAGATAAGAGGTCTCATCACGAGCCTTCTTACCATGATCATAAGAAGTAATAAAACTAACATTACCAACACTGCATACCAAAACAGGGTAATGGCTTATAAATGTAAGACAAGGGGTCTCATCACGAGCCAACTTGTTCAGTTTAATTACAAGTAGTGAATGGCATTGTTACTAACTGGCTACCAAACCAGAACAATGGCTCTTAAACTAAAAAATAAGTAAAAGACAAAAAAACATGAGATAATATGTCTTATGAATTTATTTTTAAAAGAGTCATAATCTTAGTTGGATGGGACAATGAATGGTTGATGGTTAAAAGGAAACCCTGTCAAGACTATGAACGTTTGAAGGCAGCAGAGGCAATGCCTATGACAATAGAGTATATTACAAAAGCTAAACTTGGAAAGGCCCCTTACTTCATTATTATCAACCAATCAAGGCTTGAGAAAACCAAAAAAAAAAATATCTTTAAAGAATTAGAAAGAAAATGTAAGTTATTTTTATTCTTTTTCAAAGTTAGATTTTATTTAAAATTTCTCTGAGATAGTTTTCATTATCTTTAAAAAAAATTACTTACTAGAAATATAGTATTCATTTTATTTTTTCAGAGATAACTATATCTTCCAATGAATCGCCAATTGTTGTACAGTACAACAACCCTCCCCATTTCTAAATTTTAGAATAAATTTCATTTACAAATAGGTCCCCTTTTTTAGATAGGATTTAAAAACTTAGAGGAAATCTGATCATTTTTTAATAAAACAAATAAAGGTTCATTGTTAAAAGAGAAATATTCCATATCTTTAATAGCAAGTGTATATAAACAAATGCAACATTAAAAAATTTCCGATCCAATGAGATATAAAGACTTTATCACATTAGCATAAATACATAAAAATATTCAATTGAAAAAAATTTTGATGTGATATACTAATCGCAATCGCAAATCGCAGATATCCTTAAGTTGTATATTTGTTTTAGAAAAAATCCGATGCGATTGAACGAATCACAATCACAAATCGCAAAAGTTTTAAGTTTTCACATTTGTTCTATAAAACTGTAATGCGATGCGATTGATCGCAATCGCATTTCGGAAGAGCAATGTAATATGCACTTGTTTTATAATTTCTGATGCGATGGGCTCCATCGAAAATCGCAAATTGCAAAACGAAAATGCAAACTCTTCATTCGGTCATTTGCAAAACTCCGATGCAATGTGATTAATCGCAATCGCATTTCGGAGGAACAAACATTTTATTCACTCATGATATTAAAATCTCCAATGTGATGGACTACATCGTAATCACAATCGCAAATCGGCTATTATCATTTGCAACTCATTTCTTTTGAAAAGAGCCAATACGATACACCATCATCACAATCGGAAATCGGCAAAGATTATGAAATCTTATTTGTTGTTCCTCTTGAAAATCTCTGATGCGATTAATGTTTAATCTTATATTTTATATTGCGCATATATTATGTATTAATCGCAATTGCATGATTCAAATGGAAAGTTCTATGTCTCATTTTTAAACTGCCAATCTCCGACTGTACTTTTATTATTAAATATAAAATCAAACGAATAATGACGATTTATTCTATTATGAATGCGTGAGTGTGACTCTTTAGAGGGAATTTAAGTTTTAAATATGGAGATAATAAATGGAAATCAATGAATAGATAGTATATATAGTTGTTCTCCTCATTTGTGTTTTCACTACGACTGAGCTTTTTCTCCTTTGCAGAACCAAAAAACACCCAATTCTTTCATTCGCCGAGCAAGAGAAATGTTACCAGACAACGAAATGTCTAAGAGATCCCGGAAAGCAAAGACCACTTTTGCTGCTAAGACCCCTATTTTCACCATGGTACCTAAAGATAAACCAGCGAATCTTAAGCTGGTTATAGACACCTCATGCCAGGGACTTGGTAAAATGACTTGGGAAAATGTATATAACCTGCTTGAAAAGGAAAACCCTAAAGTCACTGAGGCCAAGGCGACAGTTCCTGATGAATACGACTCAGAATCTGATTCGAAGACTCCTCTTAGAGCATTAGCGAACTCATTCCTTCATAGAATTGTAGCTCGTGCAAATATTTTTCCATACTACGATGTAATTCGATGTGTTGGGAAAAATACTGAGAGGGGGGGGTGAATCAGTATTTTGTGCAAACAATAAAACTTTGATATTTCTTTCTTAAAAACCATACGCAACTTTCCTGAAGCAAACCCGCGTATATACGCATATATCCTTTACAGAACTCGCGTATATCCAATGATCTAATTATGCATTTAGTTCTTGACTTAGATCATTGCATTACTCATTCATCAGATATTTAGAAAACAGTAAACAAGTGCAGGAAGAACAGAATAATCATCACACATAAGCAACCACACATGAACACCAGGATTTTTAGGTGGAAACCCAATTCGGGAGAAAACCACCGTTGCTGTAGTCTCAGTCTTCAATTTTTATTATTAAGAAAACTTCTTACAACATGTACTAGTGCAGACTCATACCAGTACGCAGGCACCCACCTACAGAAGGCTACAACCTTCTCTCGTTTACCAGCCTCTCCTGGAAGGGAGAAACAACCCCCTGCTCTCGTTTACCAGCCTCACCTGGAAGGGAGCTACTACCCCCTGATATTAGCACCAGCCTCTAGTGGCAGAAAGCTTCTACGTTCAAACTGAAGGTTTCAACCCTCAGATTCACTGCAGACCATGTTCATCAATTTTCAAACTGGATCAAACAGATCCAACACAACCCTTTACTTGTCAATAAACAACCTTTGCCCAATGCATCAAACAGAACAGTGAAACCACTGTAACCAGAATATCAGAGATAACCCAGACTTCAGAATAAATATGCAGAAACACATTCAACCTTGAGCAACCATAAGATCAAATATCATACGCGCTTTTATTTAATCAGACCCGTGTATATACGTGCTTTTTATGAAGTGAACCCGCGTATACATCTGTGCATTTACCAAAATAACCCTAACTGTCCATACGCGACTTTGTTGAAACAGATCCGCGTATACACGCGCTTTTCACGAACTGAACCTGCGTATATATCTATAAAAGATAAACTTTGCACAACAGATCAGATCTATGAACTTACCCAGATTTCTTCAATTTCTTCAGCATATTTGCGCCAGGTCTTCATCACTTCTTTTCAAATCATCCAAGAGATTCACCATTTCTAGATCTAGAGATCTTTAACCTTCACCATGTTCATAGATTCATCATAGATTCAGATCTATCAATCAAGAGCAGAGTTCAACCATGCAGATATACTTCAGAGTGAAGTATTCATTAAAGCCCAGACACTTGCACCCACATGCACAATGATTTTCTTCTCCTTATATAGATTTGGCCTTCATCAATACCATGAGTCAAAACCACATCACTTCCGATGGTATTCCTGGACGGGATCAAACAAACAATCCAGCACTCAATACAATGGGTCAATACCATGGTAGTAACCCCTGGTTTTACATATTTAGAGCGCAATTGAGCATACGCGACTTGGTACATTATTTCCCGCGTGCATATGCGACTTCCCCTAGACAAAATCATGTATTCCTTGTGACATACACTTTTCATCACTGTTCTGGCCCATTCTGGAAATTATTTCTTCTGCACCTTCTATACTGATTGTAGATACATCAGATGTATATCATTCACAAGCTCATCAATAACAACTTCATTAAGTAGTTTTCCATCATATTCATCAAGTGGGTTTCCATCAAGGACAACACTCAGCATCATATTGCCAACAATCTCCCCCTTTGGACTTGATGGCAACCACGATGGATTTTGAGCACCATAACAGATAGATACATTGATTATAATCATTATACAACAACCACGTTACTCTCCCCTTATTCAAACACCATGCCACTCTCCCCCTTTGACATCAAGGGCAAAGGGCGGGTCAAACCAACACAAGGTTTTTCTTCTCAATTTCAATCTAAATCTTCAAACCTATTATTCAATGAATTACTATGACCTTTCCTATCACCAAGGACTCATACTTACATCAAAGATCCAACCAAGTGGATTTACATATGTGACCCAAGTACCCAACCACGTGGGTTTACACATTTTGACTCAATTACCCAACCAAGTGGGTTTACAAATCTGAACAAGCCCTTTACATGGCTGAATATTACAAATTACATCATAGGTCATAGCCTTTTCATCAAATTACACATATGACTTTTATAACCAATACCAAAAGGACCTCAAGAGAGAGATCATATTTCAGAATCATCATATTGCCAAAAATGCATTACACCTAGCAAGGCTAATGCTCCCCCTGAAACTGTACAACCAATGCATCATTTCCAAGTGACCAGAACTCCCCCTTAGCTTGTGCATCCTGAACACTTTCAACAGAAAATCATCAAGGCATCTTCACCCAATATCAGAGAAAGAAACAAAAATATAAGAGCTGAAGCATCATCAGAGATACCAAACAGTACTACAGTTGTGCTGAGAAGTGCCAACCCCAAAAATTTGTCAGCAACCAACCATACGCGGATTTTTGTGTATGAACTCACGTATATACGCGACTTCCGTTTAGGAAACCTGCGTATCCAATTTAATCTTCTGAATTTAGGCAAATTTGTTCTTCTGACTGGCAGAGACTACTCCCAGTTTCTGTCTTAGATATTTGAATGCTTCCCTGGGCAGAGGTTTGATAAAGATATCAGCAACTTGTTCTTTGTAGGGAACATACTCCAACTTCACCTTTTATTCAAGCACTTGTTCACGTAAGAAGTGATACTTGATGGGAATGTGCTTGGTCTTCGAATGCATAACCGGATTCTTTGAGATACTGATGGCACTTGTGTTATCACACATAATGGAGATAGGAGATGTACATTTGATTTGAAAATCTTGTAAGGTTTGCATCATCCAAAGGAGTTGAGTGCAACAAGAAGCGGCAGCCACATATTCTGCTTCTGCTGTAGATAAGGCAATAGAATTTTGCTTCTTTCTGAACCAAGATACTAATCGGGATCCCATATAGAATGCACCACCACTAGTGCTTTTCCAATCATCAACATTTCCAGCCCAATCTGCATCAGTGTAAGCATGAAGAGTAAGATCAGCATTCTTTGGATACCATAGTCCAAAGTCTTGAGTTCCTTGCAGATATTTGAATATTCTTTTAACTGCCTGAAGGTGAGTCTCTTTTGGATTAGCTTGGAATCGTCCAACAATCCCAACTGCATGCATAATGTTCGGTCTAGTCCCAGTGAGATAAAGTAGGCTTCCTATCATTGATCTGTATTCTGGTTGATTCACCGCGGGAGAATCATCATGAGAACTGAGATTACATCCGGTTATCATTGGTGTACTTACAGGTTTGCATTCTTCCATGCCATACTTCTTCAGAATTTGCTTAAGATATTTTGCTTGTGATAGGAATATACCATCTGCAGTTTGATGCACTTGTAAGCCAAGAAAGAATGTTAGTTCTCCAAGCAAGGACATTTCAAATTCTTGCTGCATGACGGAAGCAAATTTTTGACTCAAATATTCTTCGTTACTCCCAAAAATGATATCATCAACATATACAACCACAATCAATAGTTTATCATTTTCAACTTTTGTGTATAAGTTGCTATCAGCAGACCCCTTTGAAAATCCTTGTTGATGAAGATATTTGTCAAGACGATAATAACATGCCCTTGGAGCTTGTTTGAGACCATATAGAGCCTTTTTAAGTTTACAAACAAGATTTTCATCATTTCCCAAAATGAATCCTTCTGGTTGTTCTATATACACTTCTTCTTCTAGATCACCATTGAGAAAAGTAGATTTAACATCCATTTGATAAAATTTGATTTGTTGAAAACTTGAAAAAGCAAGAAACATTCTTATGGCTTCAAGTCTAGCTACAGGAGCAAAAGTTTCTTCAAAGTCTATACCTTCTTGTTGAGTATACCCCTTGCAAACCAGTCTAGATTTGTTTCTTATAACATCCCCATTCTCATTTAAATTGTTCTTGAATATCCATTTAGTTCCAATGACATTTTTATCATGTGGTCTTGGTACCAAATCCCATGTTTGATTCTTTTCAATTTGATCAAGCTCTTCATTCATGGCTTGAATCCAACATTCATCTTTGCTAGCTTGATTGACATTGTGTGGTTCAATTGTGGATAAAAATGCCAAATAGCTAGAAGATCCCACAAGAGTCCTCCTTGTTTGTACACCTGATTCCTTGTCTCCCAAAATTTGAGATTCAGGATGATTCTTTTGAACATATCTGGATGGAGCCTTTTCAGATAAATCATCTTCAGGTTCTTCATTGGATCCACTGTCTATATCATTTCTATTTGATGTAGAAGGACAAAATTCACCATAATCTTCTTCTGTTGTTTGTTTTTCTTCTTTAGGAACTGCAGGAGACTCATAAATAACAACATCAATACATTCAACAATCTTTCGAAGCCTTTTATTGTAACATTTGTATGCTCTGCTTGTAGATAAGTAACCAAGAAGTATCCCTTCATCTGATCTAGGTTCAAACTTGTCAAGCTTTTCATCATTATTTTTGATAAAGCATTTACTTCCAAAAACTCTAAAATTCTTCACAGAGGGAGAATTACCATACCAGAGTTCATATGGAGTTTTGTCACTATTTACCCGAACATGTGCCTTGTTGAGAATGTTTGCTGCTATATGTGCTGCTTCTCCCCAGAACATGTTAGGAGTTCCTGAATCATCAAGCATAGCTCTAGCCATTTGTTGAATTGTTCTATTCATTCTTTCTGCTACGCCGTTTTGTTGTGGAGTGCCAGCTACAGATAACTGTCTTTTTATGCCATGTTTTTCATAAAATTCAAGGAATTCATTTGATGTATATTCTCCTCCTCGATCAGATCTAAGACACTTGATTTTTATATCTAATTCATTTTCCACCAATGCTTTGAAGATCTGAAATTTTTCAAATGCTTCATCTTTGTGTTTAATCAACCCGATCCAACACATTCTAGAGAAATCATCAATAAATAAGATATAGTATTCTTCCCCACGTGGTGAATTTTTCCTCATAGGTCCACATATGTCAGTATGAATGAGTTCAAGAGGCTTACTTGATGATCCTTCTTTGGCGTTAAATTGTACTCTGGTCTTCTTACCGAATTGGAAAGATTTGCATATGATACTCTCTGGTAGAGTAATATTGGGAAGACCATGAACAACTTTAAGTCTGCCTGATTTTTTGATTTGAGAGAAGCTCAGATGCCCCAGCCTTCTATGCCATAGCCAATTTTCTGAAGATTTTCTCAAGTAACATTGATCTTTGCAGTTCTTCAATACATACAGGTTGCTTGGAGTTCTTTTTCCTTTTATAATAGTTTTACCTGTATCAAGATCACGAACCACACATTCTTTTGAACTAAAGACAACTTCTATTCCTTGATCACACATTTGACTTACACTTAACAGGTTATGCCTTAATCCATCCACATACATGACATCATTAGCCTTCACCTTTTCTTTTAGAAACATGGACCCTTTTCCTTTAATTACAGCAGGAGTATCATTTCCAAATGTAACTTTCTTTTCTTTTTCTAGAGCATTATATGCAAGAAGTTTGCTTTTGTCACCTGTCATGTGTCTTGAGCATCCACTATCAATGTACCATTGATTTTCTTCACCTTCTGCAAATAACGCTATCCCACAATTTTCAACCTGTAATTCCTTCTTTTTCCATACTTTGGAACTTGAAGGAAAATGCTGTTTTGGCTGGACTTTGCTCCTACATTCAGATTCTTCATGGCCAAATTTATTGCAATAAGCACATTCAACTTCATTTTGAAGAGGAGAAAAGTTGTTATGGGTGTTCTTCTTTGGTTCAGTATCCATCCTTTTCTTTCTTGCTTCTCTTGTCATGATGGTTTTATATGCAACACATTGAACAACTTTATGACCAAAATTGTGACATGAGAAACATTGTCCATTGAAGTAGAAATTTCTGCAATCATGAAATCTTCTATTTGAATTTACCTGGTTGGTTGTTGCTTCTTTGAGAGATATCCCTGCTAGTGTTCCTTGAATTGTGATGATCATGCTTTACCTGTAAATATTCTTTATTCCCTTGCTGAGTGGCTGAATGTAGTAAACCAGTTGTAGCTGCTTTTAGATAATTTGGTGCTGAAGCCTGAGAAGATTCTCCGGTATATCCAAGACCTATCTTTATAAGAGGAGAACGTTGAACCTTGATAATATCATCTAAGGTTTCAGATCCTTTAGCAAATCTAAGATTCAGAGTCTTTACTTTCTCAAGTTCTTTTCTTAGACTTACTACTTCACATTCTAATTTCTCATTGTGTTTCTTTGCTTCTTCATTCTGCCGTTTTAGAGTTTCTATGATTATTTTACTCTCTTCCAAGCATATTTTGAATTGATTGTTTTGATCAAGAAAATCATTGTCATCTAGAGCATCCATAAAAGCATCCTTGTCTTCTCTAGAATTATTTTCAAATGCCATGAGAAGTCTAAGATCTTGTTCACATTCTTCCTCACTATCAGATAAGCCATCACTGTCTTCATTTGTATAGTAAATTTTCTTAGTGCTAGATCGGTTCTTATTCCTTCTTGCTACTTCTTTCCCTTTAGCATATTTTTCTTTATAAGGACACGTTGCAGCATAATGACCAACTCTTCTACAATCAAAACATTTGAAAGGAAGCTTACCTTTGAATCTTTCAGTTCCTAGTTGGAGTCTTCTCACAAAGTTTGCCTCATCTTCTTCTGAGATATATCCTGATGCTTCTGGTTTTTGAACTTCTTTCCCTTTTGTAGAGGTTTTAAAAATAGCTTCTTTGACTTCAGATAATCCTCCTCTCCTCATTTCATATGCAGTCAATATGCCATGAAGTTGCACCATAGTAAGAGTTTGAAGATCCTGTTTTTCTTCAAGAGCAGAGACTTTTGATTCAAATTTTTTCGTTAGCGATCTTAAGATTTTCTCAACCATAGTATATTACGTGATTGTTTCTCCCATATTTCTCATATTATTTACAACATCATCAAGACGTAAAAAGAAACTGGCAATATTCTCATCACTATGCATCTTTAAATTTTCATATTCAATTCTGAGAGTTTGAAGTTTTGCACTTTTTACCTTTACATCACCTTCATAACTTAGAATGATTTTGTCCCATATCTCCTTTGCTGTATTCAGCTGCATAACTTTGACAAATTCTGATTCAGTTAGACTTCCCGTTAGAGCATTGACTGCCTTTGCATTTATTTCATAATTCTTCTTTTCAGTCGGATCTGTTGGTATTGCAGCTGGATATTGATATCCTTGTTCAAAAATGGCCCATACATCTGCTCCCATAGACTAAAGATAGGATCTCATCCTTATTTTCCATAAGATTAAATTGCTTCCATTAAAGAGTGGAGGCTTGATAGATGTTGTCCATCTTGATTGCTCATCTTGCTTGATCTTCCTTCTAGCGGTTAAGCTTTTTCATAAGGACCTGCTCCGATACTAATTGTTGGAAAAAACACTGAGAGGGGGGGGTGAATCAGTATTTTGTGCAGACAATAAAACTTTGATATTTATTTCTTAAAAACCATATGCAAATTTCCTGAAGCAAACCCATGTATATACGTAGATATCCTTTACAGAACTCGTGTATATCCAGTGATCTAATTATGCATTTAGTTCTTGACTTAGATCATTGCATTACTCATTCATCAGATATTTAGAAAATATTAAACAAGTGCAGGAAGAACAGAATAATCATCACACATAAGCAACCACACATGAACACAAGGATTTTTAGGTGGAAACCCAATTCGGGAGAAAACCACCGCTGTCGTCGTCTCAGTCTTCAATTTTTATTATTAAGAAAACTTATTACAACATGTACTAGTGCAGACTCATACTAGTACGCAGGCACCCACCTGCAGAAGGCTACAACCTTCTCTCGTTTACCAGCCTCTCCTGGAAGGGAGCAACAACCCCCTGCTCTCATTTACCAGCCTCACCTGGAAGGGAGCTACTACCCCCTGATATTAACACCAGCCTCTACTGGCAGAAAGATTCTATGTTCAGACTGAAGGTTTCAACCCTCAGATCCACTGCAGACCACGTTCATCAATTTTCAAACTAGATCAAACAGCTCCAACACAACCATTTACTTGTCAATAAAAAACCTTTGCCCAATGCATCAAACAGAAAAGTGAAACCACTGTAACCAGAATATCAGAGATAACCCAGACTTCAGAATAAATATGCAGAAACACATTCAACCTTGAGCAACCATAAGATCAAATATCATACGCGCTTTTATTTAATCAGACCTGCATATATACGCGATTTTTATGAAGTGAACCCGCGTATACATCTGTGCATTTACCATAATAACCCTAACTATCCATACGCGACTTTGTTGAAACATATCCGCGTATACACGCGCTTTTCACGAACTGAACCTGTGTATAGATCTGTAAAAGATAAAATTTGCACAACAGATCAGATCTATGAACTTACCCATATTTCTTCAAGTTCTTCAGCAGATTTGCGCCAGGTCTTCATCACTTCTTTTCAGATCATCCAAGAGATTCACCATTTCTAGATCTAGAGATCTTTAACCTTCACCATGTTCATAGTTGCATCATAGATTCAGATCTATCAATCAAGAGTAGAGTTCAACCATGTAGATATACTTCAAAGTGAAGTATTCATTAAAGCCCAGACACTTGCACCCACATGCACAATGATTTTCTTCTCCTTATATATATTTTGCCTTCATCAATACCATGAGTCAAAACCACATCACTTCCGATGGTATTCCTGGACGGGATCAAATAGACAATCCAGCGCTCAATACAATGGGTCAATACCATGGTAGTAACCCCTGGTTTTACATATTTAGAGCACAATTGAGCATACGCAACTTGGTACGTTATTTCCCATGTGCATACGTGACTTCCCCTAGACAAACTCGTGTATTCCTTGTGACATACACTTTTCATCACTGTTCTGGCCCATTCTGGAAATTCTTTCTTCTACACCTTCTATACTGATTGTAGATACATCAGATGTATATCATTCACAAGCTCATCAAGAATAACTTCATTAAGTAGGTTGCCATCATCTTCATCAAGTGGGTTTCCATCAAGGACAACACTCAGCATCATATTGCCAACAGGTGATAGACAATGTCACCATTCGGAACAGGAATTTTGTTTCAGCCGTAGGAACAACATTTGGGTCATTTAAAGCAAAGGATATTAAAGCAATGTACCACCTTCCAGACCTGCAAAAAATCTACAACAAAGCCTTCATCAAGGAATTTGCTGCAAATAATGAAAATCAGTCTGAGCCAATCAGAGAATGGAGAAGAGCTCTAGAAAAGCACAAAAACGAGGCATCAGGTATGTACTATGTGGAGTCCCTTTCACCTCCATACTGTTACGCCGCTGCAATGATGTGCAGGATATTTGGAAATGATAATTCCACTAGGTTTTCTATACAAATGGTACCTTTAATCCATTCTACTATAAGTTTTGAAATCATGGACTGGGCTGTCATTCTTTTAGATAAGATAGCCAATAGAATTCTCGAGTATAGAAGGGACAAGGACACAAGAAAAACAACCCCATTTTACTTTTGTGCCTATATTCTATATGCCCTATGTTTTAACTCTGAATTTCCCATGCTAGGATGGAAATGGACCCCCAAATATCCTACTCTTATTCATATATATCATAAGTTCTTGTGGAAGGGTCATTTTAAAAACCATGTTTATATAATTTTTCATGGTTTCCTCATCCTTTTTTATCAAACCATTTTTGACTGATTTCCTCCCAGGATTTCTAAGAAAGCTAAGTCTAATTTATCACAGATTGGTGACTGGTTTGGGGAATAAAAGATTACCTATGTCAGAATTTTTGGGAGCATTGTAGAACCCCATATTTTACCATTGAATATTCCTGATAAACTGTTAGCACAAGATATTTCCCATCAGTTAATAGTAGAAGGTATGTGTAGGTCTTTGAAGAATAATAAAAAGTTGATGTGGCCTACTTTTCCCTTTCATTGAGGGATTATACTCTCAATAAATTCACACATGCTGAGAAGGAGGTCATCAAGATAAGAGACCTGAAACTCTCTACAGTTCCAAGCAGAAAATATGACCCAAAGAAGGTGGCATTTGATTTCACAACTTCAGTTTCAATCGCTCGGTTTGAGCATGAACCAGATGATTTCGATGATTTGTTTATTTCTGCTGATAATTTGTCCCAAGTCTATAACTTGGCCAAGTCTAAATTTTAGACTAAAGAGATGAATAAATTCATGTTATTTAGAAGCCAGAGACTGCTCATAGTTCCTCTAGATCAATTAATAATTCATGTGCAAGATTCTGAAACACAGCAAAAGCAAAAAGAGGATGTAGCCAGCCAAACAGGAAAAGAAACATCTACTAGCCAGGTAGATGTACAGATTGAAAATGTAAATACAAGTGACAAACCTGATGTGCCAAAGGAAAATATTGACAGTCAGTCCAATGAACCTATTGGAAAAGAAACTACATTTCAAACAGGGAAGGAAAATACAGTTTTTGAGACCAATATTCATGCTGAGGAAAAAGATACAGGCAGAAAGGTTATTGTACAAGTAGCAAAAGGAGATATGAGCAATAATCTAGATTCTCAACTTGGAAGAGGAAATACTACTGAGAGAGTAGTGGAATCTGCTAAACTTATAATTTCTCCCAATTTGCTGAGCAATATGAGAAATTTTTCCCAGCAAATAGGACAACAAAATAATCCTCAAGTTAAAGTTCTGGAAGATCAAGATATGGAAGTTATTCCTGAACATCCTACAGGTGAAATTATGTTGAAAATAGAAGAAATCCCTCCTCTAGACATATTTTACAGTCCTAAACATAGGGTTTTTGTTATAAAACAGAGGAAGAGGAGAAGGACTGACCAAGATCCACTTTCAACATCACAAGTGGAATTTTTGAACATTTTTTATAAAAATTTTGAGGTGAATCCGTCAGAGGATCTCACCAAATTATCTCAACATGCAGGTGCCTACAGTGTTGCAACTATAGACAAAGAGTCTGAACTCTCTCAGTTGATGAAACAAAAAGACTTACAGATAGCTATGTTAGAGGAACAGGCCACAGAGAATCAGAAAAAGATTGTTCAGCTAGAAAAAAAATTGCAAGATAAGGAGCTCAGATCTAAACATCTGGAGGATAAAATTAGCGTTGAAAAGAAGGAGATTGATGAACAAGCCTTGAACAAATAGCTGCAATTGAATCAAGAGGTAGAAAAGTTACAAAATATTTTTCAAAATGAGAAAAATGCAAAGATTGAACAAGAGAAGATATTCCAATCAGCATTGGACAAGTTCAAGGATTACCCTAAATTAGGTCAATTCAAAAATGAAGCTCTTGAAACGAACAAACTTCTATCTCAACAATTAAATGAATTTTTTCTAAAGTTAGCACAAGTCGAGCTCTTGTGTGAAATAACATCATCTTTGATACATGAAGCAGTCACTCTTAGGCAAGAAATTGATGATGCTGATGAAAAAATTTATGAATTCCTTTCATGGCAGGATATAGAGCAAGGAAGAAAAGCTAATATTCCCAGAATTGAAGAGAGACATAAGGAAATTTAATTTTTGGAATGGGAACAGCAGTTGATGAAATCAAAAATAGCCATATCAAGAGCTAAAAGTATGATGAATGACATAATGCAGTTGATTAATGACAGCTTGTATGCCACTAATTTGATCTTAGATTGTACCCCAGGAAAATTACCAAAAGTAAAAGAAGTTGGTTCCAGGTGGAAGGAAGAGATAATCAATAAGAATCAAAAGATTAGCAAACTTCAGGCAATTTCATGGGATATTATGTGGACTTACCTAATTAAGCCACATAGTCAGCAATTCGCCATCAAATTCCTTTCAAATGTTATTAATTGTATCATTCCTGAATTCTCTGATGCTACATATACTGAGCAGTTACATTCAAGGCTAAGTCATCCAACAAAAGTGAAAGATATGCTCAAAATTTGCCACCTAGGCACACTAAATGCAAAAGAAAATCAATGAATCGGTTTCACTTCAATATAGCAATTTTGTTTAGAGATTTCAGATGAGATAGATTGTAGCAGTAGTTTTAGTTATCTTGCTTTATTTTAAGTTCCTATTTAAACCCCTCTCATGCATTTAGAAAGGGGTCCTGAAATTTGTAATATTTTGACTTGGATGTTACATTTTTGTACTCCATTGTCTCTTATATTTTTATAAAGGATCGCATCTGGTGGTTTTTATGGAAAATTGTCTTTAAGAATTGCATTTATGTATCTTGGAGCCTATTTTACATTGAAGTGCTGGATTTGGATATTGAATTGCATCGAGAAAAGTATCAAGATGGATATGGTATTTCTATCTATTCACTGTTAGTTTTCTTATGTTATGATATATTCTCTTTAAATTTTCTATCATTTATATGTACTTGTTTTACAATATTTCTTTATACATATCATTTCTGAGTGTGTAGAATATTCACCTCTTACAGTATATTCTAATGATATATAAAATTATGAGTACAATGTGTTATTATAACTCTGTTTAATTTCTTAAATAGAGTTATCTTATTTGATGCTGCATATTTCAGTTAAATTATAATACATTTTCATGGTTATTAATTTAATTGAAACAAATATAAAGTTGTATTCATATTTTATACCCGGGTTAATTTTAAGATTATTTATAAGTTATAGATTAGATTAAATATTTTATTTCAGTCATTGAGTTTCATTATCCACTCACACGATCATTCCATCACCAACCCATTTAAGTTATTAGGAAACTGGTCCTATCGATCTAGTCAGAGCCACCACACCAAACGAAAAAGGAGTTGTCCTAAGGTCTCGACCAGGTGGTTATCCCCCAATGTTTGAAGCAGTGATTTTCGAGGCTTCAACACCTCCATTTATCCATCTGACATGCAAGGGAGTTCTTCTTCAAATATGATCTTGTAAAGTAGAATAATGAAATGGTTAGTTATTTGTTCCATTACTCCTCGATGACTGCAATCTAAAATCATTTTACAATATATATGCATGGCAGTTACTCGTGGCGTCCATATCTATTTCATGCCAGGAAACTAATTCTATGCACATATTGCATCTATTAAATATGCATACATATAAAACCTTGCTTTCTCACCCTTAGGATTTTGTCAAAACTTCGATGGCTCTTTCACCCAACATTTAACAATATATCTTGTGTTCACATAGTTATTGGTGGCATAGAAATATGAGTCCATGAGCCTCACTGGCTTGGGAGAATGATACATGCGCTGTTAATATTATGCCATAAAGGTAACAAGATTTTTTCCAATGGAACTGCTCAATGTCATGGTCTTATCATCAATGTGTGAAACAATCTAGCTAATGACATATGCACATGGGAAGGATGGATATCTGCATGTAAACCTATGTAGTCTTGACTGCCGGATACTGAGATAAATATGTCTGTCCTCTAGATATTCCTCAAGGATATTTGTTGAAAGATCTTAATTAACTTGTTTCCATGTTAGTGTTGACTCATCTTCTCTAAATAGTTGAGTGTACGCATATACTAGCAAATCTACTGGTATTTTTTCAACTGCTTCCCCAATACTGCATTCAGTGGTCTCTTTTGAAGCAGCTCCCATTGGTTCCATGATAACAATGACTGCTGGAGGGAAGTGATTCAAAATTGTGGTACTTGTGCGACAAAAAGACACTCATAGAAAGAAAACATTAGCCTTTTCAAATCTACTTTCAAGGAAAGATCAGGCAGCAAACCAATTGACTAATGAGAAGGATTGTGCAGTTTTCATGCACGAGGGAGGTAGACTAACTGTGGGAATTGTGCATTTCACATTCCCAATAGCTAAGGGTGTATCTTGAGCCTAGATATTGTGAAGTAAGTATTTTAGCCAAGGCAATGATGAGGAGAGACTGTGCATTGAGGTTAAGCCCTGAAACTATGCACTATGTAATTCTAGAGGCCAGTCTCTCAGTTTGAGCCTTAGGATTGCATGGTTCCCAGTTGGTCAAGGAAAAAATTAGCAGATGAAAGTGCAGATATGCCTCGTGGAACTGTGGAAAAATAGAAGAACTAAGTGATGATGTGAGCTTGAGTGAAGACCTGACTAAGTGTGAATGAATCAATGTATATCAAGTGCACAAACTAAACAACCAGGAAGAAAATCAAATATGTGAGGAGATTCGTTGCAACGATGACCATTGGTGAAAAAATAAGAAAACCAATTGGAAACTTGTGAAAGTAAAGTGAAAACTTAGAAAAATACTTCTAAAATTTAAAATAAGTTAAAACACCAACAACCATGAAGAGAAATAATAAAAACAACACTCACACAAGCGAAACAAAAAAAAGTGTCAAAAAAGAGGGTAAAAGACGACAAAATCAAAACTCACCCAAAAAAGCAATGACGACCACACTGAAGGTTCCTTGATCTCCTCTATAATTTTAGATCTCAAACATAGAATTTGAAGATTATCTATAGGGGTTTCAATTAAATAGATTTGAGATAATTAGGGTTTATGACGTGCATTCCTAAAATCAACGAAAAGTGAAAATTGGAAGAAGTTTCTAAAAATAGCGAGTGTGCTTCATTCAGGAGACTAATAATGGATCCCTATATTTTAGGGATGCTTTTTTATCTTCTTCTTTTTTTCCCAAGAAACTTTCCATGTGCACCATCGGTAAGTATTATGCAATTCTGAGGAACTAAGAAACTTTATAGCTCAGTGCATTGAGCAGTTTCTGAGCCCAGTGAAGGAATGCATATTTTATGGGCTTAGTGTTGGGATGCCTTCCATGAATGTGAGGTTTGTGAGCTCAAGTATGACTTCTAGTCTAAACTGCGCAATTCCAATCATCAAGGTTTCTTTCCCTCAAGGATTGTGCAGTTTCTGGAGGAAAGCCTAGAACTGTTGTAAGACCAAGTCGGGAGATTAGATTGTGACACAGAAAGATTAGTTAAGTGTGAAAAAAAACAAACACAATCACAGATGAAAAATATAAGTCTCAATTGAAGAATGAATACTTCATAACAGTATAAGATAAGCTCATGTGGATCAAAAGGAAGGCTCCAAAATCAAAGCATAGTTAAACTTTTGGAGGGTGTTTGTAACCGCTACAACACTTGGTGACACACTGGTAGAACTCCATCTCTCTGTATAGATATTGTCTCATTCAAAAGAGGTCTAACTTTTTAGAAAGTATTGTTCATTTCATTGATTTTTTAAACAACTTCACTAATATTGAGTTAAATATGTAGTTCCTACCTTTCTCTTCTTTCACCCTTTATTTTAGTTTTTCATTTTTCATTTTTTTTCCTTTGGTGTTCATAGAACTGTGCATAGGCACTTATTTATTTCATGGGGAATAAGACAAATCTTGACTTATGAAGAGCAGAAGATGTTTTTCCTTCAAAGAAGGATGTTTATATACACCCCTAACATACTTGTGAAGGTTTTCATCCCCTCCTTACTCTAATTGGTTGAGTTGACAAACATTAACCGGAAATATAAAATACTGATTAGAGTAGGCGGTACTAGTTAAGTATTTAAACATCGTGAATTCATTGTGATTTTCTCAGAAAGGAATGTGTTTTCTATCAGAGTGTCATCGACTAATAGAATGCAAGATTCATGCAAAGAGAGATAATAGACTAAAAACCAAGCGTTGATAGTATTACAACTTCTTCTCATATTTCACCATGCTTTCTCGGAATCAAAACATGGTTTCATGTGGAAGCCATCCTATAACTAAAATAAAACAAAAAAAAAGAAAGAAGAAGATCAAAAACAAAATAAAAGTAAAGAAATTCAAAGAAAAGAACTAAGAAAAGAAAAAAAATACTCCTACTCATAACCTAATCAGAGCATAGGTCATAATCACGTGAAATGATACTCTCAATGCTGCCATCGATGCATTGGCTGACCTATGTATGTGAGGGAATGCATGTTAAGAAAGATATTCAAGCATAGAAACAAATAAATAATATTACACAATGCAAACCAAAATGTTTTATGTTTTAAAGTAGACGCAGAAAAGTCAAAATGAAACATGCATGGAAGACATTATGCAGATGCATTGTGGTGTTTAGACGCACTGTGACTTGAAGACATGTAATAACAAACCTTCGAACTGTAAAAATGGGAAAACATAAAGAAAAATAAAAATTTTGTTTTGCAACATATCTCTCCACATATGATTCCTCCAATGACTAAGCAATAGGATCATGTGATACAGGTGGAGGATGTTAAAATTATAAAACAAAATTATTTTCAATGTGTGCGGAATAGTGATGAAGAGTCTCTAAAGATTAAACACATTTTTTATCAGAAGTGGAATTGACCACAAGACTACGATAACCTGGCATAACCATTAGCTCAAGTTGAAGTGCCTCGATATCCTAGGGAAGTTCCAACTCATCATAATATGGGTCGTCAAAGATTGGTGGCTTAGAAAAATCAACAGCGAAAAAATCAGGTTCATGACCAAATGAATCAATGAAAAGGTCACGACAACCACGATCAAAAGTTTCAAGATCACATATAGATCCATCCTCACGATTTGATGAATCGTAAAGAGGATAATATTTAAAACAATAAATTTCACCCTCTATATTTTCAGAATGATGGGATGAGAGATTGGATAAATCAAGAATAGGAGATTTATTCTCTTCGCATTTTGATGAAAAAATGACATTCCAAGCGTTCTAAGAATGATCGAAAGTAGTGATGTTATCATAAACTAATTTTTCACAAGATTCAACAAGAATGACAGAATCATGGAAAGGATCAGGATAATGAGGAATAGGTGTGGAAGGAAAGAATCATCCTTCATCACAAATTATTGTTCAGGTGTAGACTCCCACACACAATCATTGTAAATGATATTGCAAGTTGTCTTCTTAACCCCAACTCCACCCAGAACTTGATCAACATGAACATCACAAGAAGGGTTCAAAACTAGTGAACACAACAATTCACAATTCAGAGGACCAAAGGAAGCAAAGGATGGAGGACAAAGAGATAACACTTCATCGTAACCATCAAATTCACAGTTCAAACCTGCACTCAATTTTTGAGTATGTGGGGTGGGAGGGGATGGTGGTAGATCTGCGGATAAATTTTCAATATCTCCCACCTCAACCTATGTAACTATATTTGTTTGATGAGAAGGAAATGAAGGGTCACTTGGAACAATAAATTTTTCCTTTGCAGATTTAGAATCTCTAATACTGAGGTATGTTGGGAGGGGTTTGAAAGATTCAATATCGTGCGGATTCTCTGAAATGTGTACAAGATATTGAAATCTCCCCAACAAGAAGTTATAAACAACTTCATCTTCAGGAAATTCAAAGCAAGTATGAATGAAACGATCATGAAAATCCTCAAGTGATTCATCAGGTACCTTTCACAAATGCAGAATTTTCTTGCACAAAACTTTTCGATCATACATATCAAAAGCATGAAATAGTTATGTGACAAGATGTTTGAAAATTTGTATTGATCTCTCTAGAAATGAGTTACAACATTCCCTTATAACGTGAGAATGAACAACCTACAACCAACATCCTCACAGTGGATGTTGTATTTTGTGCAAAATTCATAAAAATATGTGGCGTGCTCAAATAAGGTTGTTTCACCCTCACCATTGAATTTCAGATTTGACAAGTCATGAATAATTCTTGCCAACACTTTCAAAATTGCGGTTTTACACAAACATGACAAGGTTTTTATTTGGGGTAAAGCCATTGTTGAGGAGGTAAATCCCCTCTGCGGACAGAGGCGATCCCTACTAGCCCAGCAGGGGTCTAGCAACAAACAAACAATGCTATGACGCAGGCTCCTAGTTATGAATGGTGTAACAGCCATAAATGTGTGTGAAAATTTAAATAGACTTCAAGGGCTCAGCTTGTCATCTGGCCCTCCTTCTAGCACCAGAAATGTTGACGGTGTTGGACCTGCCAACATTCAAGGGATCTCCCCGATATGAAGTCCCAACTAGACCTCACACCGTTTGGAGTAGGATTCCCAGCAGTGGGTGTTTAATTATATGAATTGGCTACGAAAATGCATAAATTAATGTACAATGACTTTGGTGAGAGAAAGTGTGTGACCCTGCAGATAGTTAAGTGCAACGCATGAATGGTTCCATCACATGAAGGGAAATTAAGTGATCCCCTTAAAAGAATGTAATAATATGAAGATTGAAATGAACAGACAAGCATAATGAAATCATGAGCTAACGTGTGGAATATTCCACAAGTTAAGGTGACAAATAAATACAACAACATGTGTTCAAAAAGATTCATACAAATGCAAACGAAATATTTCATAAGCATAGCATAAGTTAAATAACATACATTGCAAATACAACAAGAATAATCCTACTATATTCACAACATATTCATGAAAGCATGTCAGATCTGAGTTTTATTAAAATTGAAAGTTCCAATCATACATACACCATTGACGGACCACTAGCCCCAACAGTGGAATGTTAAATTCAGCAACACCTGCTCCTCTAAAGAATTATACTCCCTTTATGCTACGGAGCTGTTAAGGCTCTCAAAAAACTCCCAAGCTCTTCCTAAGCCTAAGCCTAGCCAAAATATTGGCTCCCAAAAGCCTTTTACATAAGTTATGAGGATATGTTTATAACAAAAGGGGGTGACTCTTCACATTCCCCTTTGCGACATTTGGACTCCCCTCGTGACTCTTCAAATTCTTTACAAAATGACTCATTACATTACATCATGACTATTCACATTCCGATATTGAGACTTGGAATTTAACTTTACAAATAATTAAAAATAATATTACAATTTACACTCATACCCATATAAGACAAAATATGGTAGAGAAGACTTGATAGCCTAACAAGAGAAAACACTATGATGCTTCAGTTTATGGAAACTCTAGCTCAACAACTTCCACTTGATGCTTTTTGGTCACATATTAGTGCCAAGCTCAGTATTGTGCAATCACATCACCAAACTGGGTAATGGTGTCTAGCTGGAAGTAGACTCTAGCCTCCATAACATTTGGGTACAATGATTTGGACCAGTTTCAACTTCCCTCTCAAGCACGAGAAATATTGTTCTAATCTGGATAGGACCACTGATGTAGTTCTGCATGTTCTGCATGTTCAGCTCCAAATCCTCCTTGGTGGAATTTTTTCTTGATTTCTTGAAGTACTCTTTGATCTCCTTCCTGACCTGGTGTCTACGTTTGGCTTCGGTGAGCGATCCAATTGATGGGATCTCATGTTCTTTCACCAATAAATACAAATTGTTGTATAACCGTACATATGAGGCCTGAATACTTCCAATGAACAAGGGGAGCTGCTTGTTTTTCTCATTCAATATTTGAACTCTTGATTTCTCTAGCTCTACCTGTGGCTTCATTTTCTTTGGAAAGTTAAGTGGTGGCCCTTTATATCACATTGTCCATTCCTACATGGAAGTAATGGCAGCTTGTAAATTCTTAATAGTCTTGAAAATTTCTCTGCTCTGCTAGTGTAAGCCATGCAAGTGTGAAACTGCATTATGTATGGTTATGAGGTCCTCATAGAGGTCTCAAATGGTCTCTCCAAGAGTTGATACTTCACCAAGTATCGTTGGTCTTGTTTCCTCCAAGTAGACCTGTGTGGAGGTCTTATTTTATTATTTCCACTATTTTTTTATGATTTCCTTAGGAGGCCCATTTTAGACATCGAAGTTCCCCTAATGGCATTGTTATGCAAAGTTGTTTTATCTCTTGTAGGGAATACTATAAATTTTGTGCCAATTTCTTATTCACATCCCTCAAATATTGAGTGTTTGATCTTGTTGCACCTGTAAAGTCCAAGTTCACTTCGACACTGGCATTTGGGTTCTTGCTGGTGTCTGCCACTATCACCCTCTCTCTAGTGAAAGCAGGTGATGCATGATCATAGGAAAATTATTTCTTTGTTCTTGTAAAATTCCCTTCTGGAATTCATCTTAAGATAGATTATACAAGTCCATTACCAAATCATCATCAAGAGGAACAAAATCCTCTTCTTCGCTCGAAGCTAAATCTAATACTGGAGGTGGTGGAGACTGAATAGTGGCTTGTGGTGCACTCGACATCAGGTCAACGTCCTCATTTTTTTGCTCCAGTTCCAGCTCCATATCTGCAACTTAAATCAAGCATTCAATCTACTAAGAAAGCTCCCAATCTTGCATTTTTTCACCCTCCTCTTTTGTTGTTGGTTGGTAATGTTCTTGCTCTTCAACCTGTATTGGTATCGTTTCTTCTATTATGGTGCCTTTCCTTTCTTCTTCTTCCTATTTCTACTTCTCTTCTTGCTCTTTCCTTCTCATCTCTTGTTCTTCCTTCAATTATTGTTCTTCTTGTTTCAATATCAAGTATGCTTCCTACAAGCCATTATTTTCTCTCTTCCTATGTTGTTCTCTCTGTATCCTCTGCTTCCTCTTTTCTTCTATTGCTAAATTTTCTTTCATAAGTATTGGATTTTCTTTCATATTGAATATTTTTTCTCCCTCTAGACTATTAGCAACCTTTCTCTTTCACTTATCCTATAAAGGTTAATACCTTCTGCTAGTGTTGCTTCTTGCATTATTGTCTTCTACGGAGTGGCCTGTGAATTCCCTGCTAAATTGAATGACTCATGGGGTTTGGAGGCATTGTAGTAATTACTCCATGGACTCTCCTCCTACCAATAAATTTCTCGTTGAGCCACTGCAAGTAAATTATTTCACAATGATCTTCAAAAATTATATGGGGAACATACAAATTAAAGTATGGAGTACTCAATGCAAACTTCACTATCTCCTTTCCCTCAGTATCCACAACTTGTAATTTATTTATCTCATATAATAAAATTTGCATGGGAAGAGTTGGCCAAGGTGATTTCTTCTTCCTGTGAAAATATGCTAGCAACCTTGTGGCGAGATGATATGACACTTATTTCATGACAAGCTTGTTTGTGGCGTACCTTGGCAAAACATGCGGTAGCTTCTCTTCGCCAAACACTCTAAGGAAGGTTCCATCTGGTGAGGAAAATGAATTTGTGATCTCTGTTATTGCCTTCATTGCTCCGCATGAAATGTAAAGGGGTTCTTCTTCAAAGATGAAACTGATTATGTCCAGTTCATGCCAGGAAACTGATTATGTGCATAAATTGCATCCAGTAAGTATGCATACATATAAAACCTTTATTTCTTGCCCTTGGGAGGATTCTAGGCCTGTGCTACATGGTCTCTCAACTATTGATCCACTAGATATAACCAGTTGACCGACTTCCCCTTGCTCACAACATGGTTCAATAAGACTTCTGACCCTTCAGGAAAGGTCTTTGTGCTCTGTTGACCATGGATCCTGCAAGGTAAGATAACGAAGAGATTGTAGGCCTTCCTACGAGACTTTGTCTTGTATAAATGCGTGGGTGTCTTTCGAGACTTCGATGGATCTTTCGCCCAACCTTTAACTATATCTCTTTTGTTCACATTATTTTTGTTGACATAGAAATAAGATTCCATGAGCTTCACTCACTCGGGAAAATGATACATGCGTTGATAATATTCTACCAGAAAGGTCGCAAGATTATGTCCAATAGCACTGCCCAATGTCATGGTTTTCTCATCAATGTGTGAAAAAATCCAACTGATGACATTTGCACATGGGAAGGTTGATATTTGCATGCAACCTTGTGTAGTCTTTACTATCAGATACTGAGATAAACCTGTCATTCCTCTAGATCTTCCTCAAGGATCTTTTCTAGAAAGATATTCATTAAATTGTTGGCATATTAGTGTTGACTCAACTAGTGTTTGCTCAAATTATTCCCCATTACTAATTTTAGTGGTATATTTTGAAGAAGATCTCTTTGGTGCCATGGTAATAATGACTGTTGGAGGGAATTCCTTCACAATTTTGGTACCTGTGGGACAAAAAGACACTCATTAAAAGAAAACATTAGCCTTTGCAAAACTAATTTCAAGGCAATATTAGGAAGCAAATTGGTTAACTGATGAGAAGGATTGTGTAGTTTTCATGCACAAGGGAGGGAGACTGATTGTGGGAACTGTACATTGCACAGTACCAACAACCAAGGGTGTAGCCTAAGGCTTCATACTGCGTAATGTGCAGTACATCCTGGGAATTTTTGTGAAACTAGCTCCAAAAACAGAAGAAAAGGGATATCAACGCCTTAGAAATAAGCCACTTTGAGGGGGAAACCTCCAATAAATTACATGAATGAAAAATTCTTGGATGATACAAATGAAAAAACCTCCTTTCTATATATAGGAGTCCATGGGGACACAATGTAATCCTAGTGGGGCCACAGTGTAACCCTATCCGACCTAAAAATAATAATTTAAGGGCACAATTATAACAATATGGGAGTTACAGGGGTACAACAATAACAATAAGGGGGGCTACACTAACATAATAAGGGACTAAACTATTAATATAGGTACTTAACATGCCCCTCTCCTTCAAACAAGTGTTGTCCTCAACACTTGATTATTTCTTGATGCTTCTGTATAAATTTCTCATCCTCCCATGTGGAATCTTCTACGGGAAAGTTCTTCCACTTGCTGAGATAATCTGAAATTGATTGTAATTGTCAATTTCTTGTTTATGTGGCTGCTTCATAACTTCTTTTGATGTGATTTTGATCTTCTTGTTGTTTCATTAGATTCTTCACCAAAGTTAGGTTATCCTTTGAGAGTTGGAGAACTTGTTGTTGATGCTCGATTTGATATTCCACTAATTTATCATCCATATTATCTATTATTTGATCCTTCAAACCATCCAACTTAGCCTCCATTTTTACTTTTAAACCATCTATGTCATTTTCGATTGCTCTTCATAAGATCGAAACTTGTTGCACTTGGTACCGTAATTTTGATATCTCATACTACAATTCTTCTTCTTCACGCGTCATAGTATAGATTTTTGAGGGCTTAATAAGTATGGAATTATTTTTAGGAGGCATTTCAGAACCCAATACTGAAATATATGCTCAATAGACCCTTGGAATCACTTCAAACTGATTTTTTTTACACAAGACTTATGCAATTTGGAAAACAATACACACCTTTTACTTGATTTTGAGGAGCTCGGTATTGAAATTCAATTAACTCTATAATTGAAAATCCTTAATATCTAAAATTCAGCCCTGTAGTAGCCCTCTAAATATTCTTTCGAATGCCACAAATCTGATCTGATTTGGATTCTTCAAGGCAAAGTTATGTCTAATCTCCCACAATGACCCAATTATGGACTGGTTCAGTAGAGTGAACTTGTATGACTCGCCAAATGTCAATTTTTCCTCCTTTGGTTCTGAAATTGATAGACATAAAACTATAGTCTGTGTAATTGTGGTTACTTTTTACATCATTCCAATCCGATGCTCAGAGAGAGAGCTATGAATATTTTCCCACGATCACCTCTTTGAGATGAAATTCAAGAGCCTGAAAAAGCCCTAACTTCCACAGACCATATCTCCGAAAATATTGCGAACAAAGCTCTAAAAATTTTCAAATATGTTCCTCAGGATTTTTATTTGCACTCTAAAAATTTCAACTTCTAATCCTTCGTAGAAAAAACGTTATAGCGCAAATGCCACAATGACCTGTTTAGGTTAAATTCAGGAGCCTGCAAAAGACCTAACTTCCATAGATCATATCTCTAAAACAATTGTGAACCAAGCTCTAAAATTTTGCAACGATGTTCCTTAGGATTCCAGCTTCACACTCTAAAAATTTTAGCTTCTGAACCTTCGTAGAAAAAGAATTATAGTGAAAATTCCAGGATGACCTGTTTGGAGCAGCGAAAGCCTAGAATCCAAAGCTCTAATACCAAATGTTGTGAAACCAGCTCCAAAAATACAAGAAAAGAGATATCAACTCCTTGTAAATAAGCCACTTCGAGCGGGAAACCTCCAATACATTACATGAATGAAAAATTCTTGGATGATACAAATTACAAAACCTCCTTTCTATATATAGGAGTCCATGGGGCCACAATGTAATCCTAGAGGGGCCACAGTGTAACCCTAGCTGGCCTAACAATAATAATGTAAGGACACAATTATAAAAATATGGGGGTTACAGGGGTACAAAAATAACAATAAGGGGGGCTACACTAACATAATAAGGGACTACACTATTAATATAGGGACTTAACAAGAAGTGACTATGAGATATTGTGCATTACAGAATCTTAGTGGCCAAGGTGATAGGTTGAGCCCTAGAACTTTGAAATCCGTATTTGGGAAAACTTTTACTATGAATTGTGCAATTCCATATGCCAATCTATTTCCTTGAGCCTTAGGATTTTGTACTGCCTAGCTTGGAAAGGAAAAATCTGGCCAAGGAAAGTGCAGATCTTCCCGGTGGTAGTGTGGAAAACGAGCAGAAATAAGTGATGATGTGAGCTTAATTGCATATCTAACTAAGTGTGAATGAATAAATTTAGATCAAGTGTGGAAACTAAACAACCTGGAAGATATTCAAATATGTGAGGAGAGATGGCGCAGCGACGACCATCAATGCAAAAAGAAGAAAATCGATGTGACACTTGTGAAAGGAAAACGACAACTTAGAACAACACTTCTACAAGCTATAATAAATTAAAACTCCAGTAACTGTGAATATAAATAAGAAAAACAACACTCACACAAGTGAAATGACAAAAAGCGACATAAAAAGCAACAAAAGACGACAAAATAAAAACACACCTAGAAAAGCAATGACGACCACACCAAAGGTTCCTTGATCTCCTTGGGAATGTTAGATATCCAATATCAAATGTGAAAATGAGCTCTAGGGACATCAATTAAATATATTTTACATAATCGGGTTTTATGAATCACATGCCTAAAATCAAGGAAAAAGTGACACTTGGCAAAAGTTTCTAAAAACAGCGAGTGTGCTTCCTACAGGAAACTAATAATGGAAACCTATTTTTTTAGGGATGTTTTTTCTCTTTTTATATTTCTATCTTTTTTCTTTTCTAGGACACTTTTCATGTGCACTGTTGGGAAATATTATGCAATTCTGGGGAACTGGGCAACTTTCCAGCTCAATGCATTGCATAGTTTCTGAGCTCACTGACGGATTACACAATTTCTGGGCTCGGTGTTGGGATTCCTTCCACGACTATGGAGTTTCTAAGCTCAAGGTTGAATACCAGTCTTAACTGTGAAATTCCAATCATCAAGGATGCTTTCCCTCAAGGATTTCATAGTTTCTAGAGGCAAGCCAAGAATTGTTTTAAGACCAAGGTGGGACATTAGCTTGTTACTTAGAAATATCAATTAAGTGTGAAAGCAGAAAAACACAAGCACATATGAAAATTTGATAAGTCTCAATCAAAGAATGAATACCTAATAATAGCACAAGATAAACTCTCGTGGATAGGAAGGAAGGCTCCAAAATCAAAGCATAGGAAAATTTTTGAATGGTGATTGTAGCCACTACAACAGGTCCAAGTTACGGATTTGAAACCTCCTAGAAGAAAGCTTATACTAGAAATTCCAAAATGACATATTTGGTGCATTATTTTAGGAACATCTAGGAAGCTTGAATTCCTAAGATCACATCTCATAAAATATCACAACCAAAGATATAAAATTTTGATCAGAAGATCAGTGGGAGTTTACCTCACTATGGTCCAAGTTTCATCTTCGAAAAACTCCTAGAAGAAAATTTATATCATAAATGTCGATATGTCCTATTTAAATATGCATTTAGGAAGCCCAACTTCCTCTGATAATATTTCCTAAAATTTCGTGACCCAATATATCAAATTTGGATTAGATGATTATCAGGATCTCCCCTCACTACAGTCCAAGCTTCATCTTCAGAAACCTCCCAAAAGAAAATTTATAGATAAAATTTGAACATTACATGTTTAAAGAAGAATTTAGGATGCATATCTTCCTCAACCAGTGTTAATAAAAAATAAATACATATAAAAAGCAGCAACGAAATAGTATAACATCTACATCCATGATAAATTTATTGAAGGGTAAATGCATGTACATATAAAATTGTTGAAAAGAGAAATTAAATAACCATGCATGTTTCTAAACCATCTATTCCAAAAATATCATTAACACATAAATAAATATGTATCTCTTTCAGTTAGAAAAATACTCAGAACTAAAGTAGGGTCATTCATGTTCCACCCCACCATGGGCTTATTTATGCTGTAGATTTCACTTATTTGGCCACCCTATGCTATATCTTGATGCCTTGAGGAGAACTTAACTCAAGGAACTCACACGAAAGGCTTAGTTTAATACCCAAACTATGGAGTCCACTATCCAGGTGGTTTACTGACTACCCTCTAACAGTAAGCACCAAGGTGGTTTATTGGTTCTAGCTATAGTTGGAACCATGGTGCTTTATCAATTTTTCTTAATATTAAGCACCATAGTGACCCACTCTTTCCACTGAGTTCATTCACAGGGATTCAACCAATTTTTAGATGGGGTATTATACACACTCATATTTATACCATATTTTAACGTTAGAAGTGAATTCCATTACCCTTCATACATATAGGAAAACTCATTGATTAATAGTTACATATTTTACCAATCTCACATTCACAAAATACCATGAAAATTTGCACATCACAAGGGAGTCCTTCTCATATCTCTGCAATCCTTCATCCCTCCCCTCTTTAATTATCTATGTACCACACAGAAATAAGACAACTCCCAAACCTTGAAGCCATCTAGTCCAAAGAAAATGAATTTCAACACATTCATTTCCTGTCACATAATCTATCACACATAGCTCTTTATTAGTCACACAGTTCAAACTTGTCTAGGTTTTGTCACCAACTTTCTTTCCAATTCAAATTTCTGAGTGTGAGAGAGAGATGTATGAGAAAGTAATATAAAAGAGAAAAACTAGAAACTTAAGAACCAAGAATAATAACCCCTTGATTTCTCATACCTCTTATTTTTAAATAACAACTTGACCCTTCATCTTCCCAACCTTTTAGCTTCATAGGAAGGCTAACCATCACATAAAAGGGAAATATTCATCCAAAGTATATTTTTCCTCTTAAGTCAATTTTTCCCCCTCCCTAAGGCACCATATATGTTGGTTGTCCCCTTTCTCAATCTCTAGAATTTTTTCAGTAAAAATAAATATTACATCATATAACATAGTTTGACATCATAGCATCTATGTTGGCTCCCCAACATTATATGTTCTTAGTTACAATAAAAAATTTGGATAATGAAAAGGGTGTCACACTATCGAGCTTAGATATGATGCCTTTTAATGTCAAAATATGGAACAAGGTGGGGAGGATAAAAATGTTAAATCATAGAAGCAATATTATTTATATCTCTAATAGTACTCCTGAGTTGAATCAATTCTCCAAGCTGGTGATAAAATTTAGAAACTCTTGGCTAAAGTCATGAATATTTATTTCTATTAATAAGTTTGATGAATTTTTCTAGTTTTTTTTCCCTGGATTTTAGATATACCAAGTTTTACTGATTAACTAAGTATTCAATTTGACTCTCCACTTTCATTTTTCCAAGTTATCGATGAATCTAAGTTATATTAGTTTGATCTATAGTTGATAATAAACGTGAAAAACTTGATGGAAAAAAAAAATGAATTGTATTTTAGTAAACTTTAACAATTATATGTGGGAGATGAAGTTGTTTTAGTATACATAGGGACTATCTCCATGCACTTTGCGTTACACTTAATATGACACAAATATTACATGCACAGAGACACATTATCACTAAGGATATTTTACATGCAATTATATGGACTAACTATAATAAAAGATGAGATTGACTAGAGTATAGGCATTAATTCTCATATAGTATTGGGAAACATTAATATGTTTTGAAAATTCTCATTATTTGATGGTGAATATCTAGACAACCTTTCCATGGGTTGAATGATTATTTTACTACTACATCATTCCTTAGTACTTGATATGAATTATTTCACAAACATAAATTCAAGGTGAGAGACCCCTCCAATTCGAGCACCTAAGTGATCCATGTGCCTCGCAATATAATCGACCCTCGCCCAAGGTATGGTAAATTAGGCCATAAGGTTTGCAAAGAGTGACTTCCTTGATAGATTTTTTTTGTGATTTCAGTCATGATGTCTTTTACTGCTATTGAAATTGGTTAAAATTGGTTAACAAGGGATAAAGTGACCTCTTTTCTTTCAGTTAATTCTTGTGATCACTTTGTAAAAGTGGATCTATGCTCGACCTATTCAGTGGAACTTATTTCTTTGGCGAACCCATATTTTTCTACTTCACTCTCCTTTTGGTGAGATATTATGCCCATTTATACCTTCTCTCTAGGGAATCAATTTATATCAATATTACCAAAAATCATTATCTCCTTCTTAGGAGAAAATTATCCCAAAAAAAATTGTGATTCAAGAAATTGTTGTGTATTATTTTGTAGGTGGCTAGTGAACTCCACTTTTTTTGCAAAGATAAGTACCTGTTTTGTGCAACTAGGTAGCTTGTGATTGAATTATTTCTTGTGGTGTGTGAATTGGTGTCAAGAAAAGTTTTTTATGGATGTAAAATATATACCTCTTTAATATTATTGACATTGACTACAGGGCGAATGCCCAAATATCTAAATAATTCAAGGTGAAAGACATTAACTTCAATGGCTTGCAAAATAATACAAGCATTGCATCTTATAGTATTGATTTGATGATAATTTTTATTATTCAATCACTTCTTTTTTAAAGCAAGGTCAAATTTGTTTCCAACTTCAAAGGGCTTTTATCCTTTTCTTATCTTCTACATCTTTATATTGTAGCTGTGTTTTTCGAAGGATGTCCCAATATTTGCAATGCATATAAACTGACCAAAAATAATGGTGGCATTTTGTTGCTTCTTTTCCACATGGATTATGGTTGAAAAGAAAATGGTGATAGGAACTGAGCTTGGATATGGTTCTTTGAGGAACAATTTGGGTGTTAACATCCAATGAGAAAAGTGACTCCCCTCTTCCCATGTTACAATTACTATAGCTTGGATCTTGTAGTCCAAGAGAGATGATGTTAAAATAAAAGTTTATAAGGGTAGTACTTGTTATTATACTATTATTAGTACCTTCTCTTGCTATAAATATTCTAATATTTAACTGCTCCATTACAGATCTTGTTCAATACACTCTCATCTCAACAATTTTTATTTGGCATCTTACGGTTGAAAGAATTGATTTTAATCACGGGGTGAATAATCAAAGTTCCTATTACGGGAAAATATGGTGTCTAAGAAAATAATTTGAATAATTATATCCCTATGAAAATCCATAAGGAAAATATTTGGCTCCAAGTTGGTACAATAATGGGTTTATATTGGTGAGGATTTAAGGAGGCTTCCAAGAGATTGGATCATTGATTTGTGATGTGGTTGCTATTTCAAGGCTTCTAAATGCTACTATTGTTATTCCATAGCTTCAATAGGCCACAAGTTCAAAGAGAATAATATCCAAATTCAAGGGTTACATATATATTTATAATGAGGAACTGTTCATTGCAGCACTAGAAAATGATGTATTAATTGCGAAGAGTCTTCTAAAAAGGTTCAAATATGTCATGAAGAATAATGAGCTGCCAATTTTCATGCCAACATATTCAGCTTTTGTTGACTTTTACCTCAAAGAGGTTTTACCTAGTTCTTAGGAGGAAAAACGTAATTAGTTACTAGTATCTAGAGGGGGTTGTTTACAAGCCCTTCTACCCCCTATATTAGAAAAATATTAGAGCTCAAATACAGGGTGGCTTTCCATGCACTTTTCTTTTGTACTGAGATTTTGGAACATGCTACTAGAATTGTACCAAGGTTGTAGGCTTCTAGATGACCATATCTAGCATTTCATATTGGCTTGGAGAAATATGTGCCAGCATATCATGGTTGTGTAAAAAAATTTCATGATGTTCACATTGAACATAAATAATTTAAAATATCATGGATGATTATACATGGCATTGTCCAAGGATAAATTAATTCTAAATGTAACATCCATTAGAATAAGAAGTGTTCCTAAGTTCAGAGTGTGAATCGGGCTATGATACCAATATAGGGTCTCTAAACGTACCCTAAAAATTTCAATTTACAAAAAAAAAAAAAAAAAAAAACACATAGATGGCATAACTAACAAACAATTTAATAAATTGCATACTAAATAAACCATTATTCATTCTTTTCAAATACATCCATCTATAGACATATACATTTTTTTCATGTGAACATTCTTACATTACTATTAATAAATGCCTCAATATGAATAGAACTTTCACAACAATTTATAACGCCAATATGCAATGTAAACTTTCACTAAAAATTTTCTACAACAATTTATAATAAAGGTACCATTTACCCAAATGTGTGAAAAATATTCAATATAGGATGGTCACAATTCTCATTCATAACTTGAATTAGATTCAATGACAAATTCTTATTTAATCCCAATGCACTAGACCGAAGTTGATAACCCACTCGATTGTCCACTCTACCAATGCCAAGGTACTCTTCTTCCCTTTGGCCCCCCGATCCGTAGTGGGGTTGTAAGAAGGAGAAGAGATCAATAATAGCTAATAGGAATTGGGTTGTAGTCATGATCTCCTCATATTAACAAGTCAATATCCCCAACACTATCCAACAAGTACTCAAGATAAAAATTCCACAATCACAAGATTACAATATCATTAGAATACATAGAATGTCATTACAACCCCAATCCAACTAGGGAAATAAAATGTTCCCTTATTACTTGAAAATGTGTTCATTTTATACTACTTTAGGTGAGGATTATATGTGACAATTGTTTCACATGAAAAAATAATTAATTATTTAATTCCATAAATTTGATCATTCACCAAGACACATATCCTATCCACAAATTGGGTCTCATGTAGATTCCTATTATTTTATTTAAAATAAAGATTTTCTCTCACCCAAGAGTCAGATGTTCCTAAATTTACTCATAGTTTCTCCCTTATGCACTTTTTCCCTTCTGTTGACGGGAAAATCTATCCGGCCAACAGCAAGGGATCTCCCCGGTAAAAAGTCCCAATTCGACCTTGAACTGTTTGGAATAGGGATCTCGTCAGGGGTGTGGGTCCGGCTACCGCTGATTTCTCCTTTCTTTGGGTCTCGCTTAAACTCTATAAACCTGTGGATACACGCTTAATCAAATGATACAAGACATATGATTGATTCATTAAATGTACATATAACACTATGAGTAGCAAGAGGAAATCATAAAGCATAAGTACCGAAGGAAGTGTTGTTAACAACACATCATTAGGGTCATGCTTGTAAACTATTCTGACCACAAAAGAAACAATTCCTTATGGCAAGAACACCCTTCACTTCCTAAAAGTTTTAAATGATAACACAAATGATAATAAACAAACTCATCAACATTCGTTAAGAAAGTGAAATGAACTCAACCACCATTAAAATACTCATCAAACTGTTATGAAATTGTGATATGAATTGAAGATACAGTTCCCTTAATCTAAAGATGTTCAGAAACTGAAAATATAATACTCAATAGTGCTCATACATATGTCAACACCAGATCCACAAAGGGATTTTTCAAAATGCTTGTATTCATGCTCAAATGTATAATCCTGGTAATACAGTGTACTCAACTCGAGTCCCAAACAAAAGATCCTTTGCAAGTTCCCGAAGGAAATATTTATAGAGCGAAGCTTGCTTTTTGGGCTCCCTAACTTTTCGCTTTCCCAATTGTTGGGCTGCCTTACGACCCAGTCTATTCTGCGACTTGCATCCTGAGCTACTGATGCGACCTGCGACCCAACTGGACCTTGCGACTTGCGACCCCCAACAATCTGCGACATGTGACCTGCCATGATTTTGCAACCTCGTGACTTAGTCGTTGGGTCACTGGGTCACATCGTCAAGATTTTAATAGGGAGTGCGACTATGCAACCTGGCGACCTAAGGGAATCTGCGATCTACGACTTGAGGAAATTTGCGACCTGCGACCCGACTGGACCTTGCAACTTGCGACCCCCAACAATCTACGACCTGCGACCTGCCATGATTTTGCGACCTCGCGACCTAGTCATTGGGTCGCTGGGTCGCGTCGTCGAGCTTTTAATAGGGAGTGCGACTTATGCGACCTGGAGACCTGAGGGAATCTGCGACCTGCGACTTGAGGAAATTTGCGACTTGCGACCTTAATCGAATTTGCGACTTGCGGTGATCTTTGGATTTCATAGAAATATTCCTTATCCTGCCTCCTTTTCTTTGAAAAAGGGTCCTCTTGCTTGCTGGGAAAAACTTTGGCTCACTGCACAGACCGACACCTGTAGTCACATAGCTTAGGTTACATGTCTTCATTGATGAATAATAATGTTAGGAGCATAATTAATTAATTGCACAAGTGAAAATGATAACTTTAGACACCTGTGTGGTCAAATGTTGTGCCACTATGTCATCAGAGAGACTAGCTCGAGTAAGCTTTCTTTGTGCCTTCTTCAATTAATATAATGCAGATTAGTATAGTTGTAGGCCGAGTTAGGAATAATTTTTACGTGAGACTATGAACTTAATTGAAATTTTCAAACAAAATGCCTAACGATATAAGGCGAGAGGACTTCTAATGTACATATTTAATACACAGAAGAGTTTCTATTATGGCGTATGCATGGTGATTTCACACACATGGCGCAGCTACGGCAAGAGTATTTTGTCATAATGGTGAGAAGGATCATGAGGGGCTTGGGAAAAGTTACGAGGATATCATCGTTTACAGGCCAAGTTAAAAACTTAACGGCTAAGCAGGTAGAAGTGGGACCCGAAATTTTAAATATACCCAAAATTTTGGGTGCTATTGTAGTGGCCACAACAAATGGCGAACCACTGGTAGAATTCAGCATCTCTGTCAATATCACAACAATATTCTGAGTCGAGATAGTGGTGCAAGGGAATATTTAACAAGTTCTGCAGGTGACCTTTATATTACTTTGGCCTTTACAGGTATGCCCAGTCCTTGTGCCTCAGCTAGGTCTCACTAATTAGAACACATCAAAGCGGAAGCTCACAGACGCCAGTAAGTTGTTGATGATGTGAAGATCAAGGCAGTGGGTTTATTATTTTCATGATTTTTAAAGTAATTTTCTGGTGTTGCTCCGCTACCAGTAGGCCTAGACAGTACCCCGGCAGAGTCACTTCAAGAAATCACAAGCATTGCTCCGCTGCCAGCGAGCCTGGTCAGTACCCCGGCGGAGTCGTTGTAGAAATTTGATAACTGATATGTTATACACCGATATTCTCCTGATCACACACTATTTTAACTTCATGCACAATACATAATCTCTTCTACCATTGATCATCACATGCGGAAATAAAATCAATTGCATGCACACATTGAAACCATAAAAATTCACACATATGAACACAGTAATTTATGGGAAATCTTAAAGCTGAAAACCCCCAACTATCTATATATTATATGTCATAGATATCATGTAACAATCATAATACAAAGCTTATCACAAGCTCTCAGTATCTCCAAATCGCTACAAACTAATCAGGCATGATCTTGTAAATCCATGCACCGATCTTTGCTAGCCCTTAGCCTGCCTCTACTGCGCAATCCCTACTGAAGAATGGCTCTGGATGAACTTGAATTTCCCTAGCCTTTCTCATGCAATCTTCATAGGCATCTCCATCTACTGTGTGTTGCAAATCATGCAAAACTATAGTCACAACTGATAGTTAACCTGCTCTTTCACCTATCACTCCACTGGTCTCCACTCAAACTATCCATGCACTGTAGTTAACTGATGTGTTCTTTAGTTTATTAATGATTTAATAATTAGTGAATTAATCAATAATTAATTCACACCACTCTCACTAGTGTATCAGTTAGTTAGACTAGATACAACTAGCTCAACTATGTTTAACTAAGTTAAACTGAACACAACTCCATCAACTGTCTCATCAACTCCACCAAACTCTGTCACATGAGTTCTAACTGAAATATCCATGCAATAGCTCCACTTAACCCTCAGGAATAGCGTAATTCATTTTTTCAACTCATGTGCCACATCTGTGCACTTAACTGAAGTGCTCCAAGAGAATAAGATAATGTTTATAGTCCAAATATTATTAAGAGCTAATAATATTCGACATGTCTATTTTTAGACTGGCAATCTAAAAATAGATTCCGCCCAATATGTCTAAAAATAGAAGTCCATCTATTTTTCCAACTTGACCAACCATCCACAAATAGCATCCTGCAACTCATAGAATATGGTCGACATGTCTAAAAATAGACATAGTCTAAAAATAGACTTTGCAACAAAAATCACCTGTGTGGGCCCCACCTAGTTTAGGTGATCATTTTCCAACTAGGATCAGGAATGATGTTTCAGGATGCCTCCTTCACTATTTCTTGTTGCAATCTTCAACACTCCCTTTCAACAAGAAAGAACTGTCTTTGCATGCGACATGCAACTCCATGCATTTTCCCTGCAAGCGCCATGCATCTGCTCTGCAACTCTTCCGAAACTGAATAGGCTCCAAACAACTCAATCAGTCTGATGCATCTATCATCAAAGTCTTCGACTTCTGCTGGTACCAACTGCACGTGTCTTCAGGAACCACTGCGCTATTGAACTCTGCACCCATGCACTCTGCACTTGCTGTCAACTCTGATCCACGCTCCAGTATCCGACACTGTCACTTTGATCTGTTGCATCAATCCAACTGATCATGCTACTGTTGATCTATGTGGGCACCTCATAGCCAGGTTCAATTCATGAGATCCACACCATCTCAATGAATCCTGCCCATAAATCCCCTCATGGGATTACTCATACATGTCGCCCCACCTCTCACCTGGTGGTAGAGCTGCATGCACTCCCTCTGCCCATCTGGCATGAAATTTCTCTGCATGAGTGGTTTCTTCCACTCCATGATCCTCATCTTGTGGGTGCTCCACATCTTGAGGTTCACTCTTACCTGCATGCAAATCCAGCTCCCTCTTAAGCTTCAATTGCATGGCTTTCTCACACTTCCCAACAATAGGAAGCTCCGTAGACATCCCATCTGCTTCAAGTCTGTAGAGATTCTTCTCTCGAATCCCAACCTTCTTGACTTGTCCTATTGCTTTATGCCAAAGGAAAAAATTTCCTTCACTAAAGACAACATCATACCCTTTATCCTCTAACATTGCGACTAAGATTAAATTCTTCTTTAAACCTAGAACATGCACTGCATCTTGTAAAAGAATGAGTTTACCTAACTCCCTCTGAAAGGTAATGGTACCAATGTCGGTCGCATTGTATCATCCATTGTCACCCAACTCAACACGCAACTGGAGATCTTTCTCCACCAAGTCACTGAAAAGACTCACATCTCCCGTCATGAGAAAGGAAGCGCCATTATCAAAGTACCACCCCGATCCCAATGCACTAGACACCATGCATGCGATCAATGAGAATTCCAGCTCAAATTTCGAGGCAAGAGCCTCACTAACTACAGCTCTAGTAGCCTGCTTGTTCTTCTTCTTCTGTGGACAATTTGTGGCGTAATGCCCATGCTCGTGACAATGAAAACACTTCACTTTTGACATGTCACGCTCTTTGCCATTCGCACCGGATTGAGAATAATTCTTCTTACCCTTCCCCTTCCTTGATTTGGCAGCCAAAGCGTAATCCTCTTCATCATCATTCTTTGATGAAGAGCCATCCCTGGTATCTCGCCTTATCTCCTCCTGCACCAGATCTGACCAAAGTCTCTCCCATCCTGGTAGTTTCTCCCAACCATTGACAGAGTCCTGATAGGAATGCCAACTCTTCGGAAGCCCAAGGAGAGCCAAGCTCACCAATTCCTCGTCATCCACACTAACTCCTACACTCCCAAGCTCATCCCTGTAGTGGACAAACTTTGTCAAGTATACCGGAATAGTGTCATTCTTCGCTATTTTTATTTTCCTGAGTTTATCCTTAAGCGCCAACTTCCTCTGGTCTCTCTTTCTTTGGAACACATCTGTCAACGCTTTCCACAACAACAATGGAGAAGCTTAAACATGAAGGTTGGATACTATGTGATCCTTCACACCTTCCAACATAATTTTTTGACACCTTGCAGTCTTCTTTTGCTATGCGTCAAGTGCGGCAACATTTCTAGAAGCAGGTTTTGAAATTTCTGCATCTATGAACTCCTTCAACCCATTGTCATCCAGCACTGCCTCCATCCTGTCTCTCCATGAAATATAATTCGAGCTGCCCTCAAGGGCATACTCCAATTGCAATCCATTGAAATACATCTCAACTTTGACACCAAGAAAACTCTGCTGCAAATTCGAATTCCACCAGCACAAAACTCAACCGCTTCAATGCTTTGCAATTGCTCCAATGATCAATATTTCTCTGATACCATGTATAAATTTGATAATTGATATGTTATACACTGAGATTCTCCTGATCACACACTATTTTAACTTCATGCACAATACAGAATCTCTTCTACCATTGATCATCACATGCAGAAATAAAATCAATTGCATGCACACATTGAAACCATAAAAATTCACACATATGAACACAATAATTTATGGGAAAGCTTAAAGCTGAAAACCCCCAACTATATGTATATTATATGTCATATAGATCATGTAAAAATCATAATACAAAGCTTATCACAAGCTCTCAGTATCTCCAAATCGCTACACACTAATCAGGCCCGATCTTGCAAATCCATGCACCGATCTTTGCTGTACCTTTACCGCCCTCTACCACAACTCGCCGAAGAACGTTCGGGATGAACTCACCCCAGCCTTTCTCACGCAATATTCATAGGCATATCCATCTAATGTGTGTTGCAAATTATGCAACACTATAGTCACAACTAATAGTTAACCTACTCTTTCACCTATCTCTCTACTGGTCTCCACTGAAACTGTCCATGCACTATAGTTAACTGATGTGTTCTTTAGTTGATTAATGAGTTAATAATTAATTCACACCACTCTCACTAGTGTATCAGTCAGTTATACTAGATACAACTAGCTCAACTATGTTTAACTCAGTTAAACTGAACACAACTCCATCAACTGTCTCATCAACTCCATCAAACTCTGTCACATGAGTTCTAACTGAAGTCTCCATGCAATAGCTCCACTTAACCCTTAGGAATAGTGTCATTCCTTTTGTCAGCTCCTATGCCACATCTGTGCACTTAACTGAAGTGCTCCAAGAGAATAAGATAATGTTTATAGTCCAAATATTATTAAGAGCTAATAATATTCGACATATCTATTTTTAGACTGGCAATCTAAAAATAGATTCTGCCCAATATGTCTAAAAATAGAAGTCCATCTATTTTTCCAACTTGACCAACGATCCACAAATAGCATCCTACAACTCATAGAATATGATCGACATGTCTAAAAATAGACATAGTCTAAAAGTAGACTTTGCGACAAAAATCACCTATGTGGGCCCCACCTAGTTTAGGTGATCATTTTCCAACTAGGATCAGGAATGATGTTTCAAGATGCCTCCTTCACTATTTCTTGTTGCAATCTTCAACACTCCCTCTCAACAAGAAAGGACTGTCTTTGCATGCGACATGCAAATCCATGCATTCGCCCTGCAAGCGCCATGCAACTCCATGCATCTGCTCTGCAACTCTTCCGAAATTGAATAGGCTCCAAAAAACTCAATCATTCTGATGCATCTATCATCAAAGTCTTCAACTTCTGCTGGTACCAACTGCACATGTCTTCAGGAACCACTACTTTGTTGAACTCTACACCCATGCACTCTGCTCTTGCTGTCAACTCTGATACGCGCTCCAGTATTCGACACTGTCACTTTGATATGCCTGCATCAATCCAACTAATCATACTACTGCTGCTCTATGTGGGCACCTCGTAGCCAAGTTCAATTCATGAGATCCACACCATCTCAATGAATCCTGCCCAAAAATCTCCTCATGGGATTACTCATGCATGTCGCCCCACCTCTCACCTGGTGGTATAGCTACATGCACTCCCTCTGCCCATTTGGCACAAAATTTCTCTGCATGAGTGGTTTCTTCCACTCCATGATCCTCATCTTGTGGTTGTTCCACATCCCGAGGTTCACTCTTACCTACATGAAAATCCAGCTCCCTCTTAAGATTCAATTGCATGGCTTTCTCACACTTCCCAACAGTAGGAAGCTCTGTAGACATCCCATCTACTTCAAGTCTATAGAGATTCTTCTCTCGAATCCCAACCTTCTTGACTTGTCCTGTTGCTTTATGCTGAAGGAAAAATTTTCCTTCACTAAATACAACATCATACCATTTATCCTCTAACATTGCAACTGAGATTAAATTCTTCTTTAAATCTGGAACATGCACTACATCTTATAAAAGAATGAGTTTACCTAACTCCCTCTGAAAGGTAATGGTACCAATGTCGGTCACATTGTATCGTCCATTTTCGCCCAACTCAACATGCAACTAGAGATCTTTCTCCACCAAGTCACTGAAAAGATTCACATCTCCTGTCATGTGAAAGGAAGCGCCACTATCAAAGTACCACCCTGATCCCAATGCACTAGACACCATGCATGCGATCAATGAGAAGTCCAGCTCAAATTGTGAGGCAAGAGCCTCACCAGCTGCAGCTCCAGCAACATGCTTGTTCTTCTTCTTTTGTGGACAATTTTTGGCGTAATGCCCATGCTCGTGATAATGAAAACACTTCACTTTAGACATGTCATGCTCTTTTCCATCTGCACCGGATTGAGAAGAATTCTTCTTACCCTTCCCCTTCCTTGCGTTGGCAGCCAAAGTGAAATCCTCTTAATCATCATTATTTGATGAAGAGCCATCCCTTGTATCCCGCCTTATCTCCTCCTGCACCAGATCTGACCAAAGTCGCTCACATCCTGGCAGTTTCTCTTGACCATTGACAGAGTCCTGATAGGAATGCCAACTCTTCGGAAGCCCAAGGAGAGCCAATCTCACCAATTCCTCGTCATCCACACTAACTCCTACACTCCCAAGCTCATCCCCGCAGTGGACAAACTTTGTCAAGTATACCAAAATAGTGTCATTCTTCTCCATTTTTATTTTCCTGAGATTATCCTTGAGCGCCAACTTCCTCTAGTCGCTCTTGCTTTGGAACAAGTCTGTCAATGATTTCCACATCAAGAATGGAGAATATTTACCATGAATTATGGATACTATTTGATCCTTCACACCTTCCAACATAATTCTTCGACACCTTGCAGTCTTCTTTTGCCATGTGTCAAGTGCGGCAACATCGCTAAAAGCAGCTTTTGGAATTTATGCATCTATGAACTCCTTCAACCCATTGTCATCCAGCACCGCCTCCATCCTGTCTCTCCATGAAATATAATTCGAGCTGCCCTCAAGGGCATACTCCAATCGCAATCCGTTGAAAGACATCTCAACTTCGACACCAAGAAAACTCTGCTGCAAATTCAAATTCCACCAGCACAAAACTCAACCACTTCAATGCTTTGCAATTGCTCCAATGATCAATATCGCTCTGAGACCATGTAGAAATTTGATAACTGATATTTTATACACTGAGATTATCCTAATCACACACTATTTTATCTTCATGCATAATACAGAATCTCTTCTACCATTGATCATCACATGCGGAAATAAAATCAATTGCATGCACACATTGAAACCATAAAAATTCACACATATGAACACAGTAATTTATGGGAAAGCTTAAAGCTGAAAACCCCCAAATATCTGTATATTATATTTCATAGATATCATGTAACAATCATAATACAAAGCTTATCACAAGCTCTCAGTATCTCCAAATCGCTACACACTAATCAGGCCCGATCTTGCAAATCCATGCACCGGTCTTTGCCAGCCCTTAGCCTGCCTCTACTACGCAATCCCTGCTGAACAATGGCTCTGGATGAACTCGAAATGCCCCAGCCTTGCTCACGCAATCTTCATAGGCATCTCCATCTACTGTGTGTTGCAAATCATGAAACACTATAGTCACAACTAAAAGTTAACCTGCTCTTTCACTTATCTCTCCACTGGTCTCCACTGAAACTGTCCATGCACTATAGTTAACCGATGAGTTCTTTAGTTGATTAATGAGTTAATAATTAGTGAATTAATTAATAATTAATTCACACCACTCTCACTAGTGTATCGGTTAGTTAGACTAGATACAACTAGCTCAACTATGTTTAACTCAGTTAAACTGAACACAACTCCACTAACTTCCTCAATCAACTCCACCAAACTCCGTCACATGAGTTCTAACTGAAGTATCCATGCAATAGCTCCACATAACCCTCAGGAATAGCGTAATTCCTTCTGTCAGCTCCTGTGCCACATCTGTGCACTTAACTGAAGTGCTCCAAGAGAATAAGATAATGTTTATATTCCAAATATTATTCAGAGCTAATAATATTCGACATATCTATTTTTAGACTGGCAAACTAAAAATAGATTTCGTCCAATATGTCTAAAAATAGAAGTCCATCTATTTTTCCAACTTGACCAATGATCCACAAATAGCATCCTGCAACTCATAGAATATGATCGACATGTCTAAAAATAGACATAGTCTAAAAATATACTTTGCGACAAAAATCACCTGTGTGAGCCCCACCTAGTTTAGGTGATCATTTTCCAACTAGGATCAGGAATGATGTTTCAGGATGCCTCCTTCACTATTTCTTGTTGCAATCTTCAACACTCCCTCTCAACAAGAAAGGACTGGCTCATGAGGGGCTTGGGACAAGTTACGAGGATATCATCGCTTATAGGCTAGGTTAAAACCTTAACGGCTAAGCAGTTAGAAGGGGGACCCGAAATTTTAAATATACCCAAAATTTTGGGTGCTATTGTAGCAGCTACAACACCTTCCATAAATTTTGCATTTATTTTAACTCATCGTTACCTACAATGATTCCAAGTTAGTTTCAAAATTATTTAATTTTTTTAGGATTCTCTCAACTAGGTGAAATTATCATGTTTTTAATTTCTTGAATTATTTATTTAAATAATTCAATTCTTGCACATGGCTATCTATATTTTGTTCATATAAGCTTAAATCCATTTAAATTTAAGCTAATTTCCATTTTAAACATGATAATTAAAGTTCATATATATATATATATATATATATATATATAATTTCTTAGCTCTAACTTACACAAAACCCCATTTAAACTTTTACTACATTAGCGAAGCCATTTCTTTCAATTATCATGTTTTCTGATTAAGTTTAGTTTTCAAAGTTAACACTAATGATATTTAATAAAAAAAAAAAAAAATTCTCTTTAAGTGTCCATGGCATATCAATCCTTAAGGACATATGAATTAACCATAATCACATATTTCCTTATCTAGCATCCAGTGCCAAGGGTGCCAACTATTGTGTCCGTCAAGAACCTCGTATTCAAAAGGTGCCACGAGTTCCCCTTCAAACACTTGTGATATGATGTTTCCTTATCCTCCATCTAGTGAAAATGGTACCAACTCTCATGTCCTTCAAGAAACTCATGTTCCAAGGGTGCCTTGGGTTTCACTTCAAACACCTATGATCCTAGTAAGGGAAATAGTTATTGGCATAATGGAAACTCAATAATCTCCTCATTTCCCTTGTTGAGAGTTTAGTGATAACTAAAAATCAAGGTTCCCCTTTATTTGTGCCCCTCATCACTACCTCGAGTGACCATATCCATGGTCCATCCCTCACATAATCATGCAACTCTAAAGATAAGTACCCCCTTGTACTTCATCTTGTGCCATGACTGGAGTACTAACAAGAATGACTAGGGTTGTTTATCATACCCCTCCAAATATGCTTGGTCTCCTTCTCATCCATCTTCTTATTTTTATCCCATTCCTCATTTTTTTATTTAATTATTTTTAGATTGGCCTCAAATTGACTATCCACAGAATATCATAGGTGGGAATCATAGGGTTTCCAGTGATATTTTACCAGGGATTGAAACTCCTCCACTTTTAGACATGATGCATTAAATTTGAAAGGAATATCTATCTTAAGAGATGCCCCCCGAATTTCCAAAATAATTAGAGAGTGATTTGATTATCCACTGACCATTATCCAATGTTTAATTAGAGAGAGGCTTTCCACCAAGGCCTCAAATAATAAAAACCAATCAATTCTCTTGGCCACTTTATATATCCATGTACGATAGTTCCACCAAGTGGGGGCCAATTTAACCGGCTCAACATCCACCAAATTTATTTCTTCAAGTATTTTCAAGAAATACTTAGTAAGGGGATACAATCTTTCCTTGGGACCCCATGATTCGGATGAGCCTAGGGAAAAATTAACATCTCCAACAAGCATTAGGCTCTAATATTGGATTATTTATTTTTCAAAAATATGCCTTGGAACTTATTGTGATTGATAGAAGGCCCATATAGATTTAATAAGGTGAAATGGGGGCCAATATCCTCTGAGAATATTTCAATGGTCGTACCTAATTCTACAATCTATGATTTTAGTACTTAGATATTCCTAACATTCCATCCCACTTCTATTCCACTGGATCTTCCATGAGCATTCAAATCCAGGAATCTTCGCCCCTTAATGAGAGGTTCTAGATAGTTGACTATGGCTTGGCCATCTCAAAAAATTTCATAAAGGAACATCACATCTAGTCTATTGGCTTCAACTAGTGATCTGAAACTAGATGAGCAACTTCTCCTCTCAAAAATTGGTCGTCCTCTAATGCATTGCAAGTAAACAAAATGGGTCTTAATGTAAATAAGTTTTATAATCTCTTCAACATGGTGAGTTAGTTTTCGCATTAAATTTTAAAAAGTAACATATTCACATGAAAATAAAAATGGAAAACATGAAGAGAAGAAAAAAAAATTTGATGACGGAGTTCACCCCTCCTGGCCTATGTCTTCAGGCCTGCTTCAACAATTAGACCACTCTATTGACTTAAGTAGTAAAAGAGTACATGAAAATTTTTGGCAATTGAGTGGCTTGTTTCCCCTACAAGGAAATATTCTCCTGAAAATCATTCTCACTCAAAAAAAATGACCACCTACAGCAAGTCATGAAAAGGTCAACATGGAAATGCCTCACACATCAATTCCTTGTACTCCACCTGAAACCAAGCATAAAATGTACAAAAACTCCACATTGAAGTACTAAAAAGAGTTTCTCTCAAAAACACATAATGAGAAAAGAAAAATAAGAGTTGCACCATAGACGTCACAACAAATTCAGATAAAATAAGAAGGTTTTAAAACCCCTACAAGTTTCTCTCCATGCTCAACATTCCTTCAAGACTACATTAAACCTCTAATTGTCTGTGGCACTAAAAGACTCAAACATGAAAAAATTCCTTCTAAAAGTGCTCCAATGATAAAACTGAGGTTTCCAATGGATTTAGAATGCCCAAAAAACCCTATATGGGCTCTTCTTGGGCTCAAAAAGACCGACAATTGATCAAGTTATGCCTCCTTGAACAATTTCTACTATTTTTCCCTTAATTTGACAGAACCTTCCTAATTGTGCGAAATTTTCGCCCTTTAAATAGCCTGAGAGGTGACAATTTTTCCCGCAAACAGTGCATTTTCTCACTTCAATAATTTTCCCAATAACCCCCTAAGTGCAAAATTAGGACCACATGGGCACATAAAGTTGGGGGCTTGGGCCAACAGTCTACCCCTGTCGGTGCTAGCTCCTTCCTTATTAGGGGTTGTGGTCACGTTATCAATTATGTGGTTGAGGGATGGGATCAACTACCCAACCCCACTGTTGTAGTATCCCCCAAATTGTCGATGTTGGTCACGCTCCTAAACATATGACTGGGGGTTAGCCTTAACTTCCACCCCTATCGGAATCAGCTCCACGTCGGTCTCGTGGCACCCATAACACTAGAGGTTGGGGTTGAATTCCTGCCCCCACTCTAGTAGTGTTTATTGTCTCACCGGTCACATGGAAAGTACTGTGACAAGGGGTTGGGGATTGTCACCACCCCTCCCGCTGTTTCTCTTCTTCCATGTTCCCATGAGCAGTAACATGATCGAGGGTCGGGGCTCACCGCACAACCCCTCTGCCTAAAATGCAAATGATATGGTTCAAATATAAACTGAGATGATAGTATGTTAAGAAACAAATCATAGGAGTGATGGTGGAGGTCAGATTTTGTATGTGGCAAGTCTGGGATTCAACCCCCGCCAAGGCCTTCGGGCCCAACACAAATTTTTTGACCAATAATGGTGCACCATGTGGTAACCTCTGGTTCGGCCACATGGAAACCTCTTATTGTCCACCCAAATACCACAAACAAATCAAATGATTCCACCACATATCGTATGGAGTTGACACTTTTTGAGATATGATTGGTGCATCGTATGCCTAGTTGGAATGTTGATGTCATTATGACATCAACAATACGGATCACACAATTAGCAGTCCAATCATCCCACCTGGAAATTTTTTTATTATTGGTAAAAAACTTCAAAACACTATAACTTTGTCATAGAACGTCGTATTGAGGTGATTCAAGCATCATTAGAATCATGACTACGAACACTATGAATTGTCATCGATTTCGATAGATTCCAAGAAATTTCATTTTTTAGCATAATTTTTATCTTCGGATCATACCTCCCCACTAGGAATGTTTGGACCCCAAATTTAATCTTCTCGTACCAAAAAAATGAGGAAAAAATCTCATGAACCTTCCCGATATCAATCCTTTTTTTATTGTGATTGTTGCCTTCAAGCTCCAATAATTGTACTCCACGTATCCTTTGTGTGAAGTCTTAATATTCCTATAAAAAATCGAGCCACAATTCTTCTAAACATGCAGGAACAAAAACTTTGATGAATGGAATATGAAAATTCTCTCAAAAACCATATTTCTTGGCTCAAACAAACTTCATCTTGAAGTCCCTAGTTGTGGAAGACAAAATTGATTTTCCGTCTTGGAGATGAGAAGCAACTCAATGCTTTCCATGCATTGATTCATACTTTGCTTTACTTTCCTCAAACTACACGTGTCCTCTAAGGTACATTGGTTGCATTTATTCAATGACACACTTGGATTTATCCACATAAACATAGTCATATTCTATAGAATATTTATCAAATATTTCATTCACAAAAAATCTTCATCATTGAAACACTTGTATCAGTGAGTACATGACAGAATTGAAGACATACTAGATGACATACACATGCTCATCCCAGAAATTTCTCAAATAATCGGACTCATCATCAAGCCACAACAACATAACATGTCAAAGAAAACACACTTGTTGCAAAAAAGTGATTGTTCATGTCTTCACTTTACAAAGTACTCAAACGGGAATGTAAAAAAAGTATTTACAATTTTACAAAGAAATCAAACTATACAAAATAGTCTACTCAATATTTGTCTATCCTAGGCATATGGGTTCTCTTTCTACACCTACTCTGCTTTCAAGGTTTTCCTTAGGAACCTACACTATTTTTGTCTTTTCCACCTGTTGATTCCTTGCAATGGATTGCATGACTTCTTTGTCCTTCTTGGGACAAAGTTCTAGATGAATTTTCCAACACCTTTCTATCTGATTCCCATTCATGGTACAATGGGTACAAAAATTCTTTCACTTTCCCATCAAAAAGAAAGTCTTAAAACTAGAGAGACATTTTTCATGCATTACTCCAATAATTTGGTCCATTCTCTTGAAAATGACTTTTTGTTGCTCAAAATCAACCACACAATGGTCAGTTGCATCACAAAATGTGCAAGGAAACATGTCCCATAAATAATCAAAATCGCCAACATTTTTAAAATTCCCACGACACTTATATGTATCCCTTGGGTTGTAACTTTGAAAATGAGGACTGGACTTTGCATTTCTTTTGGAACATTCATCTCTCTTTCAAGAAAAATTTCCATTATCACTACCATCATGGTGTGACATCTCATCATTTGATGATTTATTTGCCTAAAAATTTTTAGAACACTCTCCAAACTATCCATGACCATAACCCAATCCTTCATATCATGGTCACTTATTCACCTCGATAGGATTAGTGATACCTTGGCCATTCATTCTGATTCCTCCTCCTTCATAACCCTTCCTAGTTAACAACTTAATACTAATGCCTTTAGTATGATTTTCATTGGCTGAAAATATATATGTTATCAACATAAACTAAAGGAGTAGAAATATAGATGTTATTTACCTCCTTTAATTTTTCACCCATATATTTTGTTTTAGATGATTATCATGACTCAAGCCACCCACTTTTACCAATAGGCACATCAAGAGAATCTATTAGATGTTGAAAAAATCCACAAGCATGATTCTCCACATAGGGTGCATATCTTGTGTTTGGACCATGCCCATAAATTGGCTTCATCTTGGAAGAATTCTTTATTGCTTCTGGAATGGAACTCTCACCAATTTTTTCCTCCAACACATGTTGCAACTGAAGGCACATTTGACTCTTGTCCTCCTCAGCAACTTTAAGCAATCTCCTCATCTCAACATTCTCCATTCGAAGAGGCAAGTTAATCTCCTCTAAATCTTGAAGACTTTCCTACTTCAGCTTCTTTCCCATACATGCAACTTGGTCATAACCAGCTCTGATACCAAAATGATTTGAAATTGGAGTAACTTCTCTCTCAAAAATTGATTGTCCTCTGACGCTTTTCAAGTAAACAAAATGGATCTTAATGTAAACAATTTTTATAATATCTTCAAGGTGTTGAGTTAGTTTTCACATGAAAATTTTAAAAATAACATATTCACATGAAATTCAAAATGGAAAACATAAAGAGAAGAAAACATAATTTGATTACAAAATTCACCCCTCCTAGGCTATGTCTTCGAGCCTACTTCAATAGCTAGACCGATATATTTATTTCAATAGTAAAAGTGTAGATGCAAATTATTGAAAATTGAGTGGCTTGTTTCCCCTACAAGGAAACGTTCTCCTACAAATAATTCTTACTCCAAAAATATGACCACCTACAGCAAGTCATGAAAATTTAAACATGAAAAGGACTCACACATCGGGTCCTTGTAATCCACCCCAAAACCAAGCATAAAATGTACAACAACTCCACATTGAAGTACTGAAAAATCTTCTCTCAAAAACACAATATCAGAAAAGACAAAGAAGAGTTGCACCATAGAATTCATAGCTACTGTATATAAAATAAGAATGTTGTAAAACTCCTATAAGGTTCTCTCCATGCTCAAAATTTCTTCAAAATGGCATCAAACCTCTGATTGTATTTGGTGCTAAAATACTCAATATTGCAAAAAATACCTCCAAAAGTGCTCCAATCAGGAAACTGAGGCTGCCAATGGATTTAGAATGCCAAAAAACTCCTATCTGGGCTCTTCTCCAGCTCAAAAAGACCAAAAATTGATCAAGTTATGCCTCGAACAACTTTTGCTATTTGTCCCTCAATTTGACAAAACCTTCCTAATTGTGTGAAAATTTCACCCTTTAAACGGTTTGGGAGGCGAAAATTTCGCTAGAAAATTATGCATTTTTTCACTTCATTAATTTTCCCAATAACCTCCTAAGAAAAAAATCAGGGGCTAGGGCCAACGGTTAGCCCCTACCGGCACTGGCTCCTTCCTCATTAGGGACCCCACCACTAGTCTAGCCCCAAAATAATCGTCATTGGTTACGCGCCTAACCATATGACCGGGGTCTGCCTTAACTTCCATTCCCATTAAACTCAGCTCCACGTCGGTCCCATGTCACCCATAGTACCAAGGATTTGGATGGAATCACTGCCCCCACATGGATAGTGCTTCTTGTCTCATCAGTGGTCATGTGTCAAGTACCATGACCAAGGGATGGGGATAGTCCCCGCCCCTCCCACTATTTCTCTTCCTCCATGGTCTGGTGAAAGGTAACATGACCAGGGGTCGGGACTCACCACTCAGCCCCTTCTCCCAACACGCAAACTATATGGTTCCAAATATAAACCAAGATGATAGTATGTTAAGAAACAAATAATAGGTGTGATGGTGGATGCTAAAGTTTTTATGTGACAGGTCTGGGGTTTGACCCCTGTCGAGGGCTTCGGGCTCAACACAAAAATGTAGACCAATAAAAAGGCACCACGTGGCGACCTCTTGTTGGACCACGTGGAAACCTCCTATTGGGCAACCCAAACACCACGAACCAATCAAATGATGCTACCACATCTTGTATGGATTCGACACTTGGCAAGATATGATTGGTCCATCATATGCCCAGTTGGAATGTTGACATCTGCAGTATGGACTACCCAGTCAGCCCACTTGCAAAATTTATGTTGTTGGTAAAAAGCTTCACAACACCGTAACTTTTTCATACGATGTTGGATTGAGGCAATTCAAACATTGTTGGAATCAAGATGATGAACAATACGACTTGATGCCAGTTTCAGGAGATTTCGAGCACTTTCATTTCTTCATATAATTTTGATCTCTGAATCAGCCAGCTATCCCAGAGAACATTGTTTATGGGGACATGCTAAACTCCTATAGTTAAAGGAAATAAGTTTCATTTTGAAACCCCACTAGGGCTATAAAGAACTATAAGGGCCCCCTAAATGAACAATTGTTCCCAATTGTTAAGACTTCATGAGCTTTCTCTTTATCCTTGGTTAGATGGGGTTTTCTACTATTGCCTCTACCCTTAGCTATTGAAAGGTTTAGCTTCCCAAAACCCTAGTTGATGTTGTTGTTATGGGGAAGAAATGATCACAATTAAATATTTTACTCCATAGCCTTAGCTACATAGTCTTTATAGAAGGTTAGGGGCACATGGCCCTAGCTAGAGGGGGGGAATCCCATGAAGGGAAAGAGAGGAGGGTGGACAAAGAACCAAGTCAAGAAGCATGTGACAATATTATGATAGGATAGAGGGTGATGAGTAGAAAGGAAGAGCAGGAGGAGATGCAAAGTGAAGGGGTCCTAGGGATAATAGGGAATGGAAAGGGGAAGTCACAGTATCCATCAAAACCACATGATCATAATGACCAGACAAGGAAAAAAATACATATGAAATAGGGGAAAAAATTTAACAATGGGGGGATGGACGGGTACGTTCACATGTCGAAGCCATGGTGATTTCCTTTGCATGTGGAGCGTCATTCTCCTCTTGCAGCCTTGGAGGATCTATAGTTATAGGTTCTCAAACATTCAGTTGTGCTTGGTTCATCGATGCATCCAAACCGAGTGCAAAAAATTTTCCTTTGATGCCTTATGTATTTTTTTTTTCTATTGGTATGATGTGCTTTCTTAGTGATGGAATATCGCAATCCTTCATTAGGTGACCATATATCTGGCACCACTTACATCTAAATTTTATACCTTGATAATATAATATTTAAATTCTTTCCTCCTAGATCCCTATATCCATGTCTTCATGTAGTCCTTTGAGGTTAATGTTTACCAGGATACCAGCAAGTGACTTAGACTGTCATTTGGTATGAAGAATGAGGATCTAAATATGTGCCGAGGGAGTTTCCTGTGTCTTTGAATATTATGGAATCCTATTTTTTTGGGGGAATACCTGGTAACTGAACCCAACTTGGAACCAAATCCATCCTCTCTCATTTGTCATCAAAAAGTGGTGTCCAAAATTTTAAAAGACTTGGAAACGAATCAATCTTCATTATTTTTGTTGGATCCATTGAGTATCATATGTATCCTTGAATCACAAGTGGATCCATCCTCTTTCCAGGAGCTCTACCATCGATAAGATGCTAATAAAGCATGAAATTTCCTTTCCCACCCAATCTTTTAGGGTTTCGATACTATTTTTTTTACCCATCCCTCGACCTACCAAGGATTTATTTGACATTTCCTCGACCATCCACATAGAAATTTGGACCCCTAGAAGGAATTATAGTCACACTCTTCATGACCTTTTGATGCAATGACTACTTTTCCCCTTCCTAACATTTCTAGAAACCACCTCTTGGTTCTCAACTCCTTAGGGTGATAGAGGGGGTTCCTCTCCTAGAGCCCCTGTTTCATTCATTGCTTCATTTT